>FR997802.1:612115-1224231 GCA_905475355.2 Clostera curtula
ATGTATTGTTTTATAAATGCTTAATTATTAAAAATATCCCAAATGACACTATCAATAATATTTATATGTAGATGTCTAAAGAAAATTATATGATATATAAATTTATGCATATGATTTGCAACATACACAAAAGTACATACCATATTGCTAATGTCAGCTGATCCTGCTTTAGTCATATCTTTTGTCCTACTTGGAAGTTATCGAATAACCCAATCTGCATTCACCAATTATTTTTAGGTGTTTGGAGGAGGAACAAAACCAATGTTAGATGCAAATGTCCAAAAAATTGTTGATGCCGGGTTTTCTGAAGAACAAGCAGAAAATGCTCTCAAATACACAAAAAATAATGTTGACAGAGCTCTTAAAATCCTACAGAAAAGGGATAATTCAGAGAATCGAAATAAGGAGAAACCACCGAAAGAGCCTGAACCGCCTAAACGTAAGGGGCGCAAGGAAGCCAACGACGATGATATGCCCGTGAAGCCTTCTGGAAAAGTATCACTGTTTGATTTTCTAGAGGACAAATTGCCTAATGTGCCAGACAAAGAGAAAAACGGTCAGCAAGGCAACTCCAACCAGGATAGAAATGACAAGAGCTATCTCAACAGGGACAGGAATAGTGCCAAAAACAATCAACGGCCGCAGGGTCCCAGATACGATAGAGATAATTCCAACAGGAACAGATCAGACCGAGGCCACTTTTCCCATGACAGCCACCATACTTCATTCCGGGAAGATCGAAAATACCAACCGCATGAGAAGCCACCTAGATTCCAGAAGAAGCTAGAAGAAAAACATAAATTCCAGCAACAGCACCACCAGCAATCTAACTCCAATCCAAGCATCAACATGCAATACAACAGCTCATATCCTGGCCAGTCACAAGGGCACTATAATGATAGGAACATGAGACATGATAGGAACATTAATGATAATAAAATGCAACATGGAAACTACAGAAACAACACAACCATGGATAACTTTGTGGAGGCCACCTCAAACATGAATTTGCTTTCAAACCACCCAAGGCCAGCTGAGGATCCACAGCAGCATCAGCGGACCTATCAACAGCATGCCGAGCAACAAAACTATCCACCCAAAGGAGCTTACATGCCCAATCAGGCTGTACAAGATATTCCACCATTCCGGAGAAACAATGACACTCCAAAGGTATGTCTTTTAATCTGGATGACCAGATTTTTATAACTGCAATAGAGCCTTCAATATATCGCAATATTCGTTACAGATGCTATGATAGAATATCCTCATATCAGTATAATAATGTTTAAAATCGAAACCGAAATTTAACTAAAATATATAAAAGTATGTTCATTAAAAAAATGTATAGTGTGGAATGCAATCGATCTGCAGGTTAAGTAACATCTGGTTTGGCTGGAGGTTGCATGTGTGCTACCACATGTATGGTAGTGGATACAGAAAGTCTGTAGCATGTATACTGATAGCTGGTCTAACCAAATAAGTACTGGTTGTCCTACTGGATAGGTAATGGAGGGCAGAAGGCACTCTGTGTAAATACTGGTAGCTAAACGGGTTTCTTTTTTCTTTTAATTTAATACCATTTACTTATTTCTTTGTGTTGCTATGTAAAACAGCAAAATTTTTACCTTGAACAACATTTTTTTTTTAAATCAATATAAGAAAAAGGAAATATAGAATTATAATTTAACATACGCACACACACAAGCGCTCGGGCGCGCACTGTTATCTCCAATGTAATTGGGAAAAGGCAATGAAGAAGATGTTCAAAAAGAAGATTGACACTCAAAAGTGCAGGCTGTAGTAGTAAGTGTGAGCGGACATGGATGTTATCGTTGCAGCAGTACCAGGAGCAGCCGTACCAGCGCCGGCAGCCACAGGCCAACGGGTACATGGAGGCGCAGGGCCAGATGTACCCGTCGGTGGGGTACATGGGCGGGGGCTTCGCGGGCAGGCAGTACGCGACGGGGCCCGGGGCGGGCTTCGGCCGCGAGATGGGGGGCTTCCTGGCGGGCTCGCTGTTGGGCTTCCAGAACGCGGCCGTCAACGAGCAGGCACGAGCCATGCTCGGCGTGGCCGACATCAACTGGAAGGCCGGCGACCGCTGCCTGGCCCTCTACTGGGAGGATAACAACGTGAGTTGTGGATCAATTACCGTTGCGGCAACGCATATAGGAACATTATATTAGTGACGGGCTAGTTTTCTGGTTCTTCAATGATACATATGTCGTCGTCGTCGTTTCAGCCATTAAATGACCCACTACTGGGTCGGGCCTCCTCCAAGAAGGGAAATTTGCCTACTGTGCCATGCTGGCAAGACGGGTTGGCACAGGGTTTGTGTCAAGTTTTCCTTCTCGTGGGGCTAGGTGATCTGCCTCTTGCGTTCTTTTACACCCTAAATATGGTATGGGTTGGTGACATTGTGTATTCTAAATCCGCCACGTCAGTCCGTCAGTTACGTATTGCTTTTTTAATATTGTTGTAATTGATAAAATTTTGGCCTTATATAATAATCTGTTTCAGTTCTATGAAGCCGAGATCACGGGCATATCAGCCAACACAGTGGTGGTGAAGTTTTGCGCTTACGGCAACCACGAGGAGATCCTAAAGTCAAACTGCTTGCCATTCCCTGGACAAGGTAAGTCCATTTGCTTCAACAGGGTTGGTTGTCCATTAATGCACTTTCTGGTAGCGAAGTAGGTATTTGAAACTACAGGGAACTAGATAACTCCCGTGACTTCACCCGCCATTTTGTTCGATTCAAAAGCCTTTAAGGCTATTTTGCACTCCTTCAAATGTATTAATCGCTATTCGAATGTTCTTTTTTGAAAAAACACCAGTAACCTTTGATGTTACAAATGATTTGGAATGCTGCTCCACAAAAAAGAGGCGCCGTAGTTTTGATGTAAAATATTATTTTGGTTATATTAACTCGTAGACTCGTAGATATGCCAATTGCCGATTCCGCCGTTTAATGATGTGCGTGGTCCCAGCGTCAGGGCCCAACGGCGGCGGCTTCGTGAACGCCCGCGGCGCGTTCGGGCCCCGGCGGCCGTAGTGGTGCGCCGCGGCGCGATCCCCCCGTGCCGCACCCGTGCCCGCACTCGCCGTACGCCCCGTATTACCCGCACGACCCGAGCAGCCCGTGCATCCCGTGCATCCCGTGCATCCCGTGCAATCCGTGCAATCCGAGCAACCCGCGCCCGCCCCGCCCGCCAGCGCCAGCTGATGGCCGCGACCTGGTGAGACGCTAACCGGACTCGACCTACTTTGATGGGCGCGTCAATGGAATGACTTTTGCTCTACACCAAATTGATTTTTTTCACCGACTATCGATTCTACTACATTTTCTAAAAAAATAATTTTAGGCATTTATACAACAGTTACACAGCGCGTCGCAAAAACATTATTATAAGTCGATAGTGTTACAGAAAAAAAGAATTTTCTTTACTGAAAATATTACTGGAATATTCAAAACGAAACTCTAACTTTATAATCTCACTTCAATTAATATTTTTGTAAAATGGTCCCGCGTTGGGACCGCTCTACATCTTAGCATCGGGTGGAATGTGGTCATCTGTGTTTTCATATACCTATGTTTTTAAAAAAGAATCGGCATATAAAAAATAATGTGAAATGTGGCAGAATCGATAATCTGTCAAATATTTATAATTGAAACGACAATTTGTTTAGAGAAAAAGAATATCTGGAATTGTATTGCCATTCTTCTAACTTTTTAAAATAACAAATTCGGTGTTAGACTGCATTTTAATGTTCTAAAGTGGTGTGTTACCTTTTGTCATTCATGACATACAATAAAGTGATTAATTCATTAATAAAGTTTAACCGGATTTTATGATTGTTTAAAAGAATGTTTATAATATTGAGCGGGACATAATCACTAGATTTCATATTAAAAAAATAATAAGAATATTTTTTTACTCTGTTGTATTCGAATTCAAAATTTGTTAAAAGCATGTAACTTATTACGTGAAAGTCGGGTTTGGTTAGCGTCAATTACATGTCACTTCATGTTTATAAAAGCAGGGCCTACTAAACGAGTACCTATGTTCCGCAGCGATACGCTTTTGTTTCTGTCTGTGGAAAAGGTAGCGTGAACTTTTCTGCCGGGCCCATAAGTGTTAGCTAGATATCGTCAGTGTGTTTTGTTGATTATAGCGCAAAACGTGTGTAATATATAAGATTAATTTTATTGTATGTAACTAGATAATGTTTTTATTATTATTATCGTGTTTGAGATAATAAACTAGTTAATACAGTCATTGTACATTTCGGAATGCTTCATCCCAGTATAATAAGTTTAGCTAAATATGTAAATGTGCGGTTAAACGGGCGATATTTGGCGTGTGGGTGAATACTGATAGTTAGGAAAATCAGGTTATACTGATGCCGATCCCAATTAAATTGAGGAAAAGGCAAGGTTCAATGACTCTGAGAATTGATTCTTAAACAAACTTACCTAAGGTGAGGTCATAGCATAATACCACATTTTACATCCGAAGAGATGATGAACGAAGTATATGGTGTACGGCAGGGTTCGGGATGTAACTTACTACTTACTTCTTCTCAGCCCATAAATGGCCCATTGCTGCCCCATTGCTGCATCAGGCCTCCTCCAACTTCATGGGGGGTAATTATATTACTGCGCCACGCTGGCCAGACGGGTTAGCACAGGGTTTCGTGTCAAATTTTCCTTCCCTTGCGGCTAGGTTTTCGACCTTGTCATTTACTTTTGTCGGCTCTTACGGCACTCTAAGGATGGAATGGGTGGTGACACTATGTATTCTAAATCCGTCACCACACGGACTGGGTATTTATTTATTTATTTATTCATTTAGGACAACCAGTAATTGTTACATTATTATTAACAAAAAGATAGATCTTAATCATATAGGGTAAATGCACAATAATTTAAGGTGCCACAACAAGCTTTTATAATGGAACGGTAACTTAAGCAAACTATAGGTAGTACAATACTTAGTAAAACAAAATAAACCAAACAAACAAAAAAAAAACAAAATTGTGTACTAATGTGGAATACGGAAACTGGTTCTATTGTCAGCGCAATAACGATAGAACCAGCCTTCGATATTTCGGCAGGGAATCATTAAATAGATCCACTTTTGCAGACACTGAGTTATAGGTTGAAGATAGCCTAGACATTAAGAAGAACTGTTTAAGGTTTGTTCTAGCTGGGGGTTTATAAAGTAAACCTTTAGTGCGACACGCACGAACAGGCAACCGGTGGGGAACACTAAACTTAACTTTTTCTAAAAGAGCGGGACAATCAATAAGGTTTCTGACTAATTTGTATAAGAATATCATGTCAAGAAAATTTCTACGTACCATTAGACTGTGAAGCTTGAAATGAGCTAATTTAGCATTGTAAGAAGGCAGTTGCTTGTGCAATCCATCAGAGAAGGCTAGATGTCTCAAAAATCGCTTCTGGATGCGTTCAATTCTCAATTGATGAGTGTTATAATAAGGCGACCAAACTACACTGCAGTACTCCAAATGGCTTCTAACAAAAGCGTTATATATCACTATTTTTGTAGCTGAGTTACGAAAGAATTTACTGTTGCGGATTATAAATCCTAGAATTTTGCTCGATTTAGTGACAATGTTGTCAATCTGCGGAACAAATGTAAGTTTGGAATCGAATAAAACGCCAAGATCCCTTATTACTGAGAGTTCATTAATGTTAGCGCCATTTATTTGAAAGGTCATTTTTATAATATTTCGATTACGCGTGAAAGTAATAGAGTTACATTTTTTAGAGTTTAAAGACATGTCGTTCTCAATGCACCATTTATTTATAGAATCTAGGTCACTCTGGAGTAAAACAGCGTCAGAAAGCTGGTTGATAGGTTTACATATTTTCAAATCATCTGCGAAAAGATATGCACTGCTATGATTGATACAAGAAACAACATCGTTAATGAAAATATTAAAAAGCCATGGTCCCAGATGGGAACCTTGGGGAACACCGGACATTGCAGAATAAGTGTAAGACTGAAATCCTTTAATAACAACATACTGATTTCTGTCTTGCAAGTACGATTTGAACCATTTCAAAATGACGCCGCTGATACCAGATGAAGCTAGCTTCCCCACTAGGATCTTATGATTAACTCTGTCGAAGGCTTTTGAAAAATCCATATATACTGCATCTACTTGTTCACCCGCGTCAACTGCATCGACAACCTCATTTAAATAAGCTGCTAGATTGGTACTAGTAGATCGATTATTCACAAAACCATGCTGTTCGTTAATTAAAAAATGACTAAGATGATATTTCAAGTAAGGGTGAATTAAACCTTCAAAAATTTTAGCGAATGTGGACAATATCGATATGGGTCGGTAATTAGATATATCTCCAATTTCCCCGTCTTTATGTATAGGGACTACTTTAGCAGTCTTCCAGATAGAAGGGAAATCGCCAGTTGATAGTGAGCGATTAAATATAAGAAATAATGGGAGGTCCAATTCACAAGAGCATTTTGATACGAAGTACGGTGGAATCCCGTCTGGACCTGCTCCTTTGTTAACGTCAAGATTTCTAAGATATTGCGTAATGTTGGACTGCGGAATGAATATAAATTCCAGAGTGTTTGTAGAATCATTAATCCCAGTGAGTGTATTAGTAGCAATGTTTTTAGGCTGAACAAATGTCGAAGAAAAGTAAGACGCGAACAAATTACATATACTCGGACCATCACACGCTGTATTTCCATCTAGAGACATTTTGTTCGGAAATTGGGCAATATTGGAGCGTTTATTTTTCAAATAAGTCCAAAAATACTTAGGGTTAGTTTTTATACAATTCTCAACTTTATATATATAATCGTTATAGCATTTAATAGATAGTAATTTACATCGTTTACTTAGAGATTTTAAGGAAATTTCGTCTAAAGGATTTTTATATTTACGGTACCTATGAAGTAATTTATTCTTTTCTTTAGATAATTTGATTAAATCTTTTGAAAACCATATAGGGTATTTTGATTTGTGTCTCTTAGTTTTTGGTACGTGTGTGTTAATAACATCATATAAAATTTCATAAAAAGTGCTTACCATACCGTTTACAGTATCGCACTTAGAAAATTCATTCGGCCAGTTAACATTATGGAATGTAGAATTAATAAGTTCGTAGTCAGCTTTACGAAAATTATGCAATAATGTATCAGTTTTACTTTCCAATGTCTTGCTAACAACAACCCTCAAAGATATATCAATTGGTGTATGAAGTGGATCCATTTCTACTAAACAGTCTAAAGCTGCCGAGACAGTAATACTTGAGACGTTACTTAAAACTAAGTCCAAAATTTTACCTCTGTTATTAATTACACCATTATATTGATACAGATTATTAAGGGGTAAAAAATCTATTAACAATTGATTGAGAGAAGAGTTGTTTGTATTAAATGGTATCCTGTGAGTCGAGTTAGTAACCTCAATCCATTTTATACAGCTCAAATTAAAGTCGCCTACGAGGCATACATTCTGCAACTTATCACAAACACTGTTAAAATTATCCAGAAAATGTTCTAATAAATTCTTATTAAGAGGAGGTGGTAGATATACGGCGCAGAACGTGACGCTTGTCTTGTCGTTAAGGTTAACATTTACATACAGATCCTCACAATGACTTTCTAACTGGATTAAGCGTGAGGAAAAGAATTTGTTGGAGACTGCTATAAGAACACCACCTCCATCTTTATGAGCGTGAAAACCGGAGCTATCACGATCTCGTCTATAAACAATATAACGCTTGTCAAACAATTCAGAATCCTTAATTTTGTCATTTAACCATGTTTCGGTCAAAATGATAATATCATAATCAGCATAAGAGATGTTACACAAAAATTCGTGGGTCTTGGTCCTAAGGCCCCTAACATTTTGGTAATAGATATTTAGTAAATCCATGAATTTAAATAACAGTTAACACCAAATTAACAGCCCAAGTATGATCTACATGAGTTTATCTAACATATCTAAATTCTTAACGTATATGAATTCTGAAGTTTCAGTTTTGCGCATAAATACTCTTCCTTGCTTTATCCAGACGAATTTATAACCCTTTTCTTTAGCCGTTCGGCGGGCGGCAGCATGTATTTTTTTGTTGGTTGGTGACAAATGCTCGGTAACAAAAATCGGCGCCTTATTTCCTCCAATACCTAGATGGCTTGTGTTGAGCTTATCATTTGGATGAGCCTTGTTGAATTTAATGCAGTCAGCTAGGAATGTATCACGATGCCTTGGAGTAGCCAGCTTTACAACGATTGCACGAGGTCTACTATCATCCTTATTGACTTTCGCTACACGTGTGCAGTGGTGAATATCACTCTCTCTTAAATCGTTTCCAACATGTCTTGACAGCTGTATTGTAGTGGTAATTAAATTTTCATTCTTATGCTCTGGGACGCATTGGAGTTCTATGTTAGTAGCTCTGTTATGCTGTTCCACAACCTGTATTCTCACAGACATGTCTTGTATAGTAGCAGTCAAACTTTGGTTTTCTTTCCGTAGTTGAGCTAAGGAATCTTGATAGATAGCAACAGCGGACTTAGTGGTCTCGAAATTTTCGTTTAGGAATTTGACGCTGCTTTCCATGGCAGATATTTCATCACGCATTTCTTTTAGTGCACTTCCTACCATTCTTTTGATGGAATTTTCAAACTCCTGGAGAAGTCCCGATCTCATCAATTTGAACTCTTGTCTAAATATGTCTCTAACCACCTTTTCAGTGAGGGAATGATCCTCCAAGTCTACTGGTTGAGAAAATGTATGTTTCCTCTTTGTAACATTATTATCATCATCATCACTTATTAGAGAATCCACTCTAGTGCTTGACAAAGTTGGAGAGGTATCAGTTCGATTTGATGGGCGAATCGGAGTATTGCTATTGTTGGTTTTCGGTTGTTTAGCACTACAGCAAGGGCATATCCATTTATTCTTTTGATCAGGGTTCATCTGTTGAAAACGCTTCTCGGGTATGTTTACGCAGTGGAGGTCGAACCTGAGTTTGCAAAGTGCACACGACAGAAAATCCTTAGAAAGAATCTTGTTGCGGCAGCCAGCACAAAAAAATATATTCGGCATTGTGCAAAATTAATATATCACACAAAAAAATAGATAATAATTATAAGTTTGATTCAGCGGTAAAGCGATGGAAGCGCTGCAATGTCAATAAGCGCTCGTGCTTTCGTAGCGATCGGCCGGTGGACGCGATCTGCGGAGGCGGCGCGGGGTGAGACGCAAAGTTGCACGAGTATTTTAATATTTCTAAAATGTTTTTGTTGTTTACTCACTTGATTTTAACATGCAGAAGTTCACTTAAACACTATTACGTAGCACTGATGTTAAGCTTCAGAATGGTGCATAGTTCATAAGATGAAACTTGATGAATACTCGACTATAAGATTAAAAATAACAAAATAAACGAACACAGTGTTACCGTTCGGACGTAATGACGTAATGACCTATTGAAAACTATCTACGCAAGGGTATTGTATAATTTGGCGATATATTTGAACCTGGTTTAATATGGCTGGTAACTAATCTGCCAGTACCACAAAAATGTATATCGTCTATTCGTGCAGTATGGCAGTGTTGCCGGCAGTTGAATGCACGCCTGCAGTGAAAATATTGTCCGTTTAGCGCACCTTTAACAATACGCGTTGCGCGTCTCGTCTACGTTACTTGTACAATGTTTTCATCGAACTGTGGAAATCACACGAGAACACTATCGCCTAAAGATCGTCTTAATATGTAATGTATGTACTAATTTTAATGTTTGTTTATTTATTATGTTGTAATAATTTTATAGCACGAGTGGAAAATTATCGGGTTGATTTTGAGATTGTTTTGGGCGCCGCACCTGGGTTTACTATTGCGAATTTGAAGATTGACAGAGTAGCACTTTTCAAGTGCATTTGGACTTACGGGTTAACGTGAACATTTTGTGAGGATGTACGTCGTGCTACATACATTAATTTCTACATATGAATTAATTTAATTGTTAATTCATCATCCTCATCATTCTACCTACAGTACTAAGTTCCTTGGAATATTAATAAATACAACGCTCTCTGTAAGTTCTATGAAATTCGTTCATAAAATAATTAGAGTATCCACTTCGTAGTGGGTTTAATTAAATCCAACACCGGAGAGATAACGAGTTTGCTATGGTAAATTGCGTGGCACCTAATACACAATGGGTGTAATAGTTACTTTCTTATTTAACAAACAACAAAAAGGTAAATATTATATAAATAGTTATCCAAATTACATTAAGGGTTTTTAAAAATATCGCATTTGCAGATAAAACTATTTCCTTTTTAGTTATGAAATTCTCTGAATGGTTTCGCCATTAGACTATTTTCTGAATGATTTTTTATCTAAAGCAGGCCTTGCGTTTGCCAAATAGTCAAATTTTATGCGTATGGATCTGGTTACAAAAGATTTTGAACAGTCGACTATGAAGTTGCCACCTGTTCCTATATTCATCAATATTTTAAAGCAAAGCCTTCAAATGTTCTCACTAAATGGGTCAAAGATGTTCAGATTAAGCGAGTCCATCAAACGATCTTCCTATTATACCACAATGGTGGTACCCCGGTCGCCCATGGACGTTTGTTATACCACTACTGGGCTACATGTTAAATTTTATATTATCAGTTCATTTTTATTGAGATGATGAAGAACAGTCAGTCAGAGAACGTATCGGCGGCATACCTACGTTATAGGTTCGCGAATAAATGTTACCAGTCTCAAGTACCCATAAACTATACACCATTTGTAAATATGTCCAAAATTAATCACAGAAACGGTCATGATTGACAATATAAAAGTATAAAATACTCGTTACACAAACTTCATGTTTCCGTTTCATGATGAAGGCAGACCAAGATATGCTATTACATTACCACCAAATATCTATGTCAATAATAAATGAAGGCTTAGCTTTATATTATAGATACTTACTGGCTAGCTGGCAAGTAAGCCCGGCGAAACTGCATCTGATACAATTAGTTACAATTTGGCATATTTTGTTAGGTACAACGTTAACTCTAAAAAAAAATCATCGATTTTGAAATGCTGTTAAAATTGTTCATAGTTCGTAAATTTAATAATTTTAAGTACGTTTTGTCCTTTATAATTTGCAAGATACCCTTGTTATAATTTAGCCAAACTAAACTCAACTACTCATTATATATGTCTAATAGAAATAGTGAACAGACTCAAATTTGTATGTACATCTGTGTTTGTGGGATATTAACAAAACAGCTAATAAAGTAACCTGGAATATTAACTATTGATTTTGATTTATAACCCTCTGACTAAATCATACAATGGTTTCCATGAGATAACTGGCACTGTCTATCAGCTACAGACACCCGAAGTCGAAGTCAAATGAGTTATTTTGAAGACATGCGTTGTGAGTTGTCATGCTCACTAAAATACTCTGAGCAGCGGTATCGACGTGTGACGGGTCGGTCACTTCCCTTTAATATGGTTGAGGAGACCGATGGCTGTCACATGCGTTATACTTGTGAACAGGTGCTGCTGTTTGAGGTTGGTCGGCTCACTGGACCAAGGAAGATTTTATTTTATTTCATTAAAGTTTGATTTGTTTTGTTTTAATATTCAGATTTCAGCTGAAGCCTTCCAGATTCGATAGAACAGTTTGTTTTAAGGAATTTGTTGGGTAAATATATACATATTAGATTATGAATAGGACCGCAAAGTAATAAAAAATAAAAAATGACAAGCCCTCTGAGTTTCTTGCCAGTTCTTCTCAGCAGTGGTCGCGTTCCGAACTGGTGGTAAAGTATATTACTTTGCATTGTATAAATTTTATTAATATGTTGACAATTTGTAAGTGTCTATTGTGTCCTATGCAAAATAAATGATTTGACTTTGACACTGATAAAAGATATACAATTCAAAGTAATACAGTATACCAGCAGTTCGAAACGCGACCAGCAGTGGTCGCGTTGACAAGAACGAGCAAGAAAGTTAGAGGGCTTCTCATTATTTTTTTATTACGCGAAGTATTCCTTATTCATAATTTAATAACGTAAATACATCGAGCATGAAACGTGAATATTAAACAATGCTCCATAGATCGCTAGAAAGAACGATCTTGTGGATGGCGTATTTAACGACAACTACCTATCAACGTTTTGTTAAAATCAAAATCAAACTCATCTAATCAAGTTGGCTCAATAGAGCTCTTGAGAAGTCAAACAACAAAGTCATATTTAAAATTTACCACTTAAAATTGAAAATTGATTATTTACCATCTACCACCGGTTCGGAATGCAGCTGTATGGAGAAGAGCCGGCAAGAAACTCTGTAGTTGCTCTTTTTAGATTGTCATTTTTAGATACAAGATTGGATCTAAGACATATTTGTGAGAGCAAACTCGCGCAATAGTCGCAAAGGGCTAAACATCAACCAGATCTAGTCAACAATAGTAACATTCTAATGCCCGAACCAACCGATCCCCAGCAACGGCACCTGTTCACAAGCATGACGCATGTGGCAGCCATCGCCCTCCTCAACCATATTGTAGGGAAGAGAACGACAACGGAAGTTAACGAATTTCATTAACGTTTATTACTATCACTGCATATCTGGTTTAAAACAAAGTCGCTGTCGTCTGTCCGTCCCTATGTATGCTTAAATCTTTAAAACTACGCAACGGATTTTGAAGCAGTTTTTTTCTATAGATTAGGGTTAGATTAGAGTGATTCAAGATGAAGCTTTATATGTATATATATTACACGCATAATTGCACGTGTGCGAAGCCGGGGCGGGTAAAGGAGCTCAATACTAATCAGTAACGAGTGGTTAAAAATGACTGAAACTTGGGTACGCTCACCTACATATCCATATTGGTACACCTGTAGATATGCGTTAAAAGCTTATGAACCTGGCAAGCTAGGACGAACTGCACTGCAGACTGTGTTTAACATGCCAAAATATAAAAAATGACGCAGCTTTAATGTTACCGTAAGTTCCTAATTCGATGAATCATAAGCCTCCATCCATTGGAAATGCGTGTTTGTGTGGAGCCGTTGCCACTTTCGCTACGTATTACCGTTCGTGATCCTTAGGATTGTATATGCCCTCAATATTCGTGTCACGCGTAAATGGAAGTACCTATACGTTAAGTAAGTTTAAGTACTCCGTATCATAAGTACAACAGTCGCCATGGCTTGGCTGGCCGTTGGTGGGGCGAACCGCGCGCCAATGAAACCAGTTAGCAGTTGACCGACTCCCATGGGCCGCGACGCTACTCACGATATTAGCAGAAAGAGGTGAATGAAAAGTGACGTCATTCACGACGCGACGCGACCAGTAAAAGTGATGTTGAAGTGAAAATACTTTGTTTACTACGCCAGTGTTGGATTTCGCGCCAAACTGTAAGCAAGTCCGTTATGGACAAAACATAATAAAGATTGCCTAACTAATAACAAGAAACTTGTTGGTGCACTGTGAAATGATTTAATGGCTTTAAGTTTGGGAACGTAGGGTATCATTGCTCACTTTCACTTGTCATCGTTACTGCTGTAATGAAGGTTGTTGTAGAATGCGTTTGGTCCGTTGCCTTGAAACAAATGAGCAACCTAACATATCCAACTTGCGAGACGGATCGTGTTTCATAGACACCTGCAGGTTTGCCTTGGTGATGACACTTAGATGGAGTTGGAAAAATATGAGTAAAGGAAGGGCTAGGTACTTATAGTATATGCGTCCTCGTATTGTGTAAAATTGTATAGATACTAGAACTACCTACCTATGAATTTCCGAAATATAAAATATAATTTTATTTGCCATTCTCCAGTAGGTACCTACTTTGAGCAAGATTGTACCTATTCAATTGTGTTTCATAAAGCTTATAAGATTATAAATAAAATAGTAACTACCTACTTTAGGCGTTGAAGGCTAATTGAATAGATTAGCCCTTAAAGGATTAAAACTAATTCAAATTCAAACACGAAAGTACCTACACTATGGGAGCAAATAGAAGCAATTTCGAAGTAGGTAAATACAGCTGAAAACATTAAAATTTAGTTTAGATTAATGATAACGATATGATGATTTAGGAGACTCAAAAAGATCGTTTTCATTTTACGTGATTTTTAAGATTTGCCAAGTCTAATTGGTTCATATAGGTTGAATTACAAACAGCTCATAAACCTTATCAAGGTCTAGTTGGCCTAGCTTAGGACAATGTCATCCAGTCACCATCTAGTTGGCACCCGACTTGATACTCGTATGTATATACTTGCATACAGTAAACCAATCAAGGAGTACCTGAGACTTAATGATAAAAAAACAACGAGTGCAACGAACAACTGCATTAGATTAACCTTCATTTGTAACAGTCGTGTTGGATTGATTAGTGGAATGAAATAATTAAGAACATTGAGTAAGGTAGGTTATGATACTTTCGAAACCCCCCATTTGTCTCAACTGTTTATTTAGTAATTAATAATAACTATCCTGGTAACTTAAGACGTTTAAATTTCGTGATTATTGACCTCAGTGGTGGATTTACCTGCAGGCTGAGTAAGCTTATGGCAACAGATTGAACTAACGTTTAAGTAGATGTAAATCGATTTAGTAGTACTACGATATAGTAGTACTAATATAGTACGTAGTAAGTAGTATTATTGATATTTCCATTTGGTTATTCCATCCATGTGTTTAAGAAATGATTGATGGGTATTTTGCTCACTAGCACCATGGGGACGGGAGGAGCCATGGACAGCTGTGGCAGGTGTATGAAGATGTCGCTAATCTGCATGAACATAGTCACCTTCGTAAGTATAAATATAAACTTGTTTTAGTATAAAATATGAGTACAGTCAATTTAACGAAATATCCGTATTTGAGGAAATGTCACTATGGATTATTTGTACAAAACGTATAAAATCAGTAACCACGGAGTTTCTTGCTGCCTTCGCAGTGGAGTGACTTAACGGCGCCGGTAAAGACTAAATGAATAATCCGACTAAGTTTAAAAAAATGTCCTAGGAGTTGAATGGAACAAAAACAATTTGCTTTTAATTCTGAAAGAATCTCTGCAGTGGTTTTTAACTAGCGTTACCCTATTGCAAATAAGATCCTTCTTCGATATCGATATCACGATTGACAATCGTTCTGTGTAAGTACTGGTACAGTCCTCGCCAAACTTTATGGCCGGTCTCAATGTAGCCGTCGTCGGTGCGATATGCGCAACGTACATTTTATAACCAATACGAACGTAGCACAATCACACTATATAACGCACGGGAGGCGAGGACGCCCGCTGATACCTGATTTTGTGATCTGCACAGCGTAATGCGGCTACATTCAGAGCGGCCATAAAGTTTGGCGAGGACTGTAGTTAGCCTAATCAAGTAAGACTATTGCCTACGCCAATGGCATTGAGAAAAGCAAGGACAGTCAAAAGTATATCTTGTTCCAGGTGGGTGGGGCTATTGCCGTGGCGGTGGGGTTATGGATCTGGCTGAGCCGCTCCTTCTCCAGCACACTACTGAGCAACAACATGTTTATCGCGTCGGTGGGAGTGGTGGTGGTGACGGGAGCAGTCCTGATGCTGCTGTCTCTGCTCGGCTGCTGCGGCGCTGCCAAGGAGGTCAAGTGTATGCTGCTCACGGTACGGGTTCATTGTCTCAGCCCATAAATACGCTCCTAAATTTGGCTTCACTCCAAACCCAACCAATTAAGTATCGAGCTCCATTTAAAGTTATGCAAGCCGTGCTAGCAAGTTATCCGTGTGCTGACGGATTTAGAATACATAATGTCACACTCCATTCCATCCTGAGGGTGTCGTAAGAGCCGATAAAGGGAAATGACAAGGCTGGAAACCTAGCCGCAAGGGAAGGAAATCTTGTAACAAAACCCCGTGCCAACCCGTCTGGCCAGCGTGGCCTAGTAGGCTAATTAACCTCCATGTGATATAAGGACGCCCGACTAGTACCGACGAGTAGTAGTAAGCTGTGCTATATGGCGAGAATGGTTAGGTTACAATTTCTTTTATTCTTGTGATATTATATCCTCTGGACCTGACTACAATTTCTGGTACAGTTAAACATGTTTCTATTGGCGACACGGTTGGGGCAGTGGTTGAGCGATCGACTGCTGCGCAGCATGTCACGGGTTCGATTCCCGGACGGAAGAAATATTTGTACGATCTACAAGTATTTGTTCCGGGTCTGGGTGTTTTCTATCTTTAATATGTATGTATTTACAAAAAATATATTATATAAGTAGTTTATCATCCATCTCGTTACCATAACACAAGCATTAAGTTGCTTAGCTTGGGACGAGATGGCGTTGTGTGAAATGTCCAAGGATATTTATTTATTTTAAATATTTATTCCGCATCAACATCCCATGAGAGTTTATAACCTATACGTAATATAAACGGAAGGATCTGTTTTCTTTTTTTCAGTACTACATACTAGTATTCATACTGTTTGTTGTGATGCTTGTGGGCGGGATCCTGCAGTTCGTGTTCAGAGAGAAGGTGGTAGACACTCTCCGGCGTGAGATGTACGCAGCTGTGCCCTTCTACGGCGTGAAGCCGGAGTACACCCACGCGTGGGATGACACTCAGACCTACCTGCAGTGTTGCGGGATCAAGGACTTTAAGGACTGGAACTACAACATCCCGGAGAGTTGCTGTAGGGAACTGTATCCCGGCAAGGTGATTTGTACCAATATGCGCACAAACAGATCAATAGGGTGGCCTCGGGCCTCGGGGGCCGGGCCTTCTCAGCCTCCATTATCTTGGCGACTAAAAGAACGCAAGAGGCAGGTCACCTAGCCCCATGAGAAGGAAAACTTGATACAAACCCTGTGCCACCCCGTCTTGCCAGCGTGGGACAGTAGGCTAATTTCCCTCCATGAATTTGGAGGAGGCCCGACCCAGTAGTAGGTCATTAAGGGCTGTGACGACGTCGACGACAGAATGGAAATATTACAGTACAATGATTGAGTGTCGAAGGAAATCCACGTAAGCAAAAGTTCAATCGACTTTCACTACCTGATAATTTCTTCCCCAAAATAACAGCTGTTGTAACTTTCATCATCTAGCTCGGCACTTGGTTGAGATGACGAAACTAACATCACAAGTTGCAGTAGCCATTTTAAGACCTTCGGTAAGATTAGCTGTTAGGGTAATTCTGGAAATTTAGCCTATGCCAGCTGAGGGTCAATAATGGTCTAAGAAAAAAGGAAACGTAGCACGTGTATCTAAAATGTGTTTGGATAAACCTTTCAGCGGTTAGACTGCAAGTCGTCTCCCAACCCCACCACCATGTATGTGGACGGGTGCCTCACGAAAGTGACGGAGTTCCTGCGGGAGGATGCCGTGTACGTCGGCACTGCTGCTATCGTGGTGGCCATCATTATGGTATGCTTATTGTTATTGAAACGCTTGTTACACATACGCTCACATCTTGATGTCTTGACACGGAGGATGCTTCCAAGGACACACAGAAAGTCAGTTAATGCAACTTGTTTGTAAACAATCCGGCATCCTGTATACTTACCTACAGGATTTTACAGAGTGTAACAAAAACCGTATATGCATAAAGAAATGATCGATGGCACTGGTATATTGAGTGTGGGGTGATGTGTTTTTAAGCAAAATAGTATTCTATATAACATCATTCATTTTGCTTTGATTCCAGATCATGGCGCTAGCGTTGTCCTGTGGGTTGTTCGTTAAAATAGAATGACACGATGAACATTACGAAAAGTTGAGGAATGACTAAGTGGCTGAATGGTTATGTAATGTGATTTTCTATTTGGTGCATTTGAAGACTTTACATACCTATTGTATTTATTTAATAAATATAGTTATTATGATTGTGGAACATGCGGTTGTTTCATTAAGATAAAAACGCTTAATGACATTGTGGGCATATAATTCGAGGACCTTCGTTAGTGCCTAGCAAAGCGCCATTTGCTCATAGTAGCAGGTAAAATGAGAGGCACAGGACTTGCACGCGTCGGACAAGACGGCTAGTTGGGAGACATTAATGTATCACCCACCATGCGAAAAACTATCCTCGTAATGGCTTGGTAATTAAAATAAATGAAAAGAAATAAAATAGATTTATAGAAAAAAAAGAGTACACATATCACGTCTTCTTCCTTGGTGGGAATTTGATGGTATTTGGAGCGCCCTCGCGGTACAGCCCAGCTCTCGTGAACCAGCCGCAGTAGCGTATGATGCAGTCAGAAGTCGTAGTTCCCAATGGCAGTCCCAGGGCGCTGATCCGCTCCAAGGCCAAAGCGGGACCGCTCACTATCTGCACGAGAGCGGTGCCATACACGCCATTAAACAAAGTAAAGGTTGAGATAACGTACGTATGCAATGAGGCAGGCCGCAGGCGGCTGGCCACATGATATACGATTGTACATAGACATCAAAAGTTATATTTATGTACAATAGTGTGGGTGGAGGAAATGTTCGGTCTATTTCGATAACAAAGGAATAATTATTTTGATGTCCAAGTGGTTTCTTAATCTTTATTTTCCTTTTTTAGGTTAGGTTTTTTAGGATTAGGTGAATTACTTTTAAATTAATTTAACATTTTAATGGTCCGCGTGTTGACGGATTTAGAATATACAATGTCACCAACCCATATCATCTTTAGGGTGTCGTAAGAGGCGACTAAAAGAACGCTAGAGGCAGATCACCTAGCCCCAAGAGAAGGATAACTTGAAACAAACCCTGTGCCAGCCCGTCTTGTCAGCGTGGCACAGTAGGCTAATTTCCAGTAGTGGGTCATTTATGGGCTGAAACGACGAATATTTTAAATGCGACATCGACTATGCATGTCTGTTATGTTTTCACGCCAAAAAAGCTCAACCGATTTGGAGGAATTGGTAAAGTGAGTTTGGCGGAGGTTTTGTTCGAGACTTGACGAGGTTAGTTAAACTGCCCCCATGCAACCTTTCAAAACTCAACTGGAAACAGTTCCCAAAGAATAGTTACCCTTCCAAAGACAACGTGCTTCCCGTCAAACTGCGGCAACGGCTTGAATATGATGTTGAACTGGCCACACACTTCATTATCTGGTGTCACCACCATTGACATCACACCTGGCAAGCCGATGAAAAGAATCAGTGGAGTGGAGAACATTCCTTTATCTTTAACTTGCGCCAAATATAATGACTGGCAAATAACTTGAACAGGGACCTTGACTACGCAATAGTAGATTTTTGTGTCTCATTGGCGGAGAAGGGAGGTGAAACCCTACACCATGGCACTTTTTGTTTAAGTGGCGATTTTTCATCAGTCGTAGTGTTCTTTTAATGATGTACGCTGGCCAGAATGACTCTCACGACACTCATAGGATGGAATAGCTTGGTGACACTGTATTCTCGAGGATTGGAACGAAATGTTACTTACACATTTTTATGTGGAGAAATATTAAAATATGTTATCTAGTTAAGTTCGATAGATGTGATAATATTTAACAATTGATTTATGATGAAGAAAACTCACCAGGTACAGTGTGTTTGAGTTT
This sequence comes from Clostera curtula, assembly GCA_905475355.2. Classification (NCBI taxonomy): domain Eukaryota; kingdom Metazoa; phylum Arthropoda; class Insecta; order Lepidoptera; family Notodontidae; genus Clostera; species Clostera curtula. The sequence goes on from FR997802.1 coordinate 631,699, forward strand.
GTAGCTCTCCGCTCCCATGTTTTCGTCATTCACGTCGAGGAGGTAACAGCCGAATCCATTGTCCTTGGTGACGTCACCACCGCAGCAATACAGGCCTGGAACTATCCTGGAGAAAAGTTCAATATTTACAATGTACCTTCAGTTCAGCATATAGGACCATTGCCATAGATTCCAGCGATTCTTCCCAGAGCCAGATACCTGCTTTGTAATGCAAGATACCTATCAGGTCAAGAACTGGGTCTCGTTGGTCTAGGGGTTGGATGTGCCACCTTTGGATCAACGGGATCCCAGGTTCAAATCCGGGGCCGACCTAATCTTTGTGTAAACTAGAGGCACTTGCTCTGGGTGTCATTTGTGTTCGCGAATTTCATGTTTGTAAACTGCCCCCGCGATACAGGTTATAACCTACTACAGGGGTGACTTGCAAAAAAAGGATCAGAGTTTAATAGACTATAAAAGGAGACTTAGAATGATATATTTTTTGTAGAAGATGTTCCATAGAACCTCGTGGCATATATCCAAAACCAACATTCTTCCGCTCTTTGAGAAGTTGTACGTAATTGTTGAGACTAACCTGAAGAATCTGGTGCCACAGTAGGCATGTCCTTTTGGATCACCCCTGATAAGGCTCAGGAACAGTTGGCAGGTTTTCGGAACCAAGTCAGTAAATAGTTCAGCCGTCACTTTGCCGATCTTCGCTCCACCGCGCACCCAAATGTCCATGGAAACCCTAAGATTGTCATTTGGTTTGTAAGATCTTCCTTTAGTCTTCATATTTGAGAGCAACTACATATATCTAACAAGTACATAACCGCTAAAATATGGAGATTGTCCATCGTATCGGACATAGTAAGCTTCTTTTCTTGCCGTCAATCGTACCTTCTTACCCGTGCAAACACATTGCATAATCTTAATTCGTTGCCCTAATTTATACTTTTTATAGTCTACCAAGAAATACGAAGAAAACATATCCCATACTTGGTTCGATTAACGTGGATTGGTTTGTCAAAAGATGGGTCTCGAATGTCACGATCGATCTTTTCAGTTTTGAAAAGTATGAATGGTAGCCTGCAAGAGACATTTATCAACATCTTTAAATGGCAGTCAATTATTTTAGGGATTCTCTTCTATTCACATTAATTTTCGATACTTTATAAAGGTATATTTAAATCTTAGAACAGCGATTTTGCTAGTGAGTCGCTAGAAATATAAGTAGTTATATTATTAATTCAGCTTAATTGATTGTAAGAGATTACTGAACTTACGATGCGCCCAGAATTAGTTTATGTTTCGTATCCTTCCACGATGCGTCTAGCTCCTTCGTTAGCGGTTGTTCCGATCTCTATGTAACACAAGTCTCTCTTTATCTATGACAGAACATTTAAGTCCAAAATGCGCTATAGATATTTGGTACAAAACTACCTTTTTGGATTAAGCAGTTATTTATAAGTGCCTTAATAGAGAAGCCAAGGTAGAACTTAAAACTTGAACGGGGTGGAATAAAAAATTTACTGCATGAATATGTCCTTTAAAATCATACCCAGATTTTTTCTACAACGTTTTGGAAATGAAAAGCATGTTGGATTCTCCGAATCTATCTACAACCAATACGCCCTTGTAAAATAAAAGTATTTAAAGTGAACCTATTCACCGCAACATTTTGGAAGCAATTCTGAAAACTTTTTATGTATTAAGTAAAGTTTTAATATTGAGTAATCTCACGGCAATGAGCAACCGCGAATAGATGTAGAGGTTTTGCTTGCGCATGGTGTTGAGCTCGCGTTGGCGTTGCTTGCACAGCAGCTTGTTGTACTGGCTGCTGGGCTCCGCGTTCCAGCAATCTACGAAACCCTGTGCAGGACATACCACGTTGAAGGCCGGTTTCCCCAGAGAGGCAAGGCCTCACAGGGCAATGCTTATGATTACTTAAGCAATGGCTTGGTACTCGGAGCCATCAATTACAATATACTTATGTCTTGTTTTGTCCGTGCACCACACGGATTTAGAATACACAATGTCATCCTGTGCATGTCGTAAGAGGCGACTAAACGATCGCAAGAGCAGATCACCAAGCCGTATGAGAAGGAAAACTTGATACAAACTCTATGCCAACAAGTTTGGCCAGCGTGAGAGCGTGACAAAGTAGGCTAATTTCCCTCCACGAATGTCCCTTTTTTAAACAAGATTATATATTTTATTTAAACAGTAACAATTGATAATTTTAGGGGGCGGCAGAGCCAATTTTTGAGGAAATTATCCCGACCAATATGACCAATATCTGAAAAAGACAAGGGAACTATGGCAGCGGGGCTGACGTGTGGCGATGCCGGAAAAAGAAGTTCAATCCATTCCTTAAAAAAATCAGGGATGCTCAAGGGAGCCGCTATTGTGTGGCGTGAAGCAGGCGCGGGATCAGCTCACGGGAACACGGTGTGATATATGTAGAGATTGTAATATACGCGCATCGCTTAGCAGTGAGTATACTAACGCCAGTCCGCTGTATGATGTTGATGCGCTTGAGTAGTTCCTTGTTAACTATCATGTTTGCTTCAAGCTGGCGCGCGTAGTAGTCCAGGCGACGTGGCTTCAAGTACAGCTCCGGGAACAGTCCCGGCGGCGAGTCATCCACCTTGTGCCGTGTCAATTGCAGCTGCGCATAAAATGTCAAGTCCTGTCCTGTCTCATGTTACATGTTCCCCTTATGTGGGAAGATAAATTGTAGATGCGATGAAAAAAAAGGACAATGACTAACAAACAATCCCAAATGTGACGGTAATAACTTATTTGTAGTTATTATCAAGTCTTGTATGAATCTTTCGGGAAACGATGTTACATTTAAATAATACGATTGTTATTTATTCACAATTCTACCTCTCCCTCCTATCTGCGTGAACGTTTCTCCTTTGCTCATCCAACTGACGCTGCTTGCAGATCCGATCCGCTTGTAGGTGACGATACATCCTTCAATTTTCTTCTCATTCAACCGATTTCTACTCCTTTTCTGTACACGCCGTTCGTCACGTCACGTCTCTCACGAATATTTCAAGAGCAAAATTAGTCAAATCGCTCCAGCCGTTCTCGAGTTATAGCGAGACTAACGAACAGCAATTCATTGTTTTAAATAAGAATATATAGATAGATAGATATAGCGATATAAGCTATATTATATATCACTTTATGAGCAGATTATAAATATTGTAGCAATTATTTTAAGTTTTAAAATTGTACCTAACTCTGGAAGACCTTCTCGAAACCAGTTTGTGTGATGTGAATAGACTATGGCGGTTTGCACATTATGCCGCAGCGGCAGCGACACCCCCGCCGCCGCGGTGTAGCAACGGTAGACCCCTTGGATTTGTATGGAGCCTTACACATTATGCCGCAGAGGCAGGCCACGGCGTATGTAAGGCTCCTGGATACAAATCTAAGGGGGACCTCTGCGGCATAATGTGTAAACCGCCTAAAAGTCTAAAATACTCAATAAGTGTGAATTTCAGGAATAGGCATTTTGTAATTTAAATTGATTTCTTACTTCTTTTCGGTGGTTGCACCAACATGAATAGAAATCTTTAGTCAGAAGGGGGAATCTTGGGGGCTGTAAAATAATAAATCTATTAATACTCTTGAAAAGAACCCCAGGCACCGATCTTATCTCGGGGTCACCTAGCGAGTAGCATGCTACATACTTTACACAATTTACCCGATCTACGATCCGACAACAACATCAAGAGATATCGCCTACAAATGCGAGAAGTAACAAAAAAATCATACACCGCAATAGCGAAGTTTACACAGCAATTCGCACGATTGCGCTTATAATCTTAATCTTCAAAAGACTGCGCAGATTTTCTTTGAGCATGGCTTCGATTGACACAGCTTAAAAACGAAACAAAAACGAATTCTACATTTTAAGTTCTACACCTATGGTGCCACAAATAGGCGCACGACGTGACTTAAAGCAACCGCCTCATTCTTCCGCCTGAAATGAAAGAAAACAAGGTCTAACGAGTTTGAATTCCCGGGGACGGCGAACGCGCGGCGGCCGAGGCTTCTCTGGTTCAGGTGGAGGTGTACGTAGTGCTGGGTTCTCGAGCAACTCGTCACACGCGAACTGCCGGAGCGGGTGCATCGTGGCCTGATCACTTAACCAGGGAACACCAGTACATCACCATATGTGCCCTATTGCCTAGGCCAACGTCGTTGTTTTAAAAAAATGTATACACATAAACCTGGAGGAAAATATAATGACTTTGATACAATTGCGTTAATTTCTGTGACTGCGTCTATCATGTTGCTTCTGCTGTTAGTTGAAGGTTCTATGGAATATCTTGAAAAAATTACAAATACAAAACTAAAGGTGATCGCATATTATTCCGCGCTAAACTAGCCGAACGAATCGAATGCAAGAAGGGCTCGCGCAAGTGTGCGGGGTTTTAAAGGATTTCCTATAAAGGATTCTAATACTCGTTACGTTCGGGGCTTCGAAATCTGCGACGACCTATTTCCTATTAGTAAAATTAAAAAAAGAATCTCACTCGTTGCGCTATGGTACCACGCAAATTTATCTAACAGTACTAGGAATAGAATAGAATAGATGGCTCATCCCAGTCTTTGAAATAAAGACCCTACAGTATTTTATTTACATGTAGCTAGTTTTGTGATTATAATTTAATTATATGTACTATGTAAAAATATTTAATTGGTTGTGTATTATTTGAGAATATATTTGATGAGATTAACTATTCAATCAAAAGTATGTTGTGTTTTCTGATTTTAGATTTAGTAATATTTGTGCGTGCAGCTTTATTGTTAAATGTAACAAATCTGCATTCAAATAACAAGTTTAACTAAAAATCAATTGGGGATAGAAGGTCAAAGAGGGATATCGTTCACTTGGTTATTTATTTATAAACTCTTTATTGTATACTAGAACAAGAAAGATACAGAAAATAAAATATTGATAACGTTAAGTGTACATTGTGTTGCCTTATCGCATACCACGATCTCTTCCAGGCAACCTTTATTTATTTATGTACAAACATAGAAAAAGTTAAATTACATTTAGGAAACTTATGTTCCTTTGTATAAATTATATAGATAATTTCGAACTGGCGGTCAGTGTGCTCAAGACTATTATTATTTTAACAATACTATACTACAATATAATACATAGGTATAGTGAAAGATGCTTTACGATTGATATGCATTTAATTATGTTTTATTTATACCCCAACGTTTCAGACACTCCGTGGTCGCTGTCGCAGTCGTCCCACGATCTATGACCGATTGGAATTTATCCCACTATTCACTTATTCATTTGTTAATCTATTATCAGGTTAATTCGACTAAGATTCTTTCAGATTCGCGAACATTCTGCGAGGTTTTATCATTTCATACACATAATTCAAAAAATTGTTTCGTTCGGTATATGTGTACCGATCACTCAAAATTTGGTTTGTAATAAATTAATTGAATCCAGATATAATCCAAAATACATGGAGGGTAATTAGCCTACTGTGACTCGCTGGGTTGGCACATAGTTTGGTATCAAGTTTTCCTTCTCTTGCGGCTAGGCATTGTAGGCCTTGGCATTTCCTATTGTTGACTCTTACGACACCCTTAGGAGTGTCTAATTCTGTCACCACACAGAAACATCCTAAATTCAAACATCCAAATTAAAGATTTTAAAACACAATAATATCGCAAAAATTATATTTCCTAAATAATTTAGTCATAAAGATATGCTCATACGTAATACACCATAATTTATTTATTCTAACCTTCATGCTGTGTGATTAATGTTCAATCCATATTCAAAATTCAGACATCAAAGTACATTTTGTCATTCACGTATATTGTCAGGAATAAATTAATTTGATAACTATTCGCTATTTATTATGAAAAAAATATTAAAAAGAGATTAATAATGAGAAGCAGTGGTTTAGTTTTATTTGCTTGTGCTGGGTTGTTACTTGTAAGTGGTATTTGCCAACGTATTTATATACTCCCCCTTTCTGCAGCTCAATCGCCTTAAAACCACTGGTCATTCTGGGGTGTACTGACATTGTATAGGCTTTCAATAGATTAGTCAGTGATACTCGCCACCAACACATTCTGTTTCGATCGTGAATGGGGACTAAAGGAACTAGATAGACACGAAATATATAATATAGATATTAAAGATAAAAAGGAAAACGAGTTATTCGTGAGGCCCCATTAACTAGTTAGTCTAAATTTCCACAATTGCAGGAGGCCCAGTTCAGTTGCTACTTATCTGCCTTGATGATGTCATCATTAGCCTCGTTTTGCTAAATCAACGTAATTAATGATGCTTGTGTAATCAGCTTAATTTATTGAGTCACGACACGAGTTCGCGTCCCCACCGAAGCAGTCTTTTAGTAAAAATGGCGTTGATGAAGGCGAATGTAACGATTGTGGTGTTTAATGCATTTGCAGAGCGGGGGCACAATTCTGGGCGGGTCGTCGGCATGGGGTCTCCTACGTATGTCCTACTACTTCTGGACAACGGAGCTGGGCGTGGAACTAGGCGCGGGCGTGGTGCTCGCCGCGGGCGCACTGCTCTGCCTGCCCGTGTGCTGGCTGGCCACCATCGTGCCCTACCATCCTAAATCCTCCGCACTTAATGCTATTGTGAGCCACGACCACGAGATATACTCATTAGTCCACTAAGATAAGTTACAGACGCCGATTGTTCCAGTTGTCCGGAGCCTATTCCTAATTCGCGCAAAATAAATAAATAAATATGAGATATTTTGTTTTGTAAACAGGTGCGCAGGTTTTGGATGCTAGTCAGCTTACTTGACTTGATTGGTTTTTGTGTTGTAGTTAGTTGTAACTTTAATGATACTAAATTTCAAATAAAATTCTGTAATTTTTTATACAAATAGCCATTCGAGGCATTACTGTCAGAAAGTTTAGATATCAGTAGATAATATAATTATCATTTCAGCCAAAAAGTCCACCGCTATACTTTCCCCAAGGATTTCCCCAAGCGCTGGTCTTAGTGCCCCGCATCCGCCAGCTGCGCCGGTCGTTTTCCGGTGACCATAACCAGGTCATCGCTCCACCTTTCCTTTTTTCTACCCCATCGGGTGTCACTCCCGCCAGCTATGTGCCCTGCCCACCGCCACTTTGGTTTGGCAATCTTGTGAGCTTTGTCGGTAACTCTGGTTCTCCTGCGTATCTTCTCATTTTTGATTCGATTTCGCAGGGAAACTCCGAGCATAGCCATTGCCATTTGGGTGATTCTGAGCCTTTTGATGGAGCCCATAGTGAGCGAGCGTGTCTCTGTACCAGATAATAAATATATTCAGTGCCAGATATAACACGGAACATGTGTGCGGTGGCAGTTATTGGGCATGGCCAGCGTGACTTTGGTGGTGCTGTGCGCCGGGCTGGCGTCCATGTCTGCGCTTGCGCGGGCGGTGCACGACCCGGCGCCGCTCAACGCCAGTATGCAGCGGGCCATGGCGCTGGAGCCCTTCGACCCCACCGTCCGTAGCTCATTCGCCGCTATGCAACTCGAGGTACGAATCTAAATTTGCAATAGAATCACGCTATGTCATTTAATATTCTTCACCATGAGGTCTGTGGAGGGCTGTGGAGGCCCCCCTAATATAGCGCCCGACCTAATGAAAAAATTCATAGTGGTAACGGCTGTAGAACACACAATGTCACCAACCCGTATTATCCTGTGGGTGTCGTGAGAGGCGTCTAAGGAAATCAAGGGGCAGATCACCTAGTCGTAAGAGAAGGATTAGGTTAATCTCCTTTCCTGAATTTGGCCCCTGATATAATGATGATGATGATGATAAAAGAAACATCGATTTAAATTTTAATCGATATTTCAGTTGAGATGCTGTGGCGTCAGCTCGTACAACGATTGGTACCAACATCGTCGATCCTTGCCTCCAGCTTGTTGTGGCCGCATGTGGAGTGGGAAGGTACGGATTTGTTATACTTTGAATTAAAAATGATGACGATTATAGCCTCCTCAAACTACCCCTTGTCTAGGTATTGTAACTGCTACTTGTGAATCATGGGTAAAAAGATTTCTATGTATTGCGTATGTATTTACATGTACGAGTATTTAGTTTGTTCCGCAGCGCACAGAGCTGTGCCAAATACCAACATACAGTACCGGTTGTCTGCGCGCCACCCTCGCTGAGCTTCGTTACTTCGCTAACTCCCTGTCTGCACTTGCGGCTGCACTAATCATCGTCATGGTAATTTTCTTATCTACTTCTAAACATATACCTTTATATTCATAGTCACCAGCTCTTAAATTGTTTGCTGCTGGGACGGCCCACTGCCTGCTATTGTTAAGGTTTGTTTTAAATCAAGTTTTTCTACACTTGCGGCCAGTTATTATGCTCAACTGTATTCTATATCCACACGAACATTTCAGTTACTTATGTAATGTTTACAACTTGACTGAATGGCCGTTCTAAAAAGTAGAAGTTCAATACGTAATGTTTGCAGGCAGTGGTTCTGTTCGCGACGTCGTACATGGCGGTGTCGACGGCGCTGGAGGAGAGTGAGTCGCGCAAGCTGTCTCAGCCGCTGCGGTTGGCCTGCCTTCACGCCGTTTCCCCTCCCGCGCCCTTCACCTCGCCTGCCGTCGTGCCCATCGGGAACACCCCCCTCTAGGCTCGGGGCGAACGTCCTCGGCACACACATAAATCTCTGTGTCAGTCCGTTTCTTCTCTCAAATTCAACCGATTTCCAACGAGATTTAGGAAAATAAACGTCCCACACTTTAAAAGATCGGTGGAAATAAAAGCCGAGTGGTATGTTTTCAATTGTAATTTTTTGAACACAATACAACATGCAAGCACCAAAATGCTTTACGTAAACCAAGAAACAATCATACTCTCTTTCTATATTTGGTATCTATTTTTGGTTACTTCGAAATGATTCACGAGAACGGTCCTCTCTATATAAAGACAAACAAAACTAGAATATATTATGAAAATTTTTTTACAAGGCGACGCGGAGCGGGCCCTCCGCTCTCGCCGCTCGGCCGAGGCCGGGTGGAGCACGAGGCGGCCGGCCGGCCGGAGAGGAGCCCGCGGCCGCAATTGGATTAAGTTAGGTCTATCTAGGAGGAGGAGGGGGGTCGCGGGGCGCCTCAGGGCGGCTCGGGCGCCGCGCGCCGCGGTGCTTGCGGTGCGGCTGCGCCGGGCCCCTGGCGCCGCCCCGCCCCGCCCGCAGCAGCGCCAGCGCCGCCGCCGCCGCCACCAAGCGGCTCCACCACCCTCTGCGCATACACGGCCCTCTACAGTCTACCATTGCTTCATTTATCTTTCGTTTCCATTTCACCTTATACAGGTTGTAACGCAAGGCCATACAGACATTCGAAGTTACATACGACTCTCTGTCGATCTACTGGAACCCAAAACAGTGTTTCACTGGAGTTCACAGTCGGTGCGACGGACTATTTTCGCAAAACCTTTGAGGTCTGTATTCTGCCCTGTGTCTCGTGTTGTCTGTACATATTTATATCTCCTGTTAGGACATTTTAAATGTTTCCGAATAACTTGACGAGCACTAAAAAACTGATACTTTATATGACTGAGTTTACGCACGCTGTTATTGATTCCTTCGATATGTATGTATCCTTTAAATTACACCAGTATAGTGTGCAACAAATTTAATCTAAAATAAATTATTATCTACATATAAACAATAACGAGGTACTATAACGATGTTTAAGCACAAATCTACGACTAGATCTACTAAATAGGAACTGTAGACGGAGCCTATGACTAAACGGAGACGATGATTATATGAACACTGAACAGGTAATATTTGTAGGATTTGATTGATTTATTTTTTTAACTGTGATATAGAGAAATCGAAATTAGTGCTTTTCAAATTTACCTTACCTAATGAGCTCAAGGCAGGGACAAAATCTGAATAAAAACGAATAAGGGTCAGTGTCCATTTACTGGCCTATCACCAGACCAACAACGCTCACAGAAAAATGGTCTAAGTAAAAGTACATTTTAGATTTTTAATTGACATCAACAATTTCAAAGATAATTTATTTGAGGCGGTGGTGGTATGGTGTTTACTGATCTGACTCTCCCTACGCTTTGCATGAAGAAGTCACGCAAAGAAGCCTCAGCGTTGCCTGGTAAAGTCGCCCAATAATTAAAATATTTTACAAGAGTTTATTCCAATTTAAAGCGTAGCGGCTTTCAGATTTCAAACGTCATTTCTCTGACTTTATTATTATAACAAATGCGAGTCATGCTTATGGCTTAGGTATATTTGTTGCTAAAACATAAAACATGCAACATAAAACATGATACAAAATGACGAAACGTGATTAGCGTCCTCGATTTAATAGATAAACTCCCTTGTAATAAGTATGTTCCTTTTTAATAATAATAATTGTAATTATGAAATAATTCAGAACGTTACTTCTCTATACATAGCTTTCAACCAATACGAGAGAGGCCTTAATTAATTCTTTGGACCAAAAAATGGCAGGTCCAAACATTGAATTAAAGAAACGATGTGTCATCTCATATCCTGAGAACGGAGCGTGACATTTGAATTCGTAATGCCATGCCATGCCGTCACCCTGATGAATCTAGTATATCGAGGACTTAAGCATTGAAAATAACACGTGTTAATAGAGCAGATGAAGCTATGATAAAGAAGAGTGGGGATGGTTACCGATGCACACAACACGCGAGATTGCTCACCAAAGTAGCACACTGCCCGCCCTGCAACAAGCGAAAGGACGCTTCACACACCTCGCCAGGGACTGCAAGTGCAAGCCCTCGAGGGCATGCGCCAAGCTCGGCGACACACGAGTTAGTACGAACACGAATGCTTAAGCGGACACCGAAGCGATCATTAACAGTCGAAACCTTTCTTATTAGCTAGGGCTACTTTGTCTGAGTCTGCAATATAAAGTTTATTTTTTAACCGGGATGAAAGACTCTGTGGGATTAGAAGATTTATTAAGTAAAGTTTTATAACCGTAATAATTATAACCGTTTCTACAATTCATCGATTGTTAGTCCAATAGTGGTATAGTGATAACCAGTTTTCGTTGGCAAATAATGGACCCTAACCTGAAATGCGGCAAGGCACGTAGCTCATTCATAATGAAATAAGACACAATGGTCGATACGAAGTTATGTGAGTGTTCCGCTTGGAATTATAAATGAGTCTGCAAACTCCGTCGGGTGAGTCCCTCCTGCCACATGCGGGTTTTGGTATCGAATGTTATTATAGGTTGTGGTACGGAACTAGAAGTGGTCAGTTAGCTGTCGGATGTCCGAGCGATGTTAGAAAATGAATGAGCAAGGAGTGATGAATGAGTGACCGTGGGAGGTGGTACGCACCGTGCAAGCGGGGCAGTGCGGCGGCGCGCAGCCCGCCAGCTCGAGGCGGTGCGGCGCGCGCCACGTTGCCCCCTCCACATCCCCCTCCCCGTCCCTCTCCCCCTGCCTCGCTCCCTCCCTCGCGCAGCAGCCCGCGCCCTCCTCGTCACACTCTGGCTCCCAGCAGTCCACTTCCCCCATCTGCAGACAAACATTTGATATCAACATTCATATTTTGTGTGGTGCATATTTCATGGTGCCAGCGGATTCCACCACATTGTGAAATATGGCTCTAGTTAATAATTTGACGGTTTGCGATGGGTAGGTAAGGTTAGTAGTAAATTAATGTAAAGGTTGACTGGTAGAGAATGCCGCATGGCATTACGTCCGCCCTGTGCAACGCGTTTGTCCAAATGCCGCTCACTTTTGTTCTTCCTTGCCTTCTCCCAGGTGATTTGCTGAAACCAGGTGGAACCAGGTGAAACTGATTTGGCTAACTAGCCGTTTTTTTAAGGAGCAACTGATGTTATCCTTTCGACTCCGATCTCGCGGGATAACCGGTAATTGTTTGAGTAGACCACGGCCGAGGTCAGTTTTGACGCTACTGACTACGTGTATCCACACCAATAGAGGGCATGTCGACAATTGTGCGACAATATTCAGCCTTTATTAGGATATGATTTCATATTTTATTGTAATAAATTACGATTGAAAGAGTACCAAGATATGTAAAGAGTGAGGTTACTCACGAGGCACTCGCAGACCTGGCACTGGTAGAGCCAGCGCTCGCCGCTGCGGAAGGTGACGTGGTGCATCTCCTGGTGGCGACAGCGGTAGCGCGCCTCGCAGCCAGGGCAGCACTCCGCCGGCGCTGTCTGCAGCTGGAAAGGGCACGTCTCTCATGCAACAAGGGCAAGGGGGAAATCCTACTAAGTCCAAAAGAGGATTAATTAGAAACGGATGTCTTATTGGTCATAGGGAGATCTAAGGATTCTCCGAAGCATGAGTCTTTGCGTAAACCAGAGAAACTTGCTCTCGGTATGGATGTGATTTGTATTCCTCTGTAAAGAGACTCGGCGATACAGTTTCACCTAGTGTAGGGGAGTCGTCAATAAGAATGAATCCTAAATTGATAGAGCTACATAGAAAGGTTTTGTTGGACAAAGCCATTATTTCGCGTATCAAATATACAAATCAGAAAACACACTTTGACTATCTATGCAACAGAGGCTCTTTGGAGGATAAAAACGTTTTAAAAGATCTCCCAGTTCCAATACAAGAATTAAAGCCAATTCGTCCCGGTCCAGGGCGTAGCTGCAAATGAAAGGAGTGTTAGACAGTTTCCGAATATTTACCGCATTAGTGTAGTTGTCATTTATCTCGCAAGCGCAGGGTGCGCGGCGGCAGGTCGCCACGCCCGAGGAGCACGTGCACGTCCTGCAGCCCCCCGCCTCCGTCCACGCGGCCCCGTCGGAGACTGGCCGCCCTTGCCACATGCAACCTGACACGCGCCACGGATGTCAATACATGCGACCAGTAGTGGCGTAACTGGCCACAGACAAATTGTAATTGATAATTTACAATTTGGATAAGAATAACAGGGCGACTCACTCAATTGACAGTTTTCATTATTATCACATTCACATTTGAAGCCGCCGTCGACGTTGACGCAGCGCGCACTGGGGTGGCACGTATGGAACCCTTCCGCGCACTCGTCCACGTCTGAAAATAACGGAGAGAAGAAGCATTTTAAATTAACTACGTGTCTGAATCAGTGAAGTTATTCGGTTTTGGAGCATGAGTTTCACCACACGGAAAACTTAATCAAATTCAGACCGGTACCCATTGGTTTTGAATTGATATCAGGTGTTGATGTAGGAAACCAAACAGTGCCTTTACCGCGGCATGCGTCCCGCAGAGGGTCGCGTCGATAACCGTCGGCGCAGACGCAGTAGTAGGAACCAGGAGTGTTGACGCAGAGGGCCCGAGGTGGACACGCGTCCGGTGAGCGGCACTCGTCCGCGTCTCGCTCACAACGGGCGCCGCCAAAGCCACGGGCGCAGGCGCACGTTTCACGGCCCGCGCAAACGCCGCCATTCAGGCACCCACCCGTGCAAATTGCTGTACAGACACATAAATTTTCTTTATGTACGGAGTGGAAATAATACGTGTTGGGTCGATAGTCGGTCGTCATGTTAGAAAATTTTAATAAGATCAAGAAAAAGGATTACGTAGGAATCGAACGTGCAATCCGCCTAATGCCTAGTAGTTAGTGTCATCAACAGAGGTCTACGACAAACGGTGCGCCACGTGGAGACCATATAACTATGAGGCACACACTAGGTATCTAAAAGTGGAGCAGAAAAACTTGAACGCATTTGTATACCAATCCGCTGACATACGATCGCATTTATTTCTGCCATTCTCGTAACCATAGTGGATAGTTATTAATAATGATTGAAAGCCAAGAACACATACGTTCGCAGTTGTATCCATCTCCGTAGTAGCCCTCGTTGCAGCGACACGTGTAGGAGCCTGGTGTGTTAGTGCATACAGCGTTTGCGTGGCATCCGTGAGATGCGCCCGCGCACTCATCCACCTGCACCGAACTTACACTTTGATTTCATTTTCTAAGTCTTTCAGTTCAGGTCAGTTCTAGTAATTTACCATCAATATTGCGGAAAATGTAAGCAAGCAATTCTGTATAATATAATAGGTCAAAATCGTATATTAAAAAATATATTTCTAAATCTCAATTAAAGCAATACGTAATGAAAGCTTTCCAATATAACCAATATTGATGTGTCGGATTTGCTTTCGAGTACACGAAATACGTGCTATTCTGCAGAAGTACTAGAATATGGAAAGAATAACTTCAGCAATTGACAAGTCTTAGTGATCAGATATAACTTTTAGGTAGTAAGCACTTTACCTCAACGCAGTTGAATTTGTCTCTTCTCATATATCCCGGTAAGCATTGGCACACATAGCCTCCAACGACGTTGACGCAGCGCGTGTTTGAGTGGCAGTGATGGCCGTCGAGCCCACCTGCTCGCTGACATTCGTCTACGTCTGAAAATTCAATTAATCCTTTAATTCCTATTTAGCTTCTAGAACTTCACAGGTCTCAAACAGGTGTTCGTCAATCACTCAGTCTCATCGGATCACGCGAATTTTTGAAATCTGTTTCAATTCACGGTAGATTTTCAATACACACAGACTGGTTTGAGATACAAAATAAATTGATAGTGTTACCATGGCAGGTGAGGCCGTCGCCCTGGAAGCCCTGGTTGCACTTGCATGTGTACTTGGTGTTGAGGTTCATACACGTTGCGTTCTCGTCGCACGAGTGTCCCATACTGCAGTAATCCACGCCTGTACGACATAACAACCAACTTATTCGTTATTTGGACCTGGGTTTTGATGTAAATCATTAGGGAGATAGCACGCTTCATAGGCAAATGGTTATTTAAGTCATATTTAATATGCAAAGATGCAAGATAGTTTCCTTTGAAAAATCGTCTAGCTTCACATAGGGTAGCTTTCATGCGTGTATTCAACGAATTCCTGCAAGCACTAGCAAATTGTTTGTAGTTTCTGTACCTGGACAGAACTTGCAGCACTCGCCAGGCACTGTGAATTGGTCGGCAGGATCGCACGGTAATGGTGGGCACGCCGCATCAGGGTCGACACGCGTGCATTGCATGTTACCGTCATGGCAAACGCACTCGGCGCATTCCTTCGGTGCGAACCGCTCACCGTGCTCATACAAGGTACCTTTCAGTAGGCATTGTCCTGGAAATTACACCAAAGGTATTTGAGATTAGTGCAGTTGGGAATCCAGGATCCAGGACACGAAATACTGGAGTCCCTAGGTTGGTATTTATTTAGTCGGTACCATATTAGATAACTCGACACTGTCTAATTCATGGGTTGTAATGATGAATGAATGATAATTTTACTAGAGTTTAGTTTGTTTACTCACTCAAACATGTGGGGCAGCACTCGCCCGGATGCAGCACGGGGTTCTTGCAATCTGCTCTATCGCACTCAACTGGCCTGCACGTTATCTCGCCGTGCTGGAAATTAACATATTTGATGAAGTTAAAGCAGCTTTACGAGTACATATTAGGTTTCACCAGACATACTGAACTGTTTCAATTAAATAGTGAAGGTCAAATGTGCAGCGAACTCACCACGCAGGAGCAGCGATTGCAATCGCGCTGCCAGGTGGCGCCATCAGCGTGCACTGTGCTGTTGGAGAAGCACGACTTCTGGCAATCGCACTGCTCCAACCGGGCGAGCCGTGCCTCGGTACCCACCAGCTGAAAACATCCAACCGGATTATGTCTTTTGCAGACCTTAAATTACTTATTTTTAACCTTTTATTCATGTAGAATAGATTTAAGCTGTTTTTTTGACATCAGGTACAATTCAAACATTTATTAATGTACATATCCCTTCAATGTAGATTTTTTTTATAGTGATTTTTATTTTGTATTTTGCTAGTTCCACCTGGGATATGCTCCATATCCCTCACCGAGTTACTCCCTCACCTTGAGTGATAAGTCGTGAATATGCGTGGTGAGCTCCTGTACCGTGGCTTGTAGAAGCGCAAACTGGCCACACGTGGGGCATTCGGAGTCCAGCCCCGGACATTGCGCCAAGTAGCCGTGCGGTCCGCTCACAAGCCGCACGTCTTGAAGCGTTCCCTGTGGAGCAGTAGTCACCATTAATAAAAGTTAACGTCAATCCAATACTGGATATCCGCATCTCCTAATGAGTTTTCCATTGCAATACTTCATAATCGTAAATCGGGATTTTAGGTGATGGTCGTAGTTTGTTCCAGCGTTTAGGTTGTCCGAGGTGACGGAGCAAAATATGTTCGTTAATTTTACGTGTCCCTCTCGATTCAGCAAAGGTATTTCAATCAAGGTACTAACATGTATAGCAATGGGGCGGGCTTACCTTAAATAAGGAGTGTTTGCTATTCCTCTGGCCGAGCCAGAGCGAGAGCTGCGGCTGCGTGAAGTTCCGGTCGGGCGGCGGGATGAGCCGACGGTAGAGGGGGTGGCAGTCGACCAGCAGCGTGGCTTGCGCGCCCGACACGGCCAGCGCGAGGCGGTGCCAGGCGCCGTCCGCCAGCCGGAACGGGAAGCTCTCGACGCGCGCCGCGCTGCCGCCCGCGGCCACGTAGTGCAGCCGCACCTCGTCGCGGCGCCCGCTCGACTGCACCTCCAGGTACCTGCGACCGCATCCTCGCTACACATCCGGCCCACCCTCCGCCGGCATCGCCGACTGTTCCGAGGTACACACAAACAAAGCAACAACACAAACGGAGGCGCCGCCGACTCGGCCTCGGCCTCGGCTCGCTCTACATCTCAATATCGCCTGCGGGGGACCATGTACCTCGGAACGGGTGGCGGCCGAGCGACGCGGCGGACGCGGCGCGGACGGGACGGGGTCCCGTGTCGCTTGGAATGCAAGTGCGGACGAGGTCGGCGGTCCCCTTGGAGCGGCGGAGCGACGGAGCGACGGAGGCGGCGACCCCACACAACACAACACGTCAACACAAACACAGGCGGGCGGCGGACGAGACGCGGGAGCGCATGCAAGCCGGCCCGTCCGCACCCGCAGACATCCATGCATGGGAACGGTGAGCCAACGAGGAGGACATTCCGAGGCACAGGACATTCCAAGATACACGATTCTCCCCTGAGGCGCGCGCGCATCGGCGCCGCGGCGGACGATGCGCGCGCGCCGCGATCTTGAGATCTAGAACTCACCCGAGAACGAGTCGTCGCGCCGGCCCGCGCCGCCGGCTGCGCGCCGCGCCGTCCGCCCGCTCTCACTCATGCCGCGCCTCTACTTCACACCAGACAATGTTAGAAACCGCCTTATCGCTACCTAATGTTCGCCGACTGCACCAGCAGCTTGTTTGCCATCCGTACGGGAAATTATGCTTCAGACAAAACAGCTTACGTTCGCGCTGATTTATTCGCCGAGCGAAATTATTAATTGAAATTATTTGCAAAATGATTTAGCTAGTAACTTTTATGTTATTAGGAAACTATTCATAAGTAGTCCGCGGTAAATGGGGCTACGTCGTAGCCACTGCGCCAAGACGCGTAGCTGCCTCTATGAATATATTTAATATCTATAGAAATACACTGCCTTACCTTTATTTATGACCAATATACGCAGTAAGTATAAAGAAAATACTGATAAAACATTGACAGATTCCTGTGTAGATATTTATTTTATTTATACAACACATCATGCAGCTTACAAATTACACATATTTAAAGCATTTAAGGACTACTGTATTCATTAGACAGTATAGTGTAGAGCGCGCACTGCTATTGGCTGTAAATAAAGACATGGCAGCAGTCTGTTGTTGTGGTAGCAAGAAAACGGTACCAAGGCGTTTATTATAGCCAATATTTCAGTAACGTATAAGCGAGCGTTGAATTAAGTACCACTACTGGAGGCAAAGATAGCGGAAGCCGTATTTTCCTTCAGTACTACGCTACGCCTTGTTGTGAAAATATCGTGTACAAGTAAGCTGTACCAAATACGAGCTGTCGCGGATACCCCATTTATACGAGTATGTTGTGATATATTTGCAATATCCTTGAAATGATTATTTTCTTTTCTAATAAATAGCGCGGACAAATTTATTTTTTAATTTAAATTATTTTCTAGTAACAACATTCATATGTTTTTATTACGTTCTTTGTAGGCGAAGATATATTCCATGTGTAGTTGAATAATTTTGTGTAAACCTCTTTATTCATTACATTTTCTTGAAATAATGAAATGTTTGTTGCTGCGGCCCTCATTCTATGTAATGATTTCTATAGGCATTGTTTAGTCCGGTTTGGACAGCTCTGGTGTAGAAGTATACCTGTTGTATCCATGTGAGAAAGAGAGAATAGTGCCGGAGTTTGCGGGCTCCTGGCGCAGAGCGGCTAATACTGTGAATTCAGGGGAGCGGCGAAGTAGCTCCGCGGCTCGCTGGAACACATCACCTTCTACTTGTAGTGAGCGAGAGTCTCCTGTAACAAGGTGAAAACTCGAACTTGTTAGAACAGAATTACACTAGAGATACAAAATAAAAGTACATTGCAAGACTTAAAACTTTATTTTGTATTTGTGTGAAATAAAGTTTGCAGTATATCACTAGAGATACAGAATTTGAGCTCATGCTTCATAAAAAAGTTTGTTTTGCCCTGACCTAAGTTGCGAGTATATTTATATAATTCTTTCTTTTTCTTATCTTTTTAATATAACAAAACCCTGTACTAGGTGTATAACCTGTATCGAGGGAGCAGTTTACAAACATCAAATGCTCGAACACAAATGACTCCCAGACTCCGAGCAAGTGCCTCTGGCTTACACAGAGACGGCACATCCAGCCCCTAGGCCAACAAGGCAGTCTTTAGGTCCCGGACCCAGAGCGAGTATATATGTATAGTTCAAATAAAAGATGTAACATCGTGCTTATTTCATAAGCAGCGCTGGCAACGTCTTGTCTGGACAATCAACAGACTCATTGCCATGTCTAGACTCTTGTAACTAACTGAACAGAAACGAGCCTATTCTGCCATGTGGCTTGACGGAGTGGCATCAAGTTGTCCTCATTCCAAATTATATTTAGTTTCAATAATCTTTTATACCCATTGCCACAGGGACGGATACAACTAGTATGCAATATTCCTATAAAAACGTTGTATGAGAGGTCAAAATAATTAGGGCATTTTATGCTCTAATATATGCATGCATAATATATAATGCGCAGTAAATCAGATTACGATCAACTAGTAGAGTAGAGCCCCGTATCGCCGGTCCTTGGGGTAACGATCGAGGAACATTGGCAGTGGCCCAAGAACGTCAAGAGTAGGCCTCCGATGAAATAAAGTCTTCGGCCATATAACTGTGTTAACCAATTTTGTCAAGTGTTCACAAGGCGTCAAAATAAACTAAAGAGAAATAGCGCATATCGTCTAGCTGCAACATTAGGGAAAATTATTTAAAATTCTAGGTCAACACTTCTGGCCAGCATGGTACTCTTCCTATCTATTGAGAAGGCCTAAGTCAACACTGAATGTACTCTATCTATAAGCATTTGGTGCAAAATTGATTGAAAATACTGTTTCTGTGCAGTCCACCAACTGCATTGCAGATATGATTTATAACATTCTAGCAAATTTTTAGAGTAGGGACGTCTGGCTCTAGCGATTGTTGGATGGGTGTCCATCATATTGACACCTGACCTCCTCCATACGCAGTCGATACATGCACACAAACGTGAACACCGGCAGTTGGTTTATCCAAATAATTACTACGAGATGGGTTGCGGAGGGCAGCAGGAATTGGTTCCATATAAATATTGTTAGTAAGGAAAATCAGGTGAGACTGGTAGTCGCTTTCCAATAAAAATGGAAAAAGGCGAGGAAGAAACTGGTAGCAAATTTGAGAGCTTGAGTCGAAACTGTTTCATATTCTACGTGCCTTCAGATAACTACAAATTATTAAAGTAGAAGACGGTTATTAAAGAAGCAAAAGCTAAAGAAGATTGTTGCGATAGCTACGTGGCACTTCCGAAGGGACCTGTCTATCCCCCAGACTGGTAGAAAATCTATATGTGGGCACAGATTACGCATTAAATGAGCTTGATTTCCTATAATACATTACGAAACACAATCAATCAATCAGAACACAAAACATAATTAAATAAATTTACACGCAGCGGAGTGCGTTCGGACATATTGCACTCTTAAAATATTGTTTGACCAAGACGCAAATAAATACATTTAATTTTATCGCAGAACCCCACCGTCAAATAACTACAGACCAAGTAGATAATAAATTTGAAATAGAGATTTCAATCCGAGAGGGTCGTCAAGATGACGAAATAATAATTCACATGACGTGACGCCCCTGTGGCGAAGGGAAATCGCGCGGAAGGGCCTGGGGCGCAGGCGGAGGCACGCGACCCACACAACAGTTCGACTTAACAACCGTCCTAAGTAATAAATCAGTCTAAGCGATGACGGATCATAAATATAGCTACAGAATGCGGTTACCTATTCGATGTTTTCGAAAATCATTATTGTTTACTCCGGGATATCTCTGCTTAGACCATGATCATATTCCATTAGCTTAAAACTTAGCTTAGCCTATAGATATATGGCCTATAGATATAACAATATCTCTGTGCATAAATATGAGGACGACGTATTAAGCGTTTTATTTCTACGTCAGGTACAAACTATTCATAGCCTCAACTCATTAGCTGAACAATTCCACGAATCCTAAAATGGAAGCCATCCAACCACGCCGAAAAAAAATTTAAGCAATTTTGGAAAAATACAAACAAAATGAATATTAAGCCGAGCCTCCCGGTGAGTGTTGGTGGAATTGTTGAGCATAAACTAATAGCGGATGCTTTTAAAGACCATTTTACTCTATGCTCTCCTTTAAGCTCTGTGTCCAATAACAGGGTTGATGCTGAGACCATTCTGAAAGACAGACATACAAAGATACCAGGTAAGATAATAGCTTCCATTATCACGAAGATGCAACGCGGTAGGTCAACAGGTCATGATGGTCTCAGCATCGAGCACTTCAAACATGCGGGGATTCATCTGCCTAGAGTGTTATCACTTTTTATTACACTATGCCTGGGTCACTCTTACTTGCCGGAACCGCTTATGCGAACGATAGTAGTTCCTATAGTCAAAAATAGAACAGGTGACACATCTGACAGAAATAACTATCGGCCCATCTCACTCGCGACTACCATGGCGAAGGTGCTTGATTGCCTGTTTAATGACCGCCTGTCTGAGCACGTTCAAGTGCATGACGCACAGTTTGGGTTCAGATCGGGTCTGTCCACGGAGAGTGCTATTCTTGCTCTCAAGCACACCGTCAAGTACTATACCGCGCGGAGAACGCCGGTATATGCGTGTTTCCTCGACTTGTCGAAAGCTTTCGACCTTGTGGCTTATGATGTGCTGTGGGACAAGTTGGGTAACGCGGGTGTGCCGGCGCAGTACACGGCACTCCTCAGATATTGGTATGCCCACCAAACCAATCATGTGAGGTGGGCCGGTACTCTATCGGATGAGTACAAGATGGAATGTGGTGTAAGACAGGGTGGCATAAGCTCGCCCCTGTTATTCAACCTGTATATCAACCAGCTTATCGAGGGATTGAGCAACACTCATGTCGGATGTCACATTGATAACATCTGCGTCAATAACATCAGCTACGCGGATGATATGGTGTTGCTGAGTCCCTCGATAGGTGGGTTACGAGAGTTACTGTTGCTCTGTGAGAGGTATGCGGAGGTGCATGGCCTCAGATACAACTCCAAAAAGAGCCAAATCTTAGTATTTAAAGCACCCAATCAACAACCACGTCATGTACCTCCGGTCTATCTCAATGGCGCAGTACTCAATCTAGTAGATAGTTTTAGGTATCTGGGTCATGTTGTCACCAGTGACCTACGAGATGATGTGGACATTGAGCGTGAGCGCAGGGCGTTGTCGGTGAGGAGCAATATGCTCGCCCGTAGGTTCGCCCGCTGTACGGCAGACGTCAAAGTGACCTTGTTTAAGGCGTTCTGTCAGTCATTTTACTCCAGCGGCCTATGGGTGTGGTACACGAGCCGAGCCTATAATGTCCTACGTGTACAGTACAACAATGCTTTCAGGATGCTGTTGCGACTGCCGTGGCGCTGCAGTGCTTCGAAAATGTTTGCTGACGCCCACACTGATGACTTCTACGCCATCAGGCGTAAAAAAGCTGCTTCCTTACTGCAGCGCTTACGTAACACTCGGAACGGCATCCTGAAAATGATTGCTGAAAGACCAGACTGCCCCATCCAAAGACACTGGATAGAGGTAGCTATAGGAATGAGAAGGTAAACTGTAACTCCTTGTTTTCAGTTTTCCTTTCTAATTAGTTTTTCTTAATAAGTGCTAACATCATTAACATAGTATATAAGTACAATTTGTTATTTATTAATCCCAACTAACCATTTATGGATGCTTATCTGAAATAAAGTATTATTATTATTATTATTATTATTATTATTACTCTTTATTATTTACTGTCAGCCCAGGCAGGTATTAGCTTTGTGGCACGAAATATATAGGGCTGCCTTACAAAACGCCTGGTACCAATTTCAGAAATACACCTCCAACCTAAATACTATATGTGTTATTTATTTGTCATAAGCTCGTTTAGTGAATACCACCGAACGGCTATGTATAGTTTTTCTGTCTTTTGTGCTTAATTTGGTAAGCATTGTCTTCAAGCAAATTTTTATTTGCTGAATGAGTTAGAAATAAAACAAACTTCAAGTAAAGGTACATTTTGTAAGTCATCTAGCATGGGTAAGTAGAAAAAACGAAGTTGTAGAAAATAATGTGTTTGAAAAAATTACCGCTGTTTCAGTAGTAGAATATTAAAATCCTCCAAATATGTCTTCCATTGGAATGAAACACATTTTACAGATTTATGTGTAATATTTGCGAAAAACAAAGCCATCGTTGTTTCTTCCATTTCGACGATTGCGAAAAAGAAGGTTACGACATAACTATTGTGCAATTCCAAACATTTAAAAACCTCTCCGATGGTTTCATAAAATGCACTTGAAACGGTTATTCAAATTCCTTTCACTGTGAAAGTCACTAAATATTCAACAGTGAAGGAAAATGCTATTCGTTTGTTTGATAAGAGTTCCCGACCCCCTGAGTTCGATGGCCCCTCCCCGCCCATTCGTCTACATGAGCAATGGGGTGATGAACAAATTTTCAAACTACACTAGCAAGCCACGGTATAGGTTTGGCTACAAGAGATACAACCGAGCTGCAACTATCTTGCAGAATACGCTGCTTCGAACTAGAAATAAATTTATAAACATTTAGCTGAAGAGCCGTCAGTTAGTTGACAACGATGATTGTGATTACATAAATCAATAGGAGGTAGTTACTAACTCTCGATTAAAACATACAACAAAGCAGTTTCCAAAATGACTAGATAAACCAATAATCAAATATAATTCATCATCCCTTAACGACCCTCTGCTAAAACGGGCCTCCTCCAAGTTCGTGGAAGGAAATAAACCTGTAGTGCCACGCTAGCATGACTGGTTAAAACTGGGTTTGCATCAAGGCTAGGTTGTCAGGCTCTTGCGTGTCTTTACTATTTGCGACCCGGTTCCCGGGTACCGGTTGATGGCATAGTGTATACTAATATTTTACTTAAATTGTTAATTTTTTAGAATACATTCTAATAACATAACGTAACCGAAATGTCTCATCCTTCTATGTGTACACTCCACCCTCTTAATCCTTCCACAATAACAAGACAATGTTATTGTACACGAAGATTGAATGAAAACAATAACTGAGACTGAGATTTCTCGGAATCCTAAACAAACATTACGTCATCCGAATAGAACTGTCTAGAACCCTTCTTAAATAAATCTTCCCGACGTTTTTGCATTTGATAATGGATTATTTTTGGATAAGTAGTTAGTTACAGCGTTGAATGAAAAGCGTAACTACTTATTTTTTAATTTCTTTTTATATTAAATTAGTGACTCGCCCCGGCTTCGCACAGGTGCAATGATCTAAATTTATCAGAACCTCTAAATTTATCAGTGTTTCTCTACAATATTATGCATGTATTATACTTAAAAAGCTTCCTCTTGAATCACTCTATCTATTAAAAAAACCGCTTCAAAATCCGTTGCGTAGTTTTAAAGATTTAAGCATACATAGGGACGGACAGACGCCAGCGAGTTTGTTTTATACTATGTAGTGATAGTGATAATTATTTTCTGAAACAAATATGTATAACGAATAAAAACATAACAATATACTAAACCCATGTAAAATAAAAATACTTATAATTTACATTTGCGCCGAAGCTTTATTAAAGCTAACAATTTGGCGAGCATAATAGTTACAATTTTCCTTCTTAGTATATGTATTCAGCAATGCCACAGAAATAATGATACGACAAAATATTTTGAAAATGTGGACATGAAATCGGTACTTAAATTTCATTAAACAGGAGACATCTGCTTCACTCAGCTCACTTTATACGGACATATATAAAATGTACTTCCCCGCACCCTGTCCCCATCTCCCCCGAGCTAAATTATTATTTATAATCAATTAGAAGAATTGCTGGATACATCATACACGTAGTGGAAAAACCAACCATTTAGACGAGAGCCAAGCTTGTGACATGCTTGTCAGTCTTACGAGGTCTGATTATACTGGTGAAAGCGACCCTAGCAAGAAGCAAAGGGGAATTGTTAAAAATACTTTACATTTCATGCATTGCTGAAAAAGCACAGGGGACTGCTAACCACACAAAGATTGGAACATCCTTATTCGTTCAAGGAGAAGTTGTAGGCATTATTGCAAATAAATATTTGTAGCGACCAACATGCTACATACTTTACACAATTTACCCGAATTGAACTGAACTAATTAAATCAAGAAATATCGCCTACAAATGCGAGAATTACCAAAAAGTCCTACATCGCAATAGCGAAATTTCAAGAGCAATTCGAACAGTTAAGATTCCCCCGACTACAACTATCGGGGGATAGGCGCTGCGACCCCTAGCCAGACATCACACCTCATCTGGCTGGATGATCATACCTTTGCGTTAAAATATTTAAATTGCGTAAAGGAGAGCGCGCCCCTTTAAAATATCTATCGCAGAGGCTTGCAAAAAAGTCCGATTTTTTACTACGACATGTAGGCTCCTCTGTCCACAGTTCGGGTGGTTGCCATTCAAGGCAAATAAACTGCCATCTGAATTCATATACATGAAATTAGAATTTTTATTATAATAACATGGCAGGTGGCCTGTTGCTTTTATATCGTACAGAGACGAACTGAAATAGAGTTCCCATTAAATACATATGAGCGCGGTCCCCGCTCCGGCACGTGCGAGGAAGTGACAAACGATTGCCAATAAAATATAGCCAACGTGGGGATCGCACAATGACGTGTTTACACAAAGCTTTGCAAATATTTGCCAACAGATTGATATACGGATTCGTTTAATTGAAACCGAAAGGTTACTGGGGCGCTACACAAATATTTTTCATAACTGAATCAAGATCTGGTATATCCTTTTCTCGTTGTTTTTTCAGCGTTAAAAACATTTTTAGTCGCGGTATTGTCACAATTCACTAACTGTAAAATATGTTTATTTTTAAGAACAGCTAGAAGAGAGGAAGATAACTTGAAACGAAACCCTGTGCCCTGTGCCAACCCGTCTGAGCAGCGTGGCACAGCAGGCCAATTACCCTCCATGTAAGGGGAGGAGGCCCAAGTCAGCAGCGGGTATTTTACGGGCTGAGTACTAGTAGTAGGAGATGGGTTAGAAATTTTATAAATAATACCTGTCTGGAAATAAATGCAATGGAAACCACGGGTGGAAACTAGTGGCTAGAGCTTAAGGCCATCGCTAGTTAATCTACCAGTTAAGCGGTAATTCATGAGGCTATGGTCGAGCCGATAAGATCAATGCTTCCCAGTGATGTGTACCATGATTGCGCACTGATCCTGAAACATCACTTTGCTAACCTTGTTTATCCATTACTATTTGTCCTATAAATCCTATAATATAGTATGAAAGCTTAGATAAAGCTTGTCAATAAGTTAATAAATAATTTTTAAAGTTAGTAGGTATAATTAAAGCTGGTGGTTTCTGTAGTTCTTGTAACAGATGAAAAATGAAATGGGGCGCTTACACATAATACTATTTAGTTTTAAGCCATGTCTTTGGAGTTACGATGTAATAATTGCGGCTTGTAAACTAGTAAGTATTTTCAGGTCGGCGGCCGTTAGTATTTTTTGTGTCTCCTACTATCGCCCCTCCTACTGCCTTGTTGGTCTCAACATACGATCATTTGCATTTCGAAAGTAAGTGACCAACTATTGATTCTGTCCTAGGTTATGTAAATAGATATATCGCGTTAAAATTGAAGCAGAGACATTATGTTTGTGAAACAGGAATGAAAAAACCTTTAAATCAATCCCGACGAAGTCGTGGGTAACTAATAGTAAAAATACTGCACTCCTTAAAAATGAAGGATTACACAATTGGACGTTTTCTGAAGAAAAAAGTTACTCCGTTGACTAAGTACATATAACTACTACAATGAAAAAGAGACAACAAATGATCCGCTGTCTTGTGCAAATGACAGCACGCACACAATTTGTAACAGGCAACAATAGCGAGCTAGGACATCATTTTGGTGTGTCCCTAATCCGGAGCGATGGCGTTTGACACTCAAAGCAGCAAAGAGACAATATGGCTCTCCGCTGATCCCCTCAATTAGGGTGAACACCCTTCAACAATTATAGCACCACACGCAACTGGCGTAATGGCGAGGATTATGTTACGCAAAGTGAAATGCGAAAAACTCACCCCAATTTGTCTACAGGGTTCATTCGGCTCCAAGTATCGCGCAGGTAATAAAGGAGACGGGTGAAGGGGAAGGTCAAAGGACTAGCCAATTGCGTCGCGAGCACTTGGCGTAACAGGCTATTTTAATTTGAGAAAGGTACGTTACTAAATCAGGATTGAAACACGAAGTTAAGAAAGTTACTAAATTATAACAGTATTGCAGCAAAAAGTAATAATTTAAACATATACGGAAATTGTAGAACTTGTTAATTTTCAGATATGGAAACACCATAAATAATCTATTTGCTATTTAAACATAATATAAATGCAGAATCCATATGATTTGTAAAATGTCCCATGCCTACAATCTGCCCCAAACACCGTGGGAAATATTGTTCCACAGCTCATTTGTCGGAAATAAACAACCGTATTTGCCGATTCACAAAGTTTCCAGGCAATTAGCCGGTGCAGTAAATCAATGACCACTGGGGATTGTGGATATTTGCCGCTGGATTAATCCCGCACCGCCGATAACCGCGGCCTCAAATGGGGACACCGTGCTAAATGGATTACTGTCAATTTGCCGATCAAATGACGCGACATTAAAATGTGTGTTAAATAGCCAAGCTCCATGTTAACGGCTACGCTTTTAATTTTGGAAATTGAAACGGATATAAATACGCGTGAGTTTTGAATATGCAATAACAGTTTTCCAAATGTGTTTGAAAATGTTTATTTAATTATCCAATTACAAAAATGTTGATCGGTGTCCTCGTAATAATAAAAATAAGGTTAAGGGTTGAAAAACCGCATTGTAGTACTCCCAACGCCGTTAATAGTTTATCATTTCGTAACACTGTAATAAAATAAGCGAGTTCGTAAGTTATGTCAATGACATCTCAAATTCGGTTTTTGATTATATCAGCGATTGGATTTAATCACTTAAATGTTTTATTACTGTAGTTCATGTTATGAAGAATATATATCCCCTAAATAATAGTATAGCATATAGCTAATGCAATAATAAAAAAATGCTATAAAACTTAAGATGATTAATACCAAATTATGACTCTAACCTTAAGCGTTACAGTTTTATCGATAAGAGGTTTCTATTAGTTCCTGAGTAGTTCCTAATCGAATTAAAGGCGGACGCGACAAGTGACAAGACTTATTGTATAGGTAGAACATTAAAATGTATTGAGGCGCGGCGCACAGTGGCTTTCCCTTAATGGAGTGCGCGATTACACCAAATGGAATTGCAATCGGGAGGATTTACTGCACCTATCAGACTTATCGGGCTGCATTTCCGACAAATAACCACCATAAGTTGTATGTTACACCCCACAACTTATTATTACGTTTTAAATCGGTTGTTCATCGTCTTAATCGTCAAAAAATGTTAAATAAAGATTGAAATGTATTTTATATAATAATATTAAAAAAAATGGTACTTTTGTTAAACACTCACAGTTGTTTGAGAAGCATTTGATGTCGACCAGTGGTCCCAGCCCACTGTCGACATCAGTTACTATTATCGTAATTGTTTGAAGTAGGTATGTAACGTTAACAAACCGGGCTTAATCGAGACTGTTCTTCATTATTTTTGGATGAGTCCGGTTTAACCGCTATCACCTCTTTTCTAGCTATGTTGGAGGGCAAAACGACGATGATAACCATAATTGTACATCTATATATATAAAAGAAAGTCGTGTTAGTTACTTCACTTATAACTCAAGAACGGCTGAACCGATTTAGCTGAAAATTGGCAGGGAGGTAGTTTAGAGTCAGGAGAAGGACATAGGATACTTTTTATCCCGATCAAAAAAAAAAATTTAAATATTAATTTAATGCAAATTATTTGGTTTTTATTTGACATTCATAATCATATGTTAGCTCTAACAATGGCGATATCTGTTGACAGGTTTGTAAATATTGGAGTAAGTATTGAATAGATGGCGCTTTGTTAAAAGTAAGAGGTTTAATATATTAATTAAAAAATGAATTAATGATTATATTTTTTTGTGTTTGTTATTGCCACGGCAAAGTTTGTACAAACATTTAAGAATATCAAACCGCTATAAAAAGTATTTCTTATTTAACCTTAACCATAATGTAACCTCATGACGTTTGTCATAGAATTGTCTGAATGCAAGCTGCAAATATCGTTAGAGAGAATGTAAAAAAACGAAACATCGTTTAAAACAGATGCTTCGGTCGGAGTTATTTTAAAGATAAAATACATGTTTATTAATTAATTTATTATTCCTAACAAAAAGTATGTAAGAAAACCGAATTACTCAGCGCACATCATGGTTAGGTCAGATCCATCATGCCTAATATTAAAAGTTGAATGTAATATGGAGTTTTGGTACGTTTGGATAGACTAAGGCGGCAATATTACGCATTGTGCAATACTATTGACTGTCTAAGGTTAATATTGAAGATTGCGCAATGATTGAACGTAAGTTTGAGCGAGTTTAATTTTTATTGCACAATATTTTTCCATGGCATCGTGAAGGTTCAATAGGTACTATTCTCCGACTGAACACCAAAACATTGCGCAATTCGTATTATTGTGAAATATAATTGATCGTTTGGATTCAAAGCGCCTTTCAATCTTATTGTACAATGTTAGGTATTGTAGGTCTAGGGGCCCAACATAAACATAACATAAACGTCATAAACGGCCTAACGTAAACGTTGATATTTGGTTTTTCATTACTTTACATTTAAATTTTCTACATATTTTCTCTCGAAATAATCACAAAATTGACATCAAAATTGATAAGACGCCTTCAGGACAATACGTTTTAATGCGCTAACAATTAGCTGGGTCCACACCGGACGATCCGTTTTGGATCGGTCGGATCCAGGATCACGGAGCGTGGATCGTGTTAGAGCGGAGCGCGCGCTCCAATAATGCGCATGGATCGCGCGCGGCACGACCACACAGCCTGCACATTTGGATCGCGCTCCTGGCGCCGCGGGCCAGCTAATGACGAAATCGCTATAG
This sequence comes from Clostera curtula, assembly GCA_905475355.2. NCBI lineage: Eukaryota > Metazoa > Arthropoda > Insecta > Lepidoptera > Notodontidae > Clostera > Clostera curtula. The sequence goes on from FR997802.1 coordinate 661,528, forward strand.
TCGTTGTGGGTGAAAATTTAGAAACCCGAGATATAGGGTGTTTTGCATTGGCGTAGCAATCGACTGCAGCGTGTGTCCGGAACACATCGATTAGGTATATCATCATTTCAGCCAAAAGACGTCCACTGCTGGACATAGGCCTCCCCCAAGGATCTCCACAAAGGCCGGTCCTGGGCCGCCCGCATCCATTGCTTTCCGGCGACCTTAACCAGGTCGTCGCTCCACCGTGTGGGACGCCTACCAGCACTCAATTAGAATCGATTATATGATGCTTTACAATATCTTATTTTGGAAAGGTGAAGATGGACATCATTTTTCAATGAAGATGAGAACTCCAGTTACAGTTTCCGAAACTAACAAAAAACAACAACGGGTTGCACTCCGGGAGTGCCGGCAGAAGTGAAAACTTGAACCTTTGTAGTTTATAGTTAGGACAGGACAACGTCTGTCGGGTCAGCTAGTTACCTATAATAGAACGAAACGATGTAAATTAGTCAACTGTGCCACGGTAGCCGACTACTTGGCAAAGGGTTTCTGTGATAATAAACCTGAGATGGTAACAAACTGTATTGTAGATAGCTGAAGGAATGAGCCTTCTCCAACGAACCTCCTCCAATCTGATGGAGGAAATTATCCGAGACGGGTTAGCACTGTTTTCATATGGCGCGTTCTTTTAGTAACCTCTTACAACACTATCGCGAAAAAATTGGCTGGTGACAGTGTGTGGTCATCAGTATACGATACCTTGTAACGTATATGCTGTGCGCTGTGGTTGCATTCCTGGCGCTAGCGACACGCCGACTCGCGACGTGTTGTGGAGCGACAACGCTCCCAGCAGGTCTAGTTCGGTGGCTGTGAACAAACAAACGTACAATTTTGAGAAATCCCTAAGAAATACGGCAGTAGAATTTATAATATAATACACTCGCTGAGAAGCATGATTAACTTCATAATTAGCCCACTGCTAACTTGGGACTCCACCATTATCATAAAGAGAAATCAGCCTATTGTATCACGTTGGTTCCGTGTGGTGACGGATTTAGAATACATAGTGTCACCACTTCGTTCATCCCGAGGGTGTCGTAAGAGCCGACAAAAGGAAATAATAAGGCCGATGATCTACAAGTAAGAGCAAGAGAAGGAAGACTTAATACGAAAACCTGTGCCAACCTGTCTGGGCAGCGCGGCTTATTACTCCATGACGTCCATCACGGGACGGGCCTCCCCTATCTGGGGAGGCCAGCAGTGGGTCACGTGTGGGCTAAATAGTAGTGTCGTTGAGATGGATATAATATCCATCTCAACGTGACACTACTGTGGTACGTGTGAAGCACCCTCACCAAATGTGACAATAAATTTGGCCTTATCTTCGTCATCTTAGCCCATACACAGTCAACCTATCCAGATTGTGTATGTCTTTTGTGACTAATGTTCCATCCACACGTCGCCCTTAATGTCAAATATGACAGATACGAATAGCGAAGTGAAGTGGCACCATTAAATCTGCCAGTTACAGAGCAATGTCATACTACCCGAAACAGTAATTACACAATCATATATAAGGAACGACTAACAATGAATAAATTATACTTCTAGACCATTGACGTCGGCAGCAATTTCGATGCAAATCAATAAGACCGAGGCTGCGTCTTCTTGGGAACCACCATCAGATACGTATCATATCGATTCCCCAAATGTAGGCCAGTACGGTTTTATTGGGTCGTTTATTATCGAGTAACAATAACTTTGATGTGTCTTTATCATTCGAGACGCAATTGTAGTTTTCCAGCCATCAAAAAGTCGGCTTTTAGAGAATTATTTGGGTTTAATCCCGGCTTTAAAGAACGTAATGTCACCAACCTAGTTCATCCTAAAGGTGACGTAAGAGGCAAGTAAAGAGACGCTGTATTACCTTCGTTCTATATTATTAGAATATACAGTATACGTTTTAGACCCGAAATATGGTGTTAATGTTGGTGAGATATAACGTTTATTCCAACCGTGCATAATCCGAGGGCTGTCTAGGGTAATTTCGGGTAAAGAATTTAACAAAGGAAGACAGATTTCACAGTGGCTTGCGAAGCACCATCCATCAAAGTAACCCGGTCACGTAGCTCGCTACGCGGCGTAGCCGACCGGCTACGACGTGCTACGTCTCTGGTACAGTGTGCACAAAAATATGTGACAAAAATGTCATACTGCCGTGATTTTCTTTTCATGATATGATTATTTCAAGATCCACGCGTTGTGTATTGAATATACAATAATTACGTCACTAACACGCATAGTTTGCTAATGAATTTTATTTACCGATGTACCGACTAAATCACAGAAAAGAAAGATGTTTGCTATGAAAAAATCCATTACAAGCCAACTAAAAAAAAAAAAGATAAAACATTAATAGTCGTGTGATGAAACTACCCTTATTTACTACATGGTCATTCAACTTTAAAAAAATATTTAAAAACATTAGCACGGTAACAAACATTGGTCACCAATATTTGACCCTAAACCTAAACCTATTTTGGCTACACTGACAAATTGCCAATACATATATCGCAATACCACACTTAATTATTTGGTTAGACCAGTTGGCCGAAATGGCTAACAAAAGCCTACAATACTGAATATGCAAGTCGCTTCCCCAACTTGGCCACAAAGTGGTTTTATATTCATTTTAGCGGAGGTTTACATAATGAATCTCGGGTCTCTGAGTTTAATCATGAGTCGCCGCAGATCGTGTGAAGCACCCTCACCCGGTGTCACAAGCCCCAATTTGCGACGCCTATGACACGTTTGCACGACTAGGGGTGTTCATAGACTGTTCTAGAACAGAGTTTTAGTTTACAGATTAAATATCGATGAATTAAACCAGCGTCACATACGAGTATGTTTTCTAAATATTTGAATTTGGTATGAAAATTGCACGAGATCAGTGGCATGAAAAGAGATAGCAAGTGATTACCGGTAATCCCACTGTCTTCAGGGAAAGAGATTTGATTATTGAATATGAAATTTGGTGCTTCATAGTATTTTTATTTATTACTTTTTTATACAATTAAAAATACAAAACATAGCTTTATATCGAAACAATTTTGACCTTATCGCTAACAAGCGATCTCTTCCTGGTAACCCAGCGGCGTACAAAGCCATTATCAAATCACTTAAACCTTTCCAAATTTATTCACAGGGAACATTTTTACGTTTATGTTGTCATGTATTCAAGTAAAGTCAAGAATATATAATCTTGTCTAACCATGTTGGCATGGAGACGGACGTTCCATTTCAGCAGCTATACAAGTTTTGTATCTATAATATTAGATTTGATTTAACAATGCTTGTACATCTGTAATTATATTGTAATACATTTTTAATTCAATACGTACAATAGATCAGTAGCAAAAGCATGTAATTTCTACCTACTATACTCTGAAGAGCAGAATCCTGAACTAGTCGTAATTTCATGTTCGGATGTTTGGAAGAATTTTAATTGTTTTATTGATAAAAAGGCAAACGAGCTCGAGGTCGATCCCCTACAAGATGGACCGATCAAATAAAAGACACGCACTCCTCCAAGCTTTGTTGTATTGCTAGGGAAGCCATGGACAGGACTCGATGGAGGCACATCATCTGGTCCAAATGTAACGCATCTACTGATGACCACGATCCTCAGTCATGAGGGACCGACTAGAGAGAGATTAATTATGATAAAAAATCTAACAACGTAGGTACCAGAGATTATTTAATTAACATCTTTTTAAGTATCAAAACTGGTGCTTCTACAGTAATATTTTGATGGTACTAAAAAGATTTTGTACTCTTCAACTTCATTATTATGTTACGATTTATTTACTCTCAAAGTTTAACTCATTTTCAAATTATACGGATCCCTTAAGTAAAAACATAGACTAATCATCTAAGATCATCAAAACGCAAGTAGGTTTATGTCTTAAATACGATATAGCATTCATGAAACATTAAACTGAGGACAATGTCGCATCACGCCAAGGACGTCTCATAGCTGTAATAAAAATGATATAAATAAATGGCCACCATTTAAATAGTTGACATTTATAAGTATACTTATCACTACATAGTATAAAACAAAGTCGGTGTAGTCTGTCCGTCCCTATGTATGCTTAAATCTTTAAAACTACGCAACGGATTTTGAAGCGGTTTTTTTTTAATAGATAGAGCGATTCGAGCGAAGGTTTATATGTTTAATACATGCGTAATTGCACCCGTGCGAAGCTGGGGCGGGTCGCTAGTAATTTATATTTTAATGTTAATAAACTGACCCATGTTTCAAGTCACTCTAAAAAGTTTGAATTGAGCCCCCATCATCCTTCCATAAATTAAAATGAACCTTGTTTTTTTTATGATTGTGTATGTATTTGTGTTACATATTAGTATATATGAATTTAGAAAACAATTGCGATTGCGGAATTATAAAATCTACTACTTCTGCTATTCAGCCTATAAATGACCCACCACTACTGAGCTGGGCCTCCGGCAGTTACACGGTGGGTAATTATATTTTAGTACAAACGCTAAAATACTAAGAGCTCGTTCAAAAATATATGACTAGATTATATCAGCCCCATTAATACGAGTTTTAAAATTACGTGCCATACCTGGCCAATATTACCCCTCTCAAAATGGATTACCGCCCCGCTTTTTATTTTTTAATTAGCTAATTCAATGAATCACAGCCCTGGTGGCGCCGGCGCCGGCGAGCCGCGTCGTCGCCACCTCGTCTGCCCCCTTCCCGATCCCCACTCAACCGGGATGTGATGAAATAAAAGAGATGTTCCAGATTGCCCCGTAAAATGCCTTCAAGCAGTCTTCCTGTTTGCACTAGGCTGGCCGCCACGTTCGAGCTTCCTTCTGGTAGGAGGAAAGTTCTTGCCAAAATTATGAAACTTTCCAGCATAAAAATATAGAATTGTTTGTCAAATTGAACTTATAATTGTTGCAATATACTGTACATGTTTAAATAGATCTTAAATATAATTCAGCTCCTTTATCATAAAAATAAAATATTATCTGTTTGAATATTTTGGAAAGTAAATATTTTTTTTTATTCATTTTTTGTTAATTTGCTATTATCAATCAACTATCTTATACGCACAAGTGGATATCGAACCTATGTTCATAAATGTGAATAAATTATAAAGCTACAACTTTTTAGGGAATCACTCTGATATAGATCTTCTGAGTATATCGCGAACAAACAGACAGACAGTCCTGGCCGGAGGGCTTGAAAGCCAAAGAGACGAATGACATAATTGTTTGCTACGAAATTCGTTTGGTCGACTACATCCTGAAAATAAAATTTATCGTCAGTGGATTGTAAACGCTTCTGTTCGTTTTATAGTTTCGTCGCCAGTCAGATAATGCAGTTTTAAGGCTGCACTAAATCCTAAAGCTTACGACCGAAACTAGCCCTTATTACTACTACTCTTAGGAAGGCTAATGGTTTCCTATACGATTTTCGCAATATTGTAGATACTCTTGACATAGACATAAAGTGCAATTTGAGTGGTTATAAACTTAGCAACTAAATGTTTAATAATACCTACACTAGTAGTTGTACTATATAAATTGATTAAGCATTCAATTGATATCTTATTATATTTTCTTGTTGGTACGTACTCATATTGTAAGAAATTATATGTTTACTAGTGGCCCGCCCCGGCTTCGCCCGTGCAAAGCGGGTGTGGGTTACACATATAAACCTTCCTCTTGAATCACTCTATTTATTAAAAAAAACCGTATCAAAATCCGTTGCGTAGTTTTAAAGATTTAAGCATACATAGGGACGGACAGAAACAGCGACTTTGTTTTATACTATGTAAAGATACCCATATGAATAGCTGACTTGGCCACGCTGACGTTCTCCCTTGATCCCGATTGCTACAAATCATTAAATGGCGGAAACATGCAAAATATTACCGAAACCTAATCAATACATTTCGATGCATTGATGTGTAACAAAACATGTGAACAAATTGCATGATCGCAAACTATTACCTCAAAATCCGCACGTGAAAAGCCGCGAACAGAAGCTATATGATGAGTGCAAAATATTTTCAATGTACAACAATCGTAAAATGTTAAGACATTTGCAGCACACGGTACTAGTATAAAAGTTGTAAACCTTCTCTAACGAGCATGCCAACTAATTTCTAAATGACTTTCCCCTTTGCCGCTTTGGTAATTTATCAAAGTTTAATGAAAGCCTCGCGATAATACGCCGCATATTAGGCTAAGAGGATATCGCATCAAAACTCAACTATGCGTAACCTTTTGGTCTGTCGCTTTCAACAGAAATTAATTACTTGGCTAAGTTATGAAACATGCTTACGTGGCTCGCACTGGTATGCAGACGACATCAATTTTTGTTACATAAAACAGCCGTGAAACACGAACAAACGCTTAAGGGCGACTAACGTTATTTTAACTGTTAAATTGCTGACCAATTACTGTGTACTAGTTTGCACCCGCTTTACCCACGTGGACGTCAGCCTGCCAATAACCAAGCGCTGCGTTGAGTTAACCTCATCCAAATTATTTAAGAGAAATTAGTCCACAGTCCCACCGTCTAGGCAGACGGGTCATCATCATCAAGTTTTCCTTGAAACTAGTTTCTCCAATTGACTTGTACGACATTCTCACGATAGGATCTAGGGGTCTGACATTTTTAAATGAATATTCTTAGCGTAACAGACAAAAATTGAGGATTTTTGTGAAAAGTGGTTTGGTGGTATTTCGTACAATAGAAAAAATTAAGAAAAAGTTACCGACTAATCACATCATCGTATCTTTAAATATCTCTAGCTATGTATCTATCTATATCTTCTTATATATAAAAATAAATTGCTGTTCGTTAGTCTCGCTAAAACTCGAGAACGGATGGAGCGATTTGGCTAATTTTGGTTTTGAAATATTCCTGTGAGTCCAAGGAAGGCTTAAAAGGTGAGAAATATCAATATCATTCAGGTTTATTATTTATTGATTCTGAGGCGGTACGAAGTTTGCCGGGTCAGCTAGTATGTATTTTATAAAATCTGTTACTAATAGTATTGTTCTGCATTAACCGTAAATACTATCAGTTACCAGAATACATGGAATGGTATTTATTAAATAACTAATACAATATTGTTACCACTCAGTGAAATATAATATATTGCCGAGCAATTAGTGTCACGTACCAACTTTCTCAAAACGCGGTGCAACATAAGGGTTAATAACAATTAATTAGGGTCCGCGGTAACTTGAGACGGCACGTGGAGGAAGCCTGTCCGCGTATGGTCAAATTGACCATATGGAGTGGCGTAATCGCACTTAGGACGCGTGTGCACTGAGCCTCGACTAAACATGTGTCATGTGACGTCACCTTTACATAAAAAAATAAACTACCCGACTGGCCCTCGCAGTACTGTGTACCATCCATACCATAAGTAACCTGTTTTTTTTATATCTTATTACTCCAGGCTATGATTGAGACCGTATCAAAGAATCAACTGGCATATGTTTTTTTTTTCATTTTAATATTGTTTTAACTTTCTTCGAAACCTTGCAATTTTTACCAAATATTCTAGGCCTTATTATTTATTTTCATTTAACCCTAATGTAAAGAGATTAAAAAAAACACGTTATATGCCACCATTATATTGGAGGAGGCTGGACTTGGCAATGGCGGATTGAGATATCAATAAAACTATTTCGTTTACTGCTTAATTTTTTGCTTTCAGTGAATTTAAGAATAATGTCGGTAAATGAATTTATTAAATACATATAATTATAGTATCTAGATCTTCAGATTGGTATTTTATGAAGACACGACAGTTAGGTACATCGCAATTTAATGAAATGATCTACCTAACTTACTACACAATGAAGGAAAACTGAACAGATTACTTTCATTACATCATTTAACATTGCATTTATAAATTTTAGACTATTATTGACTGATCACTAACGTTTGCTGTTTGATCAATGAAATGTGTAGCGACCTGATTAGTTCATAAGAAGGTACACCATGAAAACTTCACACAGAGACGCCTGACATAAGTAGACAACCTTAGTAGCGTTCGCGAAACATTCGAAAAATTGCCACATTAAGAAATCCCCCATAAAAATTAGCATGCGGATATGGTCATCTGCTATTTTTATCGGGGTTTTCGTAATGTGGCAATTTTTCGTATGTTTCGCGAACCTCGCGTCCTCCGTTTACAGTTTTACACTTTCAAATACCTGTTTTTGCTAAATGAGCAAATTAAATGCTATGACCCTCAAATGCCCTGTCCTGTACTGAAGGAATCGTGTGCTCCGTGTCCTAGTTTGCCCTTGACCCCTTCCACCACTGCAAGTTGCATAAAAGGACGCCTACAAATCCCTCAAACCAACATTGGTACCGTATTTATTAGGCCACAACTGCTTTGACACAAATTAGCCGAAATAACGGTAAGAGACATAAAAAAAAGGAAGATAATGGTGCTCACTCAACTAGACGGAGGGTGGGAATGGTGCGACATATGTCACGCGCGCGCGTGCCTTTAAGCTTTCTTAGCAAATGTCTTAGCGTTACTGCTACTGTGCAGCAGGCGATATAAAACTATTTTTTTTCCTTTTAAATTGTCTTAACTATTTCGATGTTCCACATCTGCCAGGAGTCCCGAGACGGCTCGTTTTTTATTTGTCTCGTACAAATAATATTAATTGATTTCCTTAAGGTGGATGCTCCAGGGTAGCCCGCCAAATTCAAATTTTCTTACGTTTTTTGCAATTTGCAGGTCAGTGCTAGGTTGTATGTTGATTAAAATGTTATTCGCGGTTGTAAGATGTATGTAGTTATAGATAGAATTATAATCATCAATACAACCCTCCAAGCTCATAAAGGTGCAAGAAAAACTTTTTCAACGGCAAAGTCATTCTTGCACCTTTATGAGCTTGGAGGGTTGTATTGATGAGTTTGATGATTATAACTCTGTAACTACATACGTCTTACAGCCGCGAATCAAATGTTTATCATCACGGTGTCCAGAGGTCTTGCAGATGAGTGTTTTGCTTGAGATTTGATCAATTTAATGACTGGATCCCAAGCAGGTGGGACTTGCCAACCATCCTATCTATTGAAATTTGGATGTTTTTTAATCTCAATAGCCTCGCGGATCATTCTTGGAATGTAATGATTTTCCTTGGCAAGGATTTAAGGTCTATGAAAGTGGATGTAGTGGTTGGTCTTGTTGAATGTGTTCTCACAAACTGCAGACTTGACAAACTGCAAACTGCAGACTCACAAACTGCAGACTTGACTGCAGACTTTCAAAAACACCTGTAAATAGGTTCAATTGAAATAAATGATTTGAGTTTGATAATACAGCCCCCTGAAACAACCTTGCTGTTTCGTTTAATTATTGATTGTAACTCATAACTTCACAAGAAATAGAGGAAGTATAGCCGTCGTTTCAACCTATAAATGACCTAATACTGAGTCGGACCTCCTCCAAATGCATTAGGAAATATAATTTTACTAAAACGCACTTATGTCTGTCTGGTTGGTGACAGAGTAGTTTCTTAATGTGACTTGATACCCAAAATTGGATATTTAAGCAACCTTTAACACATAGATGTGATCTTCATTCTTCGTCGAAGGAGATTTTATGAAACTAAGCAGTTGATTGCGACGAATATCAATCGACAGTCACTTGCCGGCTCTTACAGAGTTTCTTGCCGGGTCTTCTCTATAGAGCCGCTTTTTTTTATTGCTCTTGGTGGCAAATGAGCTAGCGGCCCACCTGATGGGAAGTGTTAACCGCCGCCCATAGACTTTGGCAGTGCCAGGGGCACAGCCAAGCCGTTGCCTACCGTGAAGTGAGTGCTCTTTTTAAATCTCGTTTAAAGGAGGACATGCCGCTTAAAGGAGGACTTTGTAGGAGTGAGGCATTGTGTATGAAAGGTGTGAATGTGGGTATGACGACTGATAGGTGTGTGTGGAGACTACGACCTAGCGTGGTAGGACAGGGGTTGTAAGATGATAATGGTAATTATAAGTATGATGATTTATAAGAGTTTTGTGATAGTTTCTTTTGAGTCTGAGTTCTTCCTCCTAGCCTTTTCCCAATTCCATTAGGGTCAGCATCAGTCTAACCAGTATTGACAGGGACCGATTACTGTCTGCGACCTATCTATTGATACAACCGATATTTATTTGGTTAGACCAGTTTCCAAGCTATTGACTACGTATGACTGCCATAGATGGCAGGATGGCAGCAACCGACGGCTCTACGTGACCTCCAATTAAGGTAATCCGAGAAAACAAATTATGGCTCCATTCAACATCCAGCAGAGAGATACTTTGCTTAACCTGAAAATTCAATCGAGTGTGTTTTTATTTAAGTCTGTATTTCTGTTCCGGAGCTATGTTCATTGCTATCTTTGCAGGCTCGGTACAGACAAAAACATCACACTTATAACACCCCATTTTTTCATGGGGAGTTCTAAGAGATTGACATAATTCTTCAATTTATCTTATTATCCCTAATTAATTAGTATTAAATATGGTTCCACACAAACGTGACCAATTTGTTAAATAACTAGAACAATAAGCACCTTCATATATCAAATGACAATCAGGTGATTTATAATACTGTAGATACAACGTTAAATCTAATCTATAATTGATTATACAGCACACTAAACATCGTACGATGCCGAGTGGTGTGATCCAACATATGCTGACTCTACTAAATCAGTAATTCGACACTTCCGAAACAAATAAATTTCTTTCCACAATCATATCTTGACTTTTTGTCTATGACAAGGTTGGCAGATAGGGCTTAGTGCCAAGTAAGACAGATTTCTCATACTTTATACTATTAGATGCATGGAATTGGAGGAGGGCCGACTCAGCAGTGGGTAGTAGGGCTGAGTAGTACCACTAGCTCAAGTATACTGATAATGAAAGCTTGCGGTCACCTTTGCCTAGAGACGTTTGCACAGTGAAGTCAAGGTGCTGGCAGTGAAAGAGAAGAGGGTTCCTTAGAGCTCTAGTCAACTCACCTCATTTCGTGTTTTTTTCTTTCCTTACGGATAATATATAATAGCGGAAGATGGTAATTTGAGCCCCGGCCCCCGATCTACCCCCTAAAATCAATGGAGTTGCTTGACGTCCCGAACAAAGGCCACGGATTTCGCTCCCAAGACCCTACGAAAACGCACACATGGGATTTTGCACTTTAAGGGATTTTGCTAGCGCTGGCAGCTATTCCGCTCCCGCTGGGGGATCTCCATTGGCCTTTTTTTTTAAGATAACTCCCCTGGTCTATGTATAACCTGAACAGAAATGATATCCAGACCCAGGATCAAATATCTCTGGCATGTCCAACCCTGCGACCAACTAGGCGTCAATCTAGGACCGGGCCGGACCACCCCACCGTGTAACGCGGCAGTTTAATGCTCCCGAGGCATCACAGGCGGACGAGTCCTTAGAGCCAAACTCATCACGACACCAGGTGCCACTCTTCGAGCCTCTCGTGCGCTCGCGTGGCATGGGTGAGCCGGTATGGCCACAACGGATTGGAAATGCCCCCCATCTCAGCAAAATATTGATTCAAACTATCATGTTATCCAACCTTTAATCTAGTATAAGTAATAAAAGCTGTAGTTTGAATAAGAATGAATCTCATAATATTTATTCATTCATTATTTATATCATAAGGGCATACGCATACCTACAAGGGGACTATAATAATATATTTGGTACCCTGCGATCCCTCGATTATTGATAGTGTCAGATTACATTTCAATTCGTTGATATGGGGCCGATGCGTGTCACTAATCGATACAGTATCGTAGGTAACTTGTTGCCAAACATTAATTTGACACGGGGATAGCACTTCGATTATGAAACTGACATTTCGATGTTGAACGCTTCATTTGAAGAACCGAGAACATCAAAACTAGCTTCTGAACGGTAGTGGTTGACGATCGACTGCTGCGCAGCATGTCACGGGTTCGATCCCCGCACGGAAGAAATATTTGTACGACCTACAAGTATTTGTTCCGGGTCTGGGTGTTTTCTATCTATAACTAGCGACCCGCCCCGGCTTCGCGCGTGTGCAATTATGCAATTATGTTTTATACATATAAACCTTCCTCTTGAATCACTCTATCTATTAAAACAAACCGCTTCGAAATCCGTTGCGTAGTTTTAAAGATTTAAGCATACATAGGGACGGACAGACGACAGCGACTCTGTTTTATACAAAAAAAGAAAAGTATTAAGTAGTTTATCATCCATCTCGTTACCTTAACACAAGCATTAAGTTGCTTAGCTTGGGACGAGATGGCGTTGTGTGAAATGTCCAAGGATATATATTTTTTTATATAAACACTAACACAATATACTTAATTCAATTGAATAAAATAAAGATATTTCATAATAATAGAAAGATTTCAACGATCCGTTATTTTTTCCAGGCATACCTTGAATGTTAGTGAGTAGTATCTTAATTATGAAGAAGGTAGTTAGTACCTTTGGGAACCGGCTATACCATTTTCAGTATATTTTTAGTACCTGAACTCTTAAAATAGTTGGATTTATATTTTCGCTTTATTACAAATTAAAACACTATTAATCAACACAATGTGTGTATAGAAACCTTAATTTTAATTGTATCAAGTAAATTTCCATAAACATAAACAACATATATGCAATATTGGCAAACAACCTGAACAGACTATGTAACAACAAAGTTATTCACTCATGGAAAACGTGTAAAAGTACCGTTGAAGAAGAGCGGTAAGATATTTAAATGAGATCACTAGACGACCTGTTTTGTAATGTTAATGAAAACAAAATCTTTTAGTTAATTCACTGGTGTATTATGCATGCGGGATTGTGGAATATGACGGTAGCTAATAAGCGAGTGGTCGTGGGGTGGACCGGTGCAAGACAGGTGGCGGTCACGCGTGGCAGCGCAGGCCCCCTGACCCCCGAGTCGGCCCGCGCCTCCCTGCGCCCCCTGCGCCGCGTGCCATACCGCACCACTACCGAAACCCCCGACATACGTTCAACCGGGCCGGGTGGCCTTTACACTGTTTGAGCTTACACAAAGTAAGACTGAACACTTCTTTAGGAAGGTACTTAAGAAAAAGTAACTACTTGAAAATGTAAAGAAACCTCTGACATCTAAAAGAGAGGTAAAAATATCGAAACGTATTGTGCAAAGACCACTCTCACCTTTCATAACAAATTAAACTAAAACACGTGTACACCTAAATGCACTGACAGGCGTTTCAATCTTTCGTGGGAGCTTAACATATCACATGTTGTCACACAATTTTTGAGACAATTCGAAGGTCCACAACGCCATCGTTCGCTCTCTCGGACCATAAATAAATTGACTATAAAAACCTTAAAATGTTCGTCATTAGTTCGATCTTTTCATCATCTCGTACGACACCCTCAGTACCTACGTTATGAGATGCTATACATCATAGAGTAAACGTAAAGTAATGACGTAACCAAAGCGAGCATATAAAGCCAATTTACATTACTGACCCGACTATTAAAGCCATGCAATACTGTAACGGGACTACAATAATGTACACCTTCATGTTTGCCGGTAACCTTCAATGTAGCGACTATTATTGGACATAGGTGTCTGTGACATTTTGAACTTGACAATGAGCCGTACCGGCTAACTTCTAACCCTGAGCAAACACCGGAGGAGATAAGGACTGATATCGCGGCACGTGTACACACGTCTGGAGATGGGCTAAACCATACACGTAGGCTTATGAGCCGAGTCGGTTTTGATGGGTGAAGCCACTTCAGTAACGCACAGTAGTAGTAGTGCTTACTAACACTACTACTGCTCTGCCCACAGTTGAGTCGAGAAAACTGTGCCACGCTGGCCAGGCCATGTTTCCCACTATTGCGGCGTGATTATCGGCCTTGTCATTTCCTTTTGTCGACTCGTACGACACCCTCCGAATGGAATGGGGCGGTGACACCATGTATACGTCACCACACGGACCGAACTCACCATTTGGTCTGTTTAGTACTTGAGTTAAAGTTCTAGAGAGACGGCTTGCATTTTCGTCCATTTTTTTTCATTGCTTAGGGAACTATTTAATTTCTCCTAAATAAATTCGCCTGTTTGTGTGTGGACTAAATTAAATTTGATGTTTTGACATAAGATTCGGTTTCGGATCGAAATAAAAAGAAAACGGTTGTATGAAATTTTAAGTCGCCTGTTTTTCTATCATCAGATAAAGCCGGGTAGCGTTATTCTATTTTATTATTAGGATAAAATAGACTATTTCATTATTTTAGTACAAATGGAAAACGGGTTGAAAAACAAGCTTGCATATTAATAGTGTCCACAAGAAAACTATTATAATTCGGTATCAAGATATCCGGTGTTACCAACCAGTATTATGATAAGATATTAAGTAAATATCAACGCTAGGTCGCCCTGAAGGATGTTAGGGAAGACTGTTTTTTTTATTAAATACAACCATGCTATTTAAGTAAAAGAAATTAAATTTGTACATACACTTTTATCATGTTAACTTATTACACAGAATAAGTAAAGAAGCCAAAAAAGATTCACTTCGACACTAGAAATCCGCTGCAGCATTTTATTATTAAAAAGAGTTATGTCGTTAACATAATATAGCTTATCAATATATACTGAATACAAGTTGAAGCCTAATGCACACCATAGCTGCACATCCAACGATATAATACATAGTAATTATAATAATGTAAAGAATCATGATCATTGAATTATGTTTTTCATCTGAGGACATCACATGCCTGATAAACAATATCATAAAATGTTCAAAAGCCGGTCAATATTGTAATAGTTATTTGTGCAACAAGAGAGCAAAGTCGTTTTTTGCTGCGAGTGCTGATATTGAATCCCGAGTAAGCGAAGGAATCAATGATTGAATCACGAGCGTAGCGAGTGATTCTAAAGTTGATTCCTGAGTGCTGCGAGGGATTCAAAGGCACGAGATGCGAAAAATTTTGCTCTCGTGTAACACACATAACTTTTCACTTCAGCAGCGAGAACACTATAGGAAATGAAATATATATTTTTAAGTTAAATATCAGTTTTTTAAGCAGTAAATACTTATTTTAGTTTAAATACAACAATAAGTTAAAAATTCAATGAATTACAATAAAATATATAATTATCATTTTTGCTAAATTTCTTTAGTTAATACGAAATTCCGAACGTGTTTGTCTTTGAGGTCGAATTAAAAATAGGAGTAACCCCATAAAAAACTCCTTTCATCCAATCGAACTGTTAAAAGTACGTCTAGTTTGTATTTAATCAAATATAGTTCCCATAATATTGCTCTATCAATTTAATATTTATAATCTGTACTTTAATGCTTTGTATTGTTTTCTATAGCGCTACCTGCTAACATTTAACTTTATAACTCTAACGCAACTTATAACCAATTAATTTAACTTTCATAATCACACGAAATTTATAACACAAAATCATCGGCATAATGATGGAAGCCAAAACCTAAATGAAGAAGAAGAAAAATCGGAGCTGTTGGTACTGGCCACTTGGTCTTTGTCTCTCTCTCTTTTCTATTGGCGGGAAAGAGATAGTGTCAATGTTTCGAATTAGAATTAAAAAGTTACTTTGTCTCACTCAGTGGGCAAAATCGCATTTTGTCCACTGTTTTCAGTGAGCAAAACCTACATGTTTGAGCTACTGAAGTGAAAACAATATTGTTTGACACTGAGAACCACGTGACAGTGACAGATGTAAATTTATCGCATTGGGATAATTAAAGTAACGATAGCAAGGGTCGGCTGCAACCTGTCCTGTTGTACCCCATACGAGTTCCCGGCACCCCTAATTTAAGCATTTTAGTATCGTTGACTGTTCTTGCTGGGAACAAGTTTGGCAAATCAGTATTAAATATTGCCAGCATCAAAACAAACGATTATTTTCGTGTTCATGTGGTGACGGGCTTAGGGTACATATTGTCCACGACCAACTTTATCATGTGAGTGTCTTATGAGACGACAAAACGAACTGAATAAGCAGAAAGAATATGTAGTAGCAAAACAGTAAACTTGTAAGCGGTAACAGTAAAACGTAGCTTATTAATCCCTCCATCGAATTGGGAACTGACTGACTATGACTATGAGCTGAGAAGACAAAAAGGCTGAAGTCTTCCATTGAATCCTCACCAACCTCAGCAGTGGGCTGCGGGTAAAGGGTAAAGTGACATCAGCCATTTTTATCACTTAATTTTTATTTCTATATAATCTGCTAAGAAAATACCAGTGCCATTGCAGCTAATATTTTGCTCTTGTGTGCTACAGTTAGGAACCAAATAATAGTTTTCTAGACACAATAGCGAATAGATATAGCCTTGAACCGTCGGCAAACTGAAGGTCGCTACGAACGATAAACTATTGTACATACTATAAATAAGGTTCTAATTTCAAAGTAGCAAACGATTCGTTTATCTTTAGAACGTTCAACATTTTGAATAATCAATTACTGTAGTGAAATTGTTTGTCTATTCTTTACTTCCAACAAACTAGCTTCTTCTGTGATCTTGATAGATCATAGATTACCTGGGGTGTGATAGGTGACAGGGATGGATAGAATACATTTTTTGAGGCAGACCTTGACAAATAAGCGTAGTTTAGGTTGCAAGCCAGTATTGGAATGTGCTCATAGAGATTTAAAACTATTTTACCCAATATAATAAATATCGTTCCATATTATGTCGCAACAGTAAATCAGAGTAGTACATTTTTTGGCAGCCAGGCTAACGTAAAACAAAGGCCTGGCAAGTTACTCTACCTCAAGCAAAACTGTGCTAAATGCAGCACAGACACAGACAGTGAACCAACTGCACCTCGTAGCAGTGCAGTGCAATAATTTGAAGTGGCGCTACGTTCGTCGTAGAGGCTTTGGCTACGATAATTTACTGTGAGTACCGACTATGTACTGTCATTATTTACCGAACATCTGCATACATAATGTAGAGTCGTGGAGCTAGTCGACATCCAAATATTTTTATATTTACTAGCGACCCACCCCGGCTTGTCGCGGGTGCAATTATGCATGTAAGTTTTATACTTAAAAACCGTCCTCTTGAATCACTCTATCTATTAAAAAAACCGCTTCAAAATCCGTTGCGTAGTTTTAAAGATTTAAGCATACAAAGGACGGACAGACGACGGCGACTTTGTTTTATACTATGTAGTGATAGTGATGTATTCTTCGAGATTTCTCCGAAAATTAAAAAGCACCGGTTTACGCTGTTTCCCGACTTCATTTTTTAAATTTATTATCTGCTTCACCAAATAAAACTTTCCGGTAAAATATCAAAACTGCCGTAGCTTGGGCTAGGACACACTCAAATTCAAATGCATACAAATCTGACTCAAACTGTGCAACATTTTTTTCATTGCGAGTAGTCTCGTCTGACCCGAAGAGGAACAACATTCTGAAACTTTCTACGAAAAATTTGACCTGAGCGATGACCTTGAACTGAGGTCAATCTAGATGAATGTCGAGCGCCGCATTGCGCTCTCTGCGACAGTTGCAAGCCACTATGTTATCTCACTGCTGATAAAAAGACATCGCAGACAGATTTATAATTTCCAAAAATTTTGTTATGATTTTTATATGTTCTCGGGCTCAAATGTTAGTGAGGATTTGAATAAATCTATCTATTGAGGATAGCAATATTCGCCAAATATTTATATAAGTATCGGAATGGCCGTTATTGAGTCTGATATATATCTCTCTAAAAAAAAATGTAAGAGTTTGGAACCAATTTCATCTGTTGAAAAAGTTTCTTACCGGCTCTTCTCTGTAGATCGACATTACGAGCCGGTGGTGACTTCGCATCTACTCATAATAATTCAAATGTATTAGTATTTATAACTATGTAGTTTATTAAATATAGTTTTGATTTGATTTTTAATTCTTCAAGCATTAGGATTACCATTTTTAGTTTATTTACCTAGACCAACCATCCATCACTAAACCTACACAAATTATATATTCTGCCTCACACCGCTACGGTAAGTTACTGACGACGTTTAAAATCATTTATAATGCAAGCAAACTGCTGTTGACAATACTTTGTTGAAGTTTATGGGGCTCTATAAAAATAACGTTTAACTGTTACTATTTAAAAATATAGCATTTCTTTGGGAATTGCATCGGTTAAGGTTTTACGACATAAAAAATACGAATTCATTGCTCAATATATTATTATAATTGAAATCGAACCATAAACATTATAGCAATTGACTGTCGTTTGTTGAAATATCGAAGCTGAAGTATATGTTATCGTGCACCTGACGGTTGCTAGCTGATTATGGAAAGAATAGACAGACTACGTCAGCCGCATAATGTTTGCGACGGTTAAAAATGTCCAGGGGGACATTTTCCTGGAAACGGCCGAGCCAGGCAACATGTATAATGCATAGGCCGGCTAGCTACACTAATCAGTGTCAATGTCAAGGATTGAATAATAACGATTCACTGGTGCAACTAAATCTAGGGGCACAAGAGCTGATGACGAGTTTTGAAAGACAACCTGCAAGAGGCAGAGTTCTTACGGTTAGTTCATTAAAACCATCCAAATGAGGAGGTGATTGTACGGATATCATCAATACAAATATAATTAAAAAGCATGTAAATAAAAATTTCAACTTGCCCAAACGACCACTTACGAGATGTTTGGAATGTTCAAGTAATACTTTAAAATCGATAAGAAATGTTCATGTTTGAATGCTTTATTAAAAGATGAAACATAGGTATATGAAGTCACCCAGAAAAGCGTGCGCAGTAGCAAAATGCCGCAAGGGTTTTGCCAGATTCACCAATTCGTAACCGATCAGCGTTTGGATCGCAAACGTTCACGAAGTGAATTCATGTATTTAATCTTTCTAGTTGCTTGGAGGACCCAAAAATCGGCATTAGCTCCCCAGCTATATCTATTGCCTACAATATACACTTGACTATAGTCGCAGTTTGTAAAGTAAAATTTATTTTGTCTGTGGCTACTTTATCTGGTAACTGTATTGTTTCTGTTTTTGTATTGTTTGTAAATGTAAATGTTGGTTGTTTTTACTGATAAAGCTTTGGTAAAGCTTGGTAGAGAAGGTCTTGGTGGAACACAGATACGATTTTACACGGCGCCAGTTTACGCAGTGATGGCTTCCAGAGTCTTCGAGAAGAGTGATGCATCTATGATGTATTTCAGCAAGTCTAGCAGTGCGTTGATATGTGCCTATAAATCATAATCATCTTCAATGCGACGATCACACTACTGAGTATGAATCTTCTCCATAGATTGGCACATACGAACTATGACTCTTTGTAAAGCACGCCGTCCTCTTATTTAAAACACAATGTTTCAAAAACGCTTGGAACATTTAATATGCGCCGAAACATTATATAGCATCTGTTAATACGTTAACTATCCCTTTGATTTCAATAACAGTTATATGGCGCATAGGACATGGATTAAAAATTGAGCGGACGCTACGGAATGGCTCCATTCAACAAATTTCATGAAATTTCGTGACATTCTCCACAAAGTATTTAAAAGAATTAATTGGTGAGTAATTTATATAGTACAACTTCGTTTGATTGACATATTACATACACGACATGCTCTAAACCGTAGCGTGACTCGGTGTAAGCGTGTCAATCATAACTTTGTAAGGAAAAATACCATAAACGTAAGGGAGCTAAAATTCGACTGCGGAACGAGGGCGCGACGATAAAGTGGTAGGCGCAGGTACTACGGCATATGCCCAGTAGGAGCGTCGGAATTACTACAGTTGTGTAACAAGTTTCCAAAATTACTATTCGGGCTCTATTTGAAATCAAGTCGTGCAGCGGCCATAAAGGCTTTCAATGCCTGAGAAGATATTTTTAATCCCACATATTTAAAAAAAACCGACACAAAGTCTGACTTGTCTCTGCCGCCCCCTCTCATAACGCACCTCTCATATAGGTACAAACCATTGTGTCTATAGGTACAAACCATCTACTGTAGGTAATCCACTTATGTAGTCAAGTTCCAGTCACGTCAAAATAACATTAAAATTCAGATACATTAGCAAGGGGTTTCAAGACCTGCTGGGCCGTACAGGGGCTGCATGCTATCTGATGCCTTATATTTAGATACAGATAAAAATGGCTAGTCAATTTTACTATGTGTTTGTAATTAATAATTAGAAGCAGAAAAACATAATTGATCACGCTATGCGAAAAAAAAACCGTTTCTTTTATTACAATTCTAACCTCCTGTACATATTCTGTGTGGAGGCGGATTTGGAATACATAGTATCACCACCCCATTCTATTCTGAAGGTGTAGTAAGAGCCGACTAAAGTCGCAGAAAACATAAATGAATCATAAATCCAACCTAGCGTTTAAAGAAGGAAAACTTGATACAAAACCCTGTGTCAACCCTTCTGGCCAGCGTGACACTGTAGGCTAATTGCCCTCCGTATAATGTTAGGAAGCCCGACATGAACGGGCTGAGTAGTCGTAGCAAACGGTCCATTGCGAGTTGCGGTGAAATATGTTCTACTACTACTACACAGCACCTACATGTGCTGAGTTGGGGTTTTCATTCTCTGGCGTCGTCAAGTTTTCCTTTTGTCGGCTCTTACAACAGCCTCAGGATTGGATATTAGGGATCAGGATAGGATAAATATTTTCTGGAATATTCTCAGAAAATATAATCCGCCTTACGACTATTTATAATAATCGTGGTACTTACTACACATGGTATTGTGAAAACGTTGAATACACACTTTCCCAAAATTTATGTTTCCAATTGATGTTAAAAACACACAACACATTTATTAATCGGCATACACCGGCAACCATTGTAGGCATCCACCGGTTTTATTGCGCCCATAAAAACTGCAAACGATACTTTCAGATCGATTGACTAGTTATAATTTGTTTTAGTGTTTTCTTACGACAGTAAAGATTTCCACGAACCAAAAATAAACGGTTCCTGGTATTTTTATGTATCTAATTTAATTGACATTATTTTAAAGCAAGTTAAGGTGGCCAGACATCATTTATGACTAATTAATTTCAACGTCTTTGAGACAAGTTTTAATGCACTAAACACCAGATTTATTATCTTTCTAATAATATATTGCCCTTAATGTAAGTACCTAAACTCTCAAACCAAATAACAAAATGATAAAGGTATAATAGTAAGACTAATTCCTTTAACCATACATTGCGTTCTTTGCTAATGTGATACTAAGTATTATCATTATCACATAAACAGCACCAAAAAGTCAGTAACTATAATCTCATAGAGCTTTACTAATTCCATTGCGATAGATTTGCGGACAGTAACCATATCATTATCATTACATAGTATAAAACAAAGTCGCTGTCGTCTGTCCGTCCCTATGTATGCTTAAATCTTTAAAACTACGCAACGGTTTTTGATGCGGTTTTTTTAATTAATAGGGCGATTCAAGAGGAAGGTTTATATGTATAATACATGCATAATTGCACCCGTGCGATGCCGAGGCGGGTCGCTAGTTTTACATATAATTATTCTACGCGTATACTTAAATTATTCTACATTTCTATGGGTGGTATTTATATAGTACATACATTACGTACTAATATATATATGTAGTAAAAAATAGATCCAAATGACCCGAGCTTGCAGGTTTACAGGTCGATACGCTATGTATTTGCTTGGGCCGCTCCCACGCCCATTGTTCCAGGAACATGCTTATCTAGGAAGTATGTAGCCTGCAATGTAAACTTTCTCTTTTAGTTTATGCCAGTTTTAAACAAAAGATATGGGTCAAATATTTAGTCGATGATCCATATTAATAGTATGAGTGGGGACTCTGTTGGCCACGTTTTCACCCCCAAACTACTTCTCCCATTGTCATTGGGACATTATAGAAGAAGATAAACGACTTCTTTTATAAATACGCAAACGTCTGTTACTTACAGTGTAAGAAAACCCGTCAAAATGTAAATACTATGTGAATATTTTGGTAATTTCATCATTTTTGTCATGCCTGTAAAATTGAATGGTCTTGGGTGTTAGATTAAACCTAACATTATCATCCGAAATTTGGCAAAAATCTCATTATTTATTGTGGAATGCGCTCTAAAGTATCATACATACTGTTGTGCAAAAGTATGTTGGAATATTTAGGATACATTTCGATAGGTATTAATGGTATATTTCTATGTATCCCCGTCTCGTACTTTACAATTTGAGCGCTTAAGAAGTATAGTTTATTCATACACGTTTACATAAATGTACAAATATACAATATTTGCCAGAGAACAACTTAGACTCGATTATAATAGATGTTATCTCATAATGGTTTGTCCTGCATAAACGAATTTCGTAGATTAGATTAGCTTTACACAATCCAATCTCTAATACATGGTAATTACGATGTAGTAACAATTTTCATAAGCTTAAGGCTTTTTCGTAGTTCGGATTTTATCTGTATAATTAACTATAAATTTAAGCAGGTTCTTAGATGCAGTAAAATATATAAACCTAGCTCTGAAAATTTACTACTGCAACCGATTTCCCAGCTATATACATTTTTCCTATGTGGTATCGGACAGTAAGATGTAGCCAACCCAATTTTATTGAAACTACACAAATACCGTAGGTTTGGGACATTTCGTGAAAATTGAATGAAATGGGGAGGGTAGCGCACGTTTAGCAATAAAATTTCAATAGAGCTCTTGCGTAAGATTACCGAATACATTCGGAATTGTCTTGGCAGTGAATTGAGATGAAGTTGGCCTAAATTTAGGGCCTGAATAGTGTAATATATAAAATTTATTCTAAATTTAGTTACCGAAACTGTCCTATTTGTGTTTATCTACCCTAACATAGATGAAAAAAGTGGATGCAGTTTTACTTTGATTATTTTCTTATTGTTTCTTACTCTACTTAATGTATTCATAAGCATTTTAGACGTGGAAGCTTTGTTGAATTAATTTAAGAGTAGTAATCTGAACGATCACCTCTATTCAATATTGAATAAAACAGCCGAAATAATGTCTGTTTTCACCAGAATAAGACGTCCGTAAAGATAAAACATACAGGTAATCCACTCAACAAATCTAAAATTTAAAGAAATGCACGGACCACTTTTGCACGAAAAACGAATCTGCCCACGCCCTATATTGCCTTTACAATGTTACAATGCAATAAGCTAACAGCAAACTTTGGGTTATGCATCTAGTGTTTCTTTACACGAACGTATATCTTAATATTCCCCTATTTAAAATTGGTCTGAAATATGTGGGGCCTAAGCACAATTTAAAAAACTGTAATTTGGAATTCGTGTCAAAATAGTGAAGGATGAAGCGCATAAAACAATTGAATACAAAAAACGTAAGCGGATTTGTGTAACACAACGGCTTTGGTCGTAGTATTTTTTTCCTTCAGTAGTTTTTCAGGAACTCTGATAGTAGTCTTTACGTTGGACTTGGAGGTGAAGAAACACAAATAAAGTGATGTCACGTCACAGCTATCATAAAGTACCGCAAGGGGTGCTAATCCACGCAACCATAATCCCCCTAGCGTAAACTTGTCTTAATATTTACGAAACTGTCACGCGCCATGTAAAATTAGAACGCGTTGAAGTCTTTTAAAAGGGACTTAAAATTTAATATGACCATTACGCCGCAGTGACACTTCCGACCAAATATGTGTCTAAGTTAATAAATAATACAGTTATGAAATAACATAGTTTCAGGTTACACAGTTTGTTTTAAGTGCGTATTTTACTCGTAGATATAGCTGGGATTTGATGAACAAAAACTAAAACAGGTGCGTTTGTAATATATCCTGTATAATAGTGACTTCCTCTGGCCACAGGGCCGTGATTATGATCAATATTTACGCAGATGTGTCACCACCAGGCGTGGAGTTACGTAACAGTACCCACGTTGTGAGGTGCCGCGGCCCACTTCGAGGCTCTGCTGCACTCTACATCTGTAATTATCTCACTTCAAAACGTATTTTCACGCGTAAAGAAATATAGGAGTATTTATTCACTGCCGAAACTGGGAAACGCGTGATACTAACTAGGACTCGAAGATGTTAGTAGAATAAAACATAGAGTGACACGTTAATTCTAATAAATATTACCTATACTTTAACGCACTTTCCGTACAAATTAAAAGGGTCGGATAAGCACACGCGGGTCAAAAACAATCACGTGGAATCGCTTTAGCGCTACGAGGGTCGGGGAAAACGTGAAAAGTCATGTGTCGGCGAGATCAGCCGTTGCGGGCGACGCGGCGACGGCCCGCAATCAGCTGAGGGCGGCACAGAAACAACACGCAGCGCCGTATCGAGCTGTCGCGATTAAAGGATTTGTTATTGCCTTAGTAAGAGTTCTACACATTTTCTAAGATATTTGACAGTCAGTGGAGATTTGTATCGGTGTCCGCGAGTGGGCTCGTGCGAGATAGTGTTTCTGTGTGTGGGGCGTGCAGCGGTACTCACCGGCTGCGAAGGTCAGCCACCACCAGCACCAGGCGGCTCCGAGCGCCCGAGCGCCGGCCATGTCAGTGGCAGCGCATGATACGCGCGCTCTCGCCGGCCGCCCCGGCGGACTGAGCATCGGCGATCGATGGGCCGCGCGGCACGCAACCCTCGTCCGCGGCCACCCCGCGCCCCGCCACTGTTTTCCGAGTTTCCTTGGAGAGCGCGCGCGCTGCCCTCTTTTCTGGCGGATCGCTGACCGTCCCTAATTGATTGGGCTCGTTCGCCAACCGAACACGTTTTAGGTCAAAACCGCCGCAGAGTGCACTCTCCCTGACATCCGGCAGGGTTCAGGATCCCGTATAAGATGCAGAAGAATGCGTCGGATAAAGTTGAACGAACAACCCAACAGTTATTCCCCGTCATGGATATATTGACCTAGCATTCAGTATGTTCGCATCAACTGGAGACGACAAACAAATCCATACGATTGGATCCCCAGAAAAGCAGTGGAGTCCAGTGACGCTCAGATATTGTGAATATGTTTATATTTATCTATAGGCTAGTGATAGTAACCCCTTGTTACCTTCATCAATGTGGAATTCTTCAACTTATGAACAGTACAATCGTTGCTTCATGGTCTTGTATAGTTAATTCTTACTCAATTTTACATTTCACTCAGCGCACAAAACATCCAATGCTGGAATGTAGTAATGAAATTAAAGATATACTCCTAAGTGTGATTGAGGTAGAGCTTTTCACTGGTCTCTGAGAGCAGACGGTAATTGCTCCGTGTCACTTATAATTACCTAAATCCCGGTAAAATGTAGCCCACCATATGAAATTGTGAATTGGCAAGCGATATTGTACTGTGATGTGCCTTGCATGCTTGTATAGCATTCTATATGCATACAAACTTGTGTGCTTCCTCATAACCCATTAACGATCAAATTTGTAGTACACATGAAATTTGGCCACTTATGCCAGACGAGTTGGCAGAGGGAAATGTGCCGACTATCTTAGAATTGCAATTACACTAGTACTGCGCGTTTGATAATACGCCTTTTTACAATGTTTATAGCGCCAGGGTGGCACTTAAGCTTACTCTGAACGTTTGCAATACCAGAGGCGTCACTCAAATTCAAACTCAAAAGAACTGTTCAAATAAGTTTTTAATAACACATAATATAGCTGGCAATGTACATACACATCACTACATAGTATAAAACAAAGTCGCTGTCGTCTGTCCGTCCCTATGTATGCTTAAATCTTTAAACGTACGCAACGGATTCTGAAGCGGTTTTTTGTAATAGGTAGAGTGATTCGAGAGGAAGGTTTATGTGTATATTACATGCATAATTTTGTAGAGAAATACTCATAATTTTATATGTTAATCATTGTACCCGGGCGAAGCCGGGGCGGGTCGCTAGTTGATAATATTGGTTTCCATGAAATTATTAATCGTTGTATAAAATTCCTACCATGAAAATATATTATGGAAAGACCCATATTGCGCATTTAAACAGTTTCATTTACTGCATTTCATTATGAATATAGCATCTTCACTACGGCATATAAATGACAAACTACTGACTCAGGCCTCTTCCAAACGTATGGAGGGAAATTAAACTAGTAATATATTTACGTAGAATTTATCACAAAATCAAGATTAATTTATTATAGTTATATTAATTAAATCTCTTTTGACAAATGATAAAAATGTTTGAAAATTAAAAATTTACTATTTACCACCACAAAACGCATAAAAACCGTCATTTTTAAAACTAGCATCATCATCTTTCGTCCCTTTCATCCAGGTGTGAGTCTCCACTACACTCATATCTGTCGTCATATCTACATTCACACCTTGTTTATGCATTTCCTTATTCACACAATCCTTCTGTTTTTGTATTTGGTCTCCCAGAACGGCCTCTCCCAGCACCACCGGTTTGGAATGCTTATCTACAGAAAAGAGCCGGCAAGAAGCTTTGTAGTTGCTTTTTTATAATTATAGGTCTTGTTTAGAAAGAAACGCTAAACAGCATGTCGAGAACAGTTCCGCCGAATAGTATTCTACTAGTATTCGCTGAACTATTCGGCGAATAGTCCGTCGACCCCTATTGATCTATTTGATAACTCTGACATCAAGCAGGGTATTAGACTGATATTGATGGAAAAAGTTTGTGAAGTGCGTAACCTAGCAGATAATCCGTTAAACGGCTGGTTAAGATAGTATGGCTGACTCTATTGGCAAGAATATGAAGATCATGCTTCCACTTTGCTGTGGTGAGAGGGGTTGCGTGCATTCAGTATCGGTTGGAGCCATACCAGCTTAGGCGCTCTCATGCGGGAAAGGCCCACGGGGAGAGACCAGACGACGAGCTGCACACCAGGTTCCATGGGAGCCTTGAACTGCCGCGACTCTCGGCGAAGTGGTGGGGCAGTACGGCCCGATGATAATGCTGATGGATACGGCTCCCTGACCAACAGCGGGAGTGAAACCCGTGACCGTTTCGTGCAGTTGTGGGTCACGGTTAGTTTTAGTGGGTAGATTCGGGCATTAGAACGTTACTATTGTTGACTAGATCTGGCTGATGTTTAGCCCTTTGCGACTATTGCGTGAGTTTGCTCTCACAAATCTGTCTTATATCCAGTCTTGTACCTAAAAATGGCTATCTAAAAAGATAAACTACAGGGTTTCTTGCCGGCTCTTCTCTGTAGAGCTGCATTCCGAACCGGTGGTAGATGGTAAATAATCAATTTCCAAATTATTACTACAACAGGGAACGTTATCAATAAAACAAAATTATAGGCGGTAGATTTTAACGGTTTCTTTGTACTTTTGAAGACAACTCTCATCTAGTCTCTCCCGCGACCACGACTGCTGCAAAGCATTCGGAAAGTCGGGAATTAAATAATGTAATATACACGCGATAAATTCGGTAAAAAGTGTTTAATTTCAATGTATAATAATCGCGAAACCCTAAGAAATCATTCTATTAAGTAAGTGAAGTTCTGAAGAACAACAATCCATGTGGTACCTTTCCTTAATATAGAAACGCAGGTACCTATGCAGAGTACAAGCACTAGCAACATTTACAAGAGCAATTAGCGTGATTATACAGAGTAACAAAAATGTTGTGTCTCCCTCATACTTCAAAGTAGAAAAACCATAAAGGACACATAATTTTATTTCAACCCGGTTCATAACTGTTGCTAAGCAACAGAACGTGCTGGGTGATTTAACTTGGTAATTAAAACATTTGAGCTTGGTTTTGAAGCTTATGTTTATTTAAGTAACCCCGGCAGTAAGCCAAGTTTACGACTAGACTAGTGCTTGAGAAAAGTTTTTGTAACCGCACTTTAAATGGTACGCCGACAAAATGTTGCAGGTATCACAAACAAAATGTCCGCTGAAGGTTTTTGTGTCGCACAAATGAATATGGCCAGCAATAAGTTTGTGACTGAATTTAATCTGTTACTTTTTATCTCTAACATATTTTAGTTTGTCTGGTAATTTTAGTTAGTGTGGCCAATAACTCAAGTAACTTATGTTAACGGACAGTTTTCTTATGTTCTGAGGATTTTAGGATGAATAGTTGTAATGAGATAATTAATTACCGAGATAATAAGGTCAGAATCCTATACACGAAATTATGCATGAGCACACGAAGGTTTCTGAGTTGGTCAACTTTTTTTATTATTATTATTAAATATACCAATTCGAATTCAATATTCATAGTTAAGACAGTATTTAAGTAAGCTTTCTTGGTTTAAAAACGCATTGAAATTAACAAATACTTAATTTTTAAGGCGATTACATATAAACTGGTTCCTTTCCTCAACAAACTGTTCACCTGCATAGAAGGTTGGATTTAGTTAGATGAAACGCCAACGTTGGGACCTATTTTCCAACCATCGAAATCCCAACGCCCGTATCGATGAGTAAGATTTCTATTGCAATCTAAAAACCGATTCACATACATATTCATTATATCTTTACTCTTCTCAATCATTCGGCCCATGTGGCTAAGGGTTGGTTCACATCTGACGGAAAATGCGTCGAGCGTATCATCAGTCGCGTCTATCCGGTCGAATTAGACCTTTCACATTACGCATATAGCGTAGCGGTTGTGATGTGTGATATTGAATTTTAAAATGAAGCCCATCGAAATAATAGCTATTTGGCAAATATTGATTAAAAGGAGTCCCCAAACACAATCACCAGTAGTTACAACAAGTGTGTTGTAACAAATTTATTGAATAAAACATTTTGAATTTTGGGAGGCTTTTGAACAAGATCGAAAAAGGAAACGTCGACATTGGGTGCATCCTTTAAATACTAAAAGAATATCAAGTGGCCAATTTCATTGTCTCTAAGCAACTTTAAGAGAGAATCTGTGGCGTGTCAACATGTATATATTTTAAGTCTTAATTATTTTAAGTCTTAATTATTTTCAGTAATTAATTATTTTAATGGACAGGCAGCGATTTATATATATACCGCCGTAGAGTTCGCGCACGCGAGTCCTCAGATTCCATGCGCGGGTTCTATGGCAACCATAATTTTCTTGACTGTCACTTTAGGTACTTTCTGTATTCTGTTTTCATGTAATTTTTTATCGCATTTATTTCTTTCCACTTTGCTGTCCTAACTCCTTCTGTAAATATATTGTAAATACTAAACCGAGTTGAATTTATTTGGAGTCAGATAGATCTCTTGACCCACACATTACAAATCCAACAAAGTTTATTCAGTCTTACCGTAGGTCCGTAGAATCTTTTGATTAACGCCTTACGTTTATGAAATGTTACATAACTAAAAATGATTCAAAATTTGTCGCTCTTACTTCGACCGACAATGCGTTGGCGGAAACGGAACAGACGCTGTGCGCTCGACGCACTAACGCATCATCTTTTAGGTGTGAAAGGTTGAATGTTTTACCATACATTTGTCTGTTTTGGCGTTACGCGACCGATAATACGCGCGCGAAGCATTTTCCGTCAGATGTGAACCGACCCTTACTCACTCTCCGTTGGGATACAAATATGTAAAAATACAAATAATATACTTTAATGTTTTTTTAGGTTTTCGCGATTATTACACATTGAAATTAAACACTTTTTAACGGATTTATCGCGTATGCTTTGCTGCAGTCGTGGTCGCGGGAGAGACTAGATGACATTTGTCTTCTAAAGTACAAAGAAACAGTTAAAATCTACCGCCTATAATTTTGTTTTATTGATAACGTTCCCTGTGCACGCAGAAATCGCTCACGGTGTCCAGAGGTCTTGCAGATGAGTGTTTTGCTTGAGATTTGATCAATTTAATGACTGGATCCCAAGCAGGTGGTACTTGCCAACCATCCTCTCTATTCTCTCTCTCTCTCTCTCTCTCTCTCTCACTCTCTCTCTCTCTCTGAGAGAGAGAGACTAATGTCATCTAGTCTCTCCCGCGACCACGACTGCTGCAAAGCATTCGAAACGTCGGGAATAAAATAATGTAATATACACGCGATAAATCCGTTAAAAAGTGTTTCATTTTAATATACTTTCGTCAATATACATTGCGTTGTATTCAAAATGCTTACATGCATCTTACACAGTTCGTAGCCAGCAATGGTTACTATGTTATTCGTTATGCACTCAACGATTCGTTGCGATAAAATCACAAACTAAGTAGGGATAAAAGATAAAACATAGTAGCTCGCATAAAAAATCGAACTAAATTGCATTTCATTCTGAGTATTAAGAAGTCCATTGCTTGACTTAAGCAGTGGGTGCATCAAACATGGTCGAATTAAATCGTTGGCAAATTTATACGGTTTTGCCAACGTTAGGAAGGCACTCAACGCGTTTCGGAGTGTTGGATAAAAATCGCCCAACGACTGACTGATCAGTACAAGCTACACTTCTGGACACATCTATTGGCCCACCTTAGAGTTTAGGTTTCGATGGCCCCTACCGAAATATGATTGCTAGATTGAACAAAAACTGTTGATGCAGCTTTAAACCTGATACATTTTACCATCTTTTTCGATCGTATTGTTTTAAATTTGAATTCAGAATACCATACGACATGGAGCTACGCCTAACAAGTCGGATATGCGCCTTGTTAAAGGCAATTGATTTTTGAATAAAAAACATGTTTTATCAAATAAAGGTTTAATTTAATAACGCGTGTTGCCTCCATGGGCATCTACCACAGCTCTCATACGATCAGGCATAGAGTGTATCAACCGCTCTATGAAATTTTGAGGGATCATCTCCCATTCCTCTTCTATGGCAGTTTTCAACTCCTGCATCGTCTGGGCAACTGGCTGACGAGCCCTAACACGTTTTTTTAGCTCGTCCCACATGTGCTCAATGGGGTTCATGTCTGGGCTTCTGGCTGGCCAGTCCATAACTGTGATGTTCACATCACGAAGATATTCCCTGACGATGCCGGCCGCATGGGCTCTTGCATTATCATGCATAAAAAGGAAATTTGGGCCCACATAGTCCGCGTATGGTATCACGTGAGGTTCTAAGCACTCACTAATGTACCTTATTTACCTATTTAATGTTGGCAGCCGTGGTCCTGTAACAACCTCAAGTTGAGTTTTGCCGCTCGCGGATATACCGCCTCAGACAGCCCATGAGCCACCGCCATAAGCAACCCTCTCTTCAAAGCAGCATTGTGCGAAACGCTCTCCCTTACGTCGGTAGACCTTCTTCCTTCCATCATTGCCATGTAACACAATTTTAGACTCATCAGAAAAGAGTACACGGCTCCAATCTTGCTGTGTCCAATTTAAATGACTGCGTGCGAAATGAAGGCGCGCTGTTCGGTGGGCTCGCGTTAGTTTGGGCCCATTAGCTGGCTTGTGTGGTACCATATCGCGTTCTTTTAACCTTCTCCGAACAGTTCGAGCGCTCACAGATACTCCGTGGAAGTCGCGAAGTTGGTTTTGTATCTCAATGGAGGTAAGGTGACGATTTCTCAAGCTGGTCGTCACGATGAATCGATCCTGCCTTTCAGTTGTGACCCGAGATCGTGGCCTTTCTTGGCGACGAACAAAGCCGCCAGTCTCTAGGTACCTCCGATAAACATTTCGGACCGCAGATCGACTTAAATTAAGTTGAGCACTCACGTTTCTTTGGCTGTGTCCGGCCTGAATAAGTGCCACAGCTTGGGCAGCGACTTCAGGTGAAGTATCCATAGATTATTGATAGAACCTCAAATTAATGTTAAGAATAAGAAATGTTTGTTGCAAAACCAAAGATATCAATCACTTTTTCAAGAATTAAATCCAAGTAAACCAATAAAACCAAGTTTTCTTAGTATTCGATTGTTTGATATCAACAAACAGGCTCCAAATTGTCTTTTGTTGCTTTAAATTCTGTGTTCGAAATTAAAAATAAGACTATTGAATGAAATTGTGAATGTGCCAGGTTCAAAACTGCATAAAAACTTTTTGCTCGACCTAATATAAAATTTTAGCTAGGACCAAACGAAACTGAAAATACAAGGTGGGCCAATAGATGTGTCCAGAAGTGTATAACTATACATATATTAACTGGTTGATGATGTCCAACACGGAATGTATTATATACCAGAGGGCGACAAAAACAAACAACACAAAATGACCACATAAATAGATATGATCAGGGAGCCTTTAAAAGTATATTAGCGAGACCATCATCTGATGTTGCAAAATGTTTAATAGATAAAATGATTTTGATTTCCTTGATATACAGCAGGCTTTTGACCGCGTTTGGCATAAGGGACTGCTCTATAAGCAAAAACTCCACCTGCCAAGCAGCGGCGTATTTGCTTCTGAAGTCCTATCTACAAAAACGAATGTTTCAGGTCAAGTGTGGAGATTGCCTCTCATCTATGTGTCAAATAGAAGCAGGGGTACCTCAAGGTTCGGTGTTGGGACCTATGCTCTACACCATCTTTACAGCTTTACAGCAGCTACCCGTTACAGAAGGGGTTGTAACTGCAACTTATGCAGATGATACTGTAGTCGTCTCCTGCGACAAAGATCCTAATATGGCATCATTGAAGTTACAAAAACACCTGGATAAGATTGAATCATGGCTAAAGGCGTGGAGAATCAAAGCTAGTCCTGCAAAATCAGTGCACATAACATTTACACTGAAAAGAGGAGACTGCCCATCTGTGACACTTGACGGAGCTGTCTTGCCGCAACATACGACGGTTAAATATCTTTGCATGCATCTAGACAGAAGGCTAACATGGAGAGATCACTATAGAAGAAAAGAGAACAGTCTAATAAAAAAAATAAAGGACATGTACTGTCTACTGGGTAGGCAATCATCACTATGCCTAGAAAACAAACTCCTCATTTATAAATACATTATAAAGCCAGTTTGGACATATACAGCTATGGGGATCAGCAAGCCACTCAAATATAGAAATCCTCCAGCGTTTCCAGAACAAAGCACTAAAGATTGTGACCAGTGCCCCATGGTTTATACGAAACGCTGAAGTGCATGAGTATCTTCAAATTAGCACAATACGAGAAGAAATAGAAAGGGCTTGCAAGGCCTATAAACAAAGACTCGGGCTACACGTGAATCACCTCGCCGCGTCGCTACTGAACACCTTTCTACAGGCTGATTGCAGATAGAAGAGAAAAAAAAAAGATAATATGATTTTGCAATTTGCATCAATGATTCTTGATATTCCTAATACATAAATAAATTGTATTTAATAGTTAGTAAGGGTAACGTTAATAAGTCGTTTAATAGTTAATAAGTCCATAGATAAATAAAGAGGAAAAAAATAATACATATATTAAAACCTATTCTACACGGTTGGGTCCAACCACCAACAGAGGTCACCTTGGTTGAGTTGGAGCAAAAAGCAACCGTGTAGAAGTTGGTTGATGTCAATATTTGGTTGACCAACCGAGTGAACTTCCAACCACCTTGATCGTGAGCGCATCCCTCACTACCAAGGACCAATAGAGGACATTGGGTTGAAGAGCGACCGTGTGGATGCTTGTTGGCCTGCGACCTTGCGTAGTTGCGGCCAGTGTTGCCATATATACAGATTTATCTGTATCTTTAAGACGGCAAATACACATAAAATTAGAGTAAGTTTCATTAAGTCAAGATTAGGAACATTAAAATTATTCATTAACAACTAATATCCTAAATTATGATTACCCTAAAACCAATATGACATGGTCTCCTCCATGAATCTAGAGGAGGCCCAACCCAGTAGTGGGTCGTATAAGGGTAGTAACGACGACTACGAAAACCAATTTATAAGAACAACAACTTAAAACAGTAAATAAACATAAAATTAGAGCAAGTTTCATTAAGTCTAAGACTAAGAACATTATAAATATAATTCAACTGATCATGAACGTAGAAAGAACGAAGGACGGAATCCCGTAGGTATACCATTATTAGGAAGCATAATTGTAAATGAATATTATAATACTCCTGAAAATAAAATGAAGTAAAATTATATATTTAAGTGGCTTTGGAGTGGAATGATCGCATTTTTAGTAATTACTATTTATTTTATTTTATTGGACAACAAAACAGGTAACAGTTAATAACTAAACATAATAAATAGTAAACGAATCTATCCTAGGTTGGAACCCTTAATAATGTTGACACATCTTGTCGTAAAGTTAGATATTATACATAGTACAAAGCAACTATTATTATACTTTAACATAGAATCTGAAAATGTCTAAAATTTATCTTCAAGTTCTAAATCTGTCCGAAAAGTATCTTTTGAACCGTATTATGGAAAGCATTTTGATATGGCGAGAAGATTTCTAGATTTGGGTGAGTTTACATAGATCATTATCATTCATTATAATTGAAACTGAATCTACTAAACCGTTAGAAAAATCCACCAGCCACTAAAAGCAATATTTCGCCACTAAAAGGGGAGTCGAAACCACGAGTTTTAGTGGAAAATACCACTAAGTTGGCAACACTGCTGACGAGTTGTCTCAACTACACATCGTGTAGATTGAAAACCAACTTTGGTTGGAACAACCAAGGTGACCTCTGTTGGTGGTTGGACCCAACCGTGTAGAATAGGTTTAACTTGATACTGGCACTTAAAATAATACTCTCAGTTAGATTAAATATTATTCTGAGATACACTGGCTAAACAGGAACCGTGTAGAGCTAGAAGAAAATTAATGAAGAAGAGGAAAAACGAACTTGAACGAATGAAATGTCTAATTCGATTCGAATGGATGGAAGGAATGAAGGAAGCCAAATAAACAAATGTGATCAAAGAAATATTAGCAGATATTTAATATAATTTGCCATTATAATAAATTAAGTCATGAACTCAACATACAATAAAGTATCGGAAGGGTGCATAATTTCGCGCTGTTTAAATATACTACACGTATAATGCGCGGTTACTACGATACTTTCATTAGAACTTGTGCCAAATATCCATCACGTATAGCAGTCAGACAACACGAAAATGGTGCATTTAAATGCTACACGTATTCTGAGCTGTACGGAGTGTGCGAATACATCTCTCAGAACCTTCAACAACTTAAATGTAACAAAGGTGTTATCGGCTTGGTGGCAGACAGAAATATTGCTATTCCCTGTGTTATAGCTGCGTAAGTAGCTATCTAAGGCAGTATACTATCTATCTAGTATATCAGCATTTATATTTCAATATCCTGGTATGACATGTTTATGCATTGTTTACAATGGTATGTTGCAAATAATTCATAAACATCTTCCAATATACTTTGTAGATGGAAAAGTTCTCAAGAAATGATGTTTAAAGAAAAAGATTATAGTTTTATTATAATTTTTATTTAAAATTTCATATTTATTTAATAACCTAGACTTTAAAAAGTATACATCCTTTACAGGGCCCACAAATGCTGTACCACATTTATGTTCCTAGACCCATCACAAGATTTAGAGAATTTACCAAAAGATATTGAATTCACTACTTTAATAACCATCAGGTCTAAAGGCAGGATATCACAAAATGATTCTGAGAAAAAACCTGATAGATCAATACTGGTTTTTGATTTAGTTATAGAATTTTACAACTGCAGTGCACCAGAATCAAATAGCTCACTCCTAGCCCAACACTCATACATAGCTAGGACATCAGGCAGTACAGGAGAACCAAAGCACATACAAGTGCCTATACAGTGCCTACAACCAAATGTTGATGATCTCACAAAAATGTTTAAAATATGTCCCGAAGATATAATATATTTCTCCACTCCTCTTACTTTTGATCCGTCTATGATTGAGATTCTTCTGGCTTGTATGAATGGAGCATCACTCCTTATAGCACCACCCAGACTAGACACACTGTTTCCTGAAAACCAGCCACATTCAATAACATTTTGGCAAACAACACCTTCTAGGTTCTTCCAATACTCTAATGCAGATATTAGAAATAAAATATTGAGTGCCAAATCTACATTGAAAACATTAGCACTTGGCGGTGAACCATTACACAGTGTAAGTAGACTAAAGGAACTAAAAGACAGAGATAATAAAACTAAAATATATGTGCTGTATGGAGTCACAGAGATGTCCTGCTGGGCCTGTGCTGTGGAACTGGATTTAAAAAAAAATATCTGTGATAGGGAAATTCCTCTTGGTCAATGTCTATCTGAGACACAAATTATTGTCAACACTAAAGAAAATAAAAATACTGGCAAGATTGTTTTAGGTAAGTGAAGTAATGAAGGAGTAAGAGCCTGACCGCACAGCTTTATTCCACATATCACTGCGTACAGGCCCTAACATCCATGTTTAGGATGCATAATATCCTACACAACAGTAACAGCACCATCTATTTAAATGTATTTCATTCATTCACTTACATAACATTGAAATGCAAGTATAATGCCATCTAGTGATGAGTAGTAATAGTTCCTGTGACAATTTAATATTTACTTTCTGACCTACAGATTTTATTATTTATTTATAAATTACTAGCGACCCGCCCCGGCTTCGCACGGGTGCAATTATATTATACCTATAAACCTTCCTCTTGAAATTCTCTATCTATTAAAAAAAACCGCTTCAAAATCCGTTGCGTAGTTTTAGAGATTTATGCATACATAGGGACGGACAGAAAAATGCGACTTTGTTTTATACTATGTAGTGTTAATGGTGAAATGGGACACGATATGGATATTTTACGGGTGGAGGGGAATGTTTAATTTTATTTCTTAGAATGGGATCTAAATAGTTACCTTTCATGGATTCCAAAGAATCCAGCCATTTCTAAATAAATAGCATTGGGTTTTAATACGATCTTCAATCATTTATGACCACTGGTTGGGAATGTGGTAGTTTATATTGCTCTTTTACTCAGGATCTTGGTAAACGCAAGCGAAGCTTTGGGCAGCACTTCGTTTTAGTGATTAACTAGCGACCCGCCCCGGCTTCGCACGGGTGCAATATTGACATATAAACCTTCCTCTTGAATCACTCTATCTATTAAAAAACCGCCTCAAAATCCGTTGCGTAGTTTTAGAGATTTATGCATACATAGGGACGGACAGACGACAGCGACTTAGTTTTATACTATGTAGTGATACTGTAAAATCTAACACACATTGTCCATAATTTCAGTGAGCAAGACAAGACAATGCATTATTCTAAACCAAAGCAACAGTAATGAACCAAGCAACTCTTTGAAGTTTGTGGACACTGGTGACATAGGGGAAGTTAGAAATGGTACTATTTACTTCAGGGGTCGTAAGGATGACGTGATTAAAAGGTTTGGGCACAAGGTTAACTTGGAGATGATCGAAGCTACAATCTTGCAATGTCCCAGAATAAAGACATGCTCGTGTATTTGGTTGCCTAAACCATCACTTCTGGTTGTCTATTTCACTTCGGAACAAATCACCACTCAAGAGTTGTATGACTTCTTAAAATGTAAACTCGAGGATAAGTACTGGCCAGATAAATTAGTAAGAGTAAATAATTTACCAACAAACCCACACGGGAAAATAACAAGGCAACTAGTATTAAAAATGCACGAGACCAAACAGGACGAAATTGTACATGAAGATTTGCTTACAGTGCATTTCTTGAAAGATTTGAACGCAATTTTGAGTTCGCATTTCACGTATGAACAAATAAGAAATAAGAACTTCTTTTTTATCGGCGGAACGTCTTTTCGTGCGATCGCCTTTTGTAACAGAATTTCCATGACGTATCCAAATCTTGGTCAAACAATTCTGCCCTTTCTAGTCACCCAGAACAGTACAATGGAGGAAATATTGAAAATACTTGAAAAGGAACTTAGCATGGGTGACGGAAAAGCTAAAAGGGTTATAAAAAGGTCTAGGTCTGATAGTAATGATGTTTGTCCCAAAAAGATCAGCACAGTAGCGACCTCGCCGGTGCCCCGAATGGATTTCATCCTTCTCTGGACATATGACACTGGGAAATGTGTTGATGCTTCGCCAACGATGTTTCTTAAAGGAACGTAAGTACCTCCTAGTCTTGTACCATAATAAGACAAACAACAATAGGTAGCACCGACTGTATGAGGTGGTCTTTTAAAAAATATTAAAGCAATACTTAAACAAGATGACAGTAGTTTCATATTTTTAGAACAGATCGTTATCTGAACCTTATCAAACTCACTCAAACGCAACTCTTAAAGTGGTCACAAATCTTCATATTTAAAATTATCATCTTACAACTCTTGTCCCACGCCAGGTGGTAGTCTCCATAAACACCAATCAGTCGTCATATCTACAGTCACAACTGTCATACACAATTTCGTATTCTCACAATCCACCCATTTCATTAGATCTCCACAACCCTTGCGTTTCAAAAGTCTAAGGGCCTCCGCGCATTATGCGGCCAGGCCGCGCGGCCAAGTCGCTGCGGCCAACTAATTCTTCTACGATGTATATAGCTGCGCGCATTACGCGGCCAGGCCGCGCGGCCAAGTTTTGGTCGCGCGGCCAACGATAAACATCGCGTCACATACGCGGCCTATTGGCCGCCGCGACCAATCCGCGCATTATGCGGCCTGGCCGCGCGACTGGCCGCCTAAATGCGCGGGGGCCCTAACTTTTAAATAGCTACAACTGCTACAAGTAAATCTAGTATTCAATACCTTTTTTTGACGGTCGAGCAATTTCCATACATGCGAGCTAAGTCGCAGACTGAAGGTAGTGAGTTATAAAATGGAAACCGTTAAGTATTCGAATTAGATCCTGCAAGCAACTTGTAACCCCTAAATAAAGAAAAAATAACGAACAACAAGAAGCATTTTATGTCAAGTCCCCGACGAAAAAGAACTCTCTGTAGTACCCTTCTTTTGCTTCTGCATGTGGCATCATAGCTAAATAGATGAACATATCCAAAATACAACGTTTTTATCGGAACGTGATGTATAGTAACCGGCAAAAGTGCCATTGCTCTGCCTCCCTGGTCCACCACTGCACATTTGTTTCCTTGGAGCTCTGCTTTATCACAATATTCCATATCCATCTAGTTGTATTGGGAGTTGCCTTATTCTTCCAACGTTGTTTTTCTTTTTAGTAAGACATACGTAACGGTAGGAAGTCACTCCGGCAAGGTAGTTGTGGCTGAAGAGGAGACCGGACATGTGCAAGCTGTCATTTCATTATCCTCCCGGATAGAGGCGTCGGTATTATGCCATATTGACAGTACGATGGCCGTCGGCATAGTGGGGGCTTACGATGGCACTCTCTGTTGCTTTTCACTAGAGGGCTACTGTGAGGTCTGGCGTGTGAATGTTGGTGCCATGATCAAGAGTAAAGCTGTGTCCTGTAAAGGCCTGGTCTATGTGGCGTCATATGATGGACGAGTTACGTGTTTGGATGTACAGGTATCGTCGATAGTATGGTGTTTCTACATTATGAAGTCAGTTAGTTGTGACTTGTACTGATAATCTCACTTGCGTGTGATAGCGTGAGTGTTGGTGACACTATGTGTTTTAAACCTGTCACCACACGAACGAATATCATATCGAAATAGGTTGACCTGTTTGACCTGAAAAGTTTGACTTAATAATATTAAAGACTCATTCAGAAGCAATTTCAATATTCGAATTCAATCCTTATAGGTACATATTTATATTTCAGACAGGAGAAACCAAAGATGCCATCATTGTAGCTGACCAGGCTATTTCAGCGGACCTAGTGCTCGCGAAAGACCAATATATTCTGGTCGGGAGCCTGTCAGGCATGTGTGGGTGCATAGACACTATGAACAACTCCCTGAACTGGCGCAGTCGGCTGTCCAGCCCGGTGTTCGCCAACCCGGTGCTATATGACGAACACAAGTACGTGGTGTATGCTG
Organism: Clostera curtula; assembly: GCA_905475355.2. Taxonomy (NCBI): domain Eukaryota; kingdom Metazoa; phylum Arthropoda; class Insecta; order Lepidoptera; family Notodontidae; genus Clostera; species Clostera curtula. The sequence continues at coordinate 701,416 of FR997802.1, forward strand.
AAGTCAACGGGGAGATACATTGCATGACTGTTGAGAAGGGAATCAAGGTACGAATGCAAATTTGCTATACATCTTTAAGGAGTGTAACAAGACAATAACGTAAATATTTATTTTCCCTACCAATTCCATATAACAAACTGTTCCATAAGTACCGCGCACTTTACATACTAACTATTCCTATAATAAATTGCTCTCAAATAAACTGATTAGAATACAATTTCTATGTCTTATCTATAAACTGAAATATGAATTGCAAAATTTCGTATGAGAATAATATGTTACGTTGTTAATTATATTAATGGTAGGTACTCGTATTTTGCCGCACTAACTAAATACCAACTGTGCTTTTTAGCAGAACAACTCCCCGCCTTAACAAATACTAGATCTAGTTTCTTATTCCGTGTGGTGACGGTTTTAGGATACAAAGTGACTAAAAGAAATGACACGGCTGATAATTAATTCATACCTTTGCCCCTCGGGGGTGGTCAGGGTTTAGGTGGCACTCCGGAACACTCGACTACCCACTAAAACCCCACTCACTGTCTACGCTTTGTTTGAGATCCACAGGATCGCGAGGTGTGGCGTCCCAACGAGTTACCGACTATCGGAGGGCTTCCCGTGTAACTGGGACGCCATCAGTCAATGAGGCTTGTGTCGTTGGTAGGTTCCCGACCCACCATCAGCTATGCGATCCGCCCCGCTGCTCCTTTCTGCGATATAACTGCCTCGCAGAAGAGAGCCACGCCAGTCCTCGGCTTAGCGATCCACCAGATTGACCGCGAACCCGAGGACACTGGTGCTAAACCTCTGTCCTCAGAGTTGCAGGCTTGCGCGGCAACTCTGAGGACAGAGGAGTCCCTGGAGCCAAAACCCGCTATGACACTGTGTGCTGCTCTTCGTTTGGCCTTTCCCGTGAGCAGGTATGGCCCCAACGGATCATGATGGCACACAAGCCCCTTCACCACGGCAAGATAGCAGCACAGTCGAAGGGGTAAGAGAAGGAAAACCTGCGCCAACCCGTCTGGCCAGCATGGCACTGTAGTAGTAGTAGTAGTAGACCTAGTTTTGCTTGGTTGTAGGATCTTATGGTCTGCCCGGCTAGCTACCAACCTCACATCAGTCAGATTATTAAACTCGTGTTGGAAATGCCAACAAAACCCAGCAAGGGTGTGGCTTGGATGTGCGAGCCGATGCCCGACAGGGCATTTCCTTGAATTGCCTGCTCCATCTTAGACACTGTCGTTTCTTTCCATCACGCAAGGTCAAAGGCATTCAAGTCAAAATAAATAAAAACACGGCCGGATATTAGATGCAGAACAAATAAGATATCGCCTTCGGAAACAAAGCAAAATTGCGTGTTATCAGCTGATTTTATCATGAACATGCGGACGCGTGTCTGTTTTTGAAGCGTAACACATCGTGTAGCTGATGCAAAAATTATTGACATTAATGAGGGCCGATATAACTTAAATGTCTGCTAAACCCTGGGATTTATTTAACGAGGTTAATTTTCGATAACCCATAGCATTTTATTCCGGGGTCGGGCAAGTGTCTTTGTCTAAACCAGAGGCACTGGCACGGAGTCTGGGTGTCATTTCTATCTATTATAAGTATGTATTTATGTATTGCTCACGCGCTGAATTCAGCCATAAAATTTTGTCGCTCGAAGGGGCTGTCTATTAATCACGTGAGGTTCGAAAGGGGGAGGGTGGGGTCCGGCACAAATCACGAAATATCACAAGGGGGGAGGCGGGTTAGTAAGATATCACGTGTACTTATTTTTTCGTCAAACGCGTGATTTTTAAACCGAAAAGCGGCGTGTATTGTCTTTACCTTTGATTGTAAGATTCTTTGTAGGTACTAAAAAATACACGTGATTTTATGGGGGGTGGGGGGCTAGTCTTAAATTTTGATGATTAATGGACAGCCCCTAATTGAAAGATGGAAATTAGCACGCCGGCTTAACCACAAAAACCCACGGCGTTTCCTGGGATGCCTGTTCCAGCTTGGGCAACGGGATGCGCTTCCTAATGAGGGAACATGCTCTGCGACTTTGGGGGTAGCCCCGTGTACGTAAGCACTTGACAAATGTGAAAGCCAAGTGCGAGTTGTATACTTTTAATACCTAACTGATTTAAAGACGAATCATTGGGTATTCCTGTAATATAGGGGCTAACAAACTTGAAATAACAGTCGTCAACACCTCAAACACAGAATTTCCTATACAAAGTAACATGACCGGACGTGGAATCGAACCAGCGGCAGCGACTCGTGATGTAAAGGCAGTGCTTACGACTAAAGTGTAATTAGCGGAAGATATATGTATCAAATGACATCGTTATATCCTAGAAATTACACGCAACTAGAAAGAAAATAACTATATTTATTGTTATATTGATGTTCATATTAATCGAAATTAAGTCTTCAATCTGCACACCTTTGGGCAGTGTTATATAATATAGACTCCACGTCGCATGTCCATTATTCACGCCTGTTAATTGCATAAATTAACTCCAATTAAATGACATTACATTTAATTTTCAGTCAGGAAAACGCTTCTTTAGGTACATTTATGTCTACCCGCGATTCCGGTCGCATAGACTTTCACTTTCACCCCTTAATGGAGGTAGCCTGTTCTTCTGCAAGGTTCAGGTCAATCGGTTCAGTGGTTTGGGCGTGAAAGCGTAACAAGCAGACGGAGTTGCTTTGGCAATTATAATATTCGGCAAGACCTTGGTAGGCCATTGCAGATGACTAAAATATGTAGCTCTGTTGTGAATAGCCACCATCTAACCAGAACACTGCAGTGTGAATGCATTTCTATGCGTTTTTTGTCGGGCCTTTTTGGAGGTCCTTGGGGGAGGCCTGTCCATCATTCTAAGTCTTTTGGCTGGAATGATGATATGTTGATGGGTTCAAAGTCGCCACTAGTACCTACAAGATTTCATCAGTCATGTCTATTAAAATATATTCACATGCCTACAGTTGAACAACTACAATTAGTTTTTTTTTGGTACACAGATCTGGAAGTATCAAGGTGCCAAGGGAAATATCTTTTCATCAATATATGTGAAACAAATAGACAAGCAAAAATGGGAAATGGTGTTTGGATGCCACGACAATAAAGTCTATAGCATCAAGATCAAGAACTTCCAACCTAGCTTGCAATGGAAAGCACTGCTGACTTCACCGATATATTCTACTCCATGTGGCTTGTCCGACGGTCTGGTGTTAGCAGTTTCTAATAATGGGAAGTTGGTGGTGATAGAATTGGAAACTGGCACAATTGTCACAGAATATGTGTTACCCAGTGAATGTTTCTCATCACCAGTAGTTCACCATGATCATATCTTTATTGGATGCAGAAATGACCTACTGTATGCCATAAAATATATGAAAAGTGTTATACCATATTGATTTAATGAACTTTATCTTCAGATAGCACCTTTATATGTATAGGATATTTTACATACTTGTCCCTGTTATGCTGCAACCAAAGCCCAGTTATACATAATGTACACTGTAATACATACAGTGTCTAAAAATCTGTAAATGTGAATGGAAGTATAATAAAAGTCTTCTCCTTAAGATATAACTTTTATTTATGATCTTACACAACATTTAGGTATAATGAGCATTCATAATTTTGTTGAAAATCTTATATATGATTATTACATTACACTGGAATGCATGTACTGGTACAAACCAACAACCTGTGCAGATCATACAAGTTTTATAAACTTATGATAATAAAAGCAGCCTTAAAATGAAAAAGAAATTAATATTAATTACACTTTATTTGGCAAAAGTAAAATGCATACAGCATGTATGGAATTGTTGGTAGCCTTGTATAAAATCTTGTAACAACTGCAAATACCTCTAAGCTCCTATGCAATTATTTTTCCCATAATCCCTAATAATTTTCATGTTGCAAAGTAATATTTTCTTATAATAAAATTAACAAGCAATGTACATAAATATTGTATAATAATATTATTTACTGTTCTTCTTCTCCTAGTTCAACCTTCACTTTGGAGAAATCAAAGTCTTCCCCAGTACCACGTTTGTAAATCTTAATCACATCTAAACATGTTGTTTCAAAGTGTGTGGTAGCATCATAAGATTCAGATATGAAAATCTGACTTTGACTACCATCATCAGTGGGCTCGTAATAATCAGTGACAGACACAAACTTCTGTCTCACTGGCCCAAGCAGGTCCAAGCCAGGTCGAATTTCGGACTCCGGGTCATTTGTTTCAACCGTAGTCGACACCATGGCTATGAACCACCCTTTGGCTGCTACTTGATGAGTGTAAGACACCACAGATACATAGATGTCAGAATGTCTACCTACTTGCTTTTGTGGGATAATAATCTGGGTAGACAATGCATCCTTTGTATTCTGAATGGGGTGATCCAACAAACAAATGCACCGAATAACTTGACCCTTCTTGCGGATCCTGTCGGGAACATAGCTGGGGTCACAGTACACCTGCTTGCATTTAGCAACTTCATTACCTGAGCGTACCCCAATGACATGACCTCCCTCTCCCAAAACAATTTCATCAATTGGCTTGTCCAGCATATATGTTCCTCCATAGATGGCTGACAGACGAGCAAAGCCCTGAGGCAACTCACCTAATCCATACATGGGATACAAATAGGGTGATTTGCCATATCGAGCCAATGAGTCCGAATATAACTTGATACGGCGAATGGTTTGAATAGCAGGCTCTTGTAAGTAGTTATCATTCAAGTAGAGTGCTAATGCATGGCCAGTAAAATCTTGGGTATTCTTGTCAAGACCAAACTTGTCATATAGAGACTGCATGTTGGCTGTGCTAGGATCGAAATCCTTCCACGTTTTGCTGTCTTCTTCCTGGAAGTCTTGTACATAAAGTAAGAAGTTGCGGAAACGTCTCTTCTCGAACATACCCATAAGATCAGATGCCAGAGCTTCTTTTTGGTCAACCGGCACCTTGGATATCTTTCCACCCTTGTAGACATAGCTGCCTTCCACAGACTTGAATTCTAAATAGCGGGTGACGCCCGTATGGATGAGCAGTTTCACGAGAAGTCCATTAGCCATCAACAGTTTCGGGATTAAATCAACATTCCAGTCGCGGCCTCGACCGTATGTTTCGTCCGGGGCCGGAGCATTGAACTTTGCAAATAATTCTTCTAACGGTGTAATTGAAGCAGATTCGCCGCCGTAGTACTTGTTACGATCAATGTGCAATACCTTCTTCCCGGAAACTGAGAGCATTCCACTAAGGATGCACTCCTTAAGTCCGGTTCCCAGGACGATTGCGTCGTATTCTTCATCCATCTTGTAAGATTTTCGTGAAGAACCCTCAAGAAGAAAGATTTACTATTTCAAGAAATGATACGACGACGAAATGTCAAAATGTTGGTAAAGAATATGGCCGCCACACGATGACGTGACGAGAGATGAGCAATCAAAAAATATTTTAATCTAGCAACATATTTAAGAACATGGAGCTATTATGGTTGTATATGTCTTCGATAAATCACTGGAAAACTGTCCGAATCATTGCCATGACATATAGTACTTGACTAGTTGAGTGTTTATTAAAATAACATCAGGAAAAATAACATGTCATCCGCATGCCATGGTAACTGTTGTTAATATATTTGAAAGATTTCGTTTCACTTGTAATCATTGACTTAAATAATAGGTTTCATACTTCAGTGCTTGTGATGTGTCGAGTGTTATGTTTTAAAATTCTGATATGGAAACCCCTTGCATCGATTGTCATTTTTGTCACTTAAGTTGTCAAGTGCTGTCAAGTGTCAGTCAGTCCAGCTCAGTCGCCTTGCGTTTCGTTCATCTAGTGTTTTCTGCTGTTTGCGTATTTTAGTAATTATTTAATCGCAAGTTCTAGTTAAGTTTCGAAAAAATCATAAGACTCATGCTTTAATTTCGTGTTTGTATTCTAAATTCCAGTTTCCTTGAGTTGCTTGGCTCAAAAATGTGGATTTGTGAATCAGTGAATAGGTGATTTCCCTTCCATATGTTCTAACTCTCCCACGACCCAAAAAATCTCAATGAACGTGACATATTACTGTGCAACGACTAGATTATTGGGATTTTAAATGAGACGGAAGAGTATTGAGAATACCGTTCAAATGAGTAAAAATGGCAACAGAAGGAAGTGGAGAGACTCCTACAGTGCCATGTTTGCCCGGGGCACCCGAACAAACTTACCTTTTTCCGAAAGCAAAAGGTCACTCGAGATCTGTAAGTCATGGCGGGACGCCGATGCTCGCCGGAAACCCGATGGTGCCGCGGCCGCCACTCAAGTCAGCATTGCGAGGTCACCAACGCGCGTTATCTCACGGACAGATAGGCGAAGGCTCGCGGCCTACGACAGGACAGGGCCACAGTCGAGCTGGCAGCCGTACGGACTTCATTCTCCCTCCTGGGCATCGCGAGCCGCCGCCCGCCAGCACACAACCGCGCCTTGGGTCCCTACGCATGCAGCATTCCAGACAGGCCTCTCGCTCCGATTCTATCTACACTATTCGCCGGAACTCCGTCATAGGCCCTTGGAGGCGTGCAGCATTCTGGCTGCTTCGTCGACCGGAACCATCTGTTGATAACAGGCACATTATTGTGACCCCAAACCATTTGGTGCCAGATAAAACTCCTAACAAAGACCACCCAAATGGACATAGGTGTAACAACAAAATAAGGACTACAAAGTATACACTGCTATCATTTCTACCTAAAAATTTATTTGAACAGTTTCATAGGATTGCCAATGTGTATTTCATATTCATAGTGTTGTTAAACTGGGTGCCACAAATCAATGCCTTTGGGAAGGAGGTTGCCATGTTGCCAGTGTTGTTTGTGCTCACAGTCACAGCCATCAAGGATTTGTTTGAGGACCGCAGGAGAAATCTATCGGACAAAAGGATAAACAACTCCTTTTGTCGGGTGTACAAAAAGTGAGTACAACATATTTTTATTTGTACATTCTCATTCCACCTATAGTAGTGCAAGCCACGCAATTGGTTTACAATATGGGTGACCTTTCATTATTGTTTTTAGACAGATAGCTAACATTATTTTGATTACTATGTAGGCGGACTCAAATTGCTTATAGGCATTGTTCTGGTAAATTTTATTGGTAGATTACCAGGCAAAACTTTCTCTTAAATTCATATTGGAAATGGCACCATTTTAATGTTTAAACAATTTAAAACACTACAATGGATGAGATAGTGACAGTGGAGCCCTACTTATGAATGACTTTGATATCACTGCCACTAATGTTAAATCCATCATTTTAGTGATGGGATAAAACTGATATTAGGAAACTAGACTCAAACAAAAATGGTTTCTAAAACATCACATTTAAAAAAATGCTACATGTTGTTTGATGATGCAATGATGATGAGCAAGTATCTTGGACCATCTGCTTGACCTCTGAATTGGATCTACAAGCAGTGCTTGTGTACTCTGTATAAAAAGCAACAGGTCCCAATAATCCAAACTGCAACTTTCAAATATCCAAAATGTTTGACCTTGACTTGGGTAAACAAATACTTAAAACAATGTTAACAAATCAATTGTCTTTGTCCATTTAACTTTGCTGTGTACAACACAATCCATTCTGCATATAGCCTATGTTATCCAAAGGTAATATAGCAATGTAATGGCAAAATAATTTTTGACATCCAGTCAGTAGTTTTTGAGTTCATTCTTTACATTTATACAAATCAATTATCTTATAGATTAAAATAAAATATTCTTTATTGTTTGTTTTTTTACTGTTATATTAAATAGATCATTTCGTTTATTTTGTCTTACCGGTTTATTATACTTTTAATGTCCTTCATACTACATTAAAACAGTGTGTGTGTGAGTGGCAATACACTCCTGTAAACATTGGAGGTTCTACTCTCGAAGTTGTTGACCATTACATTTACCTGGGACACACAGTCCAGTTAGGTAAGTCCAACTTCGAGAAAGAGGTCAATTGTCGGATCCAACTCGGCTGGGCAGCGTTTGGGAAGCTGCGAAAGATCTTCTCGTCCCCAATACCGCAGTGTCTGAAGTCAAAAGTCTTCAACCAATGTGTGTTGCCAGTGATGACTTATCGAACAGAGACATGGTCGCTCACTATGGGCTCCATCAGAAGGCTCAAAGTCACCCAAAGGGCAATGGAGAGGGCATGCTCGGACTTTCCCTACGAGATCGAATCAGAAATGAGGAGATACGCCCGATGGGGCAGAAAAGTCCTCGAGTGGCGACCGCGTTCCGGAAGGCGCAGTGCTGGTAGGCCTCCCACACGGTTGACCGACGACCTGGTTAAGGTCGCCGGAAAGCAGTGGATGCGGGCGGCCCGGGACCGGCCTTTGTGGAGATCCTTGGGGGAAGCCTATGTCCAGCAGTGGACGTCTTTTGGCTGAAATGATGATGATGATGATGAAATGCAATTGTGTCAACTAAAGTTATATCCATTTACTTAGGTACATACGAAACTGTTGTGGCACAGACAAGTCAATGCTGATGTGGTGTTATTCTGCTGGAAGTTAAAATTGTTACTGACCAATATGCAATGGATTGTATTTGCAAAATCATAACTGTTTTGTTTAAACATTTTTATAGTCAACTAGCAAACTCATGAGACTAAAAATACCATGACAAACATTTGGACCATTCCACGTAATTACCACAGTTGCGTAAAAGGCACTCGTTTTTAAGAAACCAATGCACGTGTACGGTTGATGCAATCAATACTCGTCAAATATGTATTTCGTTATTTCTTCGCCAAACAATGGCCTCAACCTTTACCAAACCTTTTTCTTCATAAAATATTTTCACCGTAAGTAACTTAACTACTCAAGCAATAACACGTCATGTTTTAAAAATGTACGTGTCTGGGTCAATCACTGATAGTGTAAGCGTATTGTGACGTTGTGATTACGACTACAAGACTAGATAAGTCTTGAAATGGATAACATTATATAGTGGCCTCAAAAATGGTAATCAACTGTAAAATTCATTTTACTATCTCATCTCACAATGCCAAAGTTTTGATAAATATTTTGTTATTCGATCACAGTGCAGTGCCTGAACGGAGCTGGAAGAAATTTCGCATAGAAATAGCTTATTAGCTTAGCCTTCAGACTGAAGAAGCTAGCATTCTTTACTCACGAAAATGAGGTACGCGTCAGCTCCAGGTTTGATTTTGGCAGAGTTCGAAAAGCACATGTATAGGTGAAGCCTATTTATGTTACGACTAGCTTGGCTGTATTACAAAAACAAAAACATTTACTTAATTAACTCTTGCATTCTAATAAAATGAAGGCACTTCCTTTCATGCGGTGAGGAGGTCGTAGTCTCGCGGACAGCGGAGTTTAACCAAAGTCTGACTTTGCTGGATGGGTGTTCACTGTCCATAATTTGTGTGCGCCGCGTTTCAAAGAGCACGTAACGCCGCAGCTTGAAAACGGACAGCTGAACTCTTCAGCTGATTATGAGTGCCACTAATTGGGTCTCGGAGGTTGGAATGACCCGAATTTAATTAATAAAAAGGCGAGGAAGAAGAGGATACTTCCTCTTGCCATAGCATCAGAAACATTATTACAACGCACACGCGCGTGTGCCAATAAGTCGCTAACTCAAAATAAATATTTAATAAATAAAATGTTGAACATTTCTATTCAAATGAATGGGCTAAAAATACATCAGTACTGTGAACTACAGTCGACGTCGGAGCGTTGTCACGTTCAAAACACTTTGTTTTGGCACTGAGGTCAAGAGTGATGTGCTTTGCTTTTCGTTCAAAAGGTATGATGGATAGTGAGTAGTTGTTACGAGCTCGGCCAAAACGCATTCCTTTTTTCTTTTAATGAAATATTTAATTATCGTCGTGGGACTGCCTCCTTCGGAGAAAATACACCGCTCCCCAAGCTGCTGGAATATGCCTTTTTGCATATATTTGGAATCTAGGTAAAATGCCTGCATAGCTTAAGCACCCTGCGAGCTTGCGTGAGTTACGAGTCCTTAACTCAATCAGTCGTGCGTACGATGAGGTACTACTATGTATTAGAAATTACAATTAAATTCTACCATGTTTATTCGCGTAGAGATAATTGTCCCTTGATAGTTCAAAAAGTACTAAATCGTTGTACATTTCATGTCGTCATGTGATTACAGTTGCCTTAATATTGTCAGGCTTGACTTTGTTGGGAAGAACCTAAGAGCAATTTATCTTGTTAATTAGGAACTGTTACACCTATTAAAGCGCTCCCTCACCGCGGGCATTTGCGTGTAATGTAACATTATAGATTCGACTTTAAGCATTACATTACAATACTACCTCCCACACCGACGAGCGTTCGCGTGTAATGTAACATTATAGATTCGACTTTGATGATTACATTACAATACTGCCTCCCACACCGACGAGCGTGCGCGTGTAATGTAACATTATAGATTCGAATTTGAGCATTACATTACAATACTACCTCCCTCACTGACGAGCGTTCGCGTGGAATGTCACATTTTGAATTCTGATTTGGTTGTTTCCGTAATGTCAGACGAAGCGGTCATTGTGCTGAGTGCGGCAATATCAATTCAACATTGTTATTTACGTGAAATAGAAGAAAAGAAACGATATTGGTGCAATTAATTATTTCAAAACCGGCGAAATACAGGCGGTTTGGATATTTTAGAAAGAATCAACCGACCCATAAGTAAACTTAAAATGTTTTTAAGAATGTCTCCTTCGGATTTTGAACACGGATTTTAAATATCAATTCACTGCCTGCTGCACCCCACCTGTATTTCGCCGGTTTTGAAATAAGTAAGTAAGTTGAAATATTGGTTTTAAACAAATGGAAACATGGCAAGACAGTAGCGATCACACTTTATGTAATACTGGTGGGAGAATCAAAAGCGTAATGACAAAGGTATAACAAGGAATTTGCACTTGTCCAGTCATCTACATAAGTACTGCTGCATAACAACATACCTATGCAATGGGATTAAAGTAATCGATAAAAGAAAGATAAAAGATTATAGTGATAATTAGAACATAACAAATGGACAAATACTTAAAAATACCAATTAAACTAAAGCTAAAAAAAACCTTAAAAAAATACTTAAACATATTATTAAATGGAGTCCCTTTAGGCAAGGTTCCGAAGATACTGGCAGCGTTCCCTCTTTGAATAGCTAGACTGATTCTTTGTCCGAGGTAGCTGCCAGCTCTTCGGTCTACTGTGATGTCGACTAACCTTTTTGCTATTTCCTTAAAAAGGCATATAGCGCTAGGACCCCACGGACCAAGGGTCCCGACACCGAATGGGACAAATTCATATTCGGAGCCTAGACCCCTGTATTTGCATGCTTTAGCTTTTTCAGTCGCTTCACAAGCCGCACCATCTCTGTTGTTCGTTCCATGCAGATGGCCAGCGTGTCTGAACAGGTTGCATCCCACACCAGCACCAGGCCCATCTTCTATGGAATCAAACTCATACCGTCCGGTCTCTTACCATCGTCTCTTACAATACCAGTCTGCTCAAGTAGACTTGGCACGTTGACGGTGGCAAGGGACCGGCGCGTGATATCGTTAAGTGCAGCATGTCTGGAGAAGCGGCCTGCACTTTTTTGTTTGTCTTGTCGACATTACTGCCACAGGGACATTTATGAGGAGCGCAGACCGGAACCCCAAGCCGTAGACAGGTTGCGATTCGGACCGTGTCAGGCTCAAGAAAAGTTCCTGTATTTGACAAAGGGTACCTACGCGTGAAGCCAGTAGCCAGCCTCGTGCCACGGCCAAAAGCCTAGCACGCGCCGAACCTGTACTACAGCTCAAAAGATTGTCATATGTCAATTTGCAATTTATGTCGTCCCAGCTCCTCTGTGAATGTGGGGAAGATGGAAAATTTTGACCTGGGCATGCAATTAAGAAAGCGTTTCTAGCTTCTTCCAAGCCAGCAAACTCAAAGTTTGAAGGGGATGCCCTTAAAATTTTACGTATGAGATTTGCTGAACTGTGGACAGAAGATAGGAAGGCTGGTAAAGTGACACTGGAAATTTTGCGAATCCCCAAACCACCATAACGGATGCTTGGGTCCAAGATTGCTCGTTCAGCTGCATAATAAGAACTGATTCTAAGCTAATTTTGATTAAGTCGTCTACTTGTGTCAAAAGATCTGGGTGATTCATTGTTTTATATATGACTACATTTACTTTTATCTTGTTATAGCAAGATAAAAGTAAATGTAGTCCTAAAGTCCATCTTGTTAATTGGCTGCATTGTTAGCTTAATTTCAGTTTAAGTTATAGGAAATTAGGTTTTTACAATATTAAATTAAGTTTACTTAACATTATACATACTGGCTGCATTAGTAATCTTAATATCTTCACTGGAAACATATGGTTTTCAAAACTTGCTATACATTTCGCAATCAAATCTTATCGAAAGTTTCAAAATAGACACGATTCTGCTGACTCATCACGTACCACGTACCGGAATTGATAAAATTTCATGCGATAACGCTCTCTGGCTTAAAGCGAGTCAACAATATTAGATTACATTTTATTGTAGCAATGGAGGAGCGAACGAGCATGTACTTTACCTGAACGGTAAATCACTTGCCACTTTTCGTGAGCAGAATAGTCAATGTTCGTAGGGACTAGGGATTTAAATTGGCCTGTGATCGCTAAAGATTATTGATATACCATCGTAACATAAACTCATGAAAAACAACAAATGTTGAATTCAACCAGCCCTTCTATCGTTTAGATCTGGCTTACTCAACCATTTTACGCAAAAATCCCACTCAAAATTAACAACGTTATCTATTTTAATAGGTAAAAGATGCCACAGTAAAGACGTCAAAGTCATATGTAATCTTGTTGTGAAGCCATGTGCGATGTGTACACTTTTTCAAACATACGTAGAGTGAAATATTTAACGCTGAGAATATTATTTAGATAGCGCGCTCGAAGTTTATCTGCTATCCGCACAATTTATAATGGTTGAAAGTAATATAGCACCTGTGCCTAGATTAATTACACACGCTGCAGTAAACGCAACAGTATAGTTTTTGCTAAAGACGTCAATTATCGTTTGAGATTGTCATTTTTGTTGTGGAAAGGTAAGGATGAGATTTTGGATCCTAGACAGGCAAACGCAAAGCCTATGGGCGGCACGGGTTCAGAATAACTGTTATGTGCATTGAGAGAAAGCAGTCTCAAAAGCTAGATTAATTAATATTATAATAGTTCTTAACTTCTGGAGGCTACAACAGAGGCGAACAATTGCGATGTATTATGTAGATAACTTGTCATTACACAAACAGCCGCCCGTACTACGACAACAGTCTGCCGGCCATCTTTGCAATGCAAACAATTAATACACCTATTAAGCAAGTGTTAACGCAAAGCCAAAATAATGTATCACTAATTGCGTGCTTTGCAGTGGCCTCGCCTGGATGACCTTACTATGTGTGCGAGGACATTGGCTTAACACGAGAAACGACACATTTTAGACGCACACATCTAGTAAAAGCCTTTTTACGATCCAATTTCGTGTGTAAATGTTAGAGAGTGTCCTGGGTGTAATACTTATTGTGAATTGCTGATAGACGCATTTTCGTCTGCGTGCAATGATTACTTCGAGTAACCATATTAATACATATGTATATGTTATATGACACACAGGTAAACTTATTATGAAAATAAAACAGATATTGCAATTTTCTATGCAGAAGAAATTGATCAAACTTTGCTCCTTGTATTATGTATGAGGAATTCTGACGTTTTCTATACACACTTTCATCCAAGTCAAGAGTTATCCTCGAGATTTGACACAGATCGTGCCCACTATAATAATGTCTAAATTAAGTTCAGCGAGCAGTATCCATAAATGCAAACCGTCCGTGCAACCCACATAAGGGTTGCACGGACGGTTTGCATTTATAGATAGTAACCATAATAATAGTTTGGATTACGCTATACGCAATTTGAAAACCGCACTAATATGTATTTCCTTGTAACATGGTATGTATTACATTGCAAGGAGCAAGCATCATTAGGATAAACATGAATGGGGATAAATACAAGTACGACGGAATACATGTTTCTGTACACGTTTGTTTGTTATCCACGCTTGCTGTTTATTTTCAATTTACTATGTCACCCGTATTGATATACATAATTATTTACAAATAGAAAATACGACCGACATGTAAGGACCTTTGACTTCAAGTAAGGTATCTATTTGCGGAAGGTGCAATAGTGCCTATGGATAGGGCTGCCATCACCTATATTGCCAACGCCGGATAAACACGGCAACAATCCTGGACATTTAGGCAAAATATGGTTTTTCCCCGGACACCTCTGACCTCTCACAAAGTATTATTTCCAACAAAAATAAAAAAACAACGCTATATTTTTTTATATTAATTTTTACAGCTTGTTATTATATACTTGATTTTTTCAAAGAAACCATGTGTATGTTTAGCGAGTTTCTTTCTTTCGTCCATTGCTGCGTGACTAGCGAAATCACTCTCTCTATCTGTACATTCGCATTGTGAGCAGATAAACAAAAATAATTTCCCCTGACAACAAAAACCCTAGGACTCTTTTCAAAACCCCTGCTGGCCGGTCCCCGGATTTCCTTCAAACTAGAGCATATCCGGGGAATTCCGGACGGATGGCAGCCCTACCTTTTCAGAGAAGAAACCATGTGTATGTTTAGCGAGTTTCTTTCTTTCGTCCATTGCTGCGTGACTAGTGAAATCACTCTCTCTATCTGTACATTCGCATTGTGAGCAGATAAACAAAAATAATTTCCCCTGACAACAAAAACCCTAGGACTCTTTTCAAAACCCCTGCTGGCCGGTCCCTGGATTCCCTTCCAACTAGGACAAATCCAGGGAAATTCCGGACGGATGGCAGCCCTACCTATGGAGCATGGTGGTGCACCATTTTTACTCTTTTATGATTTTTCATACCGCTACCAATTATACTGTAACGATGGACTGGTACAACGGAATGATCATCTCATCGCCGAATATTATAGACCTGTATTTCTATTAGACGGAATTATTTTGTAAACTTCGCTAGCGCGGTTTGGGCTGCCTTCTATGCAATGTTCTAGATGCCGTTAACTTTTATTTTTCAATTATTAATTTTTAATGAGATTTCCCACACTTTTATGTAGTTTATAGAGAACAATGCTAATATTTTTAATATCATGCAAAAAAAATCATTAAGTCAATAAAACACCTTACACATACTACCATGTATTTGACACACACACACACGTGTATATGTGTATGTGTATATACAAATACACATATACACTATAATGTTCATATAGTCTGTGGTCAAATCGAGAATAGATGTACTATATTTTTAGAACTATAATTTAAATGAATTATGGTCGAAGTTCAACCGTTGGGCGAACACTAGTTTAATTAAATAGACATTAAATAGCTCTACAAATGGCCTAAAATCTAAAACAGCTCTCATTATACACAATATTATAATGTTTACAACATGTAACATTCCAGTCGTTGTATGTTTCCCAAATAAATAAACAACTTGGCATTAGTGTGATGAATATAGTAAATATTAATAACAGGTTTTATGTAGGCAGTTTTAGTAATAAGTATGTACTTGGTTATAATTACGTTAGTAAGTGCATTTTCCTCATGGTGCGTTGCTTTACCCGACGCTAATTATTGTGGTGATAATTGTTGTTCCCACTCGCTCGTTCCCGCTAATCACTTGCCGTAATGTACCTTCCTTGCAAATACGTAGTATTGTACATTATTAGGATTCTGCGCTGAGAATATAAAATTACATAGAAATGAGCTTTGTAGATCTATTGCGGGGAATTAGGAATTTCTCAGTTTAGAATTATAATATGTATTTACTACAAAACCACTAACAACAATGTTTCGAATGCTTTGCAGCCATCGTGGTTACCAGAGACTAAGCGAAAAAAATACAATTTATTATAATTGTAATAATAAATATCCTTGGACATTTCACACAACGCCATCTCGTCCCAAGCTAAGCAACTTAATGCTTGTGTTACGGTAACGAGATGGATGATAAACTACTTATGTACATTTTCATTTTTTGTAATTACATACATAATATAGATAGAAAACACCCAGACCCGGAACAAATACTTGTTGGTCGTATAAATATTTCTTCCGTGCGGAAACCGAACTCGCGACATGCTGCGCAGCAGTCGATCGCTCAACCACTGCGCCAACCGAAAGCGAAAAAATAACATCGTCCTTTTTTGGAAGTCTGTTAAAAAGATCGAATCAAGAATTGGTGACACTCGAATATTCATCATCAAACGTATTTGGATTGACTTTTGATTATTGCGTTCAAGTTGCGCCTATGTTGTGATCTGAATCCTTAGTCTGTCTATCGTTCCAATGAAAAGAAACTCGTTTCTAGTTTTAATTTCCTGCATAACGGTGTCAGTTGTAGCGTTATCATTTACTGCTACTACTGGGTACGTAATTATTTAAGCAGTTCTTCCAGTATCAGTTGGTTTAAATAGTTGGCCGATACACGTCATAGCTCTAATATAGCATGCCATTTTTAAACTGCTAGGGCCACACCAGCTCGAGCATACGACTCACCTGATGGTGAGAGGTTACAACCGCCCGTGTTGACAATATTAGTCATAACGCTGCTGGTAGAGGGCTGTGCCGGTGTGTGTGTATAGTTCTGCTGGATATTGGGTGGATGTCCATCATTGGCGTGTGATTTGCGTCTGCTCTGTGCGACTCATCTAGTGGGACCACCGATAATTATTTCGTTAGACCAGCTGCTATTTATCACGCTACTGACTACCTGTATCGACTGCCATAGATGATAATAAGGCAGCTAGAATTCATCATACATACACACAAGGTAGACGTTGCTTAAGTATTTGAAATGTGAAATTTTGCTCCGGAGTGTATCGCCTGTATAGCGGGAATTCATGATAAACACCTCAGTTAGAGCAAGTATGCCTGCTACTGTTGTCTTTGTAGTACGACAAAATCGGTCACAACTTGCAACTAAACAAGATCGGATCTAATCTAGGCTGGAACCTTTAAATATGTTGACACTTCATGTCATATAATTATGTATAATAATAAAAAGCAAGTATGTATCTAATGTACACAGCAGTATAATCTAAAAAAATATCTAAATCTCTATAATAATAATAGATTATTTCAGATTTATCATCCATATTTGTTAGTATACAAGCGATATAAAAGAATGTACATACCATGTTCTAAATCTTATCAGTAAAGAACCTTTTGAAGTCGGCGATCTAAATTTCGATCACTACAACATTTATTTATTTAACATAGTTCATTATAGAGGCGACACATTCTTGCCGTGGGATTATAATCTGATGTATTGGTTTTATAAATATTTAAACGAAAAATAATTAAGAAAATATGATTTAAATAATTGAAATGAGAAATATTTTAAATAAAAGATACCAGCTTCACGTGTATCGAAACAAAAAAAGAACAATGAACATTTATTAGTCACGTGTTTACAGTTAATTTTTTAACGTTTTATCCGATTATTTTTACATTACTAAAATCGATCTAGACTGCCATTGTTTTAAAGGTAAATGATGTGTTGTTAGTTTTAATATCACAACGCTCGTGATATGATTCAACAATATTATTCAATGACAATCTTGAAATTTATTTGTCACATTTATTAAAAATACCATAAGTTTTAATAACTTACTTAAACGGTTTGTTTTTTTCTGTTAACTGGCTTCAAAAACTGTGCGTTATATTCGCATCAAGCGCCCAACTTTCTTATTCTTATCATACTTACTTTGACCTTTTTATCAAAGTTAAAGGCATTTAAATATGCACCAATACAAGTTGTCTGTTCAAGCACATGAAAAACAGAATGACGATCCAATACGCGATGTCTTTATCGATTCGCTCGTTAATGTTAATTAATATTAAATTAAGACATATTGATGAATAAACTCTTTTGTTGAAACAGTTTGTTCGGTCTCGTTTGGAAATATTAAATAACATTAAATTAACTACATAAAAATGTTCTTTATGTGCGATCGACAACTTAGATTTCACTGTTTATAAAATATTGTAAAAACCACTGACAGGTAATGAAATGCTACTCGTGGAAGCAGAATCATTAAGTTTAGTCCGGCGCTAAGCAGTTTTACTGTGTTCCGTCGTGTGTATGTGAGAGCACGGTGCCCGACAGGGTATTTCCTTGAATTGCCTGCTCCATCTCAGACCCTGGCGTTGCTTTCCATCACGCAAGCCTAGGGTCAAAGGCATTCAAGACACTGATAAAAAAAAACAGGGCTTAGTGATCCAAGTTAGGCAATGTGGCGTCTGTTTCCACAAATCTAGGCTGCATATTTTTCATATATAATTCCCAGCATTGTTTATCTATACATCGCGGGATGTTCGCAAATATGCAAGTCCCAGACACAAATGACACCCCGACGGCAAACCCAGAATAAGTGTCACTCGTTTATACCAGACGCATGCATGATCGAATGCATGCAGCGATCCACATCCACAAGCTTTGCACCAACAGTAACTAAGATTTATGCACACTTTGATAGCCGTGTCTAATGCCCGTTGACTGGTCAAGTATTGTTGAACAGCCGATAGCCTTGATCTTGTTGTGGCTCCAACTATTCGATTCCGCAATTTTTTGCCGTTTCGCCATTCAATCCCACTTCTAGGTCTCGCGATCCACTTTCGCCGTGAATTGATTATTTTGCTTTAACGGTATGCCCCTCACTGTGTCTCTTTATCGAAGTTACATGGTACTTTTTAAGCATTATTTTATACTACATATATTTTTATATGCATCTCTCAATTTGTCAGTGTATGTATGCTAGATTTTCCTTGCGCCTCCGTCCGTGTCCATAACCTGCTAGTCATCGGAATAACTATGCGGTTAGTAGGTGACAACTTACCGTATAGACTAATGTGGGCCAAATAGATACTGCTACTAATGTCTTCTTTACTTTAAGTTAGCCTGTCCTGCCTGCATTTCACACTATTTCCTGAAATCCAAACCGATATTGTAAACTCGCTAACCCGGCAAATGTTATTTATATATATTCCTACCAAGTTTCAAGTCTCGAGACCTTATGGTTCCAAAGATATCGTGATGAATCAGTTTATGGGTGAAAATTTGTTATATGTATACAACATAATATAGATTCAAAAGTAGTACTACTGAATGAATTATGCTGGATTTCAATATACATACTTGGACTTGCCTGGCTAGGCCTTACTTGAAATCCGTCCGGCGAAACCGTGAGCGAATGGTAGTACTATTATTGTGCTCTTCTTCCGTCAAATGGTTCGCTTTGGACCGATTTATGCGGTTATTGTTCAACAGTTTTTAAGCGTTTTTATTTTGAACAGTATTTACTATTCTAGTTGACGTTTGAAAAGTTAATTGAATCGTTGTTTCCCAACCGGTCTCGGCTCTCGAGTAGTCAAGGGTTCTCCGGGCCTACCCACTTAGGAACACGTAAGTGTTTCACAGTATAGGTGGAGTGGAACCCACCTATTCTGTGAAAGAACTCTGTTATTCTCTGATACTTTTTAGACATGGATTTCGGTTCCATTGCTACCCTAACATAACATCATAGCAGCTACGGCAGTATTGTGCGTAATTTTATTAGGACATTGCCGCTATGACGCCATTTGTCAATCAAAACAAATTAAATATATGCTGTTTGTAATGTTATGTCTGTATTAAACCACTATAGTTTTGTTCTATAGCGGGGACTCATGGTACTGTTTATAGTAACTAAATCAACGAACATATTAGTATTCGAGGAACATAATATTATGTATATGCATTTACAATCGGTAAATGTTGTCAGTGTGAGAGAACTAATGAAATCAAGGAGGTCGCATAATTAAAACGTAGTTTTCGACATTTTAAACACGTAGCAAAAACGCTGGCGAAAAAATCTTTAAAAAGTTTAATTTCAATTGCTTCTCGCTTAAGAATAAGTTAGGTCTATCAAACTTTTAATTGTTTAAAAATTATAAATAATTTTTAAACAATTAAAAGAGTTACGACTCTGACTATTCTACTCTGACGTTCTTAATTGAACAAGAATGACTGAGTTTGAAAAAAATTGTCTTACTCCTTTATGAGCTTGGAGGGTTGTATTGATGATTTTGATGATTATAATTCTATAACTACATACGTCTTACAGCCGCGAATAACATTTTAATCAACATACAACCTAGCACTGACCTGCAAATTGCAAAAAACGTACGAAAATTTGAGTTTCGCAGGCTACCCTGGAGCATTCACCTTAAATCAGACATTCAGAATCTTAAGTCGACGAATGTCGAACAAGTTTTTCGATAATTTTAGACCGACAAGAGATTTTTTTCTTTTATAGAGCAAAGCTGAAAGTTTCTATACATATAGTACCTACTTAAAATGCCACGCAACTTTGCAATAAATCGAAATGAATGTATGTATTTTATATATATCCGATTCGGTATTACATGTGTGGATTTTTATTTATCTTCTAAAAGTATTCTAGCATAAATAACATAATTTTGTTAAGGAATCAAGGTAATAAGAAATGTAACATTGAATTTGCACACGAATGAACAGTGATCGTACTACTTCCTAGTGTACAGTGTGATAAATTGTTTTGATTGATCCTGACTCCAGACGATGTGAAATTAACAACGCTAAATAACCGATCAAGGTCTCGCAGCATCACGGGGGCAAGGCTAGGCATGTGACGAACCAATCAGACTACGAGGGCAAGTGTTCTTGAACTCCCGGAGAGCGTATGCGTAAATGCTCACCACAGCATTTGTAATTTTGAAGTTCATTATACTTTACTTTGGTTTTTTATCGAATGTCTTTTGTAACATATGTCACACATAAATATGTAGATGGCACGTACTCTCTTGTAGTATTTAATAATTTTAGCACCTTCATAGTTTCATGGTATACCAATAATTATGTTTACTTCAGAGCTACTCAATCGCGCAACGCGCAAAGGTGAAAGAACGAATTTGGACGCAATATAAAAAAATACCGTCGATTTCTTTTGAGTTTCTGCTCTAAGCATAATAAATAGAAATATTCCTTTTGATAGCGTTACATTAATTATTATAAGATGGCTCGAGGGTTTTGCTTCCTGTGTTAAATCATCTATTAAACTCTATTTTTGTTTAGTAATTAAAAGAAGACAGTGTTTCGAAAACATATTAATTGAGGTTTTCATTCGCTCCTTGTATTTGATACAGATTTTGATCATCCTGTACGTTATTTGAACAAGAAATATTTCATCCATCTTAGATATCCGACTGTTTTGTTTAGGTTTGTAATCCGGATCATGTTAGACCCTGCAAAGCATCAAGGTTGCTTCGTATCCGGTTTACTAGGCGGGCGAAGCCAACAGGTGGTCACTAGTGATGTATCGAGTTGAGTATTCTGGTACTCGTAAAACAGAATCGTGTCTTGTGATTATTTTCGTTTCAATAAGTTCTTAAGGTATGCTAATGATTTTTCACATGTTGATATTGCAGCGATACTGCGATACACTTTGTTCAGCTTTGGTTGGTGTATACGGCATAACTCATTGTTACTTAACCCATTTCTTAAAGGTAGGCTTTTAGCGCGCCAGTTATTTTTAAAAAAAATTTTAAACGCGGATGTATTCACGGTTTACGGCTAGTGTTCCATATCTGATTGATAGGCTCGTTGCATGTAATCCAGTCGCGTACTCGTACTCAGACTATAGTACAAGTTACACGGTCACTCGACTAAGTACATACTAAGTATCCAACTGGCTCAGCACATCACTAGATCAGCACGGCTTTTTACCCGCAGGGTACGGCTTTGACTAGCTCTAAGGCCGTTCCACATCTTGACCGACCTGTTACTTCCTAGTGTCAATTGTATTGCGTTTTTATGATTTGCTGAATTATTATACACGGAGCAATGTAGGCTACTGCTAACTGTCGTGTTTTTCTATTTACGAAATACATATTATAATTTTTGTATGTAAACTGTATAAAAAGGTTAGTATGCTGCCGATTTTATTATATAACGTGGTTGGGGCATTAAATAGTTAGTACCAAATTAATTTTAATATTAATTTGTGTTAAGTAACTTTATGATTTTAAAGTTTGTTGAAATTTACCAGTGATTCGTGTTTGCTGATTATTGCGTCTTTTCACTGCTTGGAACCAATATAAATTTGTATAATATAGTGTTTCATGGTTCCGATATATCCCACTGTTGAATCGAGCCTCCTCTAAATGCGTGCAGACAAATTTACTGATAATTACGCCTACTGTGCTACTATTTGAAATAGGTAAGAATAAGAATTTATTCGAATAAACATAATTTTGAATTTGTGCCACTTTCCGTCTGCAAAAGCGCAGTCGGCTTCGCTCTCGGATTATATCAAATTTATCTTATACTTTAGGCTAAGGGGTTTGTCTCATGCATTCCAATAATCGTCTTTTACATTGTGTGTTCTATAATAATCCTAATAAGCCCAGTCTTATTAGGGGTTTGACCTCGAAATGAAAGATAATAAGCTGCAAATTGGTATAAATCTTTGTTTTGTCGTTCTAAATGTTGTCTCAAAAGGCACAATTGCTATCGTGTCCGCGTCTTAAGATATTGAAGGTCAACTGTAGTAAAAATAGGTATTTCGTGAATATCTCTCTTTCTATTGCTTAAATGAGATTCGCACCTAAATAAGAGTGGTAGAGTATAAAATTCTCTACAACTTTTGTTGGAATTTTTTTTTCATACGATCAACCGTTTTTGCGGTAAAAAATAGCGAGCGAAGCTCGGTCACCCAGATATTGATTTTATTATTTAACTCCTGAAAACGCTTTCAAAATATAGTCATCAGATCATCAGAAGCACACCACTCCTAATTAAATTGCCTCTAGAGAAATGGTTAATTTTATTCCTTGTCAGTAATTAAGAGGTGTCTATTTCATTAATTATCGTAAATTCTATTAGCGAAAAATATGAAATTAAAGTAATTAACTACGTTTAATAAATAAACCTAGACGCCATGTTCGGTAAATATAATTGAAAACCTGTGCGGCCCGTGCCACACCGTCCGGCCAGCAGGACACAAGACGCTAATCCCCCTTCGATTTACGAGGTCAGGCTCAGCAGATGATGAACAACTAAAGCCGCCACAATTCTTCGCCTTTCTTCCTTTCTATGAAATAGAGGTTGTTTAGCCCAATGGTGTAATCTTGAAATAAGAACTATTTTCTCGTAATTTATTACGCTGTTTGCGTGTTTGTTCTTTGTGGGGTGTGTCAGTTCTACTGATTTCTCTAAATGCCCGCTTGATCGATGCACGCCGTGCGTACATTCTCGTTCGGTTGGCACTGACCGCGTAACATTGAACGCCTCTAGGTCGACGAGCTTTAATCTGGATGAATAACATTTACGATCATTATTGGTCTTAAACTGTATTTTAGTTTTTCTAATTGATCAAATTTTGCTTGCGGGATGGTCCGATCAATTTTCAATATATAGAAGGATACGTAATTAGTTAGCTATATTGGAAGTAAATATTGTAACCTACAAGCGATAAATCCATTAAATGTTTAATTTCAATGTGTAATAATCGCGGAACCCTAAGACATAATTAGCTATCTTGGCCCTGTACACCAAATCATGTAGAGGAAAGTACCTATACAGGATGATAAAAAGTATTCGAATATCTACGCTCCTAATTATACAAATTAAGTAAATTTATTCACCCCTACAAATTTCTAACACACGTGTGAAAATATGGCTACCGTTTTTCGCAACTTTTGGGCAACAAGTCGATGTTATGGCCAGCTCGTAAGTGGGAACAACTTTTGGTAAGACATTCCACTGTCGAAAATAGTTTATTTAATTTTCCCATTCTATGTATAGTAACAGCTGGTATCTGTTAGAAAAACAATACAAATATTATATAACTTGTACTTGTACTTTCTCACTAATTTAGATGCATTTTATACGAAACAGACCAAAAATAAAATCGTGCATTTATACGAACTTGAGTTTTCGCACACCTTGTATGTACAATTTGTACCACTAACTCAACAAGGACATTGTCTCAAATTGGTTTTTGCGTTATGGTGAGCAAGGTCACCATGTTCATGATTTAAATAATACAAAAAGTATCCACTAAGTGATTTTTACAAGACATTGTTTTCTGTCACTAGCTTCTGGCTTCTCGTATTTGTAGGCGATATTTCTTGATGTTATTATTTCAGAATTTTCGGGTAATGTGTACAAGTATGTAGCATGTTGGTCGCTACAAAACTGTCTCTGTGAAATATGTGGATTTCTGCCAATATAAGAGTGTTGTGTAATCACACGAGCATTTTCTCCCGCGGCTCGGGTCACGTTCCAAAGAAAGCGAATATGTAGTTAACGGTGCTACGTGAGTCAGCAGCGATCGGCACGGCCCCTCATGACTTATTGAGATTAGTATGATTACCTTTGGGGAAAGCGTGGTCTCTTTTGCTACAATACGAGGAAGATATCCCCTAGTCATCTCGGCTATCAATGACCCATTACTGATTCGATCTCCTTCCTTTTATTGGAGATAATTAGTTTACTTTTCTGCCTCTTTCTACCTTTTTCGCATGCGTTTCATTCAACCTAAGCAGATCTTATCTTGTTTCTTTGTCGGGATTTATTTCTTCCGCTATCGGGTACAAAATCCTATTCCTAATATTAAGAGTCAATATGATCCGGCCATATATACGGAAGTCTCGTACGATATGCATCTTATTCAGTTCAAACAGGGTGTAAAATTATCAAATAGCCGTAACGAATAGATCGATGTACTCGTAGGACTACTGAAACAGGTAATGTGTATAAAATTCAAGAAAACAAAGCAATATTTTATTTTTGGTCGCCAGCTTTTAATTGGGGCTAACTGGAGAAATAAACACAGAAAACCTAAGAAAACTTATAGAAGAAACTTTAACTACGCGAAAGAATCGTTAAAAATCCGTTAAATTGGAGTGAACAAGGACTGGCTTAAAACATTGGGATTATGTATTTAAGCTGTCACACATTGTTGTGAAATGTATATTGGATATTTTGCCAAATGACGCAAATACGAATATGTCAACACGAATAGCTAATGAGCCAAGTGAAGTGCCACCTGTGATAGTGTACAACTACTCGGCCCATAAATGACCCACTGCTCAGTCGGGCCTCCCCCAATTACATGGAGGGTGATAAGCCTACTGTGCCACGCTGACCAGGTTGGCACAGGGTTTGGTATCAAGATTTCCTTCTTTTGCGGCTCTCGTAATGAAGGAGGCCTAATTACCCTCCATGTAATTGAAGGGGTGTCCATGTATGGGCTGAATAGTAGTACTAGCCGATGATTTATAGCATATACTTCTTTAAGAAGCTAATATCTATTATTTCCTAGATAGATAGCAACTTTTGTCCCTTTATCATTACATAAATATTGTTATTATTAGTATAAAATACACCTGCATACTCCTATAACTATAACCCAGTAACTGCTTTAACTAATATAACTGAGCTATCAGCCGTTTAACAAGTTCTTTTACCAGATAGATAACCATCAAATGATGCTTAATAAAAGCGGGGCATTTATCTAGTAGCTCACGATTCAAACTAAGCTTCCTTTAGATAACGCAAGATAGGCATGCCACTAAAAATAAATGATTTAACTCTCATTTTACCAGATAGTTGGAAGAACCTTGACTTAGTACCGGCTTAGTAAGGCCGGATTACTGTTATTTCTACAGAACAATCGCGAACTATGCTTTACGATACCCTGAGAACTTATGATTCTGTGACACGGAGTAACCTATTGTCCGTGCGTTGATGCGTTTAGTTTAGAATACACAATATCTTTAGCCCATTTCAGCCTAAGGGTGTTGTAAGAGCCGACTAAATATACGAAACCGTGTAACCAGAACGCAAAGTTTCGAAATTACTCACGTAAAGATGGGAAATAATTTTTTACTATCTGTACAAGAGTAATGTGCCACTACTAATCTAAAATAAAGACCAAGTTAACTAGCCAGTTTCATAATGTACAGTGCCTATCCGTGGTATGGCTGCGTTCTGACCTTGTGTAATTGTGAAAATCGCCACCCGGATCGCTTCGTAAGTACTTTTCGCTGACGAATCAGTTATCGATACTTCGTAAGCATGGACAACTCATATATTCGGATCAGCTTGACGTCACCGTGTGGGTGTAAGGCTAATGTTATTTATTACCCGATTCATGGTTCAGTAACAGCAATCGAGTAGCTTGTCTAGGACAAGAAATACCTTCTGTTCGTACTAGGAAAAGGCAGCTAAGCCAATTTTATTTATACTATTTTCTGCGAACTGTGTGAGAAGTGAAGGCGGTCGTTTTGGATAAGACTGGTCTAACTTGTTGCTTATTCAGTGAATTCAACACTATTAGTAATACGCCTGTAGTGTTGAAATAACGACGCGTGTTCAAAGTATTCTGAAGAAATATATTCGCTTCAAAGCCTTAAAAGGGATAGTTAATAAAAGGATATTACGCTGCTCCATCAAAATACAATGGTCTTTGAACTAATAGGTCTTAAACATGCGATGGAATAGTCATGACTGCCTCGTTGGTCTAGTGGTTAGATGTGCCGCCTTTGGATCAACGGGTCCCGGGTTCGATTCCGGGGTCGGGCAAGTGTCTTTGTCTAAACCAGAGGCACTGGCTCGGAGTCTGGGTGTCATTTCTATCTATAATATGTATGTATTTACAAAAAAAAATGTATTTAAGTATTTTATAATCCATCTCGTTACCATAACACAAGCATTAAGTTGCTTAGCTTGGGACGAGATGGCGTTGTGTGAAATGTCCAAGGATATTTATTTATATTATTTATTTTCTTCAACTGTTGCAACTAATTATGGTATAGAGACATTAGAGAACTATGAAACGTTGGTAAAGGATATTCGAAATCGTGGTTCAGTTAGCTAGTAACAAAATAAACGCAAGAGTGAAATTTTTGTGAAAAGCTGCATACGTGGTTATCAAATCTCTCCGTGAACTACAATCAAAACAAAAGTGACCTCCAGCACTGTTCGACGAGTAAACATTTTTCTTTGTTTCATAAAATCGATTCGGATGCAATATTGATGAAGATTCAATCACCATGAATCGTGGCTTGTAATGATTACCTATACGACCGGACACGACACGAAAGAATCGTTAAAAATCCATTAAACAGGAGCGAACAAGGACTGGCTTGACACGCTACACTAGTTGCACAGAATACTTATCGATATGCGACGTGGCTTAGGTATTTTATTAACGTTACATGCATTATACAGTCTGGATAGGTGCCTACCATAACATAATGACCTCTTTGCTTCGAAGGGACTTCGGCCCGAGTCTTAATAAACATCTTTGGCAGTAGATAACCTCGTGTAAGTCCTGATATCTGGTAAATGAAAAAGCAAGCCAGTGTCATCCATCATATCACTATCACTACATATTATAAAGCAAAGTCGCTGTCGTCTGTCCGTCCCTATGTATGCTTAAATCTTTAAAACTACGCAACGGATTTTGAAGCGGTTTTTTTAATAGATAAAGTGATTCGAGAGGAAGGTTTATAATGTATAATACATCCATAATATTGTAGAGAAACACTGAAAAATTTAGAGGTTCTTCATTGCATCCATGCGAAGCCGGGGCGCTAGTAATATAATAATCCCGACACTTCATCGTCAAGACGCTCTATATTCATATTATGATTGAAAATCGCGCGAGGGCTAAAGTGATACAGAATCATCTATCTATGATGTTATTACGATGATCCATCTATGATGGTATTACGGTGATGGCCTATATTTTAATGATATGTATTATGTTTCTAATTTCTAAACAAAAGTTATCGTCACGCACATTTCACAATGCTTTAGGCACACCTATGAATGAGAAGAATCTAGCCAAAGAGAAATTGAAAAAAGCGCTTTGAGTAGGTAACTCAGAATCCCGTATCACACGATTCTCCATTAACTTAGCCGTAGACGGACGCTGCTTTCAAGGTGCTCTAGTTTGCGAATAGCTTCCGAGTCCCAGGCCACGTTTATTTCAAATTATTCTGCCTGATTATCCTCAATACTACCTTATTTTATGGTACCAGTGCGAGTAACCATCAACATTTAAAAAAAGTATGCGCACAAGGAAAATTATTATTCGATATTATTACTTATACATGATGATTTTGTAATGACGGATGTCAAATACATAAGAGACTACAAAATGGTAGAAAAGCAGGAAATTTTGGTATTTAAGGCAACACTGTGGCACAGAACGTAACATTAACTTTATCAAACTAGACCGAACTTGATTCGATAGTGAATCTTTTTGGGACGACATGATGGTGATGGTAAAAAAAATATGTGAAGGGCGTAAAGTAAGAAGCTTAGGCTTGCGAAGGACATTTACGTTATTTAGGGAATTTGCAAAGATGTGTCATTTAAACCTTCATTTGTTGAGGACAAGTTTGACGAACTTACATCATCGATCAATAAATAGCGATGTTATATCGCGTGGCCTCATAAACAAGTGGAGTTCAGAGCTTCCGATCAACTACATACATCTCACACGCACTCGAAATAATTACAAAATACCAATTTTATTTAGTCCGCCAATATATTTGTACTGCGCGAAGGATTGTGAAAAAATGAAATTATAAAAATAAAGAAGTTATTGAAAGATAAGCCACAAGCAATTACATTTATTTTATATGTATGTTACTAGCTGACCCAGCAAATGTTGTTTTGCGATATAAATATCGCTTTTAAAAATAGGAGTTGATAGTAGAGGGGTGGAAATTTAGGGTTGTAAGTATTTTTGTAAAATTGTCTAAAGAGGGGGTACATTTAGGGGGATGAAAAATAGATGTTGTCCGATTCGCAGACCTAACCGATATGCACACAAAATTTCATGAAAATCGGTCGAGCCATTTCGGAGGAGTGCAATAAGAAACACCGTGACACGAGAATTTTATATATTAGAAGATTTAAAATAAAAAGAAACCAGTATTGGCCCCAGTTTACAAACATGAAATTGACGAACACAAATGACACTGAGTAAGTGCTTCTGGTTTACACGAAGACACTTGCCCGACCCCGAAATCCAACCAGGGATCCAAAGGCAGCTCATCTAACACCTAGAGCAAGAAGCCAGTATCCGCTATAAATAATGTCTATAAATAATGTCTTGTGATTGTGCCATAATGCTTCATCGAATAGTGCTCCAAGTGTGTTTGCTTGGGTAGTTAATTATGGCGTCGGTCGGGTTTATTTCAGTACCGGGGTACTCACGCTGGGGATTTCCACTGGAGCGACTTGCATTGAGAGCAAAGAAGCTGTTATTGACATTCGTGTGACTGAGACAACTCTAGGAAAAGGTCGTGCTCCCCACTTTCGTTTAAGACGCTTGCAAGGCTTTTTTTTCTTATGTTTACACATTTTATTCCCATACATCTTAATGGAATAAAATGTAATCGTCAAGTCTTTGATTATTTATGTGCTTGTCGACAACTCAAAGTTAACATTACTTATTTATAAGATGTATTCCCAAGCGACATTTTCTTTTTTGACATTTAATTTTCAGCAACAGCTACCGAGTTTTCTCGTGAACCGCTGGTCCTGGAGACAGTCACGCAAGCATTGAGATGGATAGCGGGTAATCGTGAATGCCCTTAGCGGAGTCCCACATAATCCAACAAGCGTTTTCCCAATACAATACAAAATGTTGTGTAAATGAACAAGCTAAAATAACATTATTGGTTTCTCATTTAGCAGCTTTGGGCTCCGTAGCTAAATACTCAAAAGGTTATGACTATTTCACACTGACAAACTGACAAGATATATTATAGCGAAACATGTGTATCTTACGTAACAAATAAATTATGTCATTAACATACGCTTATGGAGACACCATGAATTATCATATGGGGCGGCAAAATAGGAATTTATATAGATGAATAATATAAAAAAATATGATCATTTCCAGCACTCAAATTCAAAAGGAACTTTATTCATGAAGGTTTTGTGATAAAAATCACAAAACTATTATAAATCGTCATGTTTAAAACTACCATCATCATCTTTTGGCCCTTGTCTAGAGATTTTACCCGGAAAAATCCAAATGTGGGAAAAACCCGGGGAGAATCCCTGAATA
Source organism: Clostera curtula (assembly GCA_905475355.2). Lineage (NCBI taxonomy): Eukaryota > Metazoa > Arthropoda > Insecta > Lepidoptera > Notodontidae > Clostera > Clostera curtula. Next base: position 731,697 of record FR997802.1, read on the forward strand.
TTCGGGTTTTTCTAAGTACTACTAGTTAGAGCTAATCTAACTTTGTTTAGTTTTATTTTTACTTCATACTATCTAAAAAAAACCTGTCGTGTGTGTATTCATCATAGTTCATCCGCTTAGCGACAAGCAACAAATCTTATGCTAACAAGAAGACGTCTTTTTGTTGTTATAATAAACTGCTGGTTTTATTTAAGGTCCTGAATCCTGCTACAAATTTTGACGTTTCGCACAACAGGCAACAGCCAGTGCCCTACATTACATACCGTACCGTACATACCTATTTTTAGCTGCATTTGTTCTAAAAATAAAAAATTGATAATTTTATTAAGATCGTGATAATTATGTTAAATAATGAAAATACCTTTTTTCCCAAATGGGAAAAAACCTGGGTATATTCCCGTTGGGTTTTTTCCCACTGCCCATCTCTACCTTTGTCCCACGTTAGATGGTAGACTCCATACACTCCTTTCGGCGTCATTTATATATTTATGTCTATCATATGTATTTCCTCATTCACCGTTGAGATTAGTATTACTCGTCTACTTACGTGACGTTACTCTGATTTAAAGTTTCCTGTTTTAATAACCGCTACGTTTTTATTGCCACACAGGTCAGTAGACCGGTACATGCCGGTGAAGTGGCGAGACGTCCGCGTGGGCGACCTGGTGCATCTGTCCAACAACGAGCCAGTGCCGGCGGACATGGTGCTGCTGCACTCGTCCAACCCGCTGGGCGTGTGCTACCTGGACACCTGCAACTTGGACGGGGAGACCAATCTCAAGCAGCGGATGGTTGCGCCAGGGTTTAAGGATAAGGTAAAGAAATCAGTATACTTTGTCTAGCTCGCTATTTGGAGGTTGTCTGGATCGCTATTCAAGGCGAAATATACATTTATAATATACTAAATAGGCGATAATTACTTTTTTTTTTCAAAAGTTTATGGCACATTTCAACCCCTATCCAAGAAGTGGATCAACGTTGTAGTATGGAATTGTGACATACACAGTAACTTTCATATTCGCTTTTATTTTACTATGCCAATGGAAAACAACACGATGAGATTATGGATGGGCTTGAATTTGATATACGCCGCTTGTATCTGAAAAAGTACGCTAAGTCAAATGCAGGGGCCATCAAGGGTTCCAGGATTAAACTGATGATGTCAAGGTTGACAAGGTCTGTACATATTAGACGTTCACTATTGCATTGTGCTACTGTCCTTTACAAAATTTGTTCTATGTGATTGAACCAACGAAGCGTGGTATTGTTATTTTTGTACCAATTTCATTATTGTATCTCCCTGTTAACGCTTGGCTGTGATCCGTAGAATATTAACCAATTAATTTGGAGTCTATTTTCACCTCTCAAGCCTGGCTAGTTTTTTCCTAATTACTTTGGAGGCGGTTAGTGCTTTTTCTTCGTTTCATCGAGTAAACTAGTGTTAATCCTGATTTAGCTAACCCAGAGTCATCTAGGTAGAATCCCGGTAATCGTTTTTCTACAGCTATCACTTTGTTCGACGATCGCCAAAGACATTAAAATCACAGCTGAGAATTACGTGGCCTCAAAAGCCATCAGACAATTATTTTGTAATCATATTCAATAATTGTCTGATGTCCTGTGTCTGATCATATCCTTAACCTGCCGAAGTATTTCATTTAAAAATAATTTCTTTTCAGCACCTTGACTTTAATCCGGGAATGTTCAGAAGTTCCGTCGAAGTGGATCGCCCGTCTACAAAAATATATCGATTTACCGGTTATATTTCACATCCGAATGGAGTCAGAGTCCCGCTGAACTCCGAGAACCTCCTGCTAAGAGATTGCACCATTAAAAACACAGACTTTGTCGACGGTATCGTGGTATACGCGGGCCACGAAACGAAAGCGATGCTCAACAACGGCGGACCAAGATACAAATGTTCCAGTTTAGAGAAGAAGATGAACACAGATGTGATTTGGTGTGTGCTAGTGTTATTGTTTTTATGCTGCGCCGGAGCGGTCGGCTGCAAGGTGTGGCTTGACCACTATTACAAGAGCTCCTACGACTCTGCGCCTTTCATAACCAACACCGGATACCCGGCGTTCGAGGGCTTGCTCATATTTTGGACGTATATTATTACCCTACAAGTCATGATACCCGTGTCCCTGTATGTCACGATAGAGATGACGAAGCTGTTGCAAGTGTACCACATCCACCAAGACATAGAGATGTACGATCCGAAGACCAATAAGAGAATAGAGTGTCGGGCACTGAATATTACTGAGGAGTTGGGGCAGATCAGCTATTTGTTTAGTGATAAGACGGGGACGTTGACTGAGAATAAGATGGTGTTCAGACGGTGTACGGTGGGAGGAGTGGACTACGACCATCCGCCGGGTCCGCCTGCTGAACCTTCTCTAGAATTGCCACCTATCGTCACCCCCGTAACCGAAGTTTCGCCTAATAGGAGGATGCTTCAACATCTTCTGGATGATAATGACGCTCAGCACACTCAAAAGGTTAGTGCACAACTGCATTTGTGGTGTTGAAACCCATGCTAAATACTGTAATGTAATGACACTACAAGAGCCAGTTGACAACTATGTTATTCATAAAACCATAAAGTATACATCATAAATCACTACATCTTCCCTTTTATTTTTAAATACATATATAAATTCCTTCATCACATATCTGTAGAAGTGTAGGAAGTTGCTAGCTGCCGCCATCTCTCACCACCACGTCTTCCCTTTATCTAAAACACCATCTCGATACAAGTAGCAGAAGTTGCTAGCTGCCGCCACTTGATCTACTTATGTTCTCCATCTCACTTCGCACGCGGCACGCTGTGCTTCTTGCGCCTCTTTGCGCTTGCACCGTGCTCCCGTGAGCTGATCCCGGACCTGCTTCACACCACACAAGCGGCTCCCTTGAGCATCCCTTATGCTTATCGCCATACGTCATCGCGGCTGACGAAGTTGTCATCTAACCTGAGTTTTGATGGTGGTCGGGCGTGTTTCATTTTATATCAAATAAATTTTTCACTTATTCCAACACTTTGAAACAAAATAAATTATATAAAAAAAAAACAATTCAAAAATATCCCACCGCTGTCACCATGTTATGTAATGACACTACAAGAATCAGTTTACTACAAATACCATTGAACAGTCATCGCCCATCTTTATGGCCGCTCTGAATGTAGCCGCATTATGCTGCGCACAACACGAAATTAGATATCAGCGGGACATACGCGGGGCGGGGAGGCAAGTCACACCCGCGCGCGCGGTTTTTGACCCGCAAGCGGCCTCGCCACCCGCATGTTAGTGTGAGTGAGCTACGTTCGTATTGATTATGAAATGTACGATGCGCAAGTTCGTACCCACGGCTACATTCCGAGCGGCCATAAAGATTGGCAAGAACTGTATATAGATGCATCAATAGTGACAGTAATTCATTCAAACAGTCCTTCTTTCACTCCTGTCGAGTTTTATTTTCTCGACAAAAAGTAACCTATGTATCTCAGGTTCATGAAATCAGCTGTTTAACGTCACAATCAGAATTCCTGTACCGTTTTCAATACTTGTGAATACTCGTGTCTCACTTGTAAATAAACAGAAACATTCTTCAAGATTTACCGGCACACTAAATCCCCCCTACTAAAAATTTTACCCAAATTTTAACTTCTTGTTTCTGAAATTGACCGGAACAAACGGTGATGAACTGACTTATTCCTTAAGACTTTGGATTCCCTAAATGACCATTGACCATCCATATGTTTCGGTCAGTACATTTCTGTTGAATGAGCATTTGTTTTTCACTTTTTAGGTGCGCGAATTCCTACTAATTCTTGCCGTATGCAACACAGTTGTGGTGAGCCAGCCCCACGTGGACAACTTGCAGACGAGCGAACAAATTACGTCAGGCGAACAGTACTCCCCAGAGAAGCATTCGCGCCCAAACGGAACTCTACGCTCCAACGACAAGTTAGTAGACGGACGGATTCCCTGCGCAAGTGTGTCTTAAATAAGACCCTTGCCTGACCCCAAAATCCAACTGGCGACTAGGCGACCCTGTCAAAAAACAACAAATACGCACCTAAAGCCAGCAATATATGTTGGCCCAGCATTGCCGAGTGAACGCCAATACCAACGTATAGACGGTACATTTGCATTGTCGGGCCATCGCTCGGTGTCGCTCGCCTAGTTGGCCGAGTAAAGGCCAGCGCCGACGTGTATAGAACTCTTTTGGCGTAGCTGGTCACAACTCGCGCTCGCTCGCGACCACTTGCCGCACTTCGGAGCGCTGTCGGTTTGTCTGCACAGGTCAAAGGCGCTCGCGCGCACTCGGCCAATAGTGTCCACACGTTTGCCAGCGCGCCATTACGCGGTTGGCGTCGGACGAGTTCGGTCGTGTGTACGCGTACAAAATGTCACTCTCAACAAATAAACCAAATTTAAGTCAAATTTTTGGACTTTTACCAGAACGAAGAGGTTGTCTGGAACCCTATACTAAGCTCAGATAGTTGATTTTTCATACTATTCTTGTAAAAATAAAATTCAATAAAAAAATTGCAAGCTACATCCACCTCCTTCTTTTTTGTCTTTACTTTTTCACAACTTTCGCGCGGTATACACTGTAATAATAATTATAAGCGCTCATTAAATAAATAGCAGCAGCTGCAATAACTTCTACGTCGTCATCCATCTAGTTTCAAGTCACAATATATACTGACTGAGCCCAACGTGAAGAAGAATTTTGAAGAGATGCCCCTTCAAAATTCGTCTACATTGGCCATTTGCATTTTTGATACACTTGCCTTGTATTAAATTGCCTACGCTCGCGTTGGCCTAAGCTCGGCCAACGTGTATTGCTGGCATAAGATATTGCGTTGTTGGTCTAGAGGTTGGATAGCCGCCTTTGGATCACGGGTCCTCGGTTCGATTCCTGGGTCGGGCTAGTATCTTTGTGTACCCCAGAGGCACTAGGTCTGCGTCTGTATGTCTGTTGTAAACTGCCCGCGCGATACAGGTACCTTACTGGTAGCACGCGCCTGGTGCGGTTGTCTCAGCGATTAAATCTTATAGTTGAGCGCAAATGTAAATCATAAAAATGTAGCAAACCATAGCCAGAATACGATAGCATCCATCGCGCAATCATAGTTTCCAAAGCAATTCTTGGGGAAATAGAAAGTTCCTGACACTCTGTTTACACAGAAACTATCTTGCACTATACTTAGCCTTGTTTTGTGGTCCATTAAAGGTGTCGTCGATTTCAGATATGCCCGACTGACGGAGTCCCGTTCCACTACGCCGTCGCCGCCGCCCTCGACGGCGTCGCCTCTCAGGCTACGCCTACCGAAGTTGCCGTTCGTCCATCGAGATGACAACGGCAGTGAGCCTAGCACATCCACCTCGGAACAACCGGTCGGTGATGTCAGGGCTCCCAATTTGTTACAGGGCTCACTTTTATATTAATTATTTTAGCGATTCACTCTAAGAAGATTAAGTTAAAAATTCCGAATATACGTCGTAATTAGTTTACATATTGTTGCGAAATAATTTGGTTTGGAATACAGTTTTAGCACGCCATTCCAGCCCGAGAGTGTCTAGGAGCCGACTAAAGGAGTAGGAAAATTTGGTGCGAAACCCTGCGGCACCCCGTCTGTTCGGCAGCGTGGCTTTTATTTTAGTATATTGAAAAAAGAACCTTAGCTTTTCCAACGACTCAAGCACGAAGATTGAGGTAATAGAGAAGTATGAGCAGGTGGCGCGCTTCGAGGCGGAGAGCCCGGACGAGCTGGCGCTGGCGGAGGCGGCGCTGGCCTACGGGTACGAGCTGCGCGCGCGCACGCCCGAGGACGTGGAGCTGGGCGTGCGCGGGGCCGCGACGCGGCTGCGGCTGCTGCGCGTGCAGCAGTTCGACGCGCACCGCAAGTGCATGTCCGTGGCGCTGCGGGCGCCGCACGGCCAGGTGAGCGGGCAGGCCGGCGGGGCGAGGGCAGGCGCTCGGACGCAGACTGACCCGCGGCTCGGTGCAGGTGGTGGTGTACGTGAAGGGCGCGGACAGCACGGTGCTGGGCGCGCTGGCGCCGCTGCGCGCGGGCTCCGCCGAGGCGGCCGCGCTGGAGCGCACGCGCGCGCAGCTGGACGAGTACGCGCGCGCCGGCCTCCGCACGCTCGTCATGGCGCGCCGCTCCATGCAGCCCGCGCTGTGGGAGGAGTGGCTGGCCTCGCACGCGCGCGCCTCGGAGCCCGGCGAAGGTGGGCCCCGCCGCTTTGCGCCCGCCCCGGCCCACCCCCACCCCCGGCCCGCCTAACCGAGTCCGCCCCGCAGGCCGCGAGCGGCGCGTCCGGGACTCGCTGGCGCGCCTGGAGAGCGCGCTGAGCCTGGTGGGCGCCACGGGCGTGGAGGACCGGCTGCAGGAGGCCGTGCCGCGCACGGTGCGCGCGCTGCTGGACGCCGGCATCGTGGTGTGGGTGCTCACGGGGGACAAGCCCGAGACCGCCATCAACATCGCCTACTCCGCCGCGCTCTTCTCGCAGGGCGACCGCCTGCTGCAGTTGATGTCGCGGGACAAGGTATTTGCCGTGGGACTTTTAATGGGCAAATTGGCAAGTTATTCGCTGACCTTATAACGATGGTGTCGAACGGCTCTGGTGCAGGAACACGCGGAGTCCACGATCAAGAGCTACCTGGAAGGCGGGGCCGGAGGCGCCCTGGTGGTGGACGGTCGCACGTTGACGTACATCCTGGACCGGCGCTCGGGGCTGGTCTCCCCCTTCCTGTCTTTGGCGAAGCGCTGCTCTGCGGTCCTCTGCTGCCGAGCTACGCCGCTGCAGAAGGCCTATATCGTGAAGGTCAGGCAGATACTATATACAGGGTGCAACAAAAAAAATAAGAAACTTTTTTTCACTTGCAATATTTGGTTCTATTTCCTTGAGAAATTAGAGATAACTTAAGAACAGAAGAATCATAACGAAATTTATTTTTTAATACAGTTGCTCAAAAAGTGGCATATTGCAGGGCCGTATACCGTTCGGGAAGTGGGCTATTACACACGCGTGCTTTTTTTACCATTCCCGCACTAGTGCGTTTTCTTTCCCACCTATCAAAATAATGTCTATTAAAAGGAAAAACCAACCATGAAGTTTTTACTAAAAAATCATAGAAGTTTTTATGATTCATGCATATTTGCATGAATCATAAAAACTTCTTAGTACGTATATTTCTAAAAAGAAACTACGTACTAATTTGTTTCAATATCAGATTTAATGATTTGATTGAAGTAGTTAGGTTAGGTTTTATTTCATTTCATTTCATCTCATTAAATTTCATTTTCATTTCATATCAATAAAAAATGTCTACTGAAGACTTGGCTGTATGGGCATAGTTGCTTTTGCCTACTAGAATGGGTGAAGAAAAAATAAATCTCTGCTTATATTCTACGGTCGGCGCCATTTTTCAGAAATGATTAGTTAGTTGAGTTAATTGTGTTTTATTAAATTGCTTCATTTTTTCGCAACTGTATTAAAAATAGTCGTTCAGTACACGTGCGGAACCGTCATTGCAACTTGTTCTGACTGTCAACCCTCGCCTCTTTGCAATGACAGCCTTTCCGCACTTGTAATGAAATATACTATTACACATCGTGTAGAATAATAAATAACGATTGCTAGTTGGTTGGTTTTCACTGGAACCTCTGATTTGTAGTAATATTAACGTTCAGAACTTAAATTGCGATAGATAACTATTTTAAACACAGAACTGCTTAGTTTGATTATCTACTCAGGGTGACTAGAGGGGTTACCCAGTATAAAAAATAAATCTTACAAAATGTCTCATTAGTTCCTATTTAAAACTTGTAGCATGTGTATGAGGGGAAATCTACATGGATTACGGATATTGTGTCGAAAAAGAGATTACTATCTATTTTGTAAGTACTCAGTGAAGAAGTGATTTGAGTTCTGACGTGGCCGAGTCTTCAGGCGGTGAAGGAGGAGCTGGGAGTGACGACGCTGGCCATCGGGGACGGGGCCAACGACGTGTCCATGATACAGACCGCCGATGTCGGCGTTGGTACGTCCTCGCTCTGCTAATTCAATATACCCTCTTCTCTAAATGGCTTCTTAAATTGGACCTCCTTCGATATTATTGCAAGGAAGTGACGTGTCTTTATGATACTTGGTCCAGGACCGAGTGCCATTTGAGCCCGACTATTACAATAGTTTAAAGATGCTTTGTAATATATCCCTATATTGCAGCGATACTGCATTTCACCCTCAAAAATAACCTGTCTTCAAGGTCTATCGGGACAAGAAGGTATGCAGGCGGTGATGGCGGCAGACTTCGCGCTCTCCCGGTTTAAGTTCCTGGAGCGGCTCCTCTTGGTGCACGGGCACTGGTGCTACGACCGCCTGGCTCGCATGATCCTCTACTTCTTCACCAAAAATGCCGTAAGTCTTATCATCATTATATCAGGGGAAGCATGATGTAAGCAGCTGCAAGAATACACTTTCCCACTGCTGTCAACGTCATAATTTCCTTTTTTTTTACGTGGGTGGCCATGGTAAACGCTTATCATCGGGCGGGTTGTAAGTTTGAGCATCACCCTGGTATAAAAAAGGTTTATTTCACAGTAAGATATTATAATGCGGCAGAATCAAATACCTTTACCCAATATCCTTAGAGTGAGCTAATGCTTAGTCTACTCCGACTTACCAAATAACACAACCATATTCCAAAATACTGCGGACTAGACTATAGTATAGAGTTAAAAAGCTACGTGAATTTTTGAAATCTTTAGTGGTTCTATTTAAAAATCCGAGTATTTTTTTACTTTTGCTAACAATGTACGAGTAATGATCCCTAAAAGTAAGCTTCTGATCACATATGATACCAAGGTCTTTGCAAATAGATTTCCTCTCTAGCGAAATCCTTTCTAAGGTATAATTATGTACGGTGAAGTAGCGTTTGTCGGTAAATGTAATAACAAAGCACCTATAAACGTTGAGAAACATAAAGATATCACGGCACCATTGCGATATCATAAACATATCTTCTTGTAAATCAAGGCAGTCATTGAAGTTATTAATAGCTTTGAATATTTTTAAGTCATCAGCTTAGAGTAAACTACAGTTACGTAATTTAAAAGTTAGATCATTCATCAATATATTAAATAACAACGGACCAAGATGTGATCCCTGGGGCACCCCTGATTTAATAGAGGCAGGTGATGATTTAAATCCTTTCAAAGCCACCAATTGACTTCTGTTGTCCAGATATGACTAACCACCTTAGTAAATTTCCATGTATCCCAAATGTAATAATTTTTTTGTATAAGAGCATGTGGTTGACTTTGTCGAAAGCCTTTTTGAAGTCTGTTAAAATAGTACCAACTTGGCTACACTTTGAAAACACTTCACAAATAAAGTTTTTATAGTCAAGTAAATTTGATAAGGTTGATTTATTTTTCATGTTTCATGTTCATGTTTATCAGAAATAAATGATAAAATAAATAAATATATATATCAAACTAATGAGTGCCGTTTGCCTTCAATAGTTTTTTACCTTTCACACTGCAGACATGTGTGGCAACTACTGGAGATGTAAGCAAGATACCTGGAGGCGGCGGCTCTGCATGCCCCGAAGGAACCGTCTGCCAGATATTATATTTAGTCCCTGCAGATCTTTAGCATTGTACGCCGCCTTCAGATGAATTTGGTATTTATAGAAGGCTTTGCCAAGTAGTGATCGTTTCCCCGTCCCGCGGCGTTGCAGACGTTCGTGTTCCTGGTGTTCTGGTACCAGCTGCACTGCGGCTTCTCGGCCACGGTGATGATCGACCAGCTGCACCTGATGGCGTACAACCTGATGTTCACGGCGCTGCCGCCCATCGTGATGGGCGCCTACGACCGCTGCGCGCCCGCCGCGCTGCTCACGGACCGGCCCGGGCTGTACGGCGCGGCGCGCAGGGGCCTGGCCTACCGCGCGCACTCCTACTGGCTCGTGCTGGCCGAGGCGCTCTTCGCCAGCCTCGTGCTGTACGCCGGCGCCGCCGCCGCCTACTGGGGCTCCGCCGTGGACCTGTGGGCCTTCGGCGAGTGCACCATGACCTCCTGCCTCGTCGTCATGCTGCTCTACGTCGCCGTCGAGACCAGGAGCTGGGTGAGTTCCGAATGGCGTCAGTCGCGTGCGTATTTGTATGACCTTGACTTACTTTAACTGTTCTATTCCATACTCATGCAGCTGTTCTATAAGGCGCTTGTAAGTGTTAGTGGGCCGTGTGATAGTTGTCACCCGCCTCGTTGATATAATGCTGGCACTTCACATGACTGTTCGTGTTCGCTATTGTTAAACGGATTTGTTTAGCTTCACCCGCTTTTTACGGTCTGTAAAATCCTTGATTGACTATCCGCACCATCACGGGCACGATTAATGCGGATAGTCAGTATGGTGCAGTGTGGGTTTCAACACCCCACGGTGATACGAGAGCTGAAACAAGCAAATACAAATAGCAAAGTGAAGTATTACCATTACGGTTGGCTGTCAGCCACGGTCACGTTCGACCTGGAATCAGGCAGGTGTCTTGACGCACTGTTAGTTTTTAATTAACTTGATCAGTCTTTATGCGTCATTACACGCTTGTGTGCGTTTGCGTTTTTCAACAGAGATGCACTTGTCTTCACGTGTGTAATGTCGTTTTTTATTATTAAATTGGAAGGCTTCTGTGTTTTGTAAGTTCTGGCATGGATGCCGAGACCTTTACTATGGGCTAAGAGTGGCAGCCCGTGCCAGGTCTTGCCTCACCGTGTTCTCAATAAGAAGGTTTCTTATTGCTATCTTTATAAAAGTCTCTCTTTCCTTCTCTCTCAATTTAGAAACTGTCTTGCGGGACCTTAAAATATCGATCAATTGTGAACCGTGCAATTTTACGTATTTTATTTAAACTTTGGAATCGTCACGATAGATTTATTACCCGCACTGCGACAAGTGCAAGAATCTCTAAAAACCACAGTAGTTTAATGTGTGTAAATGAACGGCGTTGTGATAAAAGTTGAGTCGTCTCTGCCAGACGGTGATCCACGTGTTCGCGCTGGCGGGCTCGCTGGTGTCGTTCTTCGCGCTGACGCTGGTGTACCAGGCCATCTGCGTGTCCTGCTTCAACCTGCCCTCCACGTACCACGTTATGTTGAGCTCGATCTCCGACCCCGTCTACTGGCTGGTGGTGGTTCTCACCACGGTCGTCGCGCTCACGCCCAGGTCGGTCTGAAACATCATTAGGTACGGAAGTCACGTACGTGAGCGATGTCTGTGTGCTTTACTCGAGTGCGCGTTGTATGGAGTTTGTTTTCTGTGCCTATTTTGTGCTTAAAGCGTCGTATTTTTTTTTAGATCAGACTAACAGTTGATCGAAATTGGCTGACGATAATATCTGAAGGCCGTGCCGAAGGTATCAAAAAAGTGTTACAGAATACTATCTGTCTCTATAAATAAATTGTTATCATTATACTAACATGAATATGTATGTATGTAGATGTTTATTTTAGTACAAAGTAGTGAAGTGAGTGTGTCCTCTGTCGTGGCAGGCTGGTGTACCACGCGGTGCGCAACTCTGCCCGGCCGGGCACGCTGCGGCGCGCCGTGGCTGCCCGGCGCCGCGCCAGGCCCTACGCCGCGCACTTCCGCGCCGCCCCGCCCGGCGCCTGCGTCTACAGGTACGCCGCTGCTTCCCCCAGGGCCGGATTTAGGGGTCCAGAGGCCTCGGGGCAACAAAGGAGTGGGTGCCCCCTTTACTAGTTGAAATTTGAAAGATTATTTTTTTCCGAAACCTCTATTGTGTAGGCCCCCTGCTTGTGGAGGCCCCGGGGCTTTCGCCCCGGCTGCCCCCCCCCCCCTAAATCCGGCCCCGTTCCCCCCTGTCTTTGCCATGGCTCTTTCTCTTCTAATGACTACGCCGCGTTGTGCAGGTCGACGGACGAGGACGGGCTGGCGAAGCCGGCGGACTCGGCGGCTGTGACCTGACGCGCCGCCGCGTTACCTCGAGTCGATTGAACCCTAGGCTGTGATCTGTCGTTAGAGCTATTATATTTTATACTGATAGACTAATGTGCCGTGCTTTTACACTGCAAAGCGGGACCAAAGCGCCCCAAGGGACGCGCCTTCGCCTCGGCGATTGCCTTTCTTGCGAAGAGGGAGAGCTGAGAGTGCTACTCTTGGCGTTTAAAGAGATAACGTTGCAAGTTGGAAACTTTCAACTTCAAAACCAGATGTTAAATGGACAGTATGATAAGAAAATTGTTAATAGCGTGGATCACTATGACAAACTACCGTTTTTCCGATAATCTAAGCAAAATAATATGTATTTGTGTAATTAACTTACAATATCGTCAAAGGCCAATGTTGTAGAATAGTAATTTGATTTTACACCTCACAAAAAATATTTATTGGTAAAGAGTAGCACTTTCATTGCCGGCTTCTTTAAAACGAACAATAACTTCGCCACGGCCACGACGTCAGTCGAATTAGTTGGTATGCCAATCTTACCTTTAGAACATCTACTAAATTATTTTGTTTATAGTTTAAATGTAGGTAATAGAGTAGTCATCTCAGCCCATTAATTAACTGTTAAAAATCCAGTCTCATTTTCCTTTTCGTTGCCGCCTTCCCAATCACCCTTACCCGTCTAACCCGATTTGGCTAACTACCGGTGTATACACTGGCCAGCCCATCAAGTGGTCCAATCGGTAAAAATGCCACGTGATAAACCACCTGGCAGTTTTATTATCTAAGCCCATAAATTACCTTCACGCCGGCAAGGCTGTTTGGCACGGAGTTTGTAGGGATGTGCGATATTTATCGATATCGTTAAAATATCGATAATTGTAACTTTGAAATATCGCCATATCGATATTTTGAACATGATATCGGGTTATTCTCGAAATATCGAAACTCGATCACATTTCGACCAGTACTCTTTTACATATGTAAAAAAAAATGTATCATGTATCCATTCATAAACATCGATACCGTATACTATTTTGTGCGCAAACTCAGCAGAGTAGCATCCCTATTTTACCTTCTCATTATATGACAGGAAAATAAAGTCAGTCAATTCTCACTCATTCATTTATAACAAGTCAGTCAGTAGTCAGCTCATTTCTAATAAAAATTTAGTTATTTTAAAAGAATTTAGGTGCAATATTTTCGAGTGGGATATATTATAATTTGGAGATGAAACTTCTAACGTGAACCACGAAAACAAATGTGATGTACATTATTTCTCACAACATTTTTATAACACAGTGAGTTTCTGACCATGGTTTTCGATCGATATTATAAAATATCTATATTTTGTGCCCGATAATATCGTTGTTAGGCTATCAATATCAATATTTTACTAATATCGCCCATCCCTAGTATAAAGTTTCCCTTCTCTTGTAGCTAGATAGTCTGCCTCTTGCTTCTCTCAGTCGACCCTTACAACATCGGCTTGGTGACTATCGACGGGTTTGGGTGCCCTCTAAATCGACTAAATTGCCCATTGTGCAACGTTGTTCATTCACATTCTCTAGCTGCCTCTTATGACACTTAACATGCTACATTAGGTTGATGACACTATGTGTCTAAATCTTTCACCAAGTATAGTGTAACTGCATTAAGATTTCACTTCGGAATTTTAAAAGTCTTCTATACTCTACGGCCAATATCTATGATATTTTTTGCAATATCATAGTTTTTAAAATATCTCATTATTACTCATGAAAAAAGACAATATATCGCACCTCCGCTCAAATGTCGTCACAACTGAGAATGATGATGAACCTCCATATTGTGACGTCACTTGGAACGATGGGAAAATAAACTATAAACCCACATGGCGCTGTGTTCCTCACCTTTTCCCAATTTCATTTTTCATGAAGCGATTGTCTGCCCTCCTAAGCACTATTTAGGCGGAGGAACGGCATATTAGCCATTGGAAAACATAATGTTACCAGCTGCGTTATTTTAATTTTATAAAGTCTTCGCAATATATATTTTAAATGCATTTTGTTATAGTATTATGTATATATAAATTAGTTCATTGTTGTTTCGTAATGTCTGTTTACAGATGCCTTGATTTCAGGGGTCCCCTAAAATGGCAGGGGGAAGTAACATCATTCTCTAGGTTCTAACGTAGATAACGAAAAAGAACTTGGTACTTTTTCAGAGCTAGTTAAGCGGATATAGTCTCGTCAATGCGGAGATGTAATGTGCTCTTAATGAATATGTATTTTTTTTATTAGTTCAACTAAATAACAATCATTAAAATTTAAAAATCTTCCAACGAGTTTGCCATCGTTTACAATGGCGTATAGCATTTAGCAGATCATCAGCATTTCATTGCACTCTCGTGCAAGTTTATTGTGTAATGTCTTCAATCAAGAATATACTAGACAAACGATCTTAATTAGACATACACGTAACATTTGGATCTAATTTAGAAACCAGGTTACCCAGGTCTTTTTTTTGTGAGAAATAAAGATTCTTTAAACCGAGGTTAACGTCACCACTCAGTAAGGGTATAAGCCTTATTACCCTCGTTTATGGCTTAATTTCATTATCAATAAATGTGTAAGTACTAAGTGTTGATCGTAAGTCTAGTGTGTTCTTAATTGAAGTACAAGATACTTATATTGTTAAACCAACTTGATCTTTAAACCTACTTCAAAAAAGTGAAGGGAATTCGTTGATTATTTTTTATAAAATTTTACTATGCTCGTCTTAATTATTTTACGAGGCAGTTCCTAAAGTGGCTTCGTTGTTTGAGACAAACACATTATTAAGATACAATTTACTTTTAATCCAATATGAAAACAAATAGGCATTGGAGAGATTTTATTGAAAATCTGGACATTCTTACATTTGAGGGGTTATCGAAAGTATCGTTTTTAATTATACGAAAATTAAATAAAAGTTCTAGCAACTTGTATTAGTAATTATACTTTAAATCACGCTCGCCGGGAGGATTCGCCAAAATGTTGTGAAAAGCGAGGATTGCGTGAAATAAATTAAGCTACACTGTAACGTTGGGTAGAAACGTGCGATTGGCACGATTTACTTCCATAATAATAATATTGTACTGTTAGCGAAAACTGCTGCCTTGCCTTAGAATGCGCCAAGTATTTGGGCGTACTCGTCACTAGAACTACACTCGACTTGCGATCCGTTCAAATTAACACTGACGCCTTGTTGGTCAAGGTTGCAAACACTATGTCAACTCATACGACACCCTCATGATGGAATGGGCTGGTGACACTATGTATTCTAAATCCATCACCACACGGACGTTATTTATCTTTTAAAAAATCCACGAACAGTATCCCAAGTTCCCTAATAATTTCGTAAATAAATTGCATTTAAAAGTAAAAAGTTTTATAATTGGTTTTATTAAAAGTATATTTTTAAATTCAAAACGGTCTTGGCGATAGAACGAATTTGCTCGTTTACGAATAGTCGTAGCACAGTGGCTTATCGTTCCGAAACAGAAATGACAGTTTCTAGTAACAATTGTAAAGTGGACCATTCCCGTACATGGCAGTGGTGCTGTGCTGTTTACCGGAGCCGTGAGCATTTGAATAAAAGGCTCCTGTTTTTAAAGTGCCTTGGCCGTATGCATGCGAGTGTATTTCTTGGGAACCCCTTCCTTGTCAATATTCCTAAATGTTTTAACTATTTTTACTAATCGTATCTAGTTTTGTATATTATAGAAACAAAGTATATTAATAATGAATGAATATTATAAATACATATATATTTCTATATGAATGATTGTTACGTGTACAGTAGATATTTTTATATGAATACAAATCTTTGTGTAAATAACGCGTATGTTCTAAGACTGTTGTTTGTTAGAGCCTTTAATGTTCAGTTAAATTTTAATTATGTAATAGGATGTTGCGTGTATTTTCCAGTCATTTCATCAAACCGACGGACGTTCTAATACCGTCTTGCCATACAACGTATTTCTAACTTCATTCAAGCTATCCTTTCGTAATACATTGTTCATTCTTCTACAAATCCCTTGAGCCCCCATGCACCACTGCTGGGTTTGAGCCTCCTTCAAACAAACAAGGGGTTACAGTTTTTGGATCGAATTGTTCGGCCGAGTACAAGAACATAATTGTTCTACAATAATTAATACTTTGAATGGCATTGACCTAAGTGCAGTATGACTCATTTGTCTCTTAGACATCCTCCATTATCTTTATACACTTGGGTCTTTGTGTTCAGTATTATCATAAAGTTATCGCATGTAAAAGTACTCCTTTATTTAATTTAAACGTTTATCTCATTATCAAATTAAACATTGACTGTCGTAAATGCTACAATCAGGCGTGAAAAAAGTTTTTATTCATCATTATTTTTAAGAGTTAATCCTTGATTGGTGACTAAATTGGTAGGTACTTAATGCCTTTATTAATAAACACTTAACACTTATTATTAGCGAATATTTCCAAGTAAAAGCTTATAAAATGCCTGTATCAATATTCTTCCTAAAGAGATCAGGAATACATAGGTACTTACACAATTAAAATTATATTGTATGGTATTTGTTTATCAAAATGATCATGTGATATCATGTTGAGGTGTTAATCGTTCAATCAATATATGGGAATATTTATTATATTCCCTATGCGAATCATATTAAAATTACTTTTTGTTTGTAAGTGTGCATTTATTTTGTGATATAAAAAGCCTTGGTGGCTCTATTACAGCCGCAATGACTAGAAAATACATTACGTATAGATGTGTTGTTTTACAATAATAACAAATTATTTAATTTCATTAAAAGTTGTTTTATTTTCACATCCTATGTATATAGGTAAATATATTTATAGTAGCGGTGGTTAGTTGAAGATTCGTCTCAACTATAGCGTTTAACGTTAATGATAACACTTTTTTTAGCACGGTTGTTTTTTTAACTATTTTTGTTCATCGTACACAGTCAAATGGCGCGTGATTTCCCGACGCCGTGCATGTTAGATAAGTCGGTATCGGAGAACCATATACTAGTCCAAAGATACAGTTATTAATTTAGGCCATTCGTTCAACACCCACCACTACTGTAAAGCAAATGTGCAATTTCAAAAGCTTGAGATGTTTTACACAGCTAAGGCAAAGATCATATCAATTACATAGACAAAACATCAAGCGTTTACAGATTTACAGTATTTTTATATAATTATACTAAACACATTTTAAAGTTCTATGAACTTTTTGTATATGCAATACAAAGATTTCGAGGTAGTCCACTTTGTACAAAATATTGCGAAAACTGCTCAGAATAATAACCAAACTAAATATGTAATGATAAAGGCAGACTAACGCATTTTATCCTGTTCTATTTCATAACATGACCTAAATGAGGGAGTGAGAGAGGCTTCTTAACATATAAAGTAAGAGTGAGAGTTATTATTCTGAGCCAAACTGTTTCAGCTTCTATAACTGAAAACTACGATTTAACATACGTCAAAACGAAAAAAATATAAGCACAACCTGAATCAAATTTTAATAAACATAACGTAACAATAAAATATAAAATAATGTCACAAACAAATAGATCACAGCAAGAGTTTGAGTAAGGCGTTGACCACGTCCATGGTTGGTTCGTGGACTAGCACTATGTCAAACTTGTCCAGGTAATTGGGAAGGTTCCCGGCCACGTTGTGTCCTAGGAACCCAATCTGGAAGGGAAAAAAACACCGATATACTATTGGTGCTCTTCATATTCACATACTTCAAGGGTTAGTACACATTTGCTTTTTTTGATAGCTGCTCTCCTTTGATAACTATAGGAATTTTGTTACATCCCGTAAAGTTGAAGGTTATTCATCTAAAGGGTGGAATGATAAGGTCATACACCATATAACTGCAATATGGGACTCTGGTGCATGGTGTGGGACAGCCGGGCTCAAGCTTTTTTACTGGAGCCACAAACATCGCGTCGCCGCGGACCTAACATTACTAGTGTAGGTTAGGTCTTAGTATCTAATGGGTAAATCCGATCAACGTTCACCAACTGTAAATTAGCTATTTTAAATGTCCTTGAGATCACATGTTATCAATCGCATTTTGACAACTAGTACAAATTTTACGTAAGTTATTACCATCGTGAGCCCACTTCTTTTAGTCCGGGATCCCCGGTACATTGTTTTCACTTGATTACTATCAAGCTAATTTTTCGTGAGTAGCTTCATTTTCATGAGACGCCCAACATTTTCTTGTCGACAACTCTTGATTGTGGTAGCTAACAGAGGTAGCAAGGGTGAAATATGTTGAATTTATGATTAAAAAAAATTTATTACTAACCGGGTGCTTTTTGGTATATCTGATGATAATTATCTAAATTATTCGAAAATGTATTTGTCCTACAAAATGTATGGTTTGATCAAAGAGTCCTCCACCTCCAATATGTATGGATAACGAGGTCATAAAAAATGATTACTATAAAAAAATGATACTTATAATAAAATAATTTTCATCCATAAACATATCGGTGGTCGTTGTATAGCGGGATCCGTATATGTACTATATAAAAAGTTTCGTACACTATAAAACGAAGTGGATTCATTTTATGTTAAAAATACTTAATTTTATACGTTATTACAGAGTCAGAAGACGAGGAAAATGAAATAGATGAAAATGACAGTGATGATACTGAAAATTTATCAGATGAATCTGATGAATAAACATTTTTTTTTTGTACTACTTTAGTAAAAAAAAAGTTATTTAAGTTAATAAAAAAGATGTTTTCACTGTATCATAAGTTATAAGTAGGAAAACGAAAAATGACAATTTCTGTCGGACTCATGATATGTTTTTTTGTAGGACATTGTATCATTGGGGCAGAGAATACTAACCTATCATGTAAAATTGGTGTCCTACAGTTAGTGATGACAAAATGGGTCTTGTGGTATTACCAATTTCTAGGTGTAGGACCGGGATAACGTACCACGCAACTTGTAGAACAATATGACGGTTAAATAATATAAATATTTACTAAGTAAATAAAAAAAAACCAGCTGGTTAGTAATAATTTTTGATGACCTCGTTATCGATACATATTGGAAGTGGAGGACTCTTTGATCAAACCATACATTTTGTAGGACAAATACATTTTCGAATAATTTAGATAATTCTCATCAGATATACCAAAAATCACCCGGTTAGTAATAACTTTTTTAGAATCATTAAATCAACATATTTAACCTTTGCTACCTCTGTTAGCTACCACAATCAAGAGATGTCGACAAGAAAATGTTGGGCGTCTCATCAAAACAAAGCTATTCACAAAGATTCAGCTTGATAGTAATAATTTTTTTTCTATGATCTGTAGAACAACTTTTGAGTGTAGGACCGGGATAACGTACCACGCAACTTGTAGGACAATATGACGGTTAAATAATATACATATTTATTAAGTAAATAAAAAAAAACCAGCCGGTTAGTAATCATTTTTGATGACCTCGTTATCGATACATATTGGAAGTGGAGGACTCTTTGATCAAACCATACATTTTGTAGGACAAATACATTTTCGAATTATTTAGATAATGATCATCAGATATACCAAAAAGCACCCGGTTAGTAATAATTTTTTTAGAATCATAAAATCAACATATTTCACCCTTGCTACCTCTGTTAGCTACCACAATCAAGAGTTGTCGACAAGAAAATGTTGGGCGTCTCATGAAAATGAAGCTACTCACGAAAAATTAGCTTGATAGTAATCAAGTGAAATCAATGTACGGGGGACCCCGGACTATTTTCATTGCAATAAGTATAATTTGCATTAAATTGGATCAATTGTGATAATTATATATTTCGACAGTTCTTGTCGGCTGTTCTCTGTAGAGCAGCATTCTGGACCGGTGGTAGTTTCAGTATGAGTGATGGATTGTAAGTATGAAGAATTTTATAATCATCATCATCATTACATCCCATAAATGACCCACTACTGAGTCGGGTCTCCTCCAATTCCAGGTAGGGAAATTAGCCTACTGTGCCATGCTGGCAAGATGGGTTGGCACAGGGTGTGTATCAAGTTTTCCTTCTCTTGCGGCTAGGTTATCGGCCTTGTCATTTCCTTTTGTCGGCTCTTAGGATGGAATGGGGTGGTGACACTATGTATTCTAAATCCGTCACAACACGACGAGGAATTTAATATGAAAGGTATTTAAGGCAATAGGTATGACGACTGATAGGTGTGTCTGGAGACTTCCGCCTATCGTGGGACAAGGGCCGTAAGATAACCTTTGACTAGAAAAGTTTGACAGCCGCTGGTTTTAGACCAGATTAAAAAAATACGTACTTTTATGACGACATCACAGTGGTCCATGCCCTCGGCCATGCCGGCGTCGCCGATGTTGTCGCCCATCAGGATGACGTTGGACCGCTCCCGGATCATCCCGTAGTACTCTGTGTGCTTGATTGCAGTCTCGTTCTTATTGTACGTGTGGATCACCTCGCCCTTGATGCCTACCACGCGGTCATCTTGGTCCATCGCCAAGAAATTCGACACAACCTTTAGTGGGAATTAAATTATACCTCAGTAATACGCCTCGTAAGATGGCATTGCCCAGCGGATACTACCACTATTCAACCCATACATGACCCACTGCCGAGTCTTAGTAATTAGCCTACTGTGCCACACTTGCCAGACCAGGTTAGCCGTATCAAGTTTTCTTGCGCGTAGATTATCGGCCTTGTCATTTCCTTTTGTCGGCTCTTACGACACCCTCGGGCTGGAATGGGGTGGTGACATAGTGCATTCCTAATCCGTCACCACATGGATAGCGATATGCACTTGATCTGCAGGTTAAGCAACGTACGACTAAAATGGTCGGATCATATTATATTCGCACGTCTCCATGCGTTTCAGAGCACCGCAGCCATTATTCCTGTCATTCAGTCCCGACTGTCATTTTAATATCTGTGACAGTCGACACGCGATGTCCGGGACTAACCCAAAAAGCGCCTAGCAAAAAAATTTATTGGAGGTTAGCTCATTAAAAAGTTGAAACTAGATTATTAGAGACAATTCCTTGGCAAGGTCTCACCGAGCCCTGTTCGTTACCTTGACATGTGGCAGCAGGAAGTTGGCAGCGGCGAGTGCCGCGACCACGGCCTCCCCCAGCCCCGCGGAGAACACCAGCACGGGGACTTGCTGCACTTCGCACCAACGCATTAGGTCCGACACCCCTTCACTGTGAGGGGAGTTAACGTTATCAACTGCGTATCTCGGCATTCGGAAAGGGTTTTAAGTGCTAGATTTCTCGTAAGAAACATACAATAAGAACTTATTGTTTAGATTTTCTTATCAGTCTTGCGTGTAAATATGTAGTGTAGTTAGCCAAATCCAATTAAATAAATAAATAATAAATATCCTTGGACATTTCACACAACGCCATCTCGTCCCAAGCAAAGCAACTTAATGCTTGTGTTATGGTAACGAGATGGATGATAAACTACATATATACCTTTTTTTTTTGTAAATACATACCTATTATAGATAGAAATGACACCCCGACTCCGAGCCAGTGCCTCTGGTTTAGACAAAGACACTTGCCCGACCCCGGAATCGAACCGGGGACCCGTTGATCCAAAGGCGGTACATCTAACCACTAGACCAACGAGACAGTAGACCAATTAGACTGGTGTCGACCACAATAAAACAAGGAAAAGGCGAATTAGCCAAACTGATAGTTGGGCCTACATATTCTACATGCGTTTGGTTTTTTTATCGTGACCATATTATCACTCGAAAAGGTTGAAATAATAGGTCAATGTTTTACAACTTTTTGTGCATTTTAGATTTACACGTAATATACGGGTGCTACTAGTAATCACATTTATATTATTCTCATTTAAAATTGCTCAAATTAACAAAGATTATCTACGCAAGATACGCGACGCGTGAGCAACTTCGTACCGGCTCGGCCAATTTATTGCCAAGGTTCGCACTTATTCTCCCTTTAATCATATTTACACAATTAATCCACTTACTTACTATTTTACTAAGGACCTACCAGTAGGTTATACCACAACAAGTCATTTACGAAAATCGAAATTAAAAAAACATTTTATCAGAAAAGATGAACCAGCTTCAAATACCATTTGATCTGTAAAATATTTGTTGGATATTTATTTTTCTCTTATATGTAGTCAATATATAAGTCAGTTAACATTTGTTATTTTTATTAGAAAAATAACAAATGTTAACTGACTTTTATTTATTAGTTGACCAACGATTTTGACGCTCGTTCCAATTCGTTCCATTCAATTCCACGGTCTGTTTGCCCATGGATTTTTGTTGATTGTCATAGAATAAAGACCAAGGTGAGATATTTAAATTAAGCCACCAATCTACCTCGTGAGACGCCTAATGAGGCTACATCTTCCGGTACAATAAATACCAAATAAAATATTCTGTTACGAAATCCAAACCAGATTTTGACAAGCGACAACCATTTAGTTTAATTAGAATAGATATTTGCATAACATATTTGTACCACCATCATTGTAACCCACTTATTTAAAAGAGCAACCATGGAGTTTCTTGCCGGCTCTTCTCTATGGAATGGCATTCCGAACCGGTGGTAAAAACTAAATTATTAATTTTATTTTATGATTTTTATTTTTAATTTTTTTTTCTCTTTAATCTTTGACTATTTGAAAGCATTCGCAAGAATTTATTCGATAAAAAAAACATTTTGATTTTGATATGATATGAGTCGTGAGATTTATTTTGTAGAAGAGGAACTGTGGTTATCATTTCTCTGAATGCCATTTTAACTTATTATTTTATTTTTATTATTGGTGTACATTAAAGAATATAAAATAAAGAGTAATCGTCAGATAGGGCCACCCCCCAGCAAAAGCACAAGTACACATGAATAGCACAATAGATTGTTGTTAATAGTTACCGAAAGCATTCCACCATTTTCTTAGCTATGTCCATTAATTCATTTCTTGGGAATACTACACCTCTGAAACAATTACAGTAACGTAATTTATTTATAATGCTGCAAAATGGATTTCATTTAAAAAAAGTAAAACTATATCTATTAATTCATTTCTTGGGAATACTACACCTCTGAAACAATTACAGTAACGTAATTTATTTATAATGCTGCAAAATGGATTTCATTTAAAAAAAGTAAAACTATATCTTTTTAAATAAATAAAATTGGAGTGTCTGTTTGTAATAATAAAATAACCACTTTTTACTAGATGCGTAAGAATGTATACGCAGTAAATATACCAAAATAACATTTCCCAGTTCTTTCCGTTTGTTCCGGCTAATCCTGGAACGGCTGGACCAATTGTGCCGGGACTTTCACTGATAGGTAGCTGATGATATAAGGAGTAACTTAGGCTACTATTTTTTTACTAGCTTCACCACGCGGCGACACTCGCGGGTAACATGGCACCCGTGCGAAGCCGGCACGGGCCGCTAATTTTACATATAACTACTATAGACTATAATGGCAGCAAGAATATGTTAATGTAATGTTGTGCAGCCTGACTATGGAGTTGAGCTACTATAAAAAACGACTTACTTTAACAGTGAATGTGCAGCTATATACCAGTCAATCATATGCTTTGTTTTATCTTCGACACTCATTGTTGGGTCACATTCAATGGGCTTATAAATGCCAGACAATCGGTTGTCTTCATCTCTGTAGTGCTGCGGCACTGATGGACATTCTCTAAACATACCTGTAATTATTGTTCAAATGTTTGTTTAAGGTGATGTGTATATGTATGTCTGTGTGGTGACGGATTTAGAATACACAATATCACCAACCCTCACTATCCTGAGGGTGTAGTTAGAGATGACTACAGGATTGTAAGAGGCCTATCACCTAGCCGTATCAGAAGGAAAACTTGGTACATACCCTGTGCCTGTGTGTCTTACCAGTGTGGCACAGTAGGCTGATTTCCCTCCATTAATTTTGAGGAGACCTGACTCAGTAGTGGGTCATTTATGGGCTGAAATGACGACGACGATATGTGTTAGTGTTCTGCAGGTCTTCCCTCAGGCTAATTTTTTTTGATGAGACATTAGATTTATTTTTAACCCCCAACTAAAAAAAGAGGTGTTATATAAATTTGACATGATTGCATATCTCCTGGATCCTGGATGAATTAATTTTCATTTAGTTTAGTTTTTAATAGTGTGTTAATCATGTGTGTTATGGTTGTATCATCATAGAAACTAAAATTATGACAAACTCTGTCAATTCTCGAAAAAGTAATAGTGTAACTAAAAGGGGTTTTCATGTGAGTATTTTAATTCAATTAACTATTAATAGTGAGTGCATACATACACATATATTTTGGACAAGCACTTAGTAATTATTATTTTGTGTAAGTGCTTTTTCATACTTGCCATTATACCTTCAAAGCGAACTTATTCTACTACTGCATCTGCTAAGAATGTGTTATCTTAGTAATGTATGAAGAAAATCTGCTTAGGATTTTAACCATTATAACTTTACATAAAACAATTGATAAGTACTACAATATATCTTTAGGCAAGGTTATTGTTGAAGAAATAAGTGAAACCAACTTCGAGTAATTGCAAGTTTACACTGAGTACTGTGACCAATTTCAATGAAAGTTATTTGTTAAGCATTTTATGCAAGGTTACTTGTAACTCTACTGACTTTAAAAAAATGCAAAGTTATAGATTGTTTTGATTTAAAACAAAAAAATGTAAAATGCATCCATGTACATGCATCATGGTAAATAATTATAATGGTGATGGTCAATTATTAATGTATTTGTGAGATTTTACAATGGGATTTGATTTATTTTGAAAAATGCACCAAAATCAATGGAGTTTAATATGTGAGTTTGACATAAGTGGAAAATAATTTTATTCAAATGGGTGTGTATTGTATAGAAAATAACAGAAATCATCATTGTATTAGACCATAAAATAGCCACTCCCGAGACAAGCCTCCTACAAATTCATGGAGGGACAATGATACCATGCCAGATGGGTTGGCACAGGGTTTGTATCAAGTTATCCTTCTCAAGCCACTAGATGATTTGTCTCCTTTATTTTACTGTTCCTTTTGTATTCTAAATCTATAGATAACTTACCAAAACTAGTCAATACTGTATTGCCATTTTCCATTGAATGTCTAGTTAAAGTATGGTCAAAATCTGTGATAATCTGTAGTTTGATAAGTCCGTCTTTGATTATTTTATTAAGTTTTTGTAATAAATCTTGTTCATTTCTTAAGTGTACATTTTCTTTCTTCAGTTCCGGTATTTCTTCTAAGTTCACTAGCAATTTCATAGCTGTAACTAACTAGATATTATTGGCAAAAAGTATATGTAAACGATAAATTAGCAACAAAACACGTATATTTTTATGATTAGATTTAGATAACCCCTCCCGGTTTGACAATCTGGACAGCTAGCAATCAAATTTATTTTTACGACAACTGGATTTCAAATAAAGTATTCGTTCGTACCTAATATTTTAAAATTTCAAAATATTGTGCGTAATATTTATTTACGTATTTAGGGACACAAAAGGTTTGTCTTTGCTTCAAATACAGTCCCACGATCGTAAATAATAAAAAAATATTAAAATTCACAAGCGCACGCAATAAACACCACGACTTTCATATGTCAACTGTCTGTCAGTCAGGCAGGTCGAGCAAGTGTCTCGGACAGTCTCGGTTGTCAATACAAAAAATACGTACGTAAATTTAAAATTCACTCAATTCATCAAACGTCAAATTGCCATACTACGAAAGAAATGTAGAAGAAGCACAATAACTTTTAATAAAATAATAATGGTTCTGGAAATTCTGGTTTAAATAAAGTATTTGCAGACGGTGCCTTAAGAGTAAGAATAAATAACATAAAAGTTGAGTCAATTAAAAGATGATATTTTTGATATAGCTAGGTGTCATACCTAAATAGCCTAACTTGCCTACGGGAATATCTAATCGATAATCGTATAGTTTCTTATGCGATTTTAAACCACCCACACTTCTCTTGTAACCGTTTTTTGATACTGCTGGAGGGGTAGGGTCTGCAGTTATGTGGGCCTCCGGAACACGATCAGCTACCCACTAAACCCCTTGTGGTCGTTGCAGTATAAATAAAAGTCAGACACTGCTTTACAAGAAATATAATCGTTTACACAATAGTCTGAACACAATTAACAATATTTGTATGGCGTGATATTTGTACGAGTATACGTGAGCGGCGCGGTACCGAGCGACGTGACCACTCGCTAGTAATGTCTCGGTCGAACTGGCGGTGGCGGGCGGCGGATGCTCGCGCGCGCGCCGGTTGGGGCGCGGCAGTCCTTTGTTCTCTCGCGCATACGTGCGTACATAGGTATAGGCTTGCCATGCAGGTATCGAGTGTCCAGATTATAGAGGCGGGACGCCTCAGTACTCCCCCCCCCCCCCATAAGGAAAAAAGAAACAGGGAGTAAGCGGCTGCTAGCAATTAGAGGTCAAGTTTATTAGGGAATCTAACTTTTCTGCCCAGTCTTGTTGTTAGATGTGCAGGTTTAGATTCAACTGTAGGAACAGGCGATGTAGCGAATGGCGCAGTGTGTTTCGGCGCGGTTGCTTCCGGAGAGGACGAGGGCGTAGGTGGTTCCGGTGTAGATAAAGGTAAATTGAAGTTGAGGTCAGAATCAGCCATGTACGCTGGTTTGATGTTGTTGATGGATACGACACGCGGACATCCGTTGATCTTAACTGTGAAAAACTTGTCATGCCTCTTGATGACTGGGTAAGGGCCTTCATATGGGTTTTGTAATCCTTTCCCATTAAACTTACGGACGAATACGTATGAGGTTGTAGCAAGATCTCTGTGTATGAAAGTTGATGACTTTGAATGGCGCGACATAGGGACTGGAGACAAATTTGCGAAAGCCTGTTTTAGTGCTGAAGCGAATGCTGATGACTGTGGCGCTGTAAACGGCTGTGGTGAGAGGAATTCTCCGGGGAGTTTTATATTTTGGCCGAACACCATTTCAGCCGGTGTAGCCTTTATGTCCTCCTTAAAGGCTGCGCGGAGTCCCATCATGACTACAGGGAGTTCATCTGACCATGAGCTGTTGTTGTGGCATTTTAACGCGGCTTTGAGTTGTCGATGAAGGCGCTCGACTAGGCCATTCGCTGCAGGGTGGTATGGAGTGGTGTGAATATGCTGGAAACCACACAGTCGGGACAAAGATGAGAAAAGCTCCGACTCAAACTGCCTGCCCTGGTCGGTAGTTATACGAAGAGGTACACCGTATCGACATATCCATCCAGAGAATAGTTTCTGTGCAACAGTTTCCGCTTCCATATTACGCAGTGGGTATGCTTCAGGTAGTCTGGAAAACCGATCAACAATGGTAAGTATGTAACGGTACTCTCGAGATAGTGGAAGGGGCCCTACCAGATCGACGTGAATGTGTTCGAATCTAGTGTTCGGTGGGATAAAGGTTCCTGGTGAGGTAGTCATGTGGCGGTCGAACTGGCGGTGGCGGGCGGCGGATGCTCGCGCGCGCGCCGGTTGGGGCGCGGCAGTCCTTTGTTCTCTCGCGCATACGTGCGTACATAGGTATAGGCTTGCCATGCAGGTATCGAGTGTCCAGATTATAGAGGCGGGACGCCTCACCCTTAGTGTTTATACCCTCACGCATCTCGTTTGGGCCGCCACCGGTTCGTGACAACGCAGTCTATTAAGGCGCCCCGACGAAGGCAAACGACTATCGGAGGGTATCTCGGGGTTTTGGCTCTGGGGACTCCTCTGTCCTCAGAGTTGCCTCGGAAGCCTTAAGCTGTCGCGCGACACACGGCGTGGTCATTGCATTGGAGGGTGACCACCACTAGCAGCGAAGGGACGGCCAGGCAGGCGTGCCACGGCTGCCGCCACGACCACGTGGGTCGGGCGCCAGCTCATCCGGCACCTTACGGGGGCACGTGCAATGTCCGGCGTCTCTCAGTGGGTTTCCAGAGCTCCCCATCAAAGCGTGGGGCCCGTTTCCACGCCCCGGAGTCCCACATAACCCGACTGGCGTTTAGCGGTCGGGTATCCATGAGGATTTCCAACGTATAAATAAATAAATAAAAAAGGCGGTAAGTCACTCGACCCACACCGGCTTCTAGGGCGGGTATAGGAGATAGGTAACGTCGCCTCCTCCTATACCAGGGCCAGACTAACAAGATTTCACAAAGCTAAAGGAGGATCTATAGCTTTGTGAAAACTTGTTCGTCTACCAGAGTTAGTTTATCGGTAAGAGATTGTGAGACGTTTATATACTGTCTCTTTATATAATTCTGTGTCTATGTTGATATATATTAAAGAAAACCACGTTTTTTCGAACCAGATTGTTATGGACTCCAGTGATAATTATTAACCTAGAAGCTTAGTCATAATTTCGACACCTTTGTTCTGATGATCTAAATCTAAATTTTTTTATTGGATTCCTAGGTACTGCAAAACCTATCACCCCTAAATTATTGGTTTTTAATTTTCACCCTCTACGATCAACCCCTTTTTTAATAGCGATATTTATATGGCAAAACCACGTTTGCCAGGTCATTATACATATAATTCAACTGTAAGTGTGTATATCACTTGAACTCCTCCTAGACGGCTGGACCGATTTGAATGATTTTTTTTGTATGCGTTTGGGTGGTTTAGTTTCACACACCAGCCCGACAGATGGCGCTGCAGTCGGTAAACGAATATCATCCAGGACAATGTCTGCCCGGTCAGCTAGTTATTATCTAATATTCGTAGACGATGTCGCCTAATTCGAAGAAAATTCACTTATATTAGGGGAAAAGGTTAAAAATTGATTGAATTTAGCTACTATTTACTTTAAATTAACAACTATCCCCTAGATTACGTTTATATTATCTGCACAAGATCGTGCATTGTGGAAATCTATGGGGGAGGCCTATGTTCAGCAGTGGACTTTTGTGGCTGATAGATAGATAGATTACGTTTAGAGAAGAATATAATATATCTACCTTGGACAATTACTAATGTCCTAAATAAATTATTAAAAGGATATCCGTTAGCTGGAAAAAGAACTGGCGCTTATAACAGAAAGACTGACCTAGAAATTAAATGTTACGTTTTTGATAGCTTTCTTCCATGCCTCACCACCTACTTCTCATTAAGCATCACCGAGATAGTCTAGTTCTCTGCCGGAGAGGAGCACGATTGGCGTCTTATACAGGATGGATTACGAATCTTCTCTAAAAGATCTAAATTCTAAACCAATTGAGGGGTTACCAGACGTATTTGCGAAGCACTCAAGACAATCAGATGAAGGTTATGTCAGAACAGAATTTTATCGTTGGAAATCCATATGAATTCATGGCCTCGGGGACTAGCCGGGGTATGTGCGACTCCGGGGCGCTGAAAAATAGAAGATGGAAGCGCCCTCACCTACCCACTAAAACCTAGACTGTCCGCATGAGGGTCGCGGGAAGCGCATGGGGAATTATGCTCCGAGAGAACGGAATCCTAGAAAAGGCAGAAAAAAAGAAAGGTAAGATAAAATATGGGAATGGAGAGGAAGAGGAATAAAACTGGAAAACAATGGAAAATGTTAAAGGAATCTTATGCCAAAAGGCAAACTGAACTGAGAGGCATTCTGTGAAAGTCCTATTTATTCGAAAATATAAAAGTTCAGGATAAATGAATGATTAATTGACTTGTTTTCTATTAATGGTTTATAAAAGAAATCAAAACACTTCACTGCATTATAAAACTAAATAAAGTTTATTACAAAATCTATACCTAAACGCACTTATAAACCAAAATATAGACACATTTCTTAAATTGATAAGTTACTTACAAATAAATAAGATAAATCGTTCTATATTATTACCAAGTTGGTATTATTATTATGTATTTATTGATTACCTATATGTATTTCATAAGAATACAAATATGGTGGAGAAAAAAACTATTACACGGCAAAATTGAACGCTCGAGATTATATGTCCAGTTGCAGTAGGTACAATTATTTTTAAATTCAAGGCATGAACGAAAGTTTACACTACCACCAATATTTGATCCAATTATATTTCGAGCACTTACCGATAAGTTAACTGTCAAAAATGCTCCACTGCGGATTCAAATTCAGCAATTTCATAACTGTTGCGTATTTCATATTAATTATTATTTAGAAAAACATCAAATCTAGTCAGCGTTTATAAATACTCTTGCTGGTACAAGTAGGGTTATAGTTAACCTATTGCTATAATAATTGGAGAATTTTAGTTTCAGAATAGTTTATTAATACTAAATCATCATACTCTACATTCATTTTTAGTAATCCACTGAACACATATTTTTATATTTCAGACATGTTTTAAGACTATATTCAAACGTTAAAAAGTCTATACACAGGTCACACTGTTCGTTTTATTAAACCAGATCGAGTGTACTTTTATAATGTTTTCCAGTCGCCACATGCAGGGCTGTCCCAATTTATATAATTAAACATAATATAAAGATTACATGATAATAAAATACAATAATCGAAACACCAAAGCAATTACTAATATGTAAATAATTTTAAAAGCCGAAGTACCAATAACAACACTTAAATTTATAGACTGATTCTCACTTGATGCATCCACTAATCAAAACTAGTGATGTGAATTAAGCCGAACGCACATTACGGGATGCATTCGATGAGTTTGTTCCATATTCAGATGCGCCATTAGGTCTCGGTCAGATTTTTATCCGCCGTAGGCATTAAAATTATCAACCCCAGTCGGATGCGGGCGGTTAATAATTTGGTAATGCAAATTACACCGGAGAGGCTGCTGGTTGACAACGAGCTTCTCCCGAAGCGAAATATTAACGTTATCATTCCGACTAATGTGCTTTGCAGTACGGCGTTCAATACAAAGAATGAAATGCTCGAGTTGAGACGGTTGCGAACCGTTCCCGAAAACGGAAGAAAGTCATCCGACGCGTCCCATACTAATAGTCAAGTTTCAAGAACAAAGACCTAAAAATTGGAACGTTAAGACATTTTAATAAAAGATCAAAATGTCGTTTTAATAATTATAAAATACATAACTCTTGGTTTATTTACATTAATATGTTCGAGATACATATATACAAATGGTACAAATACTATAATTGGGACTTCGAAAAACCAGAATAGTTCGAAATCCTGTGTATGTGAATAAACTATAAAATTATATCACTTGTTAACAATAGAGGTTACCCACTCCGGGAATCTTATCATATACTATAGGCTATTTTCAACAATTTTGTACACACAAAGTCACACTGACTTGCTTTCAACTGTGTATTTATTTTTTATAGCGAGATATTTCACTTTACAGACGATTAAATACTCAGCCGGTCATTTGCCTTTTTTCAATATGAATAATATATTCAAACGCACGCAATGTATGACACAGAGTATATTTTTCAGTGGATCGCTAGCTGTGACTATGATACAGACTATGATCTTCTTTTAGATATAAAAACCAAATTATACTCCATGTCACATAGAACAGTTTGTTTTCTTTTTAGAGCAAGTCTGCACTGGTAGGCAGACTGCACTCGACTATAACTTTGACTTAGAGTCATTTGAATAGATTTCATGTCTGTTTGAGAAGTGTAATAATTGAGATCTAATTGTTAGCTAAGCTTGAAGTAGATTCGCTGCGCCATAGGAAGATACAACCATTTGTATAAGGCCTTGTTGATTGTATTGTTTCCATAATTGGACCGTAGCGGGACCACACGTATTGCTGCTGAGGTCGCTGATTCCATCTCATTCACACAAATACTCTGACTACTTCAGTCATCGCTGATTCGCCGCTTTTTGGATTTTTTCTTCTCCATCGCCTCCATCCTCATGTCTTCGAGATCTTCCATAATACCTGCAACAATAACGTTTAGTTTGACCAATACAGATATATGCACGGTTCCCGGTTCGATTCCGGGGTCGAGCAAGTGACTTTGTATAAACCAGAGTATTTGTTTACATTAATTTCATTTTTTCAAACAGCCCCCGCAGTACATGTAAAAATACTCATCCAGTCAGGCGGGTATATGACGGGTGTGCACTAGTTCAACAATGTTAGGGGCTGTCTATTAATCACGTGAGGTTCGAAAAGGGGGGGGGAGGGGTCCAGTAAAAATCACGAAATATCACAAGGGGGTAGAGGGGGTAGGGTATAGTAACTTATCACGTGTAGTTTTTTTTTGTCAAACGCTTGATTTTTAATCCGAAACGCGGCGACGGCGTGTATTGACCTTTGAGTGTAAGGGCCCCCGCGTGTTTAGGCGGCGGCTTACTAATAGAGACGGCGCGTATCATACTTTTCTGTAGTTTGCTTTTTTAGTAGACTTAAAACTCGATGGAATCCCAGTTTTAAAGACTAGCAACACTGAATTTGTTTGTCAAGTTACGTGCACAGAGCACATTTTAATTTCCTGTCTTTTGTGCAATTTCAGTAAATCCGTCCGAGTTGACCTACTACTGCTCCTCCAGTTTGTAGAATGTTGTGATAACTCAAGTGAACTTGTTTAGCGTCTAGTAATAGGCCCTTATTCGATATATGTATTAAAATGTGCTCTGTGAGGGTGTCAAGGACTGTTCTATGCCACGACGTGGGCACTAAGCCTGGTGACTGGTGATGGATTTATAATAAATAGTGTCACCACCCCATTCCCTCCTGAGGCTGAGGGGAGCCGACAGAATGAAATGACTTTATGTATTCTAAATCCGTCACCACACGGAAGGCCTAGTGCCCTCCATGCGATGGGGCGAAGCCCGACTCAGCAGGGCGTCATTTGTGGGCTGAGTAGTAGTAGATATAGATGGAGCTAAACAAGTTTTACTTCAGTCGTGTTTTTATTGTATTAGGTTTCAATAGATATTATAGTGAAATATTTACATTTTATTACGTCAAAGGCAGGCTGTGTATAAAGCAAGCTTATAATTTTGTTGAATTACTCACCAATTTTTTTACTAATATACTCCTCGCGCTGCTGGCGGGCAAAGCTGGACTCCATGGTGGGATCGTCATCATCGTCCATATACCGATACCTTTAACAAACAGAATAAGTACAACAAACTTTCATTGGAAGTTAAACAAGTACCTCTACTGTGACAGAGTCAGTGTTTAGCTAAATCTCCATTCATACCATTTCTCGCTTTTGCTCATTCTTTCATTCCTCATACTATATCTTTCATTCATTCGTCCCTTTCTTTCCAATGGGGAGAGTCCCGTTTCTATGTGTCTTTTTACCGAGTTTTTTGATATTATTCTACTAGGTAAGACATCCATATTTAAAGATAAGATCTTTAAATATGGATGTCTTACCTACTTACCATTATGTTACCAAGTATATTCTACAATATATTGTTAACATAACTATTCTTACCGATGAAAACAAGTAACTTATCGTACTTTAGGAGCAGGCCGTCAAGGAACGCCTTTGGTTTGAGTAGCTCAGAGTGTTGGTAGCCATTTTTTAAAGACTATTAAATGAATATTAGATTTAACGAATATTCACATGGGAGACTCCGCCGGCAGCAGATGTCAATCACCTATTCGAGTTTAGAAAGTATGATAACTTTAAATTCTATCAAAACTTACTTGGACTTGTCATAGCCAAAGATTTCCTTGATGTGTCTCGAGTAGTCCATCTCTTCGTCTCCATCATCTATGAAATCGTCCAGCTCGGAGTCGTATTCCGAATCGGAGGGCACGGCCCGGCCTGTTCGCAATAAATGAAATTAAAAACACATATTTAATTAATTATGTATGCGTGTGTAAGCAGTAGGTACCTCTACTAGCATACTTTCCCATAGGGGCCGTCCATAAATTGCGTCAAGCGCTCAGGAGGGCGGGGATGTAACAAGGAGGGGGAAATGACGTGATTTGTGGGACGTAATTTATATCCCCATGGGTCAAAAAACTCACAGATAACTGTTTATGAAAAAAAACACCTTTGTCGCAGATTATAATATCAATTAGAGCGATAAATTCGTTAAAAAAATTATAATTTCAATATGCAGCCATCACGAAAGTCTAAGATATTACCTATTTCTCTATTAAATTAGTCAACATTTATGGCAACTAGACAAAGCGTCACTAAACATCTGCATTTGCAGAGGGAAGGCTGAAACTTTTTACAATATGGAAGAAAAGACAGAGACTGCCTCGTTGGTCTAAAGGTTAGATGTGCGGCCTTCGGAACAATGGGTCGCGGTTTCGATCCCTGGTGTCGGGCAAGTGTTTGTCTAAGCCAGAGGCACTTACTCGGAGTCTGGGTGTCATTTTTGTTCGTTAATTTCATGTTTGTAAACCATCCCCGCGGTATACAGGTTATACCTAATGCAGGGGTTTCGTTTTTCTATCGAAAAAAAATAATAATTCTATGCATGGAATGAATAAAGTCGAAACATAAATTGCGCAAAACTTACGTTTGAGTTTGTTCCTATCATTAGGATGTGGTTTTCTCTTGACGTCGCCTGGTGGGAACTGCCGTGCGCCATCTTTTCGCACCCCATTCTTCCCTATAGAGTTGACGTGTTTATCAAAGTCAAAACTGTTAGTGACTTTCGGTTTACTTGGTCCCGCCTTATTTTCTGGATACTTCTTTCCGTCGGTCTTGGCGGAGCCGTCCGAAGGCCTCTGCTTGGCCAGCATTGCTTTGTCTTTAAGCCCATCAACTTGATCTTTTCCTTTTGGCACTGGTTTACCTTGGGCGCTATGGCCGTTCAAATATTTCCCTTCACTATTTTTACTTGGTATAGTAAACTTTTTATCATTAGAATTCTTATCTATCCTATACGTGTTTTGGCTTTTCAAATCTATGCTCTTTTTCGCCTCCTGCTTTTGACTGTCCTTATTTTCATATTTTGTTCTATCTACAGGTTTGTCTTTCACGTTTTTCTCTAATAGCTTAACACTATCTAACTTGGATTTTGCTTTTTCTAACCTTTCTCTGTCCTTGTTTAATCTATCTATATCTCTTTCTATCCTTTCTCTCTCTGCTTTTAACTTCTCCAGTCTTTCTCTGTCTATCTTTTCTTTCGAACGTTCAGCCTTTTCTTTTTCTAAGCGAGCTTTTTCTTTCTGTAATCGCTCTATCCTCTCCATCTCAGTTCGTTCTCTTTCGCTAACCTTGGGACTTTCATTCTTATTATTTACTTTATCCGAAAGTTTTGGGATCCTACCAATACCATTTGTTTCAACCTTTTTTTCACGTTCTACTTTAGTTTCTTTTGTAACTGAAAAAGAAACATTGCAATATGTAAAAATATATAACATCCTGTCAAGATTTTTACAATACAATATAATCCGCGCGAGAGCTAGGCCAAGGGGCAATAGAAGACATTTAACACACATTAAAAAAATCCTCTGTGGATTTACTTCAATATTACATGCGACTTTTCTCATCAAAACGAACTACTCTTCCAATGTTAGGGGGCTGCTCCACAAGACTTGATCCAGAAACTAAATTTTCTAGTGTTTAGCTGGCACACTTACCTTTCTTCGGCAAATTCTTTTCGGCTTCCAATCGTTCCAATCTACGCTGACGACGAGCCATCTCCTCTTCATACTCACGCTTCTGTTTCTTGGTCATCAATCTTTCCGTCTCTGTCTCAGTCACAGTTTTCTTGGGCACAGCTTCCAATGGTTCACTTTTCTTTTGCTCGGCCAGTTTCAACAGCTGGTTGAAGTCCATTGGTGGCGGAGCCAGTTTCCGTATCTTAGG
Organism: Clostera curtula; assembly: GCA_905475355.2. Taxonomy (NCBI): domain Eukaryota; kingdom Metazoa; phylum Arthropoda; class Insecta; order Lepidoptera; family Notodontidae; genus Clostera; species Clostera curtula. The sequence goes on from FR997802.1 coordinate 767,478, forward strand.
TTTATCTGGTTTCTTGTCTTCCTTCTTCTCTGGCTCGTATTTCTCAAATGGACTTGATGGTCTCTCTGAAATGTGAATACCAATCTAAATTAGATGGAGGATTTCCTTGATGCTAAGGATCAAACAAAGCTTCACATCACAACTAACAACAAAGTTGTATGGCATAGAAAACATCAATGTCAAATAGTTAACGCACACACGATTCTCAACGTGTTGACTGCAAACTAAAAGGTGCCATGCTGGTTAATTAAGATCCACAGTTGTTAATGATGATTTATTGTCTAATTTTCACTGACCACTTGTAACTTTGTCAGAATAATTATTAATTATTAGTTCAGGAAATATAAACTGGTCACTTCTTAGTTCTTATGTACTTTGCCATCTTTACAAACATTCAATTCATATTTCCTGAACTATACAAGCTTTATATTAGAAGCTGAAACAAAATTATTCTTCAAAATGATAAGATAATATCTTTTCAAAGAGCTCACCACCATTTTCCCCTCTTCGTCTCCGCTTATGTGGTACAGGGTCATCTTCATGTTTCAATGCATGTTTTACCCGTTCCCTAGTACCATTTAAATCCTTTTTCACAAATTGGTCTGTGAAAGAAATGTATGATGTTATTATTAACAGCAAATGACACATGCTGTGTTCAGGCATGAATGGACATGTGCCAGCACAATGAAATGCACAATATACAGGATGTAGCAAAAGCCCTATAACCATCCAAAGAAAGGGCCTCTATGCCCTTAGCAGTATAAACCATTCTAGGTTACATCATTTTTAGCACAATACATGGATTCCAGTGAAAACCAACCAACTATCTACTTGTAGGCTTAGTAATTGGAGGTGCACAAGGTTTCTTAGTGTATTAGTGCATACTACCCTTAGAGCACTTTCTTCACCAGCTGGTGACAAAAATGGCAAGAAAAATTTTTTTCTTGAAATTTTGCAGTAAGTATAGATAGATGGTAAAAATTATTTAAAAATCTGTGTGGTCATGTATTTAGAATACAGCATCACCATACCATTCCATCCTGAGGTTGGTGTAAGAGCCCGCAAAAGGAAATGACAAGGCGACAAACCTAGCCACAAGAGAAAGAAAACTTGAAATGAAACCCTGTGCCAACCCGTCTGGCCAGCGTGGCACAGTATGCTAATTACCCTCCAGGTAACTTGAAGAGGCCTGCCTCAGCAGTGTATCATGGGCATGTCTATGGGCTGAGTAGTAGTAGTTGGCAACAGGATTGTTTATTTGAATGTTGAGGTACTGGAACATTTTGATTCCCCGAGACCAGTTCAAAACAAAATGTTTCTACACAGTTTAAATAAGTATAGCTGTTTAGAACATTGATACAGAATAACTAATGCATGTTGCATGTTGGTAGTGCCTATAATACCACCACAAAATTTCAACCAGTAGTGCATACAATCATTAGCAGTTACATATTAAACTGGAAAAGCAGCAGGATGCACTGTTAGCTGCCTCCGCGGTTCAACCGTTAGTGTGTACAGGGGCTAAGATTTCTTAATGAACCCATTAAATAGTGTGCAGTAAATGATTTTTTCAACCATATATTGGTAATTTTACTGATTTTACTTACTCTGTAAAATCTTACACTTACTTGTTGTGGGAAACTTGGGTTCTTCAGGTATTTTACTGTATTTCTGCATCATTTTTTCATAGATGGCAGTGGATTCAGGAGCTTCATACCCATAATCATCTTGGTCTGGTTGTTCAGGACCTTCTCTTGTGACGGCAGTGTTGTCTCTATCTATGGCGTCAGCCAGCACAGACTTATTGGCAGATTTTATGACTTTAAGGGTCTTCTGGATCTTCCTGAGTGCCTTAGGATCTCGCATAGCATGTAACTCGTCACGTTTACGCTGCGCATCCAGCTTTTTCTGCCGTTCTTCTTCATCTTTCTTTGCGAGAAACTTTTGTATGTTAGCGGATAGTCGATCTCTTTGTTTCTGCTCCTTTTTTGGTGGATCAAAACGGGCCTTGTAATAAACATTTTCCTGCAACAATATGTAGTGGGATGTCAATAGAGATAAAACAGGTACCCTTTGATACCACTGCATTTAATATAAACAATATAGTTTTTTATATACGTTTAATAACACACAACTTTAGCATCCCAAATATAATTGATAAAATTCACACTATCTAGGCAAAGACCAAACTCACAGATGACTTTTGTTGTTGATTTCTCTGTGCTGCTAACAAAGTCTCACGGAACTCCATTCTGCTACATTTATATACACCGTCTGGAAGTAAAGCTACTATCACAGTAAAAACATTGCAATATTTCCACTAATTATTTACGATTTTTCGTAAAATACGTGTCAGAGTTAATTTCGATACACAATCCCACCATTTTCTGGAAACGTACTGAGCATAGACAAATGTGAAAATGAAAAAAGTAGAGTTGTTAGAAATGTGATCTTACTGAATATCGATTATCGATAAACTTTGTAAAGCTACGGTATGAACAACGATATAAATGACAAATATACCGTAGCGTGTCTGTAAAACAGCTGAGTGTATAGGTAAAAAAAAACTTTGACTCTATTTATTAATAGAAAAAATAACTGGATCACCGGCATCATATTAACAAAATTATCAAGAATAAAAATGTAATATAAAAAATTATAAACAGGCCACGGACCATAGTAGGCATCTAAAGGGATCGCCTTTTTTCCCTGAGGGGTAGGCAGAGATCACATCCTTCCACTTGCTACGATCCTGGCTCACAACTTTTGCTTCTTCCACTCGGGTTTTTACTATTTCTAAATATTTGTATCTCATGTTTAATTAAATAAAACAATTTCTACTACGCACATACGTATGCTAATTATTTAATAAGGCATTAAAGGCCCCAAGTCTTCTTCTTCTTTGGTGCACTGCATGTAGACTTTTTGCTATCTGTACTCGTTGTCATTTTGACAGTTAAATGACATTAAAACTTTACATATTTCATCTCTTTCTTTTGGTTTCTTTCAAAACTTGACGGAAGACGAAAATATGGTTCGTGTATAATTTTTTAAATGAAATCAAGCTATATCTGTAGAATCTTTTTTCGAATTATGATTTCGTTGTTTGTTTTTAGTGATTTACGAGTGATTAGTGCTATATAATGTTTTATTTCGATCAAACAATAAACAAACCTTACAATGTTTTTCGCCGCAGGCCACCTCCAAGAAGAAGACTAGGAAGTTGAGGGGACACGTGAGCCATGGTCACGGTCGTATTGGTAAGTTTAAAAGAATAATCCATTTTAAACGGGTTACTATGCCCGTGAAACATTCAGACTTCAGTAAAACATTTATTGTTAACAAAACATAACCTATTCATGATCGTTCATTATTTCCCTTAGATGTACTACAAAGTTCTACAAAACGCTTATATGACTAAATTTATTCACAAGTGGTCCAAATGGCTTCATCCAGTATGGACACAGTTGCTGATTTTATTAAACACTGATATTAGCAGATCTGGACTGATTTAACTGTATACATTTTGTGTACTAAACGGGGAGCTGTCTAATATAAGGAACCGATAAAAACATTGCTTGTTGGATATAATTTCGAAATTATTGGATAGTGCTAAATATACATCATGACTTGTTAAATTCCAGGAAAGCACCGCAAGCATCCTGGAGGTCGCGGTAACGCTGGTGGTGAACACCACCACAGAATCAACATGGACAAGTACCATCCTGGATACTTTGGTAAAGTAAGTATCATGTATTGGTAACAAATTTAATAAACTTTTACATTACTCACAATATAACTAAGTGGCATTTAAATCACCATTCCATCTTTATAGAAGCCACAAGAAAGGAACAAGACTAGTAGAAATACTAGCCACCAGTGATGGTATTGATATTCAACAATGTACCCAAGACATCAGCCGTGCCCCCTCAGCAATGATATTTTAGATAATTGTATTATCACCTAGCCCCAGGAGAAGGAAAACTTGTTATAAACCCTGTACCAATCCGTCTTGCCAGCATGGCACAGTAGGCTAATTCATGAATTAGGAGGAGGCTCAACTCAGCCGTGGGTAATTTATGGGGCTGAAACAACAATTGATGTTTAATGTGGGCCGAGTTGTACTAACTAAATAATATTACTAATGACCCTATATTGGGGTGATATTATTAATTTATTTTTAGGCAGTGTGTAAAACAAATTTATTCCTCCATGAATTCTTAATCTTATTTTAAGTTTCATTGATTTGCCAATTTACTGTAATTATTCTAAACATATATTTAATGCCTTAATTTATATTCTCATAACATTGATTGAAGAAATTATCATAGTATACTTTGATTGCCTTGAATAATATTCTAAATCTATCAACAAACGGGCTACATTTTTAGCCACCCCAATTTAATGTTCTTTCTTATTTGACTTTCAGCTTGGTATGAGGAATTTCCACCTGAGGAGGAATAAGCTCTTCTGTCCTGTTCTGAACCTGGACAAGCTCTGGACCCTGGTGTCTGAGCAGTCTCGCCTGAAATACGCCAATGCTACCGATGGCAAGGTTCCAGTAATCAACATTGTTAAAGCTGTAAGTTTGCACAGATAAAAACTAAGTAAAATAAACTAAATGTCATAACAGAAGTCTAGACTAAACTAAATTTCGATAACTTATTGTTTTTATATGTTCTTGTTTAATTGAATCCATTGAGGCGAGTCTTTTACTCTGGCTCAGGTCATTAGGAAGATGAAAATTCAGTGGATGCCTGTCAACTCCTTTCATTCTCCCCTAAGCCTCATAATGTCAGTGCTTTAATGAAATTCATTGATTCCAACAGTATTAATGTGTAATTCTTCAATGCTTACATTGTGGGTTATGTCTGCTTTATACCACTTTTTGTTCTTTCAGTATCTTTTTGTAGTTGATAGATGCGGCCCTCCCCAAATTATCATGCATTAAACTATTGGAAACTCAAAATTAGTTAACATTACATACAACACATGAGTAGCTAGAACTTGACACTGGCAAAATTGTCCAAGTCAATGGCAGATTGCCATAGAAAAAAACTAATTGAGAATACCAAATATTAGAGTACTAATTACAGATAATATTGGAGGGTACAATCATATCATAATATAATAAGGACCCTTATATGTTCATTTTATGTATCAACAGATTTTCTTATCATATGTATTTTTATACCAGGGATACTACAAGCTGCTCGGCAAAGGCAAGCTTCCCAAACAGCCTGTCATAGTGAAAGCTAAATTCTTCTCCAAGACAGCTGAGAAGAAGATCAAAGATGTTGGTGGAGTGTGTGTTTTGTCGGCGTAATTTATAAGTATAAAATATAAAACTTTAAAACCCTATAAAGTAGTTTTAGTTAAGCTTCCCTAACTAACTTACCTAATGTACCTAATGACTGTTGGTGTGACTTAACTAGCTAGACAGTGTCCCAGGTAATTACAGCATAGTGTCATGTTCATCATAGGGCCTACTTGTTTGGAGCATATAGTCTACTCAACTCAATAGCTTGTCCATATTCAACATGTTCACTTGCACAGCAATACATTTCAATGAACTAGTAATTATGAAATATCTGCACTTTATGACAAATGTTGCAAAGTATTGCATGTATTTTAATTCCAACATTAAACTGCCAGAATTAAAATACATGCAATACTAGGGAGTTGGTTTTGTAGCCATCCACAAATATGTTGGTACCTACTCCAAAAGAATTGATTTTGCTGTCAATATTTTTATCCCTAATAATTTATTTGCCTTCAAGTTGGGTATAGTTATTTTTAGTAATAATAGTAATTATTTCTGAATGTTAACTCACTCTCTTGATGTAAGTGATTACTGGCACCTATGTAATGTTTGTACATTGTTCCCATGTGTTATTTCATTACATTACGTCTCAGAATGGGTGTAGCATGAATACACACTGCTAAAGAATGCATTCTCTATACTATAGTTGGGTCCTTCGGGTTAGTGAAATATACATTACAATTAGTGTTTCTATATTCACTATTTCTCTGGCAACAAAAACATACAAACAACATAGACTTAGACAGGTTTATTAAATAATATGTGATTGTATATTACATATTATAAATAATATAATTCAACGATACAAATTAATGTAATTGAGACCTACTGTAAAATGATACTGTAACTTAGGTAATACTATTAAAATGTAAATAATTTTTTAAGTTAAATACAATTCAGATTCATTTGTCAGTCAATGGTTTCAGTTCTATAGCACATTGTTTTCATTTGTAAAAACATTTGCCCAAAGTTACACTTATGTTTTACTACTGTTAGTAGTGACAAATGCAAATGAAACCCAACCAAAGGTTTCAAGTAATGTTAAGTGACAGAACCAATATTTACAATATTAAGTATATATTGTAAGTGTATGTGTGGGCCTCATTTGTGGCATTTGTTCGGTGGGAGCTTGAGCCACAGGCACACTATCTGGGGGCCTTGCTTGTTTGGCCTTCTTCCTTGCAGCATCACTTTCAGCGTAATACATCCCAAGGCGAGTCTTAATTGCAGCCAAGGCAGCACCATTAATCTCATCATGGAATATGTATGTATACCTCCATTGCTTCACAAGAGGACCCTTCTTTCTTTCTTTTTTTACCTTTTTTGAAACTTTTTCTGTTTCCTGAATAATATGAGCACTTTGAGTATAAGCATTTTCTATGGATATGGTGGCATGTTGTTGTGGCTCAGGCTTAGCTGCCACCAAAATAAATGCTGTTGTTGGTTGTGCAGTTCTTGCTGCAGTGGGTAATAATATTCCTACACTCTGACTGCCATTTGTAGTTTGGTAAAAGTTACCTGGTGGTGCAGCCATTGTAGTGGTTTGATACTGGTTTTGAAAGTAATTTTCTGCAATATTCACTAAGTGCCCACTACCAGGATATGCAACAGTAGTCAAAGAATCCTGTGGAACTTGAGGGGGAGGCTGATGCTGTTGAATCTCCACTTGTGGTTGAACAGTCTCAACACTTCTTTTGGATTTGGGCATGGTTGAAACAATATTGTCTGGATCATATGTTTTGATATAATCTTTCCACATTTTAGAGATATTTATCTCCAAGCCTGCTATTTTATCAAGCCTAATGAAATCCTTTAACCTATGTGTATGGACTACAGAATATATGTGATTTTTTATTTGATCATACACACCATTTGGTAAGCGGACTTCTCCAGATCGCCGGTGGCTATTTTTACCACGGTTATCACTGGGAAACATGACTCCATCATCCATCTTTTTACACAGAACTCTAACCTTTCTTTCTGTTATTGCATGGATGTTTTTAAATGCTGTCTGACATACTTGAGTTTCTCGGCCCTTGACTCTTACGAAATATTCGAAGGTGCAGGTGCGCCGACTGCTCGTTTTTACTCTTTTCCGTTTGACATCCACTTGCCTCATGAGGCCAAATAAATAGGCATTTTGTTCATCATGTGTCTTCATACTATAAAAACCTTGAAATGTTTTGAGTCTAATGTCTTCTGGTACTCTTTGATAACATAGTCGACGACAATTACAGTCAGGTCCCGGTTGTTTCGCCGGAACAACTTTTCCATTTGCGTTTATATATTCCAGTCCAGCAATTCGTAAGCGTTTCTGTTTCTGTTTGTGCCATTCTGAAATTAAACCAAATCAAAATAACTGAAGATATTATAACCACTACATTAACGTTATCACCGATAGATGCCTAGCTGCATTGTTATTATGTCTATGTATCTACTTTATTAATATTGTATTTATTCAAGTCTCATGTAATGTATCGAGACGTGAATCTATTCAATAACACAATCGTAAATCAAATTTGAATTACGTGTCAAAAATGTATCCAAACAAATGTTGGAAATAACTTTACCGCACAATAATAAAGGTAATAAGAGTCACAAAATTGGTGCAAGAACGAGAACTCATTTAATATTTATTGATATTATAAAGCATCAACAATAGGAAATCGTTGTAAAATTAAATAACTGATTAGATTGTACATTTACCTTCCGGATTTCGAGCTCGTCTTTTCACAACTTTGCCATTTTTATTTAATTTCACTTTTCGTTCAATATTTGAGACATCGGCCATTTTAGTATCGAAGCCATCGAAGGTGCTACGGAAAGATATTGCCATACGGAAAAAATGAAACTAGCAGGTTGATTACTACTGCGTGTGAAACAGTAAGTACCGACTCCGACATCTACAGCATGAACAAATAAAAATCGCCATGTTGTCGGTTCGCTAAGCAATTCGTCCTGTCTTTCCGGCTGTAGTATTATTTTCATGTTTTTAAGTACCGTTAAAGATTGGTTGGAGATCCTTGGGGGAGGCCTATGTCCAGCAGTGGACGTCTTTTGGCTGAAATGATGAAGTACCGTTACAGAAAGGCTGTCCTCCACATGACTATTCTCCATAATTTTTGATGATTTCATAGTTTTGTTTGATTGAGTCACCCTTCTACAATCAGTCCAGTCTGTCAAACAGTGACGTCAAGGAAACGTATATATTGTTTGACCCGAACTAAAGGAAGTCATTTCATTTCACGTTTTATTTTTCACTTTCTCTATTTGTAAGATCTAAGAAAAGCAATATATACAAGTAAGTGGATTATTATATCCTAACTAACTATTTTTTGATAAAACCAGGTCCAATCTGTCCACAATTCTTGTGCCAAAATACTTTTTGCTACGAAATGTGAATCATATTTTACATTATTACACTATTTGTTATATTTATGCTATTATTTTTAATTATTAGATAAACTACAAAACGTTCTATATTTTTTTAATTCGAGAGTTGTTTGTATGAAAACTAATGGTCAGTAGTCAGTCAGTGGTTCATCTTCCTCTAAATTATTAGGTACCAATCTAGGAATTCCCAGTCATTTCATGACTCACTGTATTTGTATTGTAATTATTTTGCTAGGATTAGTGGGTTTGCCATAATTTATCCACCTTCAATATGTTCCTTGATAACCTTGAATTTTCAGGTAAACATGACATTCCAGTCACCTATGCCAAGCAGAGAATTTTTGTGGGATGTTTTTAGAAGGTATTTATTTCTTTTCATTGCTGACTTGTAATACAAATTGACTTACCTTTTGCATCATATACTACATAATTAATTAACATATTTGTTCTTTGAAAGAAACATTCCTAACATATTAAATGCAACAATAAATTTGAACATGTATTTGCAATACATGTTCAAATTTATTGTTGCAATTAATGTACATTGTTTTTGTTAAGAAAAACAGCAGTTTTTTTATTTATATAGTATGTACTTAAATAGTTATGCAATATTTACCTAATGTAAGATTGTTATAAATAATCAAGACTAATAATTGTAGTTACATAGAAATAATTGTGGCTTGGGGCATTTGTAATAAAGTTTACCAAAAACGAATTTTAATTAAATTTAAAACCCCAAATGTAAATCATTTCTGTTTGAACAGAGTTGACAGAGACCGAAGTGGGCATATTTCAGCTGATGAGTTGCAACAGGCACTTTCCAATGGCACATGGAACCCTTTTAATCCAGAAACTGTCAGACTTATGATAGGTAAGTCCTCTTTTGTACTTATATGAGGTGAAACAAAACCCTATAACCATAACAAAAGAATCAATAGAACAAATGATAAATACCTTCTATTTAATTTCAGGAAAATCAATATTTTTTTAAAATTTTGGGCGCCTACTTATTAATTTGTCATAACTTAAGAAATAAACACAAAGAACCTAAGATAATTATTGGAACTCTGATTACTAAGCTTGTAGAATAATAATTATTTATTAGAATTTTGATTTGTTGTAAAAATATGGTTCAGAAAAACTTAAATAAAATCATTTATTACTTCTACTTATTGACTATAGGGTTTTTGTTACACCCTGTATTAATAACTGGTTATACCATGTACAAGATAACTTGATCGATTTGACAGACGGGCTAGTGATGGGAAACTGAAAATATCTAGTAGACCAAAAAATTACATTTTAAAATACTTGTAACTGTGACAAGTAGGCATGGGTGTATTATGTGTGAAATTCTTTATTGCACTAGACATATAAAACATTGGGTAGATAAGCAATGGTGGGTCAATATTCATAATAAGTTCCTATTTAATATTACAGGGTTATTTTTGGACCTCCCGCCAAATTTAAATAGGTGGTTCAGACCATGAAAGTAAACAAAAAAGAAAAGAAAATAATAATTGTAAAATTTCAATGTGCGAAAGCCAACGAATTTTATTTCAAAATGAAAATGTTTTTTATTCGAATATGGTCATATAAAGTGAAGAAAAAGTGATAAAGAATTTCACACATAATACAGCCACACCATCTCGTCACAGTTACAAGTATTTTAAAATGTTATTTTTTGGACTAGTAGATATTATCTGTTTCCCATCACTGGTTGTCATTGCAAAGTAAAGGTATGATTCCGAACTTCACTGCACTCAGCAGTACTGCCGCAATAGTGCTGTCGCGGCACTACTGATTCCTATACAATATTTTTAAAAGCTTCTATGAGATTACATTCCGAGCTAGGCAGCAATGTAGCGGTTGTATGGGGACCAGTAGTACCGCGACAGCACTTCTGCACGAGCAGCGTAGTTCGGAATCATACATACCTTTATGTCGATCAGAAAAATCGACATCTGTCAAATCGATCACGCTATCTTGAACAGGGTATACTATACCCTGTTCACGATAGCTTGATCGATTTGACACATGTTAATATTTCTGTTCGACTTAAAGGTATGATTCCGAACTACGTCGCGGTAATGGGGACCAGTAGTGCCGCGGTAGCACTTCTGCGTGCAGCGTAGTTCGGAATTATACCTTTACTTTGCAATGACGAATAGTGATGGGAAACAGATAATATCTAGTCTGATGATAATATCTGAAAGAAACAGATAATATCTGATGATTTTGTGTTGTGCGCAGCGTAATGCCGCATTCAGACCAGCCATAAAGATTGGCGCGGACTGTGAGCGTCGTGATACCCAGTATGAGATGGGATGGCGACACTGTGTACTAAATCCGTCACCACATGGATATAATGTACCCCTATTTCTTAATGCCTTTATTCCAGGCATGTTTGATAAACAAAACAGAGGAGTGATCTCGTTCGAAGATTTTGGTGCCCTATGGAAGTATGTCACTGACTGGCAGAACTGTTTCCGTTCGTTTGATCGAGACAACTCTGGGAACATTGACAAGGAGGAACTGAAGAGTGCGTTGACGGCCTTCGGGTATAGACTGTCTGACGAGATTTTGCAGACTATGGTTCAGAAGTTCGATAGATACGGTCGCGGCACGATCCTCTTTGACGACTTCATACAGTGCTGTATCACCCTTCATGTAAGTAACTTTAAAATTAGCTCCAGAAAGATTTACATTGGAAATCATATCATTCTGAAAGTGACTAAATCATTTTTCATTAAATTATATGCAGCAATATATAAATACACTAGCTATAGGTAAAAAAGGGAATTAACCCAATAGTCACATCATTTAATTTCACGTTGTTGTAACCAAAATATTATGTCAATTAAAAAAAGAAAGTGCTTGCCGATTTTTGTTTTTAATTTGGATTATAAACATTTGCCGCCGCTCTGCCTGCTTGGATTTCACTTAGGCACTTTTTTTATGAATTGTTTTCTATCGCCCATAAGTGTAAGAACAGCATTATAATATATTTTCAGTGCAGTATGATTTTACAAGCAGGCATTGGAATTATTTAAATATTTGTTTTCGTTTCGACTTATTGTGCGTCCTAAATTTGCAATGCTGAAATTCTACTTTCCATTCACGACACTGAATTACTTCCATTTAATACAATTTTCTATCTTCATGTCGCGTGTGTTGCAGACCTTAACATCGGCGTTCAGGCAATACGATACGGACCAAGATGGCGTCATAACTATTCATTATGAACAGTTTCTCAAGATGGTGTTTGGGTTGAAGGTAAAAGTGTAAATTCCATTACATGGCAATCTCCTTATACATACGGCGCGGCTTAGCTGGTGCCAGATGCAAGAACACATGTAACTACCGTTAGCATCTGGCCCGAGATTCATATTCTCAAAGTGTATTCTAAACTAGCTTCTGCCTACAATTTCGTCCGCCTAGATTTCAAGCCCGTTCCTAATTGCCAAACGCATTAGAAATCAGGTTTACAATTCCACAAATATGTTGGCATGATCCCTGCTTCAGTGTCTTGCGTAGTCGCGGGATGATATACATACAGCATAAAGCTGCTATGTTGGTGATTGGTTTAGTCATTCTCGAGTTTAGCGCGTTTTCAAACAAACAAATGTTATCAAAATAAGCTGATGCTTTATGGAGTATGGGCTATTCAGATTATTGCAACATGTCTGCTTGGTGCAGACTACCTGGGGAATATTTGTCCTTTCTGTTTTAGGCAACCGAATTAGAACATATTTATGTCATGTTAATTCTAAGTCTTAATACTTTTTATACAGTATTTTAATGGTAGTATCATCATCAACAACAAAAGACTAATAATTATCCATAAGTATTAAGATATTTTTTTACTTTATTTGTAATATCTAATGATTAAGTAATTGCATCTGGCCTCCATAAATGTCGTTTTTTTCGATGCTATATTATTATATCGTGGATCTGCTATGTTGTGTACCTAGCGCACTTTTTGTAATTATTTTCAAAGAAATCCATCGGATAATTTATTAATTAAATAATCGAGTGGATGTATTTATAAAACTCGTCGAATTTATCGATTAACACTCGTTTTCATTACTAATTTCCTAATTATTCTTAAAGAACTTTATTTGCTTGTTCCTGTAACATTTAAAAAATAGTGTATATTTGTCAAAAATCACTCGCTAGGTTAACAATCGTTTTTCTCCTCGCCCAGTGCTGGCCGTAACCGCCGATGTTGCCATTGCCGCACTGGCAACATCGCCTGCCGGCAAGCACGCCGACAATGCTATCATCCACGCTGCGACCCGACCCACCAAATTTAACCATACCCAAATAAGACCCACAGGTAATAATACTAGACCTTTAGCTACTACTAATAGCTTGAGTACCTAGACTAACTACTGTAAAGCCGTGAATGATAGTGTTGGCGCCATTGGTGTGCAAATCGATTAATGCAAAGATCTAAACACACTGACCGGATATGCCCCATCCGGATTCATATGCTCACGCTCCAATATCCGCACCATTCAATTTATAGAAATGATAGGTTGAAATGACGAGTTAGCGTATGGAATTGTCGTGCCGCACACTCTTTCAGTTATTTTAGTCTTTCGGATATTTTAGCTGAACGATCTGATTGGTTAGGTAAAAAATAATTCTGTTTTATTAACAATTAATATAGCATTCCGTTTTTTGTTGCGTATTATAAATCTCTGCCCACGGTGAAGTACACTTTAAGAAATCTGTATTGTATTTTTGTTAATTAGGTAAGATTTAATTTTGTATTAAAATGTCACAAAATGTGTCATTATTAGTGATATGAAAATTGTGCTTTTGTTGAAATTTAAACAATATTATATAGATATTTACTATGACTAACGCTCAAACTGTACAAAATTTACAATTCGCTTCTGTGCAAAAAGTGGCATCTTAAAATCCACTTTCCTGCAAGAAACCACTTCTTAATCATAAATAATATGATCCATTGTCCAGACAACTATCACGTTGTTTTTGCAAAGAAGCTAGTTATTTACTGTGCAAATAAATAAGCTATACATTTGAAAGTATGCGCAAATATCGCTAATTTGCCAAATTTTGGATGCTCAATCATTTTTTAAATGTTTCCCCTATTTAGGGGCACAGTAGATATTGCAGGCGGTCATGTTTTTAATGTTGGTGATGTGATATCAGTGTTTGATCCATAGAGCAACTAATTAACTATCACTAATATTAAAAGCCGTTATTCGCTGCTATCAACCTAAAGTTAAAATTTATTCATTCTATATACACAATCTATATTTTTATAATCTTACAGAAGACTTCAAGTCCTCATTCCAAGCATGTAAAATAAACATTTATGTTTACATTTGAATGTTGTCGCCCTCGTGTTTCAAGTGTAAGGTGTTTCCTATTTTATACTGCATGAATGTGATATTGTAGACATTTAGAAAACTACGAAATTCATAGGATTCTAATTCTACTCTATGTAAAGTAGTATTTTGGTTAAAGTATGTCAATGTGCATTTATGAGACAGATACCTTTACTTTAATTCTGGAGATGTGGCGATCAAACATGGTCGTGGAACCCTGCTCCGAAGATAGTAACGGGCGCAATTGGGTAGTCGTGAATGTCTTCAACTGGGCCCCAAATAAAACAGTCGTATTCTGCCTTTTAAAAAACTGGTATGGTGATCAAAACCTTCAATTATTGTCAATTCAATTGTAGAGATTTTGTATCTTATCAATATTTTTTGGGTTCCGTTAATAAAACGTTTGCCTTAATTCGGAGAAGTTATCTTCAGTTCAAATGGCGTTGGTGATATACATAATTAGATTGTCGTTTAAATAAACCACCGCTGACTAATATTGGATGGTGTCGTCACATCGTCGACATTATCAATAAATAGTATCTAATCATTCTGTTTGGTATAGTTATGCTTGGGTCATAATTATTTACATGAAACATGTTTATAATGTTCTTATATATTATATTATACTTAATTAAATTAGGTACTGTATTTCCGTGAATTCTTTTCCGTGAATATAAGTCAAAAGTTATCATCAAATACCAATTATGGTACAGGATGTTGCTTATCACTGATATCTATGCTTCGTCCGATAATATTTTTTGTATTTTAAATTTAAGTAGTACCCACTATTAAATGTTTGGTACTAACAAAATGTTTCTAAATGTATCGATGTATGTGCATATTGTTATTTTCATAAATAAAAGAGTTGAAATGACATGAATGAGATTTTTTTTTATAATATTACATTTGCCCTTTACTCATCGATCTATCTTCATTCGGATTTAAGTTTCACAAGATTGACACTTATTATTTTTGTCGATATATACAACTTAAACAACTGAAATTTTTTAAATTCGTTATGACTAAAAATAAAAGCGACATAAGGATATGATTTATGGAATAAAATTCGGCAATATTAAAGAAATGTTTAACATTTTATGTTAGTGTTTATGTAGATTATTATAATTATCATTCTGCTTTGCTCCTTATTTTCCATGCTCCAATCGTATACCGTAGCCAAATGAGGCCAAGGTCACAGCCCATTTGCACCCAGGACAGTATGGGAGTCACTTTAGACCCCTCAATCTCTGTCCATCTCACAGGAATCTCTGCTATTGGAATGTTCAGTTGTTGTGCTATGTACAGCAGCTCTACGTCAAATGCCCTGAAACAAATTG
This sequence comes from Clostera curtula, assembly GCA_905475355.2. Lineage (NCBI taxonomy): Eukaryota > Metazoa > Arthropoda > Insecta > Lepidoptera > Notodontidae > Clostera > Clostera curtula. The sequence goes on from FR997802.1 coordinate 782,894, forward strand.
AGTATTTTTTTATTAGCCACATATTTTTCTTGTAAAACTTCTCCGCTAAAAAGATCTAAAAATCGACTAATGCGCTAATTGGAAGGGCGTGCCTCATAGTATAACACAATACGCCCTCCGTACTTCAGGTATCCAGCTAGCTAGTTTAGATAATATATAGGTATATCTAAATAAATGATTAGCGGTAGTCCCACAGATGGGCGCCGAGAGACGGACGGCAAAAGGTTCGTATTAAATAAGACTACTACTTCTCAGATCATACATGACCCACTGCTGAGTCGGGCTTCCTCCAACTACATGGAGCCTACTGCGCCACGGCCCACGCTGCCCAGATGGGTTGGCACAGGATTTAGTATCAACTTTTCCTTCTCTTGCGGATAGGTCATTTAACATTGTCATTTAATATTGTCGACTCTTACGAACTTACGATGATATGGATTGGTGACACAATGAAGAGGTTTTTGGTCCTTTGTAACAATATAAGTTGTGTTGACAATAATACTTTAATAATTTAATTCTAAGAGACGTAGACCATTACAGATAACCTTGAAATAACTACGTTCACCCTATGTCAGGGGAAACACTACCCGCTTTTGGTATTTTCACCCGTGATCGAAAGACTCCACAGATTATCCATAACGATAGTTACCACATACCATCAAGCTTTGTTTTATTTTAAAAAGACAACCTGTAATATCGCTATTAACTGCAACATAAGTATAATTTTTGAAGATACTACACAAACCGACACGCCATTGTGTCTACGAAAACCAGTTGTCCAAATTACACGTACAATTGCGATTTGCATAAAAATAAACAGCATTTACCATCTGTTGACGTGCAAACTTCGGAAGCAAGAGAGGGCGGTCCGTCTCGTGAACAGCTTGAACCCGCACTGGGTGTCCTTGATGCCCTTCACCGTGAACAACCATACAAGGAAGTGAAAACCGTACATTAGGATGTTCCTGAAATAAAAAAACATGAGTAACGGCGCACATCATAACATCTATTATTGGTGATTTAAAACAAACACAAATATTTTTTTATCCGATATATATTTTTCGCGTTTAGTAACATTTTTAAAGTCATTTTTCACATATTATGCTTTTAATTTTCGATTTTTAAATTAATGTTAGTATGTTTCGTAAAAGTAATCACGTTAATAACAATAGAAAATTGGCTAGGCACGCAAGTCACATATTTCACTTTTATTACCAAATTGCTATACCGATTTGTAGGAATTAATATACCAATTTCGGGAATACTAATACATACTTAGATTCGAAATGATAACACTTACCTAAAAATGCTTCGCGTAGCTAGGGACTCTTGCTCAAGGTGTGCTCTAGAGCCAATAGCAATTGCCACAGCCTCACTCACTTTATCTGGCTGAGTGGCTGGATCGAGCTTCAATAAGTCACCAAGAGCTTTCTCCAGTTTGGTCAAATCCTCAAACTTGGATGCACCATCTGCATCCGCAAATAACACTGTAGCACCCCTGCTACTTTCCACACCCTAAAACACTGATAGCATTAAGTTATTTGGCACAAGTAAGTTTTTTTAACTAAAATGCCATTTTAATTAAACAGAGTATTCTAAATAGCATTTTGCACAAATAACACCATGTGATTTCTAATTGATTTATTTCCAACTATGATCCTTCACCATAGTTGGAAATAAATCAATTAGAAATCATCATCATCATCATTTTATATAATTATTACCCTATACTCTTAGGAAACTACATACACATAATGTTACATGATTTTTGTGTTTTTTAAGTAAGATTGTAAAGTCAAACCAGTAGCTGTTTTGAGAAATTCTTATAATAATATTGTATGTTTATTTGCCCCACTAGTATTGAAGGTACTCACCAGTCTTACTGCACCACCTTTGCCCCTGTTTTTAACAAGTTGGAGGCACCTCACTTTCTCACTGCCATACTTTTCAGTATATGACTCTGCCACTTTCACAGTATTGTCTCTACTGCCATCACTCACAACAATTATTTCATATTTGTATGATGGCTGTGATTTAGTTCTACCCTCCAAGAATTCTAGGGCTTCATCCAGCATTGGTGGTACTAAAAATAATAACTTAATTTATTAAACTTGTATAAGTTTAAATGTCAGGATTCATCATCCCAGACCTCAAATTATCCAGTCTACCACAGGCTGCTCTGGCCAAAAAGGTTGCCAAAATGTAATAAGATGTTTTCTCTGTCTGGTTGGATTTCTACCACCATATGTTGCTTCAATTGACACTGGCATGATACTGTTGTTTGGAGTCTTAAACAAGTAATTGTATCAAATTTTATACTATAATGTTAACAATTTAATAATGCATTTCTCACATTGATTTGAATGTTAGACTTTTTTGTCAGGAACAGACCACACTTTTTTAATCTAAGCATAACAGCAAAGAGTTTTAAAATAATTTAAAGTGCCTCTCAAAGGATTCTTTTAGCTTGTAAGGAACATAGATTAGAATTGTGATAATCCAGTTAAAATGTGGTAAAATAATCAATTTTTTACATAGGGTAGAATACTTACACCTTTCCTCCTCATTATAGGCTGGTACTATAACACTTAAGTGCACAGTTTGGTTTTCATCTAGGCTGGGGAATTTGAGCTTCTGTTTGGTTTTTGGATCATTGTATTCAGTCTCTTCCTCATACCTCTCTACTATTGGGTATGGCTTTGTTGTCACATACACTATTATGGATATCTAAATACAGACAATGTAAAGTATGAATTACAAAAGAAAACTAACAATTAAAAGGATATTATATTCAACACTTCATTTAAATTGGTAGGATACCCTACCAGGGTATGTGAAAGTTCGATATATAGGCAAATATTATAATATGTTTTGATTTAGTGAATTTATTATAGGTGATAGTTGAGAGTAAAGGCATGTGTGAAAATCAAAACCTAAACATGAATTATGTGATACGGCTACAGTGGGATTACGTGTTTATTTTCTGCCAACGAGGCAAACTCAGAGGCAGACACATACATTAACACTCAATATGAAGTTTACGTTACGATCATATGAGGCGTAACTGAAATATCTAGTAAATTGCAAAGCAATATTATTTTATTTAAATGTAGTAATTGCTACTTACTAAAAACAAACAGGTTACCGCTGCAATGATTCCGTACACAAAGATTAACCATAATGTGAGAGTAAAATCCATGTTAGAGGCTTTTAGTAAACATTATTTGTGATACAATGTAATGTAGAATCTGAGACTTATTTAATAAAATATAAACGAAAAATTAAAGTAAAACACAACCGACTGAACTTGCAATGCAAAGTTTGACAATTGACAGATCGTCATCAATCGTCTGATACTGATAACTATTAAGTTTAGTGATAACACAAATCAAATCAACACAGGGGGAGAGAGATTCAGATACAAAAGTTCACGCTCCAGTAACGTTGAAATTAATGAGTCTCTAAGTACAATGAAACCAAGAAACATTGTGATACTCCGAACTAATATCAATATAATTGCGTAAAATGAACTATTTTTAGTTAAACCGTCAGTTTTCGGCTCATTATAGTTAGCTCCCAAAAAAAGGATTTTTTACTATTTGCTACTTTTTTTCTATTAAGTCGTTTGTTAATCGTTTATTAATATTATTTAGCTGTTAATAATTGTTTGTTCAACATTTATTAATTTAAAAAAAAATAAGAATATACTTTCAAGTTAGTTGCACCCCCGCTTGCAATTTATAATATTTTTCCGTCAATAATGACTAGTAAATATTTATGTATTTTTGATTATTTTTGTTTAATTTTGATGACATGGGGGGTAGGGGAGTCTAGGTGATGATTACGTCATCGGTAGTTTAACTAAATAATATTTGTTTTACACGAATGGCAACTCTCACATTGTCTATGCTTGAAAACGAAACCCAGTTTCGGGGATTCCCGCAAATATAAACGCATACGCTTAATGCCAGCAATACACGTTGGCCAAGCTAAGGCCAACGCGAGCGTGGGCAATTTAATACAAGGCAAGTGCTTCTGCCTAGACGTTCGGCAAGTGTTTCGAAAACCAATGGAAATGGCCAATGTAGACGAATTTTGAAGAGATGCCCATACGTTGGGCTCAGTCAGTTTGTATTGTTACTTGAAACAAGATGGATGACGACGTAGAAGTTATTGCAGCTGCTGCTTATAATGATTATGTCAGTATATACCGCACGAAAGTTGTGAAAATGTAAAGACAAAAAAGAAGGAGTAGCTTGCAATTTTTTGTATTGAATTTTCTTTTTACAGTAAGAGTATGAAAAATCAACTAAGCTTAGTATAGAGTTCCAGACAACCAATTTTGTACGCGTACACACGACCGAACTCGTCCAACGCCAACCGCGTAATGGAGCGCTGGCAAACGTGTGCACACTATTGGCCGAGTACGCGCGAGCGCCTTTGATCTGTGCAGAAAAACCGACAGCGCTCCGAATTGCGGCAAGTGGTCGCGAGCGAGCGCAAGTTGTGACAAGCTACACCAAATGAGTTCTATACACGTTGGCGCTTGCCTTTACTCAGCAATGCTGGGCCAACGTGTATTGCTGGCGGCTTTAGAACCGATATAGGGGAATTACCGCACGCTGTTCTATAATTTTAAAATTATAATAATATAAAAAAATACATTTTTAATGTTTACGTAAGCATGGGGCATACGCCCTCCGGGTAAGAGCTTTGCTTAGGTTTGCTGACAGGGGTACGGGGGGGGGGGGGAATAATTGTATTAAATCCGCTTACGTAATATTTGAACGGCCCTGCTGGTGAAATTGTTAACCAGTACTTGAAGTGTCAAGTGTGGTGGGTGGATCATTAAAAGCATTATAGTTTATACACCGTATAAAAGTCATGTTGGTAAAGACTTTAACTAATTTAAAGTAAGAAGAATTGCAACGATTTATGAAAATAACAACAAGTAACATTTGATTATTTAACTAAATGAAAGACAGTTTCATAACAGGTACAAAAGGTTTAATTGAAATCTCACAATCAGTCAAAAGTTCAAGTCGCGACCATATTAGTCTTTAGAATCAACTTTTTTAAAAGCTTGAAATATTACAAGCCAATCTAAAGGTTTTAGGTCTCGAGTCTAAATGTAATTAAACAAAATCGTCAATAGGTTTGTTAAAATAATAGAATGTTAATTCAAAAGACTAATTACACAAAGCAGCGGCAAAATGCGATTAAAATAGTTATTAAAGGTAGCTCATCATGTAATACTTCATACTACATGTCCTTTTCCAACAAATATAATTCCGTATGGCATAGTAAACATAACACATTATTTGTAAGGCTCATAGTAACTAATACCATGTAATACTAAAACTATTTACATAATAATATTTAAATTTACATAATTAATTTTATAATTCAGATATAATGGCAACATTTCTTCATAAGTTCCAGGGATATTAGTTATGAAAATGAAAATTTTCAATACCAAATTTCACATTTTTTAATCACTTAAATGCAGAGAGTACATTCTAATAGCAATTTGTATTATTATAAAAGAAATACAAAATTATAGTAAAGGATTATTTTGAAACACCTATGTACAAATTATGGTTAGTTTTTTTAAAATACAGTTGAGGCACAAACAGTAGATTAGCACCAATTCCTAATCAAATTGTATGAACTATAATGAATGCAGTTTCATCTTCGTGAAATCCCTTCTAAGCAACATTAGTCGGAATGAATTTCGTTGTTAAGATGTTACATGGTTTTTGAGTAAATCATATTTCCACACATTTATAACTATGTATGTATTTGTTTTCATACAACTATAACGTTATATTGCATATCAAGTGGCATCGATATGTATCTACAACTATATATTGTTCTAGATTATTCTTTTAAATCTACAAGTAATAATTATACTACTATCTATGTACAAATTTTAAAATAGTTTCATATTGATTCTATTAGCTTATAGGTTTCTATGTACACTGTTTATACAAGGTCATTTACTATGTAGCGAAAACTTACAAGTAGCTAGGATCAGTAACAGTAGTGATTTCAAATATTTTGAACAAGGCTGATCACATTTTTATTTTCACAGAATAGAACTAGCGTAACAAATAATAATGCCATCAGTACAACACTCTCGCAAACCACTCTTCAAGCTACATAGGCGCTTTAGATTCAACCCATGGCGAGTGCTATCCCGCCATAGACTACCTTAGGACCGTAATCAGCATGTTTACGATTATTAAAATCGAGCTGTTTGTGCTATATCCTAAAGCGAACATAATTTTGGAGTTTTGAGGTTTGAGGTACTATACAATAAATCACGTTATATAAAAAAGCAATTTCAGTTACGCGATGAATAACTATTTACGATCGTATATAAATATATTTTTTTTATGAATATTTCACAAGTAGTTTCTATTTTGAACATTTGTTATGGTTTAGCAATACATATTTTAAATACAGAAAAAAGATATTTTCACTGAAGATGCCCGACATAATTTTAATATTCCTTTTAGCTGCCTTCTTTACCATAGTTTTATTGTTTCTATATCAATATCCAGTAGACATTACATTGCGCTAAACTAATTTGACTTTTGGTGATGTCTGAGGCTTTCACAATCTTTGCACATTGCAGCATATGATATAACGTTGGGATTTAAATAAATAAACACGTATTTCTCTTCATGAACTTGGAGGAGGCATGACTCTGTCGTGGGTAATGTTTGGGCTGAACCAATCTTGCCCAGTGTTGGGATACTTATATACAGAGGTTGTTGGAATGCGCTCAGTTCAGGAACTACTGATCCAATCTGAAAAATATGTTTGCGAATACTTAGGCACGGCACACTATAATCATGCTATCAAATAGGGCATCGGTTCGAGAGCCACGTGGACGACGCCAGGTTTTTGGCTATGCTGGGTGTAGTCAGTAGAGCAGCGGCGCAGGCGAGGGCGGAGGGGCGGCGATGGCTGCCGGTTCGGGCTCGGACTCGCAGGCGTCGGTGGAGGCCGGCGTGGGCGGCGGCGGCCGGTTCATGGCGCGGTAGTGGCGGTACGGCCTGCGGCGGGTCCCGCTGGCCGAGCTGCCCGTGGCGGGCGACGGCGGGGGGTTGGCCGTGGGCCTCGGGTATCGCCCGCCTGTGCTTTCCGACGACCTGTTTTGGGTTTCGGAAAGCTTGTTTAAAAATTGCGATGTTCGGAATAAACGTTTTATAAATTGAATTACATGATATCTATATAAAGAAAAAATAATTGCTGTTCGTTAGTTTCGCTAAAACTCGAGAACGGCTGGACCGATTTGGCTATAGAAAATATAAAAAATCTAATTTTTGGTCATTCATCATTATTATCGGGAATTATCATTCAATTTTTTTTATTTATTGATTCTGAGGCAGTCAGCTAGTAACAAATAAAATTTGTAATAAATTTAAAAGAATAGAAACTAACTCAGTGCAGCTGGCACCGAGGGGCCTGGCACGCTCCACGTCAGGGGGTCGCTTGAGAAGGCGCATAGGAGGCGCCAGGGGCGCTAAGGGCGCCGTGAGGCGCGCCAGAGGCTCCCCCGCGGAGGCCCCGGCCGCGTGCGACCTTCGCCAGCGCCGTAGCGCCAGCCACGCGGCTGCTACGGCGCCCGCCGCGCCCACGATGGCGCCGCAAACCACGAACGCGCTTGACGGTCGGGCACCTGCCGCCACCTACGAACACGGGTGCACCCAACTATAGGTTGTAGTGATGGAACAAGTATTTATACTGACCGTAATCGGTTTAGGCGCACATTTCCTATTCAGCAATTGCAATAAACAAACGAGTGGTCGCCGTTCCCTGTGGGCGCACGTCGAGTAAGAAGACGCAACTATGTTAGAAGTTCAGGCATAAGATAAATATGTAGGATTTTATTAATTAAATTTATTTTATATTTTATTTATACCAATTCCGAAACAAGCTAATTTGTTTTTATTACGAGGTGGTAATTAACGATAGCCGTTGTTGGTCTAGGCCCCAATGCCTTAATAATAAGGTTGGATGTGTCCATTTCGATCATGGGACCCGATTCGATTTCGGGCTCGGGAAACGTATTTATGTAATTTTTGTGTTATATTTTTTGAAAGATTTTGATTTTGAAACCAGAGTGTTGTGTAAACCTGGGTGTCATTTGTGCTCGTGAAAAACAGTTTTTGCTTAAGATTCAGTGATGTCGAACGCACCTGATCTTTGTGCGCGTAAGGGCAAGTGGCGGGCGCCTCGTCCTCGCCGTCCTCGCAGTGCTGGCGGCCGTCGCACAGCAGCCGCGGCGCGAGGCAGAGGCGCTCGTCGCAGCGGAAGGCGTCGGGCAGCGGCGCGCCCTCGCAGTAGGCGCCCGCGTCGCAGGCGCCCAGCGCGGCCCCGCACGCGCCGTCGGCGCAGCGCAGGCCCGAGGCGCAGGCGCCGCAGTCCGCCTCGTCGGCGCCGTTGGCGCAGTCCCGCTGGCCGTCGCACTTCCAGTGCAGCGGCAGGCACGCGGGCTCGGGCGCCGCCGCGTCGCACAGGAAGCGCTGCGGCGCGCACGCGGCCGCCGGGGGCTCCGGGGGCCCGCAGCGCAGCGCGCAGCCGCACGCGCCCCCCGCGCCGCACGAGCCCGCCTCGGCGCCGCACGGCCCGCCCAGCCAGCACGGGTGCCACGTCGCCACCTGCGCGACCCACATGTAGCACATCGAAGGCGGCCAAGCGTCGGTTGCGGAAGAGTGGCACCGACCTTGGCGACGGCCCGGAGAGCGACGAGCCTGGCCACGTGCGGCACGGGCGCCGCGGGCGCGTCCCGCCGCAGCAGCGGCAGCCGCATGAGCGACCGCTCCCCGCCGAAGTACATCCAGCCGCCCACCACGCCCAGGGAGCCGGCCCAGCCGCCTTGCCACACCACGCGCCTGAGAGCGGACCGCGTTTTATTCGAGAGCAGTGACATTCGCCCGATACTAAGTGGTCAACGGTGCGCCACATAAAGGAATTTGTCCGAGAACGTTTTCTGACCCCGTTTTGTGGGGTTTACTTTCACAAAATTGACACCGAAAAGATTTCGCTTAAGGAAATTACTTTAAATAACACTTAAGCTCAACTTAAATTGCTAATTTGGTCTGTTAACACTTCGAGTATGGTGACCAGTAAACATATTAAAAAATCAAAAACGTTCCCGAATTTTATCAACCCATCGCGTGGCCTTCTTCGTCAATAACATACAAAAATTGTTTAAGTTGGCTATTGTAATGTTCTAATATCTTAAATTTTTGCTTAAGATACAATTATTTTTGTATCGGGTAGAAATATTGTGTTTTTTAGCATAATAATTCGGGCGTTCACAATTATTTTTTAAATAATGAATCCCCTGCACTACATATATCACAAACAAATTATAGCCAGACTCAAAAAGTACTGAAAGCCTCTACGAATAAGACTGGTCGTGTGAACCGACTTGTTGGAGGCGTCGAGGTCGACGGCGTGTATCTGCCGGCTGACGGCCCAGTACACGGTCCCGCCCGCCTGGTCCACGGTGAGCGCGCTGGCGTTGGCGGCCCGTGCCAGCTCCGTGCGCGCCGTGCCGTCCACGTTCGCGCGCATGATCGCGCCCGACCCCACGTCGTTCCAGATCAGGAACCTGCGATGGTAATAGAAGTGATCAGGGGTATGCTTGGCGAGGTTCAATTTGATGTGTTTTTTTAACTACTACCACTATTCGGCCCATGGATGACCCACTCTTGAATCGGGCCTCCTCAAGTTACATGGAGGGTAATAAACCTACTGTGCCACGCTGTCCAGACGGGTTGGCACGGGGTTGCGTATAAAATTTTCCTTTGCAGGTACGTTTTCGGCCTTGTCATTTCCTTCTGTCGGCTTTTACGACACCCTCGGGTCGGAATGGGGTTTTAAGTTTTAACTGATAAAAGAACAGTAAAACTACTGATCAATGTGGTAAAATGTTGAACTTCAACCCAATTAATTAAATTTATTTTTTAAGTAATCTGTGAAGTTGTCCCAGGCAGGCAGGTTTAAGTAGTCTCTATGCCTCCATATCCGCAATGCACTCTAAAAGTGAATAGTATATACGTACCGCTTTGTCTGATGGAAGGCTAGGTGCCGGGGCATCATATTGTCTCCTCTGAGTATAACTCCTGAAGAAGAGTTGTTCTCTATGGACGTGGCGTTGATAGAGTCAGCGTCGGAGCAGGTCCAGTAGAGGGCTCTGCCTAAGACGTCCAGTACCATGTGGAAGGGGCGGCAAAGTGCTCCTATCACCAAAGTTGAGTCGCTGATGGCTGACGTGGTGGAGTAGGAGATAGGGACACTCCGGATCGAGTGGGAGTCTTCGTCCATCCAGTAGAAATGTCTGGTGACAAGCATTGAAAGATATAAGGTGTTTTAAAGACAAATTTTAAGGTTACCACGATTATGATCGCTTTTGAAGACATCTGTTGATCATCATCATCATCAGCCCAAATTAGTCCACTGCTAGACATAGGCCTATGTTGATAGATTCAACTAAATTCTGAATTAACCATCTAGAATATTCTTTTAAAATTTAAAGCCCTTGAACAAGAAAGCCACCGCAGATATTTTTTAACTAATAAAATACCTATAGAGCACTTTTCAAATAAAATAAAAAACGTAATTGGTTTATTTGTACAGGAGATATAATACCACAGGCAGACACATATATGTACCTTACCTTATATCTCTTCTTATTCAGAATTGAAAAATACCAAGTCAGTATAAAATTTAATACTTACTTATTAACAGGATCATATTCAATTGCCTTCACATTTTTGAGTCCAGTAATTGGTATGTACGAGTCTATGCATTCTCCGTTGGCCACCATAATGCGGCCGATTGCATTCTTCTGCGCGAATAAAAGGAATTCTTCTGGTCCTGGAGAAATGATAAAAGTGAATTAATTGGTGGTATTGCTTAGTTCCTTTTTGCAACTAGATGTCGCTGCTTCGGTTTTTACAAATCGCTCCATAAAACTTACAACTTTAGTCCTAAATTAATCTTCCGAAAGGGATGAAAGTACTTGTAGCCTCACCGGAGCACGTGAGGTTGTCCTTGTTGAGGTGGTAGTGCGCGGGGCAGGCGCAGCGGAAGTCCCCGGCCGCGGGCAGGCACAGGTGGGAGCAGCCCCCGTTGTCGGCGGCGCACTGGGAGCCACCCCAGCGGCGCCCCCGCCAGAACGCCTTCAGCTCCGAGATGTACTCCAGCCCCGAGTGGACGGTGCGGCGCCCGCTGCCGTCCACCTTCGACGCCATTTCCACCAGGCCTTCGCATCGTATTTACATCTTGAGCAATCATTTAGTCAACTTGGCTCATTGGAGCTCCTTTGACAAGTCAAACAATATGATAAAATTTAAAATTGATAACAGACTACAGAGAAGTAGTCTTTAAACTTGCGCAATAGTAGTTTTGATGAAAAGAAGAGCGAGCCACGGACCCGTGTTCCAGTCGCCCCAGATGACGTGGTCGGCGTGCAGCGTGAGCGTGTAGGGCATGGACACGTCGGCCAGCAGCAGGCGCCGCGCGGAGCCGTCCAGGGGCGCGCACTCGATGGCGGGCGGGTCCAGCGCGGCCCAGCAGAGCGCGCGGCGCTCGCCGTCCAGCGCCAGCGAGTGCACCTTGCCCACCTGCTCGAAGGCCACGCCGGCCGCGGAGCCGTCCATGGCGGCGCGCTTGATGCTCTTCGAGCCCAGCTCCGACCAGTACATCAGGCTGCGGACGGATCCAATTGTAAACGTATCACAAACATACACTGGTTGGAGCCAGATTTCTTTTAGTTTACTAAACATATTCAGCTTACTTTTAATTAGTTTGTGATACTATGTTTTTATATTAGTCACTAGCTCTACCCTGCGCGCATCGCTACGCCTCTATCTACTATTAAAATAAATTTGTAGGAAAGAAATTACACAAATTTTATTTTTTTTGTTCCGAATCCTTCGTGGGCTCGTCCAAAACTCTTAATGAAGATCATCACATAATCAAATGCATAATTTACGATTCTATAAAGGACACACAGACAAATATTCCTTTAAATATATTTACGGTGTCCCAAAAATAGCATACCACAGCGACACTGGCTAGCAATAAAAGAAAAAAAATAAAAAAAAATAACGTTAATTGACGATTAATTTATCGAAAATCGGGTAATTTTAAAAAATATCAAAAAATTATAATATCTAGAGATCAATTAAAAATTTCTTCAGCCATTTTTTTTTGGGATGGACCTTTTTTAGCCATATACGAACGACACAATATGGGCAAGAAAATTGTCAGGCAAACCTAAAAATGACTCACCCTTTCTTAACGTCCAGTACGATGCTCTTGGGTTTCTTGAGGCCTTGCCAGATAAGGGCGCGTCGGCTGGAGCCGTCCAGACGCGCCACTTCGATGCGCTGGGTGCCCGTGTCCGTCCAATAGATGTTCTGCGCCGACCAGTCTATCACTATGCCTGTATATCAAATGCATTAATAGAACAATTTAGATTTCTATACTTTTAAATTCCAGTGCAACGTGGCCACGAGACAGTCTAGATGACAGGTGCCTTTAAAAGTGTAAGAAGTTCTAATAAGTAATACATATTTGGAAAATAATAGCAGGCGTTGATTTTTGTTATGTCAGTATTTTTCTACAACATCCTCAAGACATGTTTAGTTGTAGATTTCATAGACATTGTAATTCCATTTGATCAGGAGAATAAACACATTACTATTTGACTAATGTAACACGGTCCACATAGGAAATATTTCTATAAATAAAATTGTTACCTTCAACTAAACCGGTCCATTCCAATATCTTCTCCGGATTGGAGCCATTGATGGAACATCGATTAATGGTTTTAGTTTTACTGTCCGACCAATAGATTTTGTTGCCTTCCACGTGAACCGCTAAAGCGCTGAAAAAATAACCTCCATCTATTATTTACGATTGAGTAACATAGAGATGTAGAAAACACTCTATATTATATCTTTTGCCCGTTCATCACAGGAATTGCTATTTATAAATATGAAATAGACAGACACAAATAACAGCCAGTTTCAGATGACTGTACCCTGCCACCCCATTCTGCGAAATAACAGCCCACGCGGTAATCCGGCGTACAACGAAATACAATGACGGCGAGCGACTTAAATACAGTTGTATTCAGAAGCGTTTTAGGTTGCATTTAAATTGTCACTGAATTAGTCTCTTCGCCGCCACTCCGACCGTCGGCGCTGACCCTTAGCGACCAACCGAGGAGGAGAGAGAAGGGTGAACCGCCAACCCGAGGTCATTGGTGCATCTAAGGGCAGAGGCGTCCCTTCGTGTAGGCCCTGAGCCGGTATGGCTCCATAAGATCATGAAGGCACACAAGCCCTCTCACCACGGCAATGTCGAGGGCAGCACTGGCGAGGCGGATTTTGTAAGGCCTTCCCCAATCCTATTTGAGCAGTGGTTACCCACTTGGTTGTAGCCCTAGACCAACAAAGTAATATGTGTCTTCATACCTGACTTCTTTCAGCTCCTTTATAGGCAATATGGCTTCGTGGAATTCATTTTCGATACTAATATGGCCAATGATGTTCTTCCGGCTGTAGATCAAGAAAGCTTCAGGCTCCTTGCATGTCTTCCCATCTTTGCTTAGTTCCAGGCCTAATATATTAGTTTTTATTATTATACAGGATGTAATCATATACAAATACCAACTAAGCTAAAAATAAAAAATCCTTAATAAGAAAATATGTACTAAAATATATTATTTATAGGAGTCCCTTTAGGCAAAGTTCCGACGTACATCCTACAAGAGTGAGAAGACATGCATTTATAAACGACACCAGTTGCAAAAACCAATGAGTTTATAGGTAAATATTATTAGCCTACAAGCTTAGTAATTTGAGTTCTATTACGTTTCTTCGGTTCACTTTGCCCATTTCTCTAGTTATGACAATTTCACCAAAATTTGAACCAAAATGGAAAAAAGTTGCTTATTTCTGGCCGAGATTTTGCACGCAGTAATCTTAATCAGTACTACTATATTTTTTTAACAAGAACGAATCCCCTGCCCCAGGTCTAACCTACATCGCGGAAGCAGTTTAGAAATATTAAAATCACGAATACAAATGTTACCCAGGACTCAGAGCAAGCACCTCTGGTTTAGACAAAGACACTTGCCCGACCCCGGAATCGAACCGAGGACACGTGATCCAAAGGTGGCACATCCAACAAGGGAGTCTACTCGATCCTAAGTTTATGGCTATAGCGATTTTTTAATACAGTTGCTCAAAAAGTGGCATATTGCAGGGCCGTATAGCGTTCGGGAAGTGGGCTATTACACACGCGTGCTGTTTTTTACTATTCCCGCACTAGTCCGTTTTCTTTCCCATCTGTCAAAATAATGTCTATTATAAGGAAAAACCATCCATGAAGTTTTTACTAAAAAAATCATAGAAGTTTTTATGATTCATGCAAATACGTATATTTCTAAAAAGAAACTACGTACTAATTTGTTTCAACATCAGATTTAATGATTTGATTGAATGAGTTAGGTTAGGGATTTATTTCATTTCATTTCATCTCATTTAAATTTCATTTTCATTTTATATCAATAAAATAATATAATTATAAAATAATAAAAATATCAATAAAAAAATTCTACTGAAGACTTGGCTGTATGGGCATAGTTGCTTTTGCCTACTAGAATGGGTGAAGAAAAAATAAATCTCTGCTTATATTCTACGGTTGGCGCCATTTTTCAGAAATGATTAGTTAGTTGAGTTTATTGTATTTTATTATATTGCTTTTGCATTTTTTCGCAGCTGTATTAAAAATAGTCGTTCAGTACACGTGCGGAACCGTCATTGCAACTTGTTCCGACTGTCAACCCTCGCCTGACAGCCTTTCCGCACTTGTAATGAAATATACTATTGTTACACTTGTCTAATATACTTACGCAAATCGATATTTACTATTTATTCAATATCAATATGTGTTACCCAACCGAAAATCGCAATCGATTAGCAATAGGTCGAGAGCGATCATTAATTATAAATATAAATAATAAATATTTTTAACGCATTGTAATACTTGTGAAAGCTACCCCAATGACTATCATGCATAATACCTTGCCAAGCAGTTTTATAGCCACAACTTAAGTCATCATCATCATTTCAGCCAAAAGATGTCCACTGCTGGACAATAAGTAATTTTATAATTTGTATGTGTTTTGATTTTATTCGACTAAAACAATTCTCCTCTTGGTTGTACTGAGGTTTATACAGGATGTAGTAAAGCCCTTCAGAAGTATAGGCATAGACTTAATCAAAACCAGCAATTATATTTGTAAAATTATTTTCTATCACGAAGTATGAGCGAAATATTGTCATTTTGCTTCATCAGATTTTTACTATAAAACCTAGGTTCTACTGAAAATTAACCAAATAGCTAATAGCTTAATAGAACTTGAATTGCATAATAAGCGTTGGGTTCTCTATGCTAATCTCTCGAGTTATTTGATACTTTCATCATGTGTCCCATTCCATCCTGAGGGCGTGGTAAGCACAAAAGAAAATGACGACCGGTAACCTAGCCGCAAGATAAGGAAAACTTGATACGAAACCCTGTGCCAACCCGCCTGGCCAGCGTGGCACGGTAGGCCAATTTACCCTTCATGTAACTGGAGGTGGCCCGACTTAGCAGTGGGTCATATATGAAGAACGTTTGAGCAAATTGTTCCTTACTATTCCCTGAAATGTTGGCATATCCGTAGACCGGTGTACATTGACTGACCTAGAGGGCAGCTGCAGACATGGTCGGTGGGCCTGTTGAAGCAGAGGTGCGAGCAGCCGCCGTTGCCGTCCGCGCAGCGGTTCCAGCCCAGCTGCGCGCCCAGCCGGAACGCCTTCACGCCCATCATGTTGGCCATCTGTTCCACCACGGGCTGCCTCTCCGAGCCTGACAGGACATCATCTCTTATCTTACAGCTCCCGAGGCGGGGCAGCGGCAAGTTGGTGGAGGGATACAACGTGATTTTATGCGGGATTTTTTGTATACATATAGATAACACAGGTCTGATTGTAAAAAAGAGCTGACTCAGCAGTGGGTCATTATGGGCTGAAGGTATACTACTATACCTTTATTTGTTTGATATTTCGGCGTGGATTATTAGACGGACTTAAAAAAAATTTTACAAATCGCGAGAGTTTATAAACAGTAAATGACCGCTGTTGTAAACATTTAATACCGGCGGTCCCATTAGATGAGTCGTGGAGGGCGAACGGCAATCGCTCCGTGTGATAATTCGTAGTTAGCCTAATGGCCTACGAACACCGGGACGGCATGGCAAGAGATTTAATTTAAAATTTAAGCTTTTTTAAAGCATTGCAATTTATGTCGTATTTATTTATAGATACGTTTCAATGTCCATTAGCAAAAAAATAATCCCTTGCCATGCCGTCCCGGTCTGCGTAGGCCCTTATCAGGACTGACCAGTGCCGACTTCAACTAAATCGGGGAAATCGATAATGTGTCGTGTAAGTGCAAGGGATTTTATATGCGTAAAACCAGTATGTTATACTGTTTGTTTAAACAGAGCATTGTTGAGTTACGTTGGTGTAGTGTTTGCGTAGAAATAAACTCTCTTGTAAACAGCGTTTAAATTACCCACATTTGTAACATTACTTTAACCAATTTTCCGAACGCAGTCAGGTTAAATTGGGTAGTAATTATGTTAGTTGGGCTGTCCATTAATTACGTGATGTTTTTTTAACATTTTCAACCCCTCCCTCCCCCTTGGTGATACTTCGTGAGGTTTAAGACTACCCCCCACCCCCATTAAAAATTACGTGTTTTTTTAGTACCTGCAAAGAATCGTATACTCTCGGCTACACGCAGCTTTTCGGTTTAAAAATTACGCGTTTGACGAAAAAATGAATACACGTGATATCTTACTATGTGATATCCTTGTGATTAATGGACAGCCCCACAGCATTTCCACATATTTCGAATTGCAGACCGTCACTAACAGCTCACTAAGTATTAAGACTGATTATAATGAACTCAAAACGCAATAGTATAATAGTAATACTTTTAAGTTTTATACCTGTATTTTTATTGATGCGGTCCAGCGTTCGTTTCTGCATATCCGTCCAATAGAGGTAGTCTCCAAGCAGCGTAAGGCCGAAAATGTGCAATATCTCGCTGCTGTGCAATTCTCGCCTCTCAGTCCCATCCATATTACAGACCTGTGGCAAGAATTTATAACTCCCAATGTTAGTTAAGAATACAAAATTAGTCTTAAACCTCACCATGTATCACCAAGGGGGAGGAAGGGGTTAAAAAATGTTAAAAAAACATCACGTGATTAATGGACAGCCCCTAAGGTGGAGATCCTTTCCCAAACTAGCAGCTCCACGGTAGCTTGTCTAATAAGATTGTTGTTCCACTGACCTCGATCTTGTGGGTCCGTGCGTCGCCCCAATACAGCTTGTTGGTGAGCTGGTCGAGCGCAATCCCGTTGGGCCACGTGAGCCTCTCTGACACGAGCAATGTCCGTCCGCTGCCGTCCAGGTTGGCTCGCTCGATCTTCGGCTTCTTCTCGTTCCAGTCCGACCAGAACAACCACCCAGCGGTGGGGTGTAGGGCAATGGCTCGCGGGTCGTATATCTCGTCGTGGATTATCACCTTCAGAAATCAAATAAATGTTATAAATATAAACATACATATAGGTAAAGATCTTTGTAACATCGTTGAGCTTTATAAAATTGTAACAAGTTCTCGACTTATGTCGTTGTCGAAGTTCAAATAAAGCAGATAGTTAATGATTACTACAGTAGTTATATCAGAACAGACCGGATATATTAATGGGAGAGCTGAGGAAGAAAAACTTAATACGAAACCCTGTGCCAACCTGTCTAACCAGCATGGCACAGCAGGATAATTACTCTCTGTGTAACTGGAGGAGGCCCGACTCAGCAGTGGGTCATGTATGGGCTGAATAGTAGACTATTCGGAGAAACACCGCGAGGGATATATATAGAGGATCCTCGATGTCAGCAACAGATTCCATCTTGAAGGAGTTCTAGGAGGCTAGTAAGCAAGAGACATTCAACAAAAGAAGGAAAATTTGATAGAAACCATGTGCCAGCCAGTCTGGCCAGAGTGGCACAGTAGGCTAATTTTACGGTCCTTTGTGGCACAGATAATGATGATGTTCCATGCCGGCAATCGATTTGGTTATTTGAGGAAAATGAGTGAAAACAATAGATACCTTTCTAGAGGAGCCATCGAGTCGAGCGACGTTGATAGTGTCGGTGACAGGGTCAGTCCAGTAGAGGTTGCGGGCCAACGGGTCCACGGCGATACTGTCGGGGACACCCCCGCTGTGGATTACCACGGCTTGCTCACTGCCGTCCAGCCTCGCACGCGATATGGTTTTGGCCTGACAAATGTATTTCACTAGGTATAACACAACAGCAGTGATGGCTTAACCCCATAACATTTTTGTTCATTCTCCCATGGAGGAACTTATTTTTTTTTAAGTTATCTAAACTAGAGGCCTGTCTCCTTCGTTTATAATCGACTTCTACAAACAAGGGTTTTTTTTATGTATATCCACTCCAAGACTAGTTAAAACGATATGGAAAATTCAAAACTTGTTTCCAAAGTGTACGTACTTCCCACGCGGCCCCATTCAAATGTTATCGGTAATAAATAGATGGCGTACCAAGTTATCCGCCCAGTAGATGTATTCCGACTTAGGGTCGAAGTCGACCGTGAGCGCTCTTTTCAAGTCCTTGAGCGGCAGCGTATAGGGAGTGAAGTCGGGGGAGTCCAGCGATATCTTGGCGATGGCCGAGCGCTGTGCCACTAGCAACAACGCCTGCGGACCGTCGTAGCAAGTCACGTTGCTGCCATCGCGCAGCTTTGACCCCGTGGGACAGGCGCACTCGTAGCCTGTAAGTTCACGCGGGAATAACAAATACATACGTCTGCAATTTAAGAAACATCTTGCCCTGTTGGATGTGAAAGATTTGAAATATGCCTGTGCTTCTATGGCAGTCGTGCCGAGGTTTTGATAAGACATTGTTATTATATTAGAACACACGAGCTAATTCGTTACATTTGAGTAAACCTATAATAAACCAATTCGATTTTACGTTTTTACAATGTGAATGTTTCTATGTACATATATACTAATAACTATACTCGTATCTATCGCGTGTTCAATCAAACCGAGAGTATAAACCTATATTTGGTCCAATCGTCAATATATTCAGTGATAAGAATATCAAAACATTAATCAAATGATTTAAGCCTGGACATTTTATACTCCAATCCTTCTAATTATTTGTTTTAAAGTATATATAAATTATAATAACATGGATTTCCTGTCTTTTTTTCTATAACACACCTGGAGCAGATGGTGACAAGAGACAGAGATGTGAACAGCCACCATTGTTTTCTTTGCAGGGGTAGTCACCACTGGGCATGCGCTGCTTGGTACCTTCGTAAACCTTGATGTCCACTGGCACCGGATGGGATTTTATGAGCTCCTTGATTGGGCCATTCGTTGATATATCCCACGTGTGTATTGACCTAGGAGAATGTTTTAGTGTAATTAATCTTATTAGTCTGACGAAAATTGTATTAAAATAGTAGACCTTAAAGACATATTTTTGAACATCTTGACTACTTATGATGTACAAAGTAGAGAGATGTGTTCAATCTTGGAAGTACTTGTACTGTCCGCGCGCAAGTACTGAGGAAGCGGGCGGGTATACGCGGCTCCCGAACGGCACTCGAAATTGACGTTATACATATATGTATAGCTAAAAGCCACGACTTTTAGCGAGCAACACCTCAAATTTTTGCTATATTATAAACAAATATTGCAAATATACTAATTAATAAAATAAAGTTTCATTTGATTAATTACGGTAATTACTATACAGTAAAAGATTATTCATTCATACATAGAAATCCAAGAAAAGAAAAACCAACTTGAACTTTTATATGTAAATTCAATGATGTTGTTACATATAAAAGGTGTAGATACGTTACCTGTACAACATTCGATCTATAAAAATGGCAAGCCAACGCACACATAGTTAACTTAATATGCAATATGCACACTGCTTTAGATGAGTCGTGAAAGTAGGATGGTATGATTTAATAATCACGTGCTAAATAGAGACAAATATAATTTGTTGTGATGCGTCGTCACATGCACTAGAAACAATATAGATTAATTAAATCAGACATAACATTTTGACAAGTCTGTGACGCGTAATGACATCTATCTCTTTTGCACTTGGTAATGAGGATACTTTTGTTCCACTCATTGATTTTTACCGCCATATTTTACGAATAACATTTTAATTTGTAAAAAATATTAATTATATTACAGAAATAGTGATAGTTACGAATGATAAGTGATTCCTTGACTTTTAGAAGTTTTGTTAGAGTAGTTTGTGCAATATCTCATAACACACGACGGCATTTTCAATTGTTTTATAGCACTTTTTACACACGGCTCTTGACGTGCATTTGTTGACGCCAGCGACGCAACACTGAGGTCGGGTTTGCTAATTAGCCTACTTTTAACGTGCCGCTTGCTGACCGCTTATAACCCATCTACACCTTTTTACTTGTAACATCATTGTGTAAATTGATTTAAAATTCATTCATTTGCGATTATAATGTAATTTTCGACGTAATCGCAATTCTACCTCATTACGCCAATATTACTCGGCGATCACGCACGGTCTATAGATGTTAAATCCTAACATTAAGTTTTGTTTTATAACGTACCAAATTTTCCAGTCTGTCCAGAACAATTTATTATTGTAGAATGCAAGAGCATACGGATAAACCAGGCCCTCTTTAACCACGCTTTTTCTGTTGCCACCATTGAAGTCGATTACATCAACAAAGTGAAGTTTGGCATCAACCCAGTAAATTAAATTATTATCATAGTCCACAGTGATACCATTTGGCCAGAAAATATTTTCTTTAACTATAACTTTACGCGTTGCAAGATCGCCATTCATACCGGCCCTTTCTATTTTAGGTATTTCTCCCCAGTCAGTCCAAAACATTAATCTGAAAAAATATAGAAATTTGTGACTTATTAAATTATTAAAATTCAATTGCCATCCTGATCTATCTTTAGTTGCCAATCAAAGACATGTTGATTGGTGCAGTAAAACTGTATGATGGTAGAAGCAGTGTGCTGCAGTACGTTGAGTTATTTCCATCAAATAGGAATAAGCTCTAATCAGTAATGGGCGACATAAGCCGGGTCCATACGTGTGTAATGCGTAATGTAATATTACGTGTAAATTAGCGTCAACATTGTGGAAGGCACACCAACTTAAGGCGAATTGTGTAGGCGAATCTATTTCAAGAGCGAAATGACAGCCGATGGATCACGCCGAGCGACGGCGCGAGTGTTGTAATGCTCGTAGTGCTTTAGAGCCCCCGCGCATTATGCGGCCAGACTGCGCGACCTGGCGGTCAATCGGCGGCCAATTGGCCACGTGTGTGTCGCGATGTTTTTCGTTGGCCGCGCGGCCTGGCCGCCTGATGCGCGTATCTACATACATCGTAGAAGAATTAGTTGGCCGCAGCGACTTGGCCGCGTGGCCTGGCCGCCTAACGCGCGGAGGCCCTTAGTGCCACACATAGAATTCGTGTTACATTACACATTACAGTCATCTGGACCCGGCTTTATGAGCTGTGATGATTAGTTGCTAATCATTTCAATCAAATCAATTTTCCTATGATACTAATTCAGCCCCCCGATTTTAATGGTGGTGGTCCAGAGGCTTACTTAAGTCCCCCTTGGGGTGAGTTATAGGGGCAAAATATTCATGTGGGAAAAATTAGATTTGCTGATACTTAACTGCTGACTCATGATAAAGGTCATCATAACATAATTTAATATTCGATATACATTTTGATATCAACTGCTCTAACATACTTAACATCAACACACTATAAGAAATTCTCAATAACCAAGAAAAAGAAAATTAAGCTTGTTCTCACCCTTCCTTTGGCACTACAGCAATGGCTCTGGCCAAATCCACTTCTGACCAGAAAAGTACTTTCCTATATTTTTGTTCTATGCTTATTACTTCTATTCTGTTTGTCTCTCCATCTGTCCAATATATTTTATCTGTGTACCAATCTATGGCAATGCCTGTTGGTGTTATCAGTCCTTCTGACACTATTTTTATCTGTAAAATTAAAACATCATTTCCATTGTCCATAGATAGAAAAAAAGGTAGGCCAAATATTGATGAATTGTGTTAATATTATGAATAAAAACTTTTTAACAAAAAATGTGAACCATCTCCAAAATCTCCAAATTTTACCTTGGTGTCGATTTAAGTTAGTGGTGCTACCCTAAAATATTTTTTTATTATAAAATGGAACCCCTCCTCTATGTATAACCAGTATCGCTGGGGCAGTTTACAAACATGTAATGCATAAACACAAATGACACCCAGACTCAGAGCAAGCCTCTGGTTTAGACAAAGGCACTTGCCCAACCCTGGAATTGAACACAGGACCTGTTGATCCAAAGGCGGCACATCCAACCCCTAGAGCAATGTGGCAGTCAAATAGCCAACATTTGCTAGAATAATATAGAACAAACTGAGAAACTCCTCATTTTTGAAGTTAGTTGAAAACAAAATTAATAATTAAGTCCTCTAGAGAGCCAATTTGGACAAATATTGAAGTTTTTCTATTGTAAAAGTGATAAGTTTTGTCAGAAATTGGTAAGAATTTTAATTATGGAGGTAAATAATAAAAAGCATTGCTTTGACTGCCAAAGAATTTGCCTAATTTGGCAGTATAAAATAAACAGTTATTTAAATATTAATCTTACCTGATCTCCAACATGTGTTTCATTATATTTCATACACTGTATTAATTCGGCAGTCTGATCTGACCAGCATATGAGATCTTTTCTGTATAAAAAGTCAACAGCAGAGCCTTGTTCCAGGTCCTTGACTATAGTATTAACTTTACCAAGTTTGGAAGTATTCATTACCCTTATATCTGAAGCCGTTGAGTATAGAAGAATAGGATTTGTAGTCATTGAATAGTAGCCTGAAACATTGTAGAAGCATTGTGTTTATTCTTATTAATTCATACTTATGTTTTTTTAGTTATAATCTTCACTCAAATCCATTAATAAGCAGCTATTACACTATTTTATGATAGGGTAGTAATAGAACCCTAGCTGAATAAAAATTGTACATCTACTGCTAAATAAAACTAAGTACATCCGCGGGAATTTCACTGCGTATGAAAATATATATAGTTTATTTGATAAAAAATGTTTAATAACCTTTTAACTGTAGGAACATTAACAAACAAAACACACTCATAACATTTTGTATAATTTTGTCGGCGTGAAGGATTCTCCGGCGCTTCGTCATAATGAAAACAAATGAATGTGAGATCTCAAAGCTTTCATGTGTTTAGCTTTCACACTGTCTTTAACGACTAAGGCACATTTTATTTTTTCTTCTTCTTACACTAAAACATTTAACTTTTGTAACGAAAACAACCAGTATGGACTTTTAGAACTTTTTTTACTAGACTTTGTCTTCACCAAATTGAACAACATAAATAAATTTCGCCATATTGGTATTTGATACCAGTGTTGCCAATTCAATTGTAGTAAGCTACAGCAGTACGGTTGCCAGCTTTTTCTATTCTTCTTCTTCGCATATTGGGTAAAGGCCTAATCCTATGCTTACGTTTAACTTTTTTAATGTTTATTAATTAACATTGATTTTAATTACGAATATTAAGTTGAGAGACCCCTCCCAAAAAATTGCCAAATATGCTCTAATTATTATCATTGTAGTTGATTACTCTACTCGTTGGAGCTGCTTTACTAGGTAAGGCCCTTCACCTTAATTAGGAATCTACTTCCTCTCTGCTGGCAGCTTCATAATATCACCAGTTACAACGTTGGCAACAAGTTAGGGGCACGTCCAGTGTTAGGTGCAAAGGGATGTTCATCCAGCCAGACGAGGTGGTATGTCTGGCAGGGTTGCCGCGGGGCCTTTCCCCCCGTTAATAGTAACTTCGCTATCGCGGTGTAGGGCTTTTTTGGTAATTCTCGCATTTGTAGGCGATATTTTTAGGTCCGAGTTTGCAGATGAAATGTGTAAAGTATGTAGCACGCTGGTAATGGTAATGGTATGAAAATAGTACTTACTTACATAATATGGGTACCTAGCCATTTTGTTACACAGAGTAGGTAAATTTTGGAGCAGCTTTGTTTTTCCACTTTCATTATAAGTTATAACGATCTTGAAAAAAATGTTAACTACCTAAGTACCACCTGCATTACACCGTTTTAACAATAGAATGAAACAAGGCACCGATTTCAAAATAATCATCGAATAAAAAATACTAAATATTAGGATTCCAGATAGGTATATACCAACGTGGTACTCGTATCCATCAGGATTGCGGAGCATACTCCTGCAGACGAGTGAAATGAACTTCATGGCTTCGGAGAAGGGCAATCGAGTAACGCCGCTGGTTCAAGTGGGTATGATGTAGCCTTATCAACCCTTTTTTCGCACCCCGGCG
The DNA here is from genome assembly GCA_905475355.2 of Clostera curtula. Classification (NCBI taxonomy): domain Eukaryota; kingdom Metazoa; phylum Arthropoda; class Insecta; order Lepidoptera; family Notodontidae; genus Clostera; species Clostera curtula. The sequence continues at coordinate 807,512 of FR997802.1, forward strand.
TCTCACATACCCGGCTTTTCCCCAATGGCCGAGCGCCTACGAGGATATTGGTAGGTACCTATATTCGTGGATTGCTTTAGGTCGCGCACGATGTTACGCTCCAAGGCCTGAATACCCAAAGCACAACGTACACCAGAATGCATCACTTACTGTGCACTGCAACCCTACATAAATAATGCAGGGGAATATGTGAACAGAACCGTTTTATTTGTGAACTTGTGAACAGAACCGTGAACATAAGCGCATGAAATTATGTTGTCCCAAGAGTAAATAATGTTTAAGGAGCACTCTGCGAAAGCGCATACCTTATTTACTGAACAGCCTATCCGGTAGATATTAGAAATGGAAAATGTATGAATAAATTCAAAATAGAATTTAAGAAGTACCTAATAAATATTTTACCGGAACAAAATTCTAACTTAAGAATGTGAAAGAAAGAAAGTAGTTAATAAAACATTTTTTTTTAATTGCGGTGTCATTTAAACATATTGCATTGGCAATTTTTGTGACACATTGTTATAATGTTACTTAAGTTTGTACTTATGTTTTAGAATGTTATTTTGGCCTGAGTTGAAAAAATCAAAGTCAAAAACTTAATAAAAAAGATCCTCAACCTGCTTATTAGCCGCCTTAAGATCGACCCCTCTGAATCACCGCACAACGTCCTACAACTAATGCCTAATGACTAAGGCGGAGATTGTTTGGAAACCCTGATTTAACCGCAGTAGGTACCGCTCGCATGATGAACGTATCAAATACTTTCTTACTTTATTTATAATTACTTTCTTGATACTCTTGAATTTTGTCACACCTGAAATTTTGCTTCTGGTGAGTAATATTTATGAAGATGGAGATAGACGTGAAATCTAAGAAGGATCGTCTATTTTTTTTATTCCCGTAAATATAACTACTACTCATCCTATAAATGACCCACTGCTGAGTCGGGCCTCCCCCTTTACATGGAGGGTAACGAGCCTACTGTGCCACGCTGGCCAGACGGGTTGGCAAAGCGTTTCGGTTCAAGTTTTCCTTCTCTGGCGGCTAGGTTTTAGGCCTTGTCATTTCCTTTCGTCGGCTCTTACGACACCCGCAGGATGGAATGGGGTAAATATAAGCACGTTGACGATTCCCCTATTCCTCGGCGGATAGGTATAATTTGAGATGTCAGTAATTTGAATACCACATACTTTATGGAATAGAAGCATTTTGTGAAATAATTATCGCTAGTTCCCGATTTAGCGGAGCGGCATTGTACGCAAATTTGCCCAGTAACAATTATGACAATGGCATGCAGTCAGGCATCGTATACCGCACACGCTACAAATACTGCAATACGGTTCAGCGGCACGAGCTATTTAGACGGTATTGGTATTGGTACATTGTAGTCATTTAGGTACAATTCGCTGGAATAAGAATTATTAACCATTTTGTACCTGGCACTTCAAAATTATTTACAACGTCTGCTAATAGTCAAGATGGCCAATCTTGCAGAATTAGGCTACATTTTTTAATGAATTTGTTTCGAGGAATTGTAAATTCCAGGAGACCGAACCTCCTCGGAATGTAACGCGCAATTTAAAAATAAAACTTATAGCATGATAATCAGGTGCCTATTTATTTCTGTGATGTTTATACTCCACCCTTACAATTATTTTAAGAGTGGCGTTTCATATATCGCGCAAAAGTAAAATAACTTTTAGTATATGCATAAAAGAACACATTGCTATCAAGAAAAATCAGCGAAACATATTTGACATGCGCGGCACACGCAAAGTGTGTAAGATACAAATATTTTTACATATTAATTCGCCGAAATCGGAAAATATAATTCCATTCAGATGTAAAATATAAGTATTATACATATTAGAAAAAAAATCAAAACTAAGAAAAATCGCAGAACATACATGGGGGTGATTCTGGTACTCCAAGGGGTGCTCTATCTCTGGACTTCCGCTTGACACTATTTTTGGACAGCCTGTATATTTTTCTGTGTAGAGCAACGTGCCGGTGGTAGCCTCATGGCTACATAAGTTTTTAAACAAGCCTATTTATATCAAATTATATTGTAATTTGAGTATGATAAATGAGCAACGTCTGAACCTACAGTAAACGGGGCCAATGATGTAGCTAGACTCTAGAGTATATTTTTGTTAGGGGACGTATTATTTCTGCTGAGAAATAATACGTCCCCTAATAAAAATCTTTGGTAGTCAGCTGTGACTACCAAAGATTACTGATATTCTTTATTGTTAGCTCCTAAACATTCGCCATAAAATTATAAGCCATTTTGCTTTTTGTTATATCAACTTTACAAAGAGGAAAATACGGGAGTCTTAATAATAAAGTAAACGAGCGAGTAGGTGTGTTGAAAAATTTCGTGCCTCCCTCACTCATAAAGCGATTCTGCCTTTGCACAGTGGAGCCAGTTCACAACACAGGCTGGCAAAAAAAACCACAATTTGTCAGGTTATTTTGCAAACAGTTCCTTTCTTCATATAGATTTATTAAAAAAAAAACACCTTTACCATTTAGCACATAATTGAAGCATCTTCAAGTTTTTTTTTCATCCTCATGGATACCCAGCCGTTTGGGGACTGGCGGGGTTATGTGGGACTAACCTACCCACTAATCGAAGACACGGTCGAAATTATATTTGACTCTATCCATTAATAAATATATTTATATTGTTCAGAGAAAACTCTACATTTATAATGGAACTAGCATCTGTCCGCGGCTTCGTCTGAACAGTTCATTGCCAATTTACACATTATTTTTTAAATTGTACTAAACTTCGTGCGGTCCCCCGAGACTTCGCATAAGTAACTCAGGCAGGGATAATGTAGCATTTTACCGGTGCAATAATTTTTAAATCGATCCCGTATTTTTTTAGTTTATTCGTTACGAACATTATGTATGTTTGTTGTCTTTACATTTGGTAGTTAATACAATCATCATTAATCATCAAATCATTATAATTATATAGAACGTATTAGACAGTCAACAATGTCAGGTAAATATGCCAAACGTATACATCTTGAGCTAAAATCTATCCTAAAGCCTAAAGTCGATTTTTGGATCTATGTGTGTGTGTTTGGTGGGCGATTAGCGTAAGTTACGCAATTGCTTAATGACATCCCCCAACCGCAAACTCCCCCCTACCACGTGTACAGACAATAAACATCTGAAATCAAAATTCTGATGTTTATTGTCTGTGAAATGATTCAGGTAAATATTTTTGGCGGCGACCAGCCAACATATCTACCCTACGTGCGATGCGGATGGTTTACATAGATAGGAGGTGGGTAATGGAGTGCCGAGCGTTCGTAATTTGTAAGGAGCTGAATTGCCCTGGAATAATAATCTTGTCTTTCGTGTTAATAAGGCGAAATCACGAAAAACAGAATTTCCAAGCTCTGTCGACCCTTACTACTTTTTGTGTTTGATCCTACCTTATGCTTGTACAAGTTATTAAATCTAATTGGATTAGGTCGGCAGCGGTTGTTATGCACGGATTTTCATTGTTAGCGTTATTTTGCAAAGCTGTGGAATAAATAGCAACGAGAAACGGTAACATCACTGCATATTATAAAACAAAGTCGCTGTCGTCTGTCCGTCCCTATGTATGCTTAAATCTTTAAAACTACGCAACGGATTTTGATGCGGTTTTTTTAATACATAGAGTGATTCAATGGGAAGGTTTATATGTACAATACATCCATAATATTGTAGAGAAACCCTTATAAATTTAGACGTTCATCATTGCACCCGTGCGAAGCCGGGGTGGGTCGCTAGTTTGAACTAAATTGGCTCGTGTCTGTTATTTAGTTGTCATATTTAGTTGGTAGGGATAGTTATTTTTAACAATATCACAGCAAATCCGATTGGGCGCAAAAGAATAATCAGCCAGCTAGGCGAGGTGGTATGCCTGGCGGGAGATACAGCGCCAATATCCAATCTCCCAATGACTGTTGTCGGGGATTTCTTATCCATGCAAATTTCTCTGTGAGTTTTGCTCCCACGGTGTAGAGTTTTTTTTACCACGCGCTCCCTGGAGCTTTTCGATTGGGGTAGGACTTCCGTGTTATAGAATACCATGCCTTGCCTTCACTTTTTACATAAAGGTCTGGTGTTACACACATTCCGTATGGTGACAGGTTTAGAATACATAGAGTCACAAGCCCATTCCATCCAGAATGTGCCGTAAGTGTCGAAAAGAGAAGGCTGAAAACCTAGCCGCAATAGAAGGAAAACTTGAAACAAAACCCTTTTTCTTTTTATAGCCCGGGGTTAAATTCTTTACGGACTTCCTCGCCAGCCACGGGGATGGCCAGCGAGGGGAGTGTGGGACTCTCCCCCATAGTGGGGGCCTACCCACTAAACCTCCCCGGGGTGCTCCAACTCGCGTCCTGTTGCGGCATTGTGGGATCTGATGCAGAACCACGATGCCAACCTGTCTGCCCAGCGTGGCAGAGTAAGCGTAATCCCTATGCTGGGAGGAGGCCCGTCTCATCAGTAGGTCATTTATGGGCTGAGTAGTTCTAGTTACAAACATACATAGACGACAGTAATCGCTTAACAGCAGGCGGATCAGTGTCCGTATGCAAACACGTGGTGTCTTGATATTGATAGTTACTTCTTGATATACTTTCTGATCACTGCAACTGGATCAAATGTAAAATATCTGAGCCCAATTCTGTGTTCGGGGCCATTTTACGAGATTATTAGATACAATGTTTTTTCTATCAGACTAGTTGTATTTGGGCCGATTGAGCTAACCCTACTAAAATTTGTAGTCTTGTGATAAAATAAGATTGTGGCTACAACCATTTTTGTGTTCGGATTTCCATTTTGGTTGGATTCATTTGCAAATTATTTAGTCATTTGATGGTTTTCGTTTTACTCTATACGATGTTTACGTAAGTAGCAGGTTATTTAGAGAGAGAATAATTTTATTTGAGTAAAGGTCCCAATTATGATAATTAATTTCATTAGCTCGGTGGTACCCGTGGAATTGTTTAAAAAAATTTAATTACAGTTAGCTCGAGCGTCGCCGGCAGAACAAACACGACAAAACAATTTTGAGAATTGTGTTTCACATTTTCCGACTTTGAATTTTAAAGTTATTTTTGCTGTGTTCAAGATTATGTAAATTGAATTTATCCTGAATAAATTTCTGACAGCAAAAAGTTCAGGTTCCGGAACACATACTACTACTACTCAGCCCATAAATGACCCACTGCTGGGTTGGGCCTCCTCCCATCATAGAGAGGGTCATTAGCCTACTGTACCACGCTGGCAAGACGGGTTGGCACAGGGTTTCGTATCAAGTTTCCCTTTTCTTGCGGCTAGGTTTTCGGTCTTGTCATTTCATTTTGTCGGCTCTTACGACACCCTCAGGATGCAATGGGGTGACACTATGTATTCTAAGTCCGTCACCAGACGAACTTACTTATTATTAGGGTACCTATTGAAAAAATGTTGACAATTTTAAGTAAATTGCTATGAATCTATACGTGTGGTTACGGATTTAAAATACATATTGTCGCCACCCAATTTCATCCTGAGTGTGTCGTAAGAGACGACAATGGGAATGATAAGGCTGAAAACCTAGCAAGAGAAGGAAAACTTGATACGAAACCGTATGCCGATTACCCTCCCATGTAGTGGATCATTAATGGACTGAAAATTAGTAGTAGAACCTAGTAGTATCAAAAGTGTTTTAAATAATGTTTTAGGGATGAATGTAAATCCACCGCCTTCTTTTCCCGGTACATTGTACTTAGTTTCCAGTTGCCGCGGGAAATAACCCAGACTCGCAGACGGAATTCCGATGGGTATTAGTGATTAACCAGGGTGCAACAATCACCTTTTCGCACATCGGACCCTCGCGTAACTCGGCCCTGGCCGGTTATACACAAAGGGTGGGATACCGCGTCAAGAAATGAGATATTGGCGTCCTTTTCGTCCTCCTCGCGATTGTCCAATTCATTTAGGGTCGACACCAGTCCAACCTAATTTGGGAAAATACTTGTAGTAAACAAGTATTTTCCGGAACGTTGACGCATCTATATCGGAACCGGAAATCAAATGGTTAGACCAGATGCCGGTTTTCACATATGTGTCGACTGCCATAGATGGTAGAATGGCAGCCGAGACATATTTACAAATGATGGACACCCAACCAACATCACGCAGAGGTACGTTGCTTAACCTGCAGGTCGATTGTATTCGATTCAGAAGATTTCAAGTGAATAAAACAATTTGATTTCAAACGCATTGTAGCACTTATAGTAACAACAAATAACAGTTGTTAGATACTCTAATAACAGAGATACGGAGTTGTTTCCCAAGATTCTGCCCGCGGCTACGCGTAGTTTTCATGCTCCTTCCCAATGCCAAACATGGCTACTTATTAAGGACGTAGCACAATTATCAACTCGGAAAGGGATCGGCACCGTATCAACACGACGCGTTCAGTATTATTTGTATGAAACTCCCTACTGCAAAGCTAATCGGATTCGTAAAGTAATCGCCTCGCCTCGGGACAAGCTCACGAACGCCGTACGGCGCCTGGTCAACCAGCGCCGTACACGCGCTTACGCCTCTCCGCCTCGCTTGCGGGACATAACATATTCGTAATATTATCTTACTGGTCATCCGTACACTAGTAGCGCTAATACTGATGAGAGAAATCATTATCGTCTATTTCATAGCTGGAGATTAGCCTGTGGACTAGCCACTCGCATTCAACAAGCAAGCAAGAGAACTAGTGTGAACGCATTCACAGCGCCGCGGATGCGCGCGCATGGTCCGTTGACATTCGGCCATTATTGCTAGCTTGTGAATTTGCATGGTTTGCTTTACTGCCTAATGCTTTTAATTATTATTTCTGTTCCTATTTTCTAATGCCCGTTTTAATGTGGAGTTTATCTTAACTGGTTGTATTAAGTTGTGAATGTGATTTTCAATAATATTTCAATGTGTGTGGACCGATGAATAAACTAAGGTGAGTACGGCCGAGAAAACTTTTATTTGTTACTAGCTGACCCGACAGACGTTGTCCTGTCTGAACTATGAATATTGAATTCGAATTGGAATAATTAATAAAAAATTAATATACCGCCTTTTCTTATCGATTCCAATCCCTTATTTAATGTAATTAAAAAAGAAAAAAGTAATTATGCCAAAAATAGCGAACCGTCGGGACGAACGTCAAATGTTTGACAGGTAACAGTTTGTATGGGAAAATAAAATTGTTGTTTTTATTATTTTACTTACAATATCAATGTTTTCTCTAGACTCTTAAACCTTCCCTGGACTCACACGAATATTTCAAGACCAAAATTAGCCAAATCGCTCCAGCCGTTCTCGAGTTTTAGCGAGACTAACGAACAGCGATTCATTTTTATATATAGAGATTATCGTCGAGTCCCCCACAAGCCTACTGTACCACGCTGGCCAGACGGGTGGGCACAGGGCATATAGTTTCAATGTCATCGTCACTGGAGTGTTTACACTATGTAACATGGGCGTGTTCGTATATTATAATGATATGTAGCTTCTCTTAATAATCAAGCCATCTAATCAAAAATATTCTTTGGAATCGGATAAGGATTTTCTAAGTTTAGTGCACACACACACACATCTTTATGAATGCAGAGTGAACACTCATTTATAAAGCTGTTTCTGAACTCATAAAAATCTAAGGCATACCTCGGCAGCTCTAAAATACATATATATCACTAGCACCAACCAGGTAATACGACATTAGGACAAGGCTTTATCCTCATTATTCTACGCACTTTATCTCTAGGGCATGCGCCATTTTGTTTAGCTCTCGGACCTTTCCGCGTGTTTATCTTAATTATGACTGTTTATGTACGCAGTGTAACGTGGGCACAAACTATTAGTTGGCTGGCATCCGCTGGAGAGGCCATTGTCAAATAACGACAGTTGCCATTACCCGCCAAATACGAGTACCTAAATATCGAAGTGGTATATTATATCGAAGTGCGGATAAATCGAGACATGGCCACTAGATGTCAGCACAGATTTATTGGTTATTCATCATCATCCCAGCCCATAAATTATCCATTGCAGAGTCGGGACACCTCCACTTATATAGAAGAACTGGGACTATGAATTGACTAAGACTGTTCCGTGTGGTGACAGGTTTAAAATACATAATGTCGCCAGTCCATACCATCCTGAGGGTGTCGAAAGAGACGACTAAAGGAACGGAAGTGGCAGTAAAACCTTTTTGGCGGACTGCCTACCGGCTCGGGGAAAGCTGCTGCAGGTCGTGTAGGACTCGAGGTTTAGGTCTATGTTATTATTTAAACGGCCTTCCATGTCTGTCATATGGATATCAAACATGGGCATTAACGGAACAACTAACTAAAAAAATACAAATATGTCAAAATGGTATGGAAAGGAGCGTAATCGCAGTTAAAAGAAGAGACAGAGTGAAACTAAAAAATATAAAGAGTAAAACTAAATTTAAAAACATACATATTACTTATAAACGCCGGAAATGGAGATGGACAGGACACATGCTGAGGGAAGGTAAAGAGAAGTGGACGAGGATAATAACTGAGTGGTACCCGCGAGATAGTAAAAGGAGCAGAGGTAGGCAGAGCAAACGCTGGGAAGACGATATGAAAAAGATAGCTGGTCCAGAATGGTCCAGAATTGCAAAGGACAGAATAAAATGGAAAGTTTTAGAGGAGGCCTTTGTCGAAGGACAAGCTGCAAAAGAAAAAACAGTTACCGATAAAATTGATTAGAAATAAACGAGATACATTTGTTGTGTGTACAATAGAAACATGTAAAACATAGATTATTCATATTTTTATACTACGTATTTCTTTTTAGGTACAGCAATAAAGGCTTATTTTATTTTATTATTATTTAAACGTCAATAAAAACATATACCTATATGGTGACAGACGTCATGTGTGGATTGGTCATATAAAAATACCGAATACGAACAGGTATGTGAAGTGCCAGCATTATAATGTATCCTAAAACAATGCTAATGCACCAGCATCAGTGTGATGACGACACACCAGTCGACTCTATCGATATGGCAAACTATTATCTCTATGCTATTTCAGTAATTGCCTATTCTGCAAACTAAAATAACTGTAATTTATGTGAGATATATATCTGACATGTTTGCAGTTTTGATTTAACCACAGATTGTTTATGTCAATTGTAAAATCGTTTGTTTAAGCGGAAGAATATTTTCTATCAGTGACGCAATAATTCCACAATATTTTCTGGCAGTTTGTATATCGATAAATGTGTAACGTTACCTAAACAAATAACATAATGTGGCCCAAACGAGCGCCATTGGACGTTCTATCAACATACACATCCAATAGAAATATGTCCTTTCGACCGAAAATCTTTTACGCATTGGAAATGTTGTTAATATCCTTTATATTAATAATAGTTTGGCCCTTGTGCGTATGTTCACCTTTTGTGTTTGAGTTTTGATAGGAAATGAGCGGAGATTAAATTTAGAAACTATATTGATAGAAAGTTAATTTGTTAAGATAAACCATACATAAGTATGACAGTGCCGTCTGTAGATTTGTTATATAATTGTAGTTACCGTCTAGGGGTAGATTATTCAGTTCAGTGGCAAATAAACGCAATATTTCTTTTTTAATCATTGTAAATGAATGCCATCCAAAGCCTATAGCTACAAAAATTTAAAAAAGAAACCCAGTTCGTTCCAAAGTCAACTGTATTCTGTAATTGTGTGGCAAAGTTTATCCAAACTCACTCAGCCTTATTTGCATGGGTTACAAACATCAGATATAAACTTTTACATTTATAATTTTACCCGAGTACGATTTACTGTGGATTACTTATATGCTGATTTAAAATTATCAAGCGCTTCTGTTTTCTATATTCATATTGTAAATTTGAAAATATTAATAAAACTTTAAATTATAAACAACTAGGATTTCATGGTAGACTAGCGAATAAACTAGAGGAGTTAACGTCAAATTCAAATGTCTATTAAGGTATTCTGTTGGGCGCTTTTTAGGGGAGGCTTATAATGTCCAGCCATGCACTAGAGTGCGCAGATGACGATGATGATTTAGGTAATAACTACTATCCAGTTTGCGTCATTAAGCCATGGATGTAGCTCCTTTTGTTAGTCGTTCATAAGGCACACTGAAGGAAACAATGCTATGGGATCAAAGCGTTTGCACAGGACGCGTAATGAGAACTAATCCCATTAGGACGTCATTTCATTTCGAATAAATTAAATTTAGCTGTTTGAACACGGAACATTGGAGTAAATAACAAAGTTGTAATGGCCGAATGCACGCGGCATTTAAATGTGGAACTCTCTGTGTGACAAAAAGAGCGTGAGGAAAATCTTGTTTCATTTATTAAGTTTTCGACTATCGAGTTCATTTTGTGAACATTCCTACATTGGATCAATTACATTTTCAAATGGGGGTACTGTCGGCATTATACCTCCGTGGCTATGGAAAGAAGGCAGCTTAACCTTAACTTACTGGACTATTACAGTTTGTATATGCTACATGGCGCTGAATTTCGAATGCCGCGACTATGCAATTGTTTTACTCATTAAGTATTTGTTTGGAATTTCTTAAGATAGCATACATGTTGGTTTTCCATGATAAAACTACTATCACTATGGCTATCAAGCATATGGAAGAAAATGGGTGCGGTATTCCATAAGGTGCATCGGGCAATTCCAGTAAGCGGGTGGTGCCATATCTCTCTTACAATCAGTGGCATGCGTGGATGGAATATTCGTCAAAAAAGCCGAAGAAATTGGGAATACAAATCGCCATGGCATGGCTATTCGTATATCCGTAAAAGACCCACTTCTGAGTCGGGCCTCCTCCAATCACAAGAGGGAAATAAGCCTACTCTGTCACGCTGGCGAGACGGGTTGGCCTAGCTAGGGTTTCGTATCAAGTTTTTCGTCATTCCCTTTTGTCGGCTCTTATGACACCTTCAGGATGAAATGGGGTGGTGACATCATGTATTTTAAATCCGTCACCACACGGAGCTGTCTTCATCATCATCATCAGCCCACATTAGTGCACTGCTGGACATAGGCCTCCCCTAAAGAGCGCCATAGCGCCCTGTCTTCAACTTGACGCATTTTGGAGCTGTCTACTGTCATTATTATTTAGGCATATTATTACACTGTTCAGTAATCATAAGCGTTCGTACAACATATAATTATTGGGCAATTATGAAGTTTTTACCAATAATAAGCGGTCCTCATAAGCCGATAATAATGAGCCCTTATCGGATAGTTGGCTCCCAGTTTCCACCGTTCCCGCCCCGCAAACTGCTATGAGGTCGTTAAGGGAAGTTTTACTGTCAATTTGTTGTCTTCACTGTCGTTCAAAATTAGGGTCGTGATTAACTTAGTTGGGGCAAGGGATTAGCAAGTGTGCCTGCGGCGGGTGCTCGGATCTTATGCGGTCAAAGTATTAAAGTGTCATGTTAATCTTGACCTCACCTATGTGTACCTACCTATAAAGACATTTAACCTTGGGGAAAAAGGGGAGTGTTTCGTGTCAGTCTTTGGTGTATTAAACGGCTGAATCTATATTGAATTTTCTTTTTGTTTATAAGGGGTCTTAAATGAGTGTGTTCTTACGCTACATTAGAAGAAAATCTGAAAAAAAATATACAATTAGTTACAAAAGGTTATCGTTACATTATTATTGTTATTTTAAGAGTAATGAATGACATACTTTGTCACTTTATAGGCCGAATAGTTAAGATACAAAAGTGTTTCTATGAATAAATATACCACACTTAAATTGTAAATTAAATAGGGACCGCAAAGTAAAGACAACAATTGCAAGTCCTCTGAGTTTCATGCCAGTTCTTCTCAGCTGTTGTTGCGTACCGAGCTGGTGGTAAACTGACTAATACCTTGCATTATAAAATATTTATTAATAGGTTGACAATTTTTGAGTGTCATTAGCCGCGTACTGACTAGGGAATGCAATCCCGACTCGAGATCGTAAAGTCGAGATCCCTCGGGATTAGAAATGTCAATCCCGCGGGATACCGAAATTTGCGAGATCTCGTCTAGTTAAAAAAACACATTACTGAATACGATGAAAAGTGCTTGTTCTTGATTGTGAGGTTAAAAAAGTCTCGTTGCCTTTCCATTGCTCCTAACCATCTTGATAATTATTCGGATTTTTAAATATAACAGCGCTGCAGTTGCTTTTATGCGACGCTCGGAGATACGATTGTTCATCGAAGATAACAACTTTTCTGAGAGAGGAGTTTTTAGGTCTTCTAGCTTTCGAATCATGAAACGCAACGTATGTTCTGCACTAACTAAATCAGTATCTCGACGGCGCAGTACCTCAACAGCCAATTTCACTGGCTGAAATGTATTTTCCAAATTGATAAGGACAGCATGTTCTTCATCGTATTGTATGTCCTTATCATGTTGCATAGGCTAGACCAACGTGTCTTACGGTCAAGAACCAGCTGAATTGTTTGGCCAAACTCTTGCTGAATATAATTCTGAAGAAGATTCTGAAATTCCTAAAAAGTTTGACGTATTTTCTTCCCGCCCAATCCCGTCAATCTCGAACGGGATCTCGTCATATTATGCTTCGGGATTGATCCCGAAAAATTACACGGGATCTCGCGAGATCGGAATCCCGCGAGATCGGGATTGCATTCCCTAGTACTGACTTAGCGAGCAGCCTCGCGAGGCAGCCGCGCGAGGCAGCCTCGCTAAGTCAGTACGCGGCTAATAATTGTGTCCTATAAAACAGCGTGTGACAAAAATGAAAGGATCGACAGTACTTCTAATGAATATACTGTGTGCACAATTTAAGGTGTAAATAAGCAGTTTTCTTAAAATTTAGTCACAAAATGATGAGAAATCTGCCATGGATCGAGAAATAAGCACAGTAAACCGAAGAATCATAATAGAACTCACTTTACTTAGCTTGTATAATAATAATAATAACTATTGCTTGGATTTCACTGAAACCCCTGATTTGTAGTTTAAATTCTGATTCCGAAAAAAGTACGAGTAGATTGCTTCCTCCTACTTCAAGATAGAAAGCTATTTTAAATACAGAAACGATCAAAGCACATCGATGCTTTTTATTATCTCTGTACCATCTCTTCAGATGGCTATGTGGTCTTTGTTACACCCAGTATCAATTAATATTTCTAGTTTAGGTTACTCTACGTAACTTTAATTTAGATTAATTTAAGAATTCAAAGAATACATGCTTGGATTTTAATTCATTGAGTTTTTCAAAAGCACGTTTCTCAGTGTTACGTCTATCTATCTATTGATTAATTACAGATGTCTAAAATCAAATGTCATTTAATTAATTTGGCTCATTTGACTGGTCGAAATAGATTTAGGTATATAGGCATTAGACAGATTTGTGAGAACAAACTCGCACGATAGTCGCATCAGTAACACCTCGTCAATTATCTTATAATATTATCTAGTCTAATCTAATCCTCTAGTCTACTACATAACACGTTCCCTGCGCCATAATTTTCAAAGAACTTTCAGCTGGTGCTTTGGAGACCTAAAAGATCTCACAACTAACCTATCCTTTGGCGCGTTGGAGACCTAATCAGTCTCCTAAAATACAGTTTGGAAAATAATTTATATCTTCCAAAATACCCCTGACATATATTTTGAAGTTGTTGTGGGTCAGGAGAGGCTATTGCTCTACATTTTGCTAAGTTCGCACGCAGTTATGACTTAAGAATAAACTACAAATACCAAAAGAAAATTAGGTTCTGCTTACGTGGGAAACAAATGTCTGGCCATGTCGCCTCCACCGGGCTCCGGCAGGAGGGGTAGACCCAAAAAGTGCTGGCTTGACGTCGTAAAGGGTGATATGTGTGCCAATGGGCTCACTACCAGGGATGCTGAAGACCGTGCGAAGTGGAGAAGAAAAAGCCGGAAAGCTAACCCCGGGCGCCGAAGCGAGAGTTTGGGCTGCAACCGGGATAGAAGGCTAAGATGATGATGACCAAAAGAAAATTAGGTATCGATTGTATCTCGTACCGCAACCGAAGATAGTTCAATATGTGTAGTACTAGCGACCCACCCCGGCTTCGCACGGATAATTATGCATGTATTACCTATACATTTTTTTATTGCTCTCGGTGGCAAACGAGCTAGCGGCCCACCTGCTGGTAAATGTTAGCCGCCACCCATGGACTTTGGCAGTGCCAGGGGCAAAGCCAAGCCATTGCCTACCGTGAAGTGAGTGCTCTCTTTAAACCTCGTTTAAAGGAGGACATGTCGTAGCGCTCGGGAAACACCGCCAGATGTCAAGATGTAACCAGATGTCAGTAAATGCAATGGAATCTAATTATTGTATTAGTTTTTCTAAAGTTATACGAGTGTCATTAAGTGTGTGTATACGAGTGTGTATTTTTGCTGAACCTAAACCGTTATGTTTAGAAAAAATTAAGGTTTGGATGGCATAGTGTATCTGCGTTCTATTAGATGTCACGTCACAACAAATCAAATAATCAAATCAATCAAAATCAAGGAATCAAAATAATTATACTACTGTGCGTTAGGGACCTAATCCATCTCTAAATTTTATTTTTATGTCCTTGAATTCCCCTTTATGTAGGAAGCAAATATGTATATTTGTCTTACTCAATTCAATCAATACTCAATCTTACAATTTAGAGGGAGGCTCTAACTTGTAAAGTTCTATAAGTATGGGTTCTCTATGTATAAGTAAGGAGTGAAACAACACGATTATAGTCAACGCACAATACAAAAGTCATGCAAGATATCTGATAGATCTCGTAATGCAATGAACGTGTTAACATTGGCTTCCGCCTAGAACTCCCCGAACCACCGGCGTGCAGACAGCATCCCTCGAATCCCAGTGACCTTCACAAGTTCGTCATTCCATCTAATCGGGGGTCGCTCAACGTCAAGCTTCCCCATATGTGGTCGCTACTTTAAGATTTTGTTGCCCCAATAAATCTGTTGGTAGGGTCATGCGGCCGGACCACTGACATTTCAACTTGGCTTCGGGATATGTCCATCATGTTGGTCCTTCTGAACTTCAGAATTGCTCATTCCAAACTATGTCCAGGCATAACCCCTCATACATTTTTAAATCTATTTATTTCAGTTTTAGGTCTATCATTATATGTAGGTCGTCGTTTCAGTCCATAAATGACCCACTTCTCAGTCGGGCCTCCTCCAAATTCATGGAATTCATTAGCCTACTGTGTCATGCTGGCAAGACGGGTTGGCACAGGGTTTGTATCAAGTTTTCCTTCTCTTTCGGCTAGTTGATCTGCCTCTTGCGTTCTTTTAGTCACCTCTTACAACACCCTCAAGACGGTATGGGTTGGTGACATTGTGTATTCTAAATCCGTCACCACACAGATAACATACATAGGCAGGTAGCAATCTACAATATCAGGATTTTACCCCGTGTGGGGACGGGGCAGAATATAAAACTTCCCCACCACACGCTGGGAAATAACGCGTGTTGTAAAAGTCAACAAAACCCAGCACGCTTGGTGTTAGGATCTAATTAATGGTCCACCCGGCTAGCTACCACCCTCAAATCTAAGTCAAGCCAAGCAGTTTCACTGTGTTTCGTCTTGTGTATATGAGAGCCGGTGCCCGACAGGGCATTTCCTTGAATTGCCTGCTCCATCTTCGACCCTGGCGTTGCTTTCCATCACGCAAGCCTTGGGTCAAATGTATTCAAGTAAATGATTAAAAAAAATAAGTAAATGAACTAGCCAGATCTTTTCTCAGAACACAAAAGTATTGTCAGTTATAGCTTAGTGTTTTTGAGATAATGCAATGTACGGTTTCCCGCAACTCAGTAGAAATGGAGCAGACATCGCGCACGACTAGTGACAATATTTACAACGACCATTACTGGCCTTTTATGTGACACAGTGCAGGCTCGTGTAATCTGGGACGCTTTTTACGAGCATTTTAAGTAATGTGTGGCGGTCGTGGCCACTGACTGTGGAGCGACAGAAGAGACAAATTAATGGATTTTATATGTTTCTTCACTCCCGACGCCTGCTTTTGGTGAACTTCGTCGTCGTTTCGTAAATGATCCACTACTATGTCAGGCCTCCTCCAAATTCAAATGAAAATAGCCTACTGTACTGCGCTGGCAAGATGGCTAAGAATTGGGTCTGTATCAAGTTTTCCTTCTCTTGACGCTAGGCGATCAGCCGCTTGCGTTTTTTAAGTCGCCACTTACGACACCCTCAGAATGCTATGGATTGAGTGTATGGTGATGATTTAGTTCGACATACACCTGCAGAAAGCAGCAGAAAACTAGAGCTGAGTAGTAGTTTATTTCCAGAATGTTTTGTACAGTTCACTAACATCAAAAGTATCTACATTTAAAAATCATTGCAAGGCTTCTTTATGAATCGAATTGTTTAAAGTATTAATTTTAGATGCAATCAAAATTAGACAATTTTTCGGTAAACTCTAGTTTCTTCGTAAGGAAATGTTTTCTTACCAGTTCGGGGCAGCTCGTGGGGCCTTGGGTGGTACCAGAGGCTTCCCCCTACCTACTAAACATCCTCCGGTGTACCGTCCCGTAGGCCCCGACTAGCTGCGCGGGGATCAGACATGGACTTTTTTTAGTAGTACAACCCTTGAACCTATATCTACATCAGCCCGGGGCCTGAGTGGGACTCAGGTTCACCCCCGTGCATGCTGGGTGGGTCCCCCTACCCACTGAATATCCTGTTTGGGTCCTGACTAACTCCACGGGATCAGACATGGCCCTGCTGTAATTATGTAATCTGCGTCGCAGGTATAAATCACGGACACAATAGTTGCACCATTTGCATAAAACGACGCCGTGTATCCGAAATTGCTATCATTTTAATTTAATATTAAACATGAAACAGTTAATTTATTTCAACTGCGCGCTACTCAAAAACGTTGCGCCGAAAATTGTGTTCCTACGTATGTAGTACGAGGGTAATTTGATGATCGTCAATATAAAGGCTTACTGCGTGTCCAATTGAACTCGTTTTATTGATTAACTCTCTGAAGGATTTAATGCACTGGCGTTTTCATGGGCTAGAGGAAGGAAAATACAATATTGAATAGTACCGATAAATAGACCAGTTGCATTGATGTTGAAATAGGTTTAGGTCTTAAATGTTAGGTTATCATGATCTTTGCACATTTCTAAACCACTGCACTATGATGACCTCTATGTCGCGGGGGCTGTTTAAAAACATGTAATTCAAGAATACAAATTACTCAGAGCAAGTGCATCTGTTTTACACAAAGAAACTTGTCTGACTCCGGAATCGAACCGTGGACCCGTGATCCGAAGGTGGCACAACGAACCCTTAGCCCCACTAGGCTGTCAAAGCAGCTATACCGTCGATTTACATGCATTTAAAACAATTTCAAAATCGCTTCATCTTCTGATGTGAAATGCTCACATCGTCATGCCTACAACATCCCCCTCTTTCATAGGAGCTTTGTCGGCACGCCATTTAGGTTTATGGGAGGAAGAGGACGTTCAAATTAACAACATGGCCCATCCTATAACTCCATTAGGTAGTAAGATACTTAACCGGCTCTAGCCGGTTATAACCGGGTCCCGGCCGTTGCGACGCGAGTAATTTGGACAAATGAGACGCGAAAGATTACATCCTCTTGGGAAAACACTACTCAAGAGTACCAGCCAGGTACGAGTAAAAAAAAGAATATCTGTACTAATACAGGGTACTAATACGGCTAATACATGGTACTAATACGGCTAATACAGGGTACTAATACGGCTAATACTGAGTTGAGCCTCCTCCAATTACATGGAGGGTAATTAGCCTACTGTGCCACGCTGGCAGGACGAGTTGGCACAGGGTTTCGTATAAAGTTTACTTTCTCTTGCAGCTAGGTTTTGGCCTTGTCAATTCCTATTGTCGGCTCTTACGGCATCCTCAGGATGAAACGGGGTGGTGATACAATTAATTCTAAGTCCGTCACCACACAGAGAAGGGTGTAACAAGAACTCTATATCCCTAGAGAAAGGTGCGATAGTGCTACTGGTGTAGATAATGAAGCAAAACGACGACGTCACTAAAGAGATGAGCACAGGAATCCCAAGAAACCTCTTTTATATTAAAAATTGAATCAGAAAATCCTCAGTTTCTCCCTGATTCTTCCAAATATTTTCATGATATATACTAAGAACTGCTCCAACCAGTAGGGTTCCCTCACTTCGAATGGCTACATGGTTTTTCTAACATTCTGTATACAAAACTATAAATACGCCAGTTTCGATGGATAGATGTAATTCAATCACACCAAACTACTGAATGGATTTGGATAAAATTTAGCACACAAACTATAATACAGTCTGTCTATGTAGTACGTACTTTTAATCCCGGAAAATCTTTATTTGCTGTGCAGCAACTGGCATGAAATTACAGTAGCTCCAAGTGGAGGTGGATTTAGCAAACATTATGTCACCGAAACTTCCCTCTCGGAGGGTGTCGTAAGTAGAAATAGTTTGGCAGAAAATCTGGCCGCAAAAGAAGAAAGGTAATATGTGAACAAAGTGTCTGCCCAGCGTGACATAGTGGATTAATTTCCCTCCGTCCATTTAGAGAGAGTATCCTCCAAGTACTCTACTCAACTGAAAGTAAAGTATAGAGCTATTAAATTAAGATTTAAAATGGATGTGCCATCCCTAGCGCCGATACTAATTTAATGAGTGTTTTAAATTTTATTCGGAAAGTATTGACTTCGAGTTTCGTTTAACTTTCCATCAATTTAACTTTGAAACAGAAATGTATACTTAGTATTCTCTTATCGAAGTTCGAGTTGTACACGTACGAGCTTTCAGGGATCATTAGACGTAAAATATTGCCTTTCAAAGAACAACTTGCTTCATTATACCTTCGCCTTTCATATTTTTCCCGCGACCATTTTATTTTTCTTGTAACTGCGTAAGTATTATATTAAATGTTTATGAAGAGCTCGGATCGAGTTCGCTTTGTAACGAATCCACGTTTCGTATGTTTGGGATCAAATATTTTTCAATATTATGTTTTACATGTAAGTTGATACGGTATCGAGCACAAAGATTGTAAATTCTCAAAACTCTAGGTTTAGATATTTCACAATTAGGTATCATTCAAATATAAAAAATGTTCTGCAATATGTAGTTTTAAGTGTAGTTGTAAATCATAGAACTAGGTACAATAGGCCTGGTATATGGCATAACCTTTGGTACCTGCCAGGTATATGGCATATCCTTTTAACAATTAAAGAAAAAACATGTCAGATGAAGGCGTTATCAGAATTAACATTATGGTGTCGGCAGTGTTACTTAACTCTCGGAAATAATTACCCTATATCTCAAGTCAAACAAAACCCTTGGGGTCGGCTACCAGTCTGACCCGATTTGGCTATCAGTATGTTTTGCGATTGCCTTCTGACCTCGGAGACTCCTAAGAAAGATAGAAAGAAAGAAACATTTTATTCAGCACAGCATATGCTGCACGTGCACAGCATATATACACACACACACTTCTCTAGTGGTCAGTCGACACACTATTGGTTAGACCAGTTTTCATGCTACTGATTTCCTGCCGATGTTCGATAAACTGCCGGCACCAACGGCTTTACGTGCCTACCGAAGTACGGAGGAGGTCAGATGTTCTTAAGGTGGACATTGCATAGCCAGGCATTGTATGACCAGCAGATTTAATCCCTACCGCACTATCCGCTACCTACCCTGCTGACAAATCAGGTTACTATTGTAATGGATCCCCATAAAATAATATTGTTACAGCATATACTCACTCAAAATGCAGGACAAGTGCATCGTGCTTTTACCAGAGGTATTCCTTCTGTTGCGTCTATTAAGCTGGCAAAGATGACATTCCTGTCATCAAAATGAAATAAAAAAAGTAGATCCTCTATTTTTCTTAAAATACCGTAGAAAATACTGATACTTTTCTCTTTATCTTATCTTTAATGATGAAAGACCTTAGGCTTAGCGCGCACGGGTGACTGTTGTAAGTAAATGTTTCGTCACTCTTATCAAATCCATGGATCTCTGCATATCCATGGATTTGATAGGAGTGATGCGCCCATGTTGCGACGTGACAACTGGGTGACATTATTGTATAGTTAATACAAACGTTATGAGTTACGAAGCAGTCACGGTGACAAAACTTTATTCCAAGGAGAATCCCTAATTTGAATGTGTCATGTCGAATAGGAAGTCTCAGAAAATGATTAGTCGCACCGTCGCTGCAGAAGCGATACGCCATTAAAATCGAAGAAAACTGAATATAATAAGCGCCATAAAATGTTATCACGGACTATATCGGACAATGTTTACCGCCCCTCAAAGGTACTATTTTAGGCCCTTTCCGCAGCGTACGGCATATGGCATTACGATAAAAAGCAAAGATAAACATCAAAAGGTCTTTATTACGTCAAGATACCCGTGTCTAAGAGAGTGGGTACATGCAGGGGGGCCCGGGCGACACTTGTTCATAAATTAAGAAGAGGCCGCTCATTCCAGCCTTATCTTTATGAGGGTCTGTGCCCACTATCCGTGGAATTAAGTAATCACACTACTAAGGAAATTGATCTCGATGGTAGTTTTTCCGAGCTTACGTGTTGTTATGATGGCGATTATGTAAATTCGAAATTATACCTTTCATTTTCAAAATTTTATTGGGGTCAACGCCAGTCCTAATTAACTGAGCTGACGACACACATTTACATAGAGCGATTGCCGTGCCCTTCGATATATCCAGTGGGAATACCGGTACTCCATTAGTTAGACCAGGTGTATTTCGAATTTGTATGTTATTATGCCATATTTAGTTTCTTTTGTAAACTATCCTTTTATGTATATTGCTCGTACATAATAATTCCGGTGTTTCTTTTCTAATGCATGTTATATAACAATGTTACATTTATTTTCTGCTCATCTCCTCCATATAAACTTTAACTGTGCAAACAAGCATCTCACTCTGTCAGGAAAACCGAACCAAAACATTTGCTTTTTTTAGATTTATTTCCATTCAATTCAGGACTTCCCAATTATTACGGTAAGTTTGAGCAATTCAAAAGTATCGTGTCCTAATTACTCTAAAATTATATTAGCTCGGGTAAGCGTAAGTTCCGAGAATCATAAAATGAACTTTCTAGACTTTTTATTACTATTACATTTGTTAGAAATATCTATACGAAGTTCCAGGCTAAAAAATTTACCTGTTTGTAACTTAAATTAATACGACTTCCGCTTTAATAAGGTTTTATTTTACCACGTTTTAAGGGCACGTTTCTGTCTATACATTCTATCTCCCATCGTTTAGTTTAGTTAGTCACCGACATAGCCCACAGGATTGCCAAATTAAGTGGCAATGGGCAGGGCACATACTGACGCCTATGGGGCATAACAGTCTTCGAGTGCCGAACGCGTTCTGGAAAATGCTGTGCTGGTAGGCCTGCCACACGGTAGACCGACTCAGGACCGTCCTTCGTGGAAATCCTTGGGGGAAGCCTATGTCCAGCATTGGACGTGTTTTGGCTGAAATCCATCATCATTGATGATGTTAATTTAGGCCTCTTTCACTCTAAGTCACCTCGTAAATCACCCTCAGGATTGAATGGGTTGATGACATTGTTTATTCGAAATACAATTTTATACAACTGTGGTAAGTGAAACGCAGAAAGTTCAAATTGGATTTTTTGTGCTACACAAATTTACATTTAACCAAATCCTTTCCCAAATTTCCAGGAAGCTAGAGTTAATAAAATATCCGAGTGCACTGTTCAAATAATAATAATTTTCTTCCTAGTTGCTACAATTAATATAGCGAAGACTCATCAAATCCAAAATTAATTAAAAACGTTGGTATACATTGCGGAACTAGATATAGTTTCACTAACGTAGCGGTAATACGCAATAAAGTCGCATGCGGGGCGTAAGTAAATACAATAAAATATATGCTCCAAGCAGTAATATAAAAGACTACCACCTGGCGTAGGACAGGGGTCGTAAGATGATAATGGTAGTTTTAAATATGACGATATATAAGAGTTTTGTGATAAAACCCACATAAATAAAGTTCCTTTTGAGTTTGAGTTCGATTATTCGTTAGTATGCACACGTGTCCCCTGTTGTGGCGAACTTGCTCTGATTATGTAAACAAGACCTTTAATTTAGAAAAGTAACTACAGAGCCGCTTTTTTGCCGGCAGTTCTCTGTAGACAAGCATGAAGAACAGTGGATTGTGTGTATGAGGAAATGCGTGTGAACGGTGTGGATGTAGATATGGCGACCGACAGGAGTGTATGGCGACTACCACCTAACGACCGAAAGATTATGAAGGCAGTTTTTAATATGACGATGTATAAAAGTTTTGTGATAAACCGATGTAAATAAAGAGTTAGTTTGAGTGTACAATAAATAAATAAAACACACGATTTATAATAAATAGATAGGAAACCCTTTGGCAACCGGTCCGTGGAGGCGTGGAGGGAAATTTTCTCCATGAAAAGGACTGGCAATTAGTAATGATCAATTTATTTGTTGAAATTATGAATGTTTTAAAAGAGTGTATCTGAAAGGGGACGGAGCTAAGCTACCGTGAAGTACGTTTACTGTGTAAATACGCTGAACTGCATAATATGTAATATATTTTATTTGAGTTCGACCAGTTGATGCTCTACTTGGGACACAGACAACGTTCAATACTATCCACTACTGTCGGATGTGTAACTTTATTGCGGTTTACTTGCAACTGACATTTAATTACCGGTACTTGAGTAGAACACTGACAAAGAAATACAAGTTTGATTGAAAATCTAACGAGATTATTCTGCAGACAGGCCACTATTGAAAAGGCAACTTCTTAATGGATCAATGACCGTAGCTTACTGGGAGTCAGAGTAAGCAGGGTAAGTGGGAGTCACTTTGAAGTTATAGTTTTGTTGTCTTTGTGTAAACCAGAGGCACTTGCTCCGAGTCTGGGTGTCATTTGTGTTCGTGAATTACATGTTTGTAATGTAGACTGCCCCCGCCATACAGGTGCCTAGTGTTACATCTTAGACCCTGGCGTTGCCTTTCATCACGCAAGCCTCGGGTTAAAGACATTCAAGTCGGTGATAAAAAAATAAAAATTAACTCACTGCAGCTGACGGTGGCATCTCTGACGCGCTGTTGGTCTCCACGTGGGCCCGCCTGGCATGGGTAGCCCTGAGCCGGCCAGGCACCGACAGATCCTAAAGGCCCGGTCCCTCACCACAGCAAGGTGTAGGTATGGTCGAAGAGGTGCTCAAAATCAATCTCAAAATGTAACCTAGAAACACATACCGGAATACAACTTAAAATGCGGAAAGCGACAAGCATAGTAAATAATTATCAAAAGATATAATAAAATAATAACGATACAAAAATATTAAAAACTTATAATGTCAGAGGAAGGCTATTAAAAAAACAACCTCAGGATGGAATAACATCGTGAGACTCTGTACCGTAATTGACTGCTTTTGCCAGATCTGGGATCCGACATAATCTAAAAGCTGTTACAATGAATTTTAAAATCATTTATCAGATACGACCTTACTATAACTCATTGAGTTATTACCCCAATTTGATAAATCCTCGGGGTAATTCCAATCCAGAACCATTAACCACGTCTCACACCGCAATAGACTCAATAGGGAACCGCTCAATAAATACAGGCGATACGGGGAACCCCTAAAATAAGTTACAGCCAAGAGTTTGGAAAGCGGTAAATCCCCTTGTGGAAGTTTACAGCGAACAACGAATCGATGGTATACAATATGATGTTGCCACGTTCAGAGCTCGTAAACAGAATGGTAACGACCACACTCAATCTATAATGGATGAAAAAGGAGTGTTGTGGTAAATAAAGCCTTTATGTCTTAGGTGTTCGCGTCTATTACACATTGAAATTAAACACTTTTTAACTGATTTGTGATGTGTTGCACTGTTTTAATGTTTTTTGTTTTTTATAAACCGCAACCCCTGCTCTAGGTACATAACCTGTGTCGCAGGCGCTGTTTACAAACATGTAATTGACAAACGTAAATGACACCATAGTTCAGAGCAAGTGCCTCTGGTTTACAAAGACATTTGCCCGACCCCGGAATAGAACCGGGGACCCGTGATCTAAAGGCGGCACATTCAATTCCTAGACCAAAAAGGCAGTTCCAGACGCCTCAAATAAGTTTCAGTCACGGGAGAGTAATTAAAACAAATCAGCGGCGGAAACGAATCCTAACCGCCCAACAATTTAAATAATGTAATGTGTACGCGATAAATCCATTAATAGTTTTATTCTGTAATTTCTGGTATTTTTGGTAGAAGGGTTATTCTTATTACAGCTGCCTTGGGATGATGGTGTAGATACCAGGCAAGTGTACACTCAGAAAGGACGATGCCAACACCTTTGCTTACATTTTAAACGTGACCTTTACCTTAATCCAGTCTGAATAATATTGATGACCAAATTGTTGTGACAGCAATCCTTAACGCATAAACAATTAACAATCAGACAGCTGTTTCAACAAACAGAAAAGCCAATAAACTAAGTTAACAAACAATTTGTAAACTTAATCAAGTTTTGGTAAGTCGGATTATGTTTAGGAATAAACTGTGTTTCGTGCTTTTTTGGGAATTCTATAGACGTCTTAAACATTGGACAAAAGGAAATGACAAGGCCCATACCTACCCTTACCTTTCCGCAAGAGAAGGATGGCATAGTAGACAAATACCCTCCACGGAGTGGGAGGTGGCCCGACTCAGTAGTGGGTCATCCATAGGTTGAGTAGTAGTCATTAAAATTTATTGTTGGCTTAAAAGCAGCATGCGTAGAACATCCGACACTTATGTATAAAGGACCGAATATTTTGTTTGTGGAAATCCTTTGGGGAGCAGCCCTGCTAGAGTGGAGATCTTTTGGCTGTACCGATGATGATGTTAACCAAAATTGCTAAACAACATGGGGCCATGCTAAATTAAATAACCAACAGCAATTCGTGATAACATATACTGTGAAATTTATATGATTTAAGAACCACCGACGAGGTAATATCTAAATTTTCACATAAAGGCAATTAATTAAGCCACCAGACTCCATATATTAGTGTTAATGAGCGGCCATTATTGTGTTTAAATCACCCGTAAATAGCTTGCGAAATAACTAAACCAAACGCAGTGTGTTATAGGACAATGGGGTTCAAACAATTGCAGTCCAAATTAGAGGATACATTTCGCAATTGTGTAAATTTAGTGGGCCATAAGAGCTTGAGTGGTACGGGCTTGTTGGCGGCGGGCGGGTCGAGGGTTCTCATCGCCGGGGCTGCAAATCCAAATTTATGTCCTGTGAATATCTTTCTTAACAATTAATATATAATTTCCCTCCATGAATTAGGAGGACGCCTGACTCAGCACTGGGTCATTTATGGGCTGAAACGACGACGACGAACACGCTGCCCGTGTGGTGAAGTATTTAGAAACATCGATGTCACTACCCCTTTCTGTCCTGAGGGAGAGGTAAGGGAACGCAAGGGAAACTTGATAAACTCAAAATCACGTCATATTTAAAATTACCATTAACATCTTTCGGCCACATACCCCAGTCTAGTCGTGTGGCCAATACAGACACAGTAGGCCAATTTCCTTTCATTAACTTGGAGGAGGCCCTACTCGTCAGTGGATCATTTATGGGGTGAGATAATGAGGTATTAGTTCTTATCTTTAGAGTAACTAATTTAGCCTTTTACAAAGTGCTAAATGACCTTGCTCTGAGCGACACGTAAAGTTCTAGGCCCGGCTGCCGTTCTACCATATATATTCGTTACAGTGACTCAGTGCCAACCCGTGTGGCCAGCCTGTGCCACGCTAATTACCCTCCATGTAAATGGAGGGCCCGACTCAGCCTATAGGCTTCACTGGGTCACCTACAGGCTGAATAGTATTAGTCAAGAGCGTAAAGAATGACGGCATCGGTAAGCATTAATTACCTACTCTTTTTTAGATTGTACCTCAAACTCAAATCATTTATTTCAATTGAACCTATTTACAGGTGTTTTTAAAAGTCGAAACTGAAGTTAGGAATCTAAGTGCTTCTAGTTGCTTGTTCCAAAACGTTATCCTATGGAGAAGAACAAGCAAGAAACTCCATGGACACTACCACTTGAGTCTCAGAGGGCAAACGGTAATCGCTCTATGTATTAAGATATGTTAATACATAGAGCGACAATACACTGGTAGTGACCCAAATCGGGTTAGATTGGTACTGACGCCAATAAAATTGGTAAAGGGCGAGGAAGTGTAAATTGCTGAATGCACATTGAAACGTTTCTGCTAAAAGTCTTCCTAATAATAAGAGAAATCCTCGATATTTGCCCAGCCGGATCGTAAAACTAATACGGCATAGAGTTTCGCACAGTTAAGTACAAATGTTACAGTGGCAAACCTCTATTATTTGCCTTTGAACCTTATGGCTTGATCCCTGTCTCGGTGAATATTACGGCAGGTTTCCAAAAAATTTAAGCTAATTAAATTGATAAGATAAAATGATAAGGTCGGATATGGAGCATGTCCGTGTGGTTGGTCCGTGTGGACGGATTTAGAATACATAAGTGTCACCACCCTATTCAATCCTGAGGGTGTCGTAAGAACTGACAAAAGGAAATGACAAGGCTGAAAACGCAAGATAAGGAAAACCTGAAACGGAACCCGTCTGGCCAGCGTGGCACAGTAGGCTAATTACCCTCCCTGTGATGAGAGGACGCCCGACTCTGCAGTGGGTCATTTATGGGCCGAGTAATACTAGTAGAAAGCCATTAAATAAATTCAAATTCAAAAGAAACTTTATCTACGTAGATTTTATCACAAAACTGTTATAAATCCTCATGTTTAAAACTACCAACATCATCTTTTGACCCTTGTCCCACGCTACGCGGTAGTCTTCATACACTTTCATCGGCGTCATATCTAAATTCATGTCTTTCACATGCATGTTCTCATTCACAAAATCCATCTTACAATCGTTACGTCCATCCATACATTACAACCCTTACTACCATCGATTCGAATTGTTTTTTAGAACGAAAGTGTCTTTGTCTAAACCACAGGGACTTACTCTGAGTATGGGTGTCATTAGTGCTCGTGAATTACATGTTTGTAAACTCCCCCGCGATACAGGTGCAGTGACGGAGCAAGAATACAAATCACTGCCCCTTCCTCCCTATGGGTGTCGTAAGAGGCGACTAATGGGAATACAGAGCTGGTAACTGCTCAACTGGTGGTAGGGTTTACCCGCCTGGTTTGTTACCACCGTATGCACGACGAAAAACTCGTGAAGTGGCTGCTTGTCAGCCGCGTTTCGAGATCAGCCGGCATACTACCAGCGCTTGAGGCAGCGTTGCTACGACTGACTGAGCCGTTAGGGGTGTCTGCCAAACTAATGTATGGGGAGAATTGCGTTGATCCGCCGGCCAGGGAGACCCGAAGAAACGGCTGTTCCGCTGGCCGCCCGTGGCACAGTACAGGGGCCCAACCGTGCTTAACCAGCTCGCGTTGGCTGCCCTATCATGTCACGCATAATCCCGGGGTGGACGGTCGTGCCGGTTGGTGACCGGAAGGTGGGGTCCCGGCTGCCACTTCTGGGGGGGTTCGGGGGCCCTTCCGTCCGGCGGTTCAGCACTTCTTCTCTCCGTACAACCCTTCGGTGAAACACCTTTCACACACACTTACACTCATACACATACACACACACACACACCCTTATAATTTGTTTATTTCAGTCGTGGCAAAGTTTTCCTCACTTCACGCTTCTCTTCGTTTTTCTCTTATAACATGGCAGCACAAACAATGAATATTGGTCATTCAGCGGTGCACAGCCCCACCAAATCATCGCTTTTTAAGGTGGAGTTCTGCAACATTCGCGGACTCCACGCCAACCTCGTCGCCGTCCACCAACACCTTGAGACAGCACGGCCAGCAATGTTGTTTCTTACGGAGACTCAAATACTCCGCCCTGCCGATGCAAGCTACCTTGACTATCCTGGCTACGTACTAGAAGAGTCCTTCAAAGCCAAGGCCGGGGTATGCTTGTATGTCAGGGCGGGTTTCTGTTGTCGACGTCTCCGCTGCTTGGAAGACCCTTCCTTCTCTATCCTTGGGGTTCACGTGGACTTGGGTCTTCAGAGTCGAGTGTACGTTGGCCTCTATAGATCCCATAGCGGCGATATGGAGACAACCCAACTTTTCAATCACCTTAGCCAAGTGGCAGATGCCGCGCAGGAGCAATTTCCGAACGCAGAATTGGTATTTTTAGGCGATTTCAACGCACACCATGATATGTGGCTGAAATCCCATAAAACAGACCATGCGGGAAAATCTGCTCATGCATTCGCTCTGACGCACGATCTGACGCAGCTGGTCGATAGGCCTACCAGAATCCCGGACATAGCCAGTCATGCGCCTTCTTTGCTGGACCTCCTACTAACAACACACCCGGCAGAATACCAGGTCGAGGTCCAGGCGCCCCTAGGTTCTTCCGATCACTGCCTAATATCCACCAAAGTCCCGTGGGCCAGCCCTCCACGACCAGTAGCAAGCACTCGTCGCATTTGGCACTATGGCTCTGCAGACTGGGATGGAATGCGTGACTACTTCGCTTCTGTCCCCTGGAAGCAACGCTGCTTCAGAGAGAGTGATCCGACATTATGCACCGCTGCCCTTACTGAGGAGATCAAGTTAGGTATGGAATACTACATTCCGTTCTCGGATATCATCAGTAAGGATAGACGTAACCTCTGGTTCAACCGCGAATGCGCTGATGCTGTTTCCACGAAACGGTTGGCCTATCGCGCTTGGATCAGAGGTCGTGCTAATGG
Organism: Clostera curtula; assembly: GCA_905475355.2. Taxonomy (NCBI): domain Eukaryota; kingdom Metazoa; phylum Arthropoda; class Insecta; order Lepidoptera; family Notodontidae; genus Clostera; species Clostera curtula. Next base: position 836,475 of record FR997802.1, read on the forward strand.
CGACCCTGCTATAGACTCTCTGAAGGCAGCTTACAATAAAGCTTCCAAGTCCTGCAAAAAGGCCTACATTAGGGCGGATGCCCAGCGCATTGCGCGGATTGGCCAGGAATTGCTTTCGCACCCCACAGGTTCACGTAGCTTCTGGCGTTTGGCCAAAAACGTGCAGAGCAATTTCTGCCAACCTTCGCTACCACCTCTCAGGCGTCCAGACGGGTTACTGGCCCACAAGCCTCAGGAGAAGGCCGATCTCCTGGTGCAACTCTTTGCGGCTAACTCCCGAGTCGATGACTGTAATGCATCGCCACCAACGCTTCCTCACTGTGGCTTTTCAATGCCTGACCTAAAAATCAGGCAACGTGATGTACGCACTGCACTACAGTCACTTGATACACGGAAAGCTAGTGGGCCCGACGGAGTACCGCCTATAGTACTAAGGAGGTGCGCAGCTGAGTTGTCTCCTGTGCTCACGCGTCTTTTTCGGCTTTCCCTTAGCTTGGGAAGTGTCCCGGAATCTTGGAGGGAAGCCATTGTGCAGCCGATACCCAAAAAGGGAGATCGCGCCGACCCGGCCAACTACCGGCCAATAGCTATCACCTCAGTGATGTGCAAAACAATGGAACAAATAATAAATAATCAACTAATCCATTACCTAGAAGATCACCACGTAATAAACGATCGCCAATATGGCTTCAGGCCGAATCGGTCCACAGGTGATCTTCTAGCGTACATCACACATCTCTGGGGTGAGGCTATGGACAAGCGTGGCGAAACGCTAGCAATCAGCCTTGATATCGCCAAAGCTTTTGATAGCGTTTGGCACAAAAGCCTTCTTTCCAAGCTTCCGGCATATGGTCTGCCTGCTCAGCTCTGCACGTGGATTGCGAGCTTCCTCCACGGGCGTAGAATACGTGTTGTTTCGGATGGATGCTCATCGCAACTCCTACCAGTTAACGCTGGTGTACCTCAGGGTTCCGTGCTATCCCCCACCCTGTTTCTTCTGCATATCAATGACATGCTTCCATTAGGTAACATTCATTGCTATGCAGATGATAGTACAGTTCATGCGGGATACTTCGGACATCCGGGGGCAGGGCCAGTGGAGACTGCCGAAAAACGAGTCAATTTGGTGATTGAACTTAACCAGACGTTGAACCACATTACAGAATGGGGATCTAACAACCTGGTTGAGTTCAATGGCAAAAAAACTCAAACATGCGCGTTCTCCGCTAAAAAGTCACCATTTCTTCCTCTCCCGTCTCTTCTGGGCACGACACTTGCGTTGCAGAGTAACATCACCTTGCTTGGTATGGAAATCTGCTGCGACCTAAATCCTAAAAATTACATCGAGGCTGTGATCAAAACAGCCTCACGTAAACTCGGAGTCCTGAACAAGGTGCGGCGCTTTTTCTCGGCTGAGCAGCTGTACCTGTTGTATAAAACTCAGGTGCGGTCCTCCGCCGAGTATTGCTCACACCTCTGGGACGGCTCCGCTAAGTATCTACTTGAAGCTTTGGATCGGATGCAGCGTCGAGCAATTCGCATTATAGGTGATGAAAATGTAACCATGAATCTCGAGCCCTTAAAACTCCGTCGTAATATTGCTGCTCTGAGTGCATTCTACCGACTGTACCACGGGGAGTGCTCAGAAGAGCTTTTCTCCCTTATCCCTCCCTCCCCTTTCCTTTGCCGTAATACGCGTGCGGGCCTTCAGTGCCACCGTTACACCGTAGCCGCCATTCCATCGCGAACGAAGAAATTTAGCAACTCGTTCCTTTGTCGCACCCTAAAAGCATGGAACTCCCTCCCTGCGCACGTATTTCCACCTACCTACAATATGGGGTCTTTCAAACGAAGCGTGAAGAGGCATCTTGCGGGCCGGCAGGGTGGGGATGGCTAATGCTATACTTACAGTCTAGCACTAGGTATCCCCACTTCTGGACGGCATTTCCACTTAACATCAGGCGGAATGCAGTCATCTGCCTGCTCTTACATAAAAAAAAAAAAAAAAAAAAAAAAAAAAAAAAAAAAAAAAAAAAAAAAAAAAAAAAGGTTGTACCTAGTGCAGGGGTTTCGTTTTAAAAAAAGAAAATAAAATTGCCTCTGGAATAGACAAAGACACTTGCCCGTTCAAGGAATCGAACCAGGGACCCGTTGATCCAAAGGCATCACATCTAACTACTAGACTACCATTCCACCAAGAAGAGCCGGCAAGAAAATCTGTAGTCACTTTTTTAAATGTATTTTTACTTAATTTATCTTGTGCCTCTGATTCATGAATGATAATACATCGTACCTATGGGTTAACATACTATTACTATTTGGTGTCTATTACTATTACTTTTTCATTGTCAGTGTTGTCGGGATCATAGCTTTATGTATTTACTGAACATTCCGGCAGTTGCCATACTCTGTTGCTCTATTACCGATACATTACGTTCTAGCGCAGTTTACAAGCAATTCTAGCTTTTATTTCAATTCGATAAGAGTTAACCGACGACCACGAGTGGCTTAGTCATTGTTTAAGCTGAATTGTTGGGAAAGTTCATCTTTACCTACAACTCAAGGCTACTACGGTACGAAAATAGTTTCCAGAGCTTTGATAATAGTTGTGGATGCTGAAAAATGGTAGACAGTCGAAATGGTTCAGTCTATGCGGGCGAAGCCGCGTGCAGATGCTAGTATACTTTGTTAATTTATTTTCCAGTACTTCGTGAAGGAGCCCAGTCATGTAACAAATTGCCTGATCATATAAAACATATAAAATCAGATAAGCTTTATAAAAATATCACTTACGGATATGTTGCATGAGTTTTATAGATTTTTATATTAGCGATGTCCATTAATTCCTATTAGATTTATACGTAAGAGAGTGTATGCCTGCTGCCATTCTACCATCCATGTCAGTAGCGTGCGAACTGATAACTGGTGTAACCTTAAAATTACCGGTGGTCATTGAAGACTAACTACCAGTTTTTATTATTTTTAAACTTTCGCGATTTGAACACATACTTATAAACATTCAACGGGAGTCAGCTCGCGACCACGGCCATTGTAACATGGTCGAAACGTCGAGCAAAACCAGGTAATAATTCTGTGCGCGATAAGTCCCGTTGAATGTTTATAACTACCAGTTTGTTTTTTTTATCGAAATCCCTGCCTTTTACAAACATGGAATTCACGAACTCAACTGACACCCAGACTCGGAGCAAGTGCCTGGAAAGCAATGGACGCGGGCGGCCCAGGACCGGACTTTGTGGAAGCCTTGGGGGAGGCCTATGTCCAGTAGTGGACGTCTTTTGACTGAAATGATGAATGATGATGATTTATTTAGGGCCATAGTTACATAAATCATAATTTAGAGCTCAGAGCGTTCTCCACGCGATACTAAAAAGTGTTGTAAAATGGTCAATATTTATGGGGCATGTGCGGTAACTACAATGGGGCATTAATCACCCGCTGGCTACGCTTTATATTATATTCCGGCATTATACTCAGCGGCCTCGTTATTGTCCATACCGAAATGTACAGTGATGCCGCTAATTATGTCCTTTAGAACGTTATTTATGGAAGTTTCGGAGCTCCGATTCGATATTAAAATTGATGTTAGAGATTGTATTAAAGTTGGCCATTATCTAGAAGGATACGTTTTTAGATTTATGGCAACAAAGGCGGGCATTAACCTTGCCCCCAGGGTCGCGCAGCAAGCTTCCCTATTTGGAAGCAAATCTCTTGGCCCTGGTTCGGGCAGTCGAGGATCGCCGTCGGTTTTAGTGGGTAAGTCGGGGCGCAATTAACCACCTCGCGCCCCGGACTCCCACATAACCCCGACAACCGCTATGAAAAAAGACGCAATAAAATCGAATCTTTAACTTTGACAAAAACGTGGTAGGTTTTTTGTGGGTAGACCGGGGCACCATACTGTCTTCTACCCTACCCGTGGACTCCCCATTTGGACCCTCAGGCTGGGCACGTACAGGGTTGATACGACATAGGGGCATTTTTTAACTGCCTATAATAGGTATCATTTCCAGGCTCTGTACCAAAAATCAATTAAATTGGAGCAAAAGTTTAGCCGCAAAAGAAATTTTAAATTTTTGCCTCATTTGAACATGGTGTATCTTTCCTAACAGATGTTTATGACTAAGCATCGTTTATTAACCTTAGGGGCTGTCCATTAATCACGTGCTGTTTTTTTAACATTTTTTATCCCCTCCCGGCCCCTTGGTGATACCTGGTGAGGTTTAAGACTACCCCTCAACCCCCCATGAAATATCATGTATTTTTTTTGTACCATTTCGAATTCATACTAATCACATATAGTATACGTAGTGTAATTTAATGCCCCTCTGTCATATCAACTCTGTATAAAAGGATTCCCTCAAGAAAAATAAAAATAAATATTTACCTTAGGTACTGTTTCTTCTTCTTCCTTGCGTTTTTTCAATTCATTGGATTTGTTACCGACTCCGGATAAATATATGGTTAAACCAGCTGTCAGTTTTCACGCTACTGGTCACGTGTAACGAATAATAATATTTAACACACGAACAACGAACAGCTGAAATTGGATTCTATTTGATGCACCAAATAAATAAATGCTTTTTTTCACACCGTTGTGCGCGTTTATTGAAGAAATATTCATTAAGTATTCCTGTTTTCAAAGCATATCACTTATGTTACTCTGTACACATTTTAGATCAAAATTGTTTGGCTGTTTAAAAGACTAAAACTTTTCTACTTTCTAAGTTTACTATTTTATAAAATGGAAAATACCTCTAAGATTCAAATGTGTCTTCGTACTTTTGGCGTAGTTCTTTTTAGTGTGCTTTGTTCTACCGAACAAAATCTCAAGCATAATGGAAATTTTGCAGAGATAAATGTCGCAGAATTTCAGTCTCAGAATTTCAGTCAGTTCAGTCTGGGCTGACGTTTACAATATTCATGCAATAATTATGATTAATTGACTTCCTAATGACCTGTAAATGTTTAAAAAATACGGCTAGGTCTTTATCATTTTCAATATTTATTGCAATATTCATAATATTTATGGTCTTACTCAAAGATATACTATGATAGAGAAAGTATTTCTTATAACTAAAACAAAACAAATTAAATAATGGTAAAAAGCCATTTTTATGTTGTATTCTCAATCGTCTTTCAAAACAATAAAATCCTTTAAAACTATGATTATTGTATTTGTAGTCTGTAAGAGAAACTCAAGAAGAAAGAAGATTTTTTGCGTAGGTTTTATCACAAATCTTATAAAAATCGCCAAATTTAAAACGTAACAAAAGATACTGACTAGCGAGCAGCCTCGCGGGGCGCCGCGCGAGGCTGCTCGGTCAGACAGACGTCCTGACAGACCTCGGTCTGTCAGGACGTGCCTCGCCCGAGCTTGCCACGGCCCGAGCCGAGCGTTGTCGTTTTTGTCCATGCTCAAAGGTGCCGCGGTAGGTTTGCCGCGCGCACTCTTGACTGTTGTGTTTTGCCTCGCTTGTTAACAAACACGGAATCATGGATAATGGTAGATAGAAGATAAAATACTATTTTAATGCGAATATACACTACTATGGGACGTGCAATGTCCTGATTATACAAACAGAGGACTGGAAGAAGGTACGTGTAGAAACATAAACCGGGAAATGAACATTCCAATAACTATCTTAACAAAAGTATGGACTCTTTGTTAGGATCATAGAGGAGCAGAACTAAATATACGCTACGCTCCCGTATCGTCTGTTCCAGTTGTGAGTAACTGAACGTTCGACTCGTTTCACTCTGGTTCAGCCTCGCGCGGCAAACGTTGCGATGCAAACGTTCGAGGTTGCCTCGCGAGGCTGCTCGCTCAGTACATTTGTAGGCGATATTTCTTGATGTTATTAGTTAAGGTCGCCGGAAAACAATGGATGCAGGCGGCCCAGGACCGGCCTTTGTGGAAATCCTTGGGGGAGGCCTATGTCCAGCAGTGGACGTCTTTTGGTTGAAATGATGATTATGATGATGATTAGTTGAGATTTTTCGGGTTAATTTTGTAAAGTATGTTGCATCCTGGTCCCTAATTGATGCAGTGTGATGAGCTTGTAAGTGCCAGGAGCGTTCGGAGTCTACGGTGAGTCAAGACTGAGCATTGCAACTGTGTAGTGGCGTTCACTAGGACGTTGAGTGTCGTGCTGCAGAACTAGGTGGCACGTTGAGTCGGTAGCGTGTGGTCCTGTTAAGTCCTTGCTAAGTGACTGCTGCTGCTGAGAAGTAATCGTCTTTACCAGGTTCTCAGGTCTTTACCGAGGCAGGATGATGTTGCAGACTCGTTGGAAGGTTGCTTTGGAATGTCTAGCAGAGGGCCGCGGCGCCTATCCTATATAACTGTAGTCGGGGATTTCTCAACTTCGCTATCGTGTAGGACTTTTTGGTAATTCTCGCATATGTAGGCTATATTTCTTTACGTTCATACTCTTAGTTCAGATTTTTCGTGTAAATTGTGTAAAGTATAAAAATTAAAAATATGTCGAAATTAAATTACTGTCTATTTCAGATAGCACGTGACATACAGCTTAAAAAAGAGGCGCAAGAAAGGAAATGTTTATTACATATAATAACGGCTCAAGTTATGCACTTTATATTTTAAGCAGCTAAACTTTTACACTTCCCTCTCATAAACGTTACCCCAGTTATTTCGTTATGTATAGCACTCAGTATAGTATTTTGGCTTGGTTCAACTGGTTTAAAACAATATTCTTACGATGAATTATGTTTATCATTAGAATCAGTTTCAGCGTGATTCTATTGCGAAGAGACGAATGCCCGGAGCCATTTCATATTCATAAAGAAGTGAGCACCTTTGATTATTTACAGATTAGATATGTGAAACGGTACTTAATGGAACCACAGCAGACATCTGAAATGTCGGTACAATTATATGCCCAGTTATCAGCCGTAACATCTATTATTATTTCCCTGATTTTTATATTATAGCAGATAGATATCAAGACATACAGAGCCGGCAATAAACGTTCGCAGTTCTCTAGTTCACAAATATCGTTGAAGGATTGTATGTATGTATAATATATATCATTCAATTCCGATAATCGTCCTATTGCCACATTGCCATCGCTCGTGCGATGTCGCGATGCGATTTTATCGTGCGAAGAAACCGATCGCGCGATGAGAAAACCTTTGTCCTATTATGGTCGTGCGATGATTAATAATTGTGGGAAACTTAATGAAAATCCCGGAAAGTAGTAATTAACTGATATCGTATATAGCAAAGTAATGATGAACAGTAACAGAGACAAGTGACGCGCCATAGAGTAGACAGGCACCACAGACTAATATATTTAATCGATATTATGTTGTGTTTAGTATTGTTCCAACATCCTCCCTTAAACACAACCCCATCTTCGACGAACAAAAAGCCAATTTTGAGTGCGAAGTTGCTTTAGTAAGGGCATCGGCGACCATCACGTCTGTTTGTATATATCGAACATCAATTGCTCCATCAAGTACTTTGTCACGAACAAAATGGTGCCTCACGTCGATATGCTTGGTCCTAGAGTGATAATTGTCGGAACCTGAAAGTTTAATAGAACTCTGATTATCACTATAAATAATCATAGCCTCGCCTTTTATTGTTGGCCAGAAACTTTCTTGAAATTGCTTTAACCATAAAGCCTCCTGCACACATGATGACAAAGACATATATTCTGCCTCTGTTGTAGACAGAGCAACAGTAGGCTGACGCCTTGAGTTCCAGCTGATTGTTCCTCCCTGAAACAAGAATGTGTAACCGGTACAGGAACGCCGGTCATCTTCTGAGCTGGCCCAGTCAGCATCACAGTATCCATGACTCATGTTCTCATCTAGGTTTTGTTTATAACTGAGTCTGTAATCTTGAGTGCCTTTTAAGTAACGCATTACCCTTTTAAGTGCCATCCAATGTTGCATTTCAGGCTTATTATTGTGTTTACTCAATAGATTTATAACAAAGCTTATATCAGGCCTAGTAACTTGAGAAATATATAATAAACATCCAATTATCTCCTGATAAGGAATATCATCTAAAATCTTTGTTTCTTCTGACTTTTGTAACTTAGTATTCAAATCTATTGGTGTTTTTACTGCTTTACAATCTGACATTCCATATTTTTGTAATACTTGTTGTATATACTTCTTTTGATCGAGATAAATTATTCCTCTCTCTCTATCTCGTTCCACATGTATTCCCAAACAGTAACATAACTCTCCAAGATCATTCATTTTAAATTTTTTATGCAATTCTTCTCTTATATAATATTTTGACTTCTGATTATTAGTAAATAAAATTAAGTCATCGACATATATTGCCAAAAATATCATGTTGTCCTTGTTTTCAATTTTATAGTAAATACAAAGATCTTGCTTTGATTGTATTAATCCCATTTGTTTTAATGTAAAATCAAGCTTTTTATTCCATTGCCTGCTAGCTTGTTTTAAACCATATAATGACTTCTTTAAACAACACACTTCTTGTTTTCCATTGCTATACATAGGTGGTTGCATCATATAAATCTCCTCCTCTATGTCACCCTGAAGAAAAGCAGATACTGCATCCATTTGCCATATATCCAAATCATATTTCACTGCTAAAGCAAATAAATATCTTAATGATGCAAGTCTTACAACCGGTGAAAATACCTCAGTGTAGTCAATTCCAAATTTTTGTGAACATCCTTTTACCACAAGTCGAGCTTTGTATTTAACTATCTGGCCATTTTCATTTGTTTTTGTCTTATATACCCATTTGCATGGTATTGAATGCTTATCTGGTGGTAGACTAGTCAGCTCCCATGTATTATTTTCTAATAAACATCTGTATTCTTCATCCATCGCTTCTTTCCATTCTTTAGCTTTAGAACTTGATAGTGCTTCTTTTACAGATAGTGGATCTGAAATTTGTGTGCAACACATAAAATTATTTCCCTGCATATTATGCCTTTGGTGTGATCTTAAAGTGATATTTCTCTGGAAATCATCATTGCTATTGCTATCATCAAGAATACTTGTATTTGAATAATATGTGGAGTCGTCAGAACCATTGCAGCTATCAAACGATACATCACTTGTGTGTGTTAATGTGTCATTTTGTGTAGTATTTTGTGGGCTGTTTACATCAGTAGTTCTCTCTTCACACTCTAATGTATCATTAGTAGAACTAAGGGTAATAGAAGTAAGTGGTGGCACTGATACAGGTTCCTGTGTGATATTTTCAGTATTCTCTGTTTTCTCAATGAAAATCACATCCCTGCTGATTACCATCTTTTTACTAACTGGGTCATACATTCTGTAGCCCTTTGTGTTTTCACAATAACCCACAAAAATTAATTCATTTGATTTGCGGTCCCATTTCAAACGGTTTTGCTTAGGAACATGTACCATGGCCTTAGAACCAAATATCTTTAAATGAGAAATGTTTGGTTTCTTACCGGACCATTTTTCATATGGTGTTACCTCATTCAAAACTCTTGATGGTGACCGATTAATAACATAAGCTGCTGTCATAAGTGCTTCAGCCCAATATGTTTTCTTTAAATTAGCTTCAAACAGCATACATTTAGAACGCTCAACCAATGATCTGTTCATGCGCTCGGCCAGCCCGTTCTGCTCCGGAGTGTACGGAACGCTGGTTTGATGCTTGATACCAGAGGTTTCTAGAAAAGCAGAAAAATCTTTATTACAGTATTCTCTACCATTATCACTCCTCAAGACTTTTATTTTCTTTTCTAATTCATTTTCTACCTCTTCTTTGAACTTTTTAAACACAGATTTTATATCCAACTTATTCTTTAGAATATACACATATACTTTTCTAGAAAAATCATCTATGAAGGTTATGAAGTACTTTCCTCCTCCTGCAGAAGGTGTCTCCATCGGACCACAAAGATCTGTGTGTATAATCTCTAGCAATTCATTTGCTCTAGAATTAGATGGAGGAAACGGAAATCTATTTTGTTTAGCTTCACAGCAAGGTTTACATACAGAATCAATCTCTTTACTTGATATTTTTATACCCTCAGCACAAACCTCTAACTTCTTAACATCTGCAATATTCAAATGACCCATTCTTTTATGCCATGTAATCAAATCTGTATTACTCTCAAATGTAGAAGCATATGCATTATGAGTTGCTATATTGAGTTTGTACATGTTATCACTCAATTTTGCTGTTGCAATGAGTACTTTATTGATACTATAAATGTTACAGCCTTCACTTGTGAATTCCAGTTTACATCCATTTTTTGTTAATTGACTGACTGATAACAGGTTGGCACTCAACTCAGGAATAAATAAAACATTTCTCACCTGGATCTGATGCACATCATTACATACTTTTGTCTGAATGTTTACTTTACCCAAGTTATGCACGGTGACCGCATCATTATTTGCCACCATTATCTTTTGGATCGGAGGTGACTGTATATCGTACATCCAGTCTGAGCGTCTTGACATATGCATTATTGCCCCTGAGTCTATATACCAATCATCTGGATTTAATGAACTGTAAGCTGAAAAAATAGCTGAAAAGTTATTTTGATTAATATTCTTTTCTCGACATTGGCTTTTATAGTGTCCATATTTATTACAACTAAAGCAACGTGGGCCTTTTCCTTTTGGTTTTGAGTTATTCTGTGAGGTTGTGTTATTTTTTCTGTGCTTCGTGAGGAATGCTGTGGATTCTGATACCTTAACCTCTTGCAACAATTTTGTCTTAACAAAATCTGATGAAATTTTAATGCTTGAACTCTCTAATCCCATAATCATTGGCTTATAATTGTCCGGTAAGCCAGCTAGCATGAGAGTTCCGAGCCATTCATCTCCGACCTCGAAACCAATATTTCGTAATTTATGAGCCGTGCTCATTAATTTATTCACGTACTCCTCGACACTGGCACAATTATCCAACGTTGTGTTGATTAGATCTTTTAATAAGCCAACTTTTCTTGATAGCCCGGAGTCCTCGAAGGCATTTTGAAGGTTTTGCCAAACTTCTCGAGATGACGTTGCATTTTCGATATGAACAAAGTTGATTGGATCTACCAACAAAATTATCTTGGTCTTGGCTTTTAAGTCTTTCTTGGCATCTTGACCTCCAGGATCAACGCAATCCCATAATTCCTCGTGCTCTAAGTACGATTTTACCGCAAACTTCCATGTGGAGTAATTTTCTCTACCGACGAGTTTCGCAATTTGGAGGTTAGACATGTTCATGGTGAAAAATTATTACGATTCGCGACGATTTACTTTTAAACAGCAATACGGTACGACAATATGAACAACGGATTCTACTTTTACGCCCATAACCTGTGGGAAACTTAATGAAAATCCCGGAAAGTAGTAATTAACTGATATCGTATATAGCAAAGTAATGATGAACAGTAACAGAGACAAGTGACGCGCCATAGAGTAGACAGGCACCACAGACTAATATATTTAATCGATATTATGTTGTGTTTAGTATTGTTCCAACAATAATCATATTGTAAGTTTTATTAAAATATTTTTACTTAATCTTCTTACTTTAATCAAATTCATTGCAACAATAGCCCACTCTTTGTCATTTTTAAGCCTGTTTTTAAAGTCTTCACTCCATTTATTCCAAACAATGGGATGAGCACGCTTTTTATTAATTAAGTTCTCTTCAAATATCATCTTACGAATCCATGGAATCGAACCATATGACATTTAGTAGATATAAGAATATTTGAACACACGGTCGTCCGATCAATACGATGCATTTAAACAATTTGGTCGCATCGCATGACCGCACGACCTTTAATAGGACATTCAGTAGATATCAGTATGTTTGGTCGACGGCGCCTAATTGTATTGCGAATTTGGACGAAAGACCCCGGAGCCATTACGTATTCATAAAAACGTGAGTACCTATAATTATTTAAAAAGGATCTTTGTTTCAACGGGCTCTCATAAAGATTATAAAGAAACATTTTCCCCTAATACCAAAACATCTGTTGCCCAAAAAGTTTCCGTATGCGAATTTTATGGCCAAGCGCAAGTGCTTGAAAATCGGGTCAGAGTGGCTTGATAAAGTTTTATGCCGACCATATAGTAACAGGCAATGGGTCTGTTTTGGCGAATTTATTATTCTCGTGAATGCCAAATTATTTGCACCTTTTTTTTCAAAGACGACAGGCATTCTGTAGGTCCTTTTTTTTTTATGTAAGAGCAGTCAGATGACTGCATTCCGCCTGATGTTAAGTGGAAATGCCGTCCAGAAGTGGGGATACCTAGTGCTAAACTGTAAGTATAGCATTAGCCATCCTCACCCTGCCGGCCCGCAAGATGCCTCTTCACGCTTCGTTTGAAAGACCCCATATTGTAGTTCCATGCTTTTAGGGTGCGACAAAGGAACGAGTTGCCAAATTTCTTCGTTCGCGATGGAATGGCGGCTACGGTGTAACGGTGGCACCGAAGGCCCGCACGCGTATTACGGCAAAGGACAGGAGAGGGAGGGATAATACATTGCGGGGGATTTTTGGAAATATGTAATGTGAGTGCATTAGTCTGACACTAAACAGTAAGTTACTTGCCCGAACATGGAATCGAACTGGAACCTCTGATCCAAAAGCAGAGTTTGCCACACCAGAACCAGGACTATCAAGGACTTATTGGTAGAAGCTGCTTAATTGGTTTCTTTAATGTGATGTACATTTTGGCCAGGGTAAAAAAATCTATAAATGTGGTTGAATATTTTTGCCATCGGTTATTGTCGAATGATTGCAACTTTGAATCTTATTAGGATTTTCCATAGACAAGCCACAAGTTACTTTTTAATAGTCAGGGAAAATGTGAAAAAAAAAAACAACCCTGACTATTAATAAATAAAATAAAAATAAAAAAGCCTTTTATTCCTTACAAACAAACATAAAAAGTGATAAGTAAAAGTTGAGTACTATCTAACTAACCTAAGATTTATACATAAGAAAAGCTTTTTACATACAAACTTTAAATTATCTTTTTAAATTTCCAATAACAAATAAAATTTATGACGATTGTTTTACATATGTTTATATTTATTTATTTGATTATAGGGTTTGTAAGAACCCCTCTTCGGGTGAAGGCCTCCTCCAAAGAAATCCATTGGTCCCTATCTTTTGCTATTTGCAGCCAGTTCGGGCCGGCGATTTTTGTGATGTCGTCTTGCCATCTCACATGGGGTCTTCCTCTACACCGTGTACCAGGCGGACCATTCCATGAGGTTATTTTTTTGGTCCATCTCTCGTCTTGTAGCCGCCCTACGAGGCCTGTCCATTTCCATTTAAGTCTTTGGGCATGGATTAGAGCATCTATCGCTTTCGAAATACTTCTAATTTTGGTATGTTTTATTTTTTGTCGTTTATTTATGTTTAGCATGCTGCGTTCCATACTGCGTTGGCAGCTTACTATTTAACCCTGACTATTACATAAAATTAAATTTAAAAAATTGACAATAATTAAAATTCGGATGGTTCAAAATCCGAATAGCAAATCTATTTGTTGATGAATATATTATGTATATTTCTAAATTAATATTTGCCACTAGTTTGGAAGGCTCCTCTTCAGAGAAAATATGACAGGAAATCTTTGAAATCGGCCTTTTTAGAAACAAAGACGAATTTCAAACAGCAGATTTGTACGGTCATTCTCACGTTAGAGTCACAAAGTGCCAAACATCAGCAGTGTACTGTCAATTATAATTAATACAATAATTAAATAATAGTTATTTTTTGCATGGTACATAATGGATACTTACAAATACAACAATTTCATATGAATTTAGTTACAATTTCATCTAGTTAAAATAAAATAGCATTACAAAGCCACAACTACAAAACAAATTGTTCTTTTCGGTTACGAAAGGCGTCAATCGAAACGTGAATGTTAAAACCTTCAAAATTGAACTGAAAGTAAATTGTTTCATAATCTATGCCTATGATGTCAAAGACGAAAAAACGTAAAAACTTGCCTCAAACCCGCCCCTTTATCTCCCTATTTCAAAATGGGGCCGTTTATTTTCAGAGGATTCTTTTTAGGAAGGTTTTAAACGGAATTTGGTGTTACGTTAACACGGAAACAAGAATGATTAACAACAAAACAAACTAGAGCCCCGGGGCGAAAGCTTTCGTTCCTGAACCAACTAAGAACTTAATAAAGGATGGCATTGTGCAAGTTTCGGTAGATATTAATATCGAAAGTTCCATGCCAATATTGTCGGCGGGCGTCGGGCTGGGCTAATAAAAGATAAAAGTTGGTGTAACGCGCTGCTAACTCGTGTACTATTAGTTGGCGATGCTATTAATGTTATTGAGAAAATTGGCGTGTATCTGTTAGTTGCGTTATTGCCTCTAATAACGACACTTAGTTGGTTATTCTATCCATAACGGTATTAACTATTATACTTACTAATTAATTTCGATAATCTTACGAAACATTTAAATACAATTACATTATCTTAGGACTAGCTTTTATAACACCACGGTGGCACTAAAACATACGGATAGTCTGATGGTAAGCAGCAACTACTACTATCAGTCCATATATTACCCACTGCCGAGCCGCAAGAGAAGGAAAATTTGATACGAAACCCGCTTTTTTTTTTTTTTGCCCTGGGTAAAATCCTTTATCGACTTCCTCGCCGGCCACGGGGATGGCCAGCGAGGGCAGTGTGGGACTCTCCCCCATAGTGGGGGCCTACCCACTAAACCTCCCCGGGGTGCTCCAACTCGCGTCCTGTTGCGGCATTGTGGGATCTGATGCAGAACCACGCCTGATACGAAACCCTGTGCCAACCCGTCTGGCCAGCCTAATTACCCTCCATGTAACTGGAGAAGGCCTGACTCAGCAGAGGGTCATTTATGGGTCGTATATTAGCAGTAGTTTGACAGACAAGTAAGTAGAGCTATACATTAACACATATTCAATTAAAAGGGTATAATGAACAGACATCATAAAAATTATACAACAAACTATGTAGTTCCTAGTGACAACACTATCGATGAGTCGACGATATAAGATTCAACAAATACTAGTAGGTTTATTAAACAATTTCTGCTTTAACTAATAACGTCAAATGGTTGGCAATATAAATGGTCTGCGAAAATGCTATTCAGCTCACTGATGTGATAAATAGACGAATTGCAACGTTTCCACGGCTCTTCAGCATTTAATGAGTTACGCCAAGACTCAGCTCAAATGTTTTAATGCATTTCCATTTTCCTGATCAATATTCCTAAAGTAATTTTGTAGCTCTGTCCGAGCAAAAGAAAATGTGAAATATAAAGCGGACCTTCGTCTACGACGTCCAAGTTTGGAACAACATATTTCATAATATAATTGGTATATTTTAAAGCTCTCACTATGGGCTATGGGCTCCACCAGAAGGCTGAAGATCCGGAGTTACTGACGTAGCCCTCAGGATTGCCAAACTTAAGTGGCAATGGGCAGGGCACATAGCTCGCAGGAATGACGCCCAATGGGGCAGAAAAGTCCTCGAGTGGCAACCGCGTTCCGGAAAGCGCAGTGCTGGTTGGCCTCCCACACGGTGGACCGACAACGTCGTTAAGGTCGCCGAAAAGCGATGGATGCGGCCGGCTCAGGACCGGCCTTCGTGGAAATCCTTGGGGGCAGCCTATGTCCAGCAGTGGACGCCTTTTGGCTGTATGATGTTTTGACACCTAGTGAAAAAGGGTTGTTGTTATACGCAGGGGCGTAGCGTGCCTTGGTGGGGCCCCGTATAAAAAAATATTTGCGGGCCCTTATGAAGGGTAAACATTTCTCACAAAAATTCTTCCAAAATTTTTCAAACAATTTATACAGGATGTCCCAAAAATAGCACGCCACAGCGACACTGGAAGTAGGCAAGGCCTATTCCACAAAAAAAATGGCTGAAGAAAAGTTGACTGGTTTTCGAGATATTAGAATTTTTCGAAATTTTTGAAAGTTTTTTCGTTCTATGTAAAAGAACAGTCACAAATAACTACTTAATGTTAATTTTTTTTATTCTGACCTAATCACTCATAGTTTTTGGAGTAAAGTAAACTAATCATTAGTCGGTAATTGGTGTAAAATACAAAAAAATCCAGTTCGGTCTTTGACTCAATTAAGTGAATAAAAAGTAACTATATACAGCTGCCGTTGAAAAAAAATGTAGTACCCTTGGCTTGCAATTAATTTTAAAAACTAGCCCTTTCTATGCTGATTTAGAAATGGTATAATAAGTACACAATAAATGTAGAAATTCAGTTATTGTGTCACCTCTTGTTAACGAATGCCTCAGGTTTTAATTATCAAGTAATACAAAAAAGTTTAATAGGAATGGCAAATGATTTTTTTTTCTTTGAATTTTTTCTCAGAATCTCATAATATGTAGTACATGACAAGGTACAATTAATGTAAGATAACAGCATACATGAACATTATAACCACGCCATTGGCGATTCTCTTAGAGGACATCCCAATAGCATTAGTTTAAAGAATGTGGTTTCAACACGATGGCTGCTCCGCACATTACGCTCGCCAAGTCCGTGACTATCTTCATTACACACTTCCAGATCGCTGGATTGGTCGGCTAGGGTCAATACCATGGCCTCCGCGGTCTCCTCACCCACACCCTCTCGATTTATTTGACTGGGGCTGTTGATAGGACAAAGTGTATGCCAACCGCATTCATACACGAAATGAATTAAGAACCCGGTCATTTGTGACAGCTCAAGAAATGTCAAGAAATAATTTAGGGCGTCTTAAACAAAACAAAGATGTCGCTTATGCGTGGAGTGGAGGTAGACAATTCGAGCACTTGCTTAAACTTTATTATTGATGTTTAGTTTTAGATTTAGAATAATTAATAAATGTGAAATAAAATTAATTAATTGGTAAGGTAATAATCAATCCGGTGCCATCCAGGCACCGGATTGCCAAACTTAAAAGGCAGTGGGCAGGGCAGTTTATTTTCTACAAACGTACATGGTTTCTCGAGTTCTCGACTTTTCTCGAGCTTGATTTCCCGGGAACAAAGCCCAACGATTTCCCGGGAATTCTCGGCTCGAGAATTCCCGGTAATGAACCCTACTGCCTACCCAACATCGCAAACATCCCCAAACGGGTACCTACGAAAGCTTAGTCCGACCTTTAGCCAGCTTAAAACTGTGTTACCATAAAAGTAAGTCAGATAATTCCCTCCTATTGTAAATAAAATGCGAGGGCACATAGGTCGCAAGACCGACGCCCGATGGGGCAGAAATGTCCTCGAGTGCTGGTAGGCTTCCCACACGGTGGACCGACGACCTGGTTAAGGGTCCGGAAAACAATGGATGCGGGCGGCCCAGGACTGCCCTTTGTGGAGATCCTTGGGGAGGCCTATGTCCAGCAGTGGACGTCTTTTGGCTGAAATGATGAGGCACCGTTATACGTGAGTCACCTAGGTACCTTTTGTGTAGCAATTAATGAGTTTTGTTAATGACTTGGAAAGGTCCATCTTTACAAAAGTGACACAAAAACTGAATTTCTTAATTTATTGTGTACCATTTCTAAATCAGCATAGAAAGGGCTAGTTAAAATTAATTGCGACTCAAGCGCAGAACATTTTTTTTCAAGGGCAGCTGAAAAAGTTCAACTTACTGTTTTTTCATTTGATTGAGTCAAAGACCGAACAGGCATTTTTTTGTATTTTACAGCAATTACCGACCAATGATTAATTTACTTTACTCAAAAAACTATCAGTTATGAGTTTAGAACAAAAAAAATAAACATTAAGTTGGTATTTGTGACGATTTTGTTACATAGAATGAAAAAAACGGGTAATTTTCAAAAATTTCGAAAAATTCTAATAATTCGAAAACCAGGCAACTTTTCTTCAGCCATTTTTTTTTTGTGGAGTGGACCTAGGGCTAGCCTACTTCCAGTGTCGCTGTAGCGTGCTATTTTTGGGACACCCTGTATAAATATACACTCTCCTTGCCTTTTTTTCGGCAAACTGATTTATTAAATGATTTATAGCTGATGATGACTTTAGTTTTTCTAATATTTCTGCCACTGAAATAGTATCTAAAAAATTTGGGAAGTTTTTATTAATTTTTACTCACGCACGTGCCCTGTTTATTTGATACGGCTGATACGGCGGTAGCTACGCCCCTGGTTATACGCTAAATTCACCATATACAGTTCCTGAATGAAGGACTCAATTTCGATAAGGATTCCGGAGAATTGCGTTTCCCGTAAAAAAACTTTTATATATTATTTCGTTATCTTATCGCTGCTGAGTCGGGCTTACCCCATTCCCATGAGGGGAAATTAGCCTACTATGTCACGCTATCCAGACGGGTTTGGACATGGCACGTCTACCTCTTGCGTTCCTTAAGTTGCCTCTTAGAACACTCTCAGGAAAGTGTGGTAAAAAAAAGCAAGCGACTCTGCTTTCCATCAGGTAGGGCGTATGCTTGAGCCTAAAAGTATTAAAAGCCTGTATAGCTTATAATACTTACCATAAAATGAAATGTATATTCCAGATGTATGAAAAACGTACTTGTCTGAACAATTCCAATGGCATATAACCGTATTTACGAGTTATGAACGTCAAATAAAATCGCCCACTGGCTTGGAAAATAACCTTTACGCTATTATTCTGCGTTGGAGCGGTAACATGGCGCTCTTTAGCTCTCATTTGTTGAAGAAACTTTCAATGGAATGTTCGATTGTCCAGGAAGTAATAGTTTTCGTTTAATATTGATTAAAAGCACTTTTTTCCAATCAATCTACACAAATTGCCTGGGAGTTGCTTTAAACTTTCATCTCACTAAGTAAAAAGTATTGACTTGTGGTGATGAAAGTAGAAAATATAGTGTACCTAACCTACTTATTTTGGCTAAACCGAATCGAAAGGTAATGATTAAGCAGCGGAAGAGAGAGAGAGAGAGAGAGAGAGAGAGAGAGAGAGAGAGAGAGAGAGAGAGAGAGAGAGTATTCATATTTTCAGTCGCTGTGAATATTTTAAGTGCATGGTGTACCAGAAACCCTAGTTCCTTAAATTTTTGAGGCGTGAACCAATTATAGGCGAAAAATATTTCAAAAATTCCGATTAGCTTGAAACTGTTCATATTTTTTACTCTGAAAAAAAAACCACTTTTACGGCATACATTTGAGAGTCTCTACTTAGCATCAGGGGAAAATGTGTACCACAATAAAAATACCCCATCGATTTCGGATATTCATGACACTATTCTGAATTGTGCCAACCTTAAGCATTCTAGTTAGGGCTGTCAAGTATTCAGTCGGATACACACCGCAAACTCACTGGACGTAACCGCATTCCGCTTCTGCAATAATTGATCGTTGGAGCACATATTAACGTCACTTGCTATGCCAGTTGATGATACGATGAGTATTGTACGTAAATAGCTTTAGACTCTGGCGGAACGCATTCGTGCATGCATATCACAGTTCCTAAACGAATAAATCCATTTGATGAAGAATTTTTTTGGAGAAGTACGCATCTCGCTTATACGGAATAGGAGTTTTAGCTCGCTGGAGCTGCCTGAATGGAGAAGAAACCTTACAAATACATAATAACACTGTGAGGAATAAGGTCTGCAACTAGTCAGCCCATAATTGACCCATTTCTGAGTCGTCTCTGAGCCGTCACTCCATCACAATAAGCCTACTGTGTCAGACCGGCCAGAATGGTTAGCATGTCGTTTCGATTTTCCTTCTCTTAAGGCCAGATTGTCTGCCTTTCCTACAGTCGACTTTTACGATACCCTCCAAATGTGCCCCAAACCCATCACCCCACCTACTAATATAGAATAGAATACTCTTTATTGTACACTAGCGGGCCGTCGCGTCCCGGCTTCGCACGGATGCGATGTTACCCGCGGTGTCTCCCGCGGTACGACAATAACGTCTCGTAAAAATCAGGTCCCGTAAAAATCAGTTCAGCCATTCCAGAGATTAGCCGGAACAAACAGACAGATAGAAACAAAAATAAAATATCTTTTATTCTATATTATATACTTTTACGTATTTAGTAGAAAGTGGTTATTTTATTTATGTTTACTCCAATTTTATTTATTTGTAGTATAGATACATATAAGCAAAAGGATAACATGGCGTCAGACGAATACAAAAAGGAATAAACAATGGGCGGTCTTATCGTATTAAGCGTTTTCCATATAACCATTCTAGACAGCGCAGCGGCTAGACAACTGACTGATGTTTGCAAAGTTTATCTCTTCGTCTTTGCACAATGTTACTTGTCGTCTGTACAAATCTATCTTCATTTGGCTCCCAGCATACACGTGGAGCGTGTGCCGTCTATCCCTCGAGACTCACCTATTGGATCTACTCCTAGTAATTTGGTTAGACCAGCCAGCTGTCGGCTTTCAAGCTACGCACTGCATAACGACTGCCATAGATGATAGAAGTGCAGTTGGCATCGATTGCTTCACATGTCACGCATGGAGAATCAGATATTGGAAGACCCATCCAACATCTAGTAGAGACAGGCGACGCTTACCCTGCAGATCGATTGCGTTCCACTACTTACTTACAGCAATAATCAAACTTATACAAGTTATTGGCGATACGGTTGGCGCAGTGGTTGAGTGATCGACTGCTGCGCAGCATGTCGCGGGTTCGATCCCCGCACGGAAGAAATATTTGTACGACCTACAAGTATTTGTTCCGGGTCTGGGTGTTTTCTTTCTATAATATGTATATATTTACAAAAAAATATATATAAGTAGTTTATCATCCATCTCGTTACCATACCACAAGCATTAAGTTGCTTAGCTTGGGACGAGATGGCGTTGTGTGAAATGTCCATGGATATTTATATTTAATTATATTTAAATTGAGCTTTTTGCTGAAGTTGCAGATGTTTTTG
Source organism: Clostera curtula (assembly GCA_905475355.2). Classification (NCBI taxonomy): domain Eukaryota; kingdom Metazoa; phylum Arthropoda; class Insecta; order Lepidoptera; family Notodontidae; genus Clostera; species Clostera curtula. The sequence goes on from FR997802.1 coordinate 857,380, forward strand.
TTTGTATTTGCAGTATGGTTACCACTTTTGTCATTTGAATACCCTTTTTGTTGCAATATATGGAAGATACTGGAATAATTACTTGGTTTGATTAAGACTAAGAGGCGAGACATGTACGCTAGAGGGTTGGCCCTTGAGGGGCAAGGAAAATAACATTACCCTGTAATTGTATATCCCACTCGTGTTATAGCAATGTCCGCATCTTAATTAGTTTTGCCAACGCTAAAACAAGACCCGGCTTGTATTTTGCCTATTATTACTACTTCTCAGCCGATAAATGACTCATTGCTGAGTCGGGCCTCCTCCAACTTCACGGAGGTATACTGGTCCGTGTGGTGACGGATTTAGAATACATAGTGTCACCACCCCATTTCATCCTGAGTGTGTCGTAAGAGCCAACAAAAGGAAATTATATGGCTGTAAATATAGCTTCTAGAAAAGCCGTCATGCCATGCAAAGTCGTCATGCCAGCGTGCCACAGTAGGCCAATTTTCCTCAATTCAGTCGGAGAAGGCCTGACTCAACTGCGGGTCTTTTATAGGCTGACCTGACCTGACTTAGTAAGGTGACCTAAGGGAGATTTACCATTACATTAAAATTTTACAATGCCAAAAATCCTCGATGGTAGGTGACAATATTATTTGTAGACATGAAAATGTGTAGGAATTTTGTCGAGATGGCAAATCCATTCAGATTTAAATATCACGAGCGACCTTTGCTTTACTTCGTAATATCGGCAAGGCGATGGGTTGGAGGCAGCGATGACGGTAAGGCGCAAAGAATACCTAAGCGACGCAAACTTGCGCTACACCAAAGCCTACAAGTGCTTTTGTGTTGTTGTTGATATTTATTATTATATATATATATATTTTACTAGCGACCCGCCCCGGCTTTGTACGGGTGCAATGATGTACCTCTAAATTTATCAGTGTTTCTCAACAATATAATGGATGTATTCTTCCTCTTGAATCACTCTATCCATAAAAAAACCCGCTTCAAAGTCCGTTTCGTAGTTTTAAAGATTTAAGCATACATAGGGACGGTCAAACGACAGCGACTTTGTTTTATAATATGTAGTGATGATGATACCTAATCTCATAAAATATTAGGAATACCTTGTAATAATGTCTGTTGCTATGATTATTTTAATCGATAAACATTTAAGTCTTTTAATTTTCGATATTACATCGATGTGCTGCCGATATTACATATATGTTGGTGTTAACTATTATAATACAAAATATGTATCGACTACCATGCAAGAAATATTACTAATCAAATTCAATTCTACCTTGCATTATGGTTGACGAGGGCGATGGCTGCCACGTGCGTCAAGCCTGTGATCAAGTGCCGTTGCCGGGGGTCAGTCGGCGCAGGTTTAAATACTGAAAAAGTACTGCTGATGTTTGGCGCTTTGTGACTATTGCGCGGGCTTGATTTCACAAATCTGCTTTAGCAGTCTTTGTGTACGAAAATGGCGATTTGAAAAATCAACTAAAGCGTTTCTTGCCAGCTATTCTCTGTAAAGCAGCCTTACTAACCGGTGGTAAATAGTATAAGTTTTAATACCTAACGATTTATAATGATATATCGCTGTATTTGTCATTGAAACTCTGTTCTAAAAAAATTTTCGAGATAGTTATAGGCATTAGGTGCGTTTCGGGAGTGAAATTAATCTTTGTATCAAATGACTCACTTTTGTGTGGAAGCCAACTATTTCAAGTTATACGTAGACGTATAACTTGAAATAGTTGGTTTCCGCACATTAAATTACGATTATGATATTACAAAATTTAATGGTATGTGTGTAATTTTAGTGGCGCTTGATATGTAGTTTGGTGTCAGATATATCAGCTAAAAGGTCCGGGCTCGACAGCTAAACGTGTTAGTTCGCTTTATTGAATATCGGGAATATGACGGTGTCCTACGGGACCCAAGTATCGAACGAGCATTCATATACGCTGCATCCTCAGCGGGTTTTGGGGTGACTTTTACACGTTCAGGTAATGGATTTTCGATGGATACTGGAGTAATAGTTTACTCACTAAATAAAAAAAATGCGTATAAGGGGTATGGTCGCATAATTGTATTCAAAATAAAATAAGGTCTTATAAACGTGTACTTGTCTAATCTGAGCATAGACTGACGACGAAGAATAATGTTTTTTTTTATATTACCATCCAGAAATTGAGAGATTATGGACAAAGGCAACAATCTGGTTTCGACATATACAAATATTATCATCATCATGGCTGCTGTTTACGTGTATTCTTTAGATAACTGCCAACCTGTCAATACATGTTATAAATAAAGACAAAACAAAGACCGCGTCTTTAAGCTTTTGCTCATGACGTTATCATTTCAGCCAAAAGACGTCCACTGCTGGACATAGGCCTCCCCCAAGGATCTCCACAAAGGCCGGTCCTGGGCCGCCCGCATCCACTGCTTTCCGGCGACCTTAACCAGGTAAATCGTATTCAATCATGACGTTAAATCGTATTCAATTTAAAGCTTCATGTAGAAAGTTATGTATGACGTAATTTGCTTTGCGTTCAAAGTCAAACAAACAACCAAAGTCTATTATTATATTATAAACTTTATTAACATGTTGTTATTATAAAAATGCTTCGTTTTATTTTAATTTGTTTGTTTGACGTTTGAATGTAATTTTCTGATTTTTGATAAAATTATTATTGTGAAAGTGACTGAATAACTATTGTCTAGAGGTCGCCCAGCGGCCGTTTTTAATAATAGCTGACATCTGGATTTTTAATTACATAAACCACCACCTAATATATTAACAATTGGTATGAGACTAGGTATGAACTAACATGACTATATCTTAAACTAATGACTAACTCATAATATAACTATTTACTATTTTAATGGTGGTAGTGTGTGTCTTTTATTGATGCATCCTGCATCCTGCACTGAATCCAGCACTCCTTCCCTAGATCATCTATAAATGTGGGAAAATTCATACTTTAATATAAATATTCAGTCTTAACCACAAATTTCTGAGTTATATCGCTTTAAAAAGTATACTTCGTCTTGCAACTTCTAAGTCGAAGTTAACAATTAGTATGTTATATTTATAGATTCGGCTATGAAAGTTATTAGCACGGGTCCGATTTCTACACAGGCAGTCTGTTAAAAATAAACATTGTAATATGTTCTTTGTCGATTTCAAACAAAGAAAACCAGCCATTTTCTACGGCCCGGTTACAATTTCGAGTTTGTCGAAAGTTTTGAGCGAAGTTTACAGTGGCCGTACGTCGGGACACACTCGCTCCGGTATCTGGCAACTAAGTACGGGAAAGTTCCCAAAACAATAACAGTGGTCATATTTCATCCTGTTTTCCCGTATCGAACTCTGCGCCTATTGGGTAATGGGGGGCGCGCCGCACATAGGAGAATAATTTTAAATAATGTTGTCTATAGAATCATTGCAGAATTAAAAAAAAATCCGTAAGGGTTTGCCAATCCTTCCGGCCAGTCCTTACTTAGCATAGTCAACTAATTACCGACCAGGAAATGGGATGACGAAGACTTAGCCGTAAGTCATTTAAGGGCTTAGTAGCTTATAGTATGACATATAAGATTTCGATGAATACATAATAATTCAAATAGCTTTATTTATGGGCTCAAAGTAGACAAAATACATAATCTAAAACATTGAACAATAAAAATATTTAGAGCAAAATGAAAAGTTAATGGTGTTGTCATTTTGTTTAAGTTTTTTGCTACCTTATAAGCAAATTGCAAAAAATAACTAGACAACATGCAAATAATGGAAATGGCGGGATGCGAATACCGATTTCGTCCGTGAGTGGATTTAGAATACATAGTGTCACCCATTTCATTCAGGGGGTGTGGTTGGAGCCGACAAATTAAAATGGAAAGACCGTAAGAGAAGGGAAACCTGACACAAAATTCTGTGCCAAGAAATCTGGCCAGCGTGGCACAGTAGGGTAATTGCCCGCCATCTATAAATAAATAAATAAATATCCTTGGACATTTCACACAACGCCATCTCGTCCCAAGCTAAGCAACTTAATGCTTGTGTTATGGTAACGAGATAGATGATAAACTACTTATATACATTTTTTTTTGTAAATACATACATATTATAGATAGAAAACACCCAGACCCGGAACAAATACTTGTAGGTCGTACAAATATTTCTTCCGTGCGGGGATCGAACCCGCGACATGCTGCGCAGCAGTCGATCGCTCAACCACTGCGCTAACCGTGTCGTCAAATCTATCTGGATAGAGTTTGAATAGAAGTAGTAGTGTAACGATTTATAATAATGCAATAAGACATCAAGATTGTCTATTCCAAAAGCTATCCTTGACTATATGACGTTTCTTAAACGAGGTTACTTATTACTTGAGATAGCATTTACGCGTTAACTCGCGAAATTATTTTAGGTATAAAAAATAGGGTTCTAAAACATATCCATCATCTCTGTGTGCGTTGGCCCTTTTGTTAGATATTTGAGCAGAACACATTTGTGTTAGTTAGAAAGTTTAATATAGGCTCATATCGCACCTACTTTGGCACGGCGCCAGAACCCTTTAAGTGGTTAGATATGTTTTATTGTTTTGGACAACAAAATATAATATTTTTTCTGTGGAAGAGGTCACATTCACGGGATTAGCAGGTTAAGCAACGTCTAGTTCTGCTGGATGTTGGCTTGGTATACATTGCCTTCCTTCGTCCACGTGGTGACGGATTTAGTGTCACGAGCCCATTTCATCCTGGGGATGTTGTAAGAGGCGACAATAGCAAATGACAAAGCCCAAAACCTAGCCGCTCGAAAAAAAAAATTGATAAGATACCCTGTGCCAACTCGCCTGACCAGCGTGCACAGTGGACTAGTTACCCTCCCTAAGTATAATTGGAGGATGCCCAATTCAGCAGTGGGTCATGAATGGACGGGGCGGGCACCTTTTTCTAATCTTCATTTAGTTATGTGATGATATACTCATTTAATGATGAACCCATGGCTATTATCTAATCATCACTTTACTAATATGTAGTATAAAATTTTTAAATAAACTTTTATTAATTAAGTCCTTGTGTCGGGGGTTTATGAAAGTTTTTGATTTAATTTTTATTTTCTGCTGTTTATAGGTACACGCTTATTATGATGTAACTTTCACCCCCCATAACTTTTAAACGACTCAACCGATTTTGATCAAACATGTCTAAGAACACTCGCCGGTAACTCACCTGTCATACAAAAACTGTGTTGAAATCGCTTCATCCGTTCGCGAGCTATGGAGCCACAGACAGACAGACAGACACGTCAAACTTATAACACCCCTCTTTTTGCGTCGGGGGTTAAAAACAAAGTCGATGTTGTTTGTCCGTCCCTATGTATGCTTTTAACTTTAAAACTACGCAACTGATTTTTTTAATAGATAGTGTGATTAAAGAGGAATGTTTTTATGTATAAAACAGGCATAATTGCACCCGAGCGACGCCGGGGCGGGTCGCTAGTCATGTATAAAAAAGGCTTATAAATAATACATATCATAATGAAACCCACAACAATATCCACGGTCACGTAATTTCAATCAAATATTCTGTAATCTGATCTCGTACAACTTCCAATATCTTTAATCCACCGGTTATTATATTGAGTTACTATCCATTATTAATGGAGAGGTTCGGCTGAGGCGGTGCCCGATAGTGTCGCCCCGTCACTATGGGGTTTTTATCTTAATTGCTTCCTCAAATAAATATAGATAGTACATTTTTAGTTCTCCGTTGGACTGTAACTGTTTCAGAGGTTCGTGCTCATTTATTCATTGGGGATTCTACAATTGCTTTTTCGGACTGTGTCAGAATTTGACGGATAACTATCACCATCATATTAGCATAGAATAGAAAATTGCTTTATTGTATAAACCAATTATGTCGGCTAAACAGCGGCACCTGTTCACAAATCATGTGGCAGTCATCGATCTCCTCAACCATATCAAAGGGAAGTGGTCGACCCGCCACATGTCGCTACACACTGTTCGAAGTATTTCACTGAAAATAACAACTCACAGGATTGAGGCCCAAGATTAAATAAAGTTAAATTCGTATATTCATTTCCAGTAAGGTCGCGTTTTATTTTATTTTATTTATTTCGAAAACTTACAGCTAGAATAAACATAAAACATAAAATAGTAGATTAATTGCAAACTAGCAAAAAATACATATTTTTTTCCATTATATATTTGGTAACATGAGATCGAGCAGCTTAATCCCAGGCTACGGGGTCAGTCAGATAATCAGTAACGCTATGCGCCTTTCCTATTTGAGTTTTAGCGGTCTTCTTGAATCTATCGAAAGTCCTCTCGTAGATGTCTCGTAGGATGTAAAACAAGATTACTTTTATTCCTAGTATTCACAGCGTGAGTGTCACTTAACTTATAGAACTTCTCAATATTTTTCCAAACATACAATATGTTTTCATTAATGTACTGACCAGCTGCGGTAAGAATGCCTATCTCTATAAACTTCTCTTTGAGGGATGTCCTGGGAGCAAGGTGATAAATAGCCCTTACTACACATTGCATAAGACATTTTACCGTGAAAGTAACTGAAATAGACTCTTCTGGCCGTAGCTACGTCATTTAACTGTCTAATTTTTTTCAAGGCGAGGTGAGGTTTCCATTGCTATTTTCTGTCTATAGTGATTCCGAAGAAAATAGTGGATTCCACAGATTCCAATTCATCTGCGTTTAGTTGCACATTGGTTGCTGAGTGTTTAACATTAAGCTTTGAGAACCTCAAACATTTAGTTTTACTGTTGTTAAGTAGTCGATTATATTATTAGTGTTAAACCAATGCATAACTTTAAACAGCGCATTCACATCATCATAGTCTTTGAGGTGTCTATCTTAAATGATAATAAAGATGTGTCATCCACGAACAAAACGATGTCATGACTATTTTGGAAATAGAATGGTAAATCATTGATGTACACAAGGAACAGAAACGAGCCGAGAACAGAGTCCTGAGGGATGGCCTATTGTCACTTGAGAACTCTTACCATTGACTTTAACCCTCTGGACTCTATTATTCGAGTGTGAACTGAGCATATCAAGAGCTCTATCCTTTACGTAGAGACGTATTGGTGGAGTTTTCCGAGTCATAAATTACCCACTGAAGAATAGGGCCCCCTTCCAGTACTTTTAGTGAAATAAGCTTTCTGCGCCATGCTGCGCTGGGCAGACTGATTGATATTGGGTGTGTTTCTTATTATCAAGCTGAGACGCAATAATAAAATACTCTTTGACTTGGAGTTGTAAAATGGTATATTCATAATAATTCTACCTTAAAATAAAATGCCTAGATTAACGTTTGTTTGTTTTATTCGTCGACCTCGTACTTGGTATCTCTTTTTTTAGATATTAACGAAACCCCAGCACTCGGTATAACCTCACAGGGGCTTTCCCAAACGTGTAATACACGAACACAAATGACACCCAGACTCACAGCAAATGCCTCTGGTTTACACAAAGACACTCAGACAAAACCCGGAATCAAACCGACGACCTGCGATACAAAGGCGGCATATCCAACTGTCCATATTGTTCCAAATTACACTCAGGTCCAAAATGGGTAATCCTGGCTAACACAAAAATCTTGCCTAACTGTCCAATCGACCTAGAGACCCATTAGACAAATTATGATTTTTTTTAAGAAAGCAAAATTTTGCAATAGGGATTGATTAGGCAAACATATTTTAACTACAATGCACACAATTAAGCGCGTGAACACAATGCCATTTTCTGATATCTCCCTCGGTACCGCTCGCAGACCCAACATCACAAAGATCGCAGAAGTTTATCCAATGCCGAAATATCTCGTGAAAGATTAAAGCCAAAGTTGAAATATCCACAATAAAGGCCGACCCTCGCAATGGTCTATAAAAATGTAGCTGCTCTTATTGGACATTGGAACACGAACCGATTTCCATCTGGACATATTGAAGACAACCCTAACGGGTGTTGTCTGTAGCGGTCGTTGGCGGCTTTTGTTCAATTTGGCGGATTGTTCATAATGGAACGTACAGTCCGAAGCAAAAACCTTGATTCAATTTCCACGGCCGTGACGCTCCTTGGCGCCGCTTGATTATTGATACAAATTAATAGTAAAGTTCTGGCGACGTTACCTACAGTAGGAACATAACACCATCCAAGAGTGGCTATTTGACTGCGGTGTTTTGTAAGGCCATACCTATATCCACCTTACATCTCTTCTACAGGTTTATGTTGTTGTCTAGACCTTAAGGATTGACGTCCCCCCATGCCTTACCTTTCTAGTACTGCATGATAGCTACTAACACCCACTGCTTAACATAGGTTTCTCCCAAAGATAATGAAAAAGTACGGTCCTGCATAGACCGTTATTGTCAATTCCCTTATCTTACCTGAGCACATGTATTCAACATGCTCTAATTTTGCGTAATATCCGAATGGCCTTAAACAGACATACCTTAAAATACATAGTGTCACGATCCCATTCCATCCTAAAGGTGTCGTAAGAGCCGAAAAAAGGAAATGACGGCTGATAATCTAGCCAACCCGTCTGGCCAGCGTGGCATTGTAGGCCAATTACCCTCCACGTGACTGGAAGGATATGGGCTGAGTAGTAAAAGTTCACATCAATGCAGAAATTTCTAGAAGTCCTGTTGAAGCTACACATTTTCGGGAGGACCGAGGGATACTCATTCCATCCAGCTTTATAAAGCTCTCTTGATTACGATCCATAATATTCTAAAATATATAAAAATTGCAAATTAATAATACTTTTAACATAACAAAGGCTCTCGTATCTTTGTTATGTTAAAAGTATTACAATATACACGCAATCATGTTTGGTGGAGATATTTGATGGAAAGCAGCCTACGAATATTATTTCTTTCAACTGTACATTGTTACTGTAAAATGTAAATTTTACAACCCGTTTTATGTTTATTGAAGGTATTGAGATATTAATGCTAGCCACTGTTTGATCCTTTGGCAATTTTGTTAGACTATTCTCAATTTTTTATATTAGGTAGATGAAATGTTTATATTTTTGAAACACTTTGACAAATGGAGAGTATTCAGTTTGTCTAAGAGGAAAATACTATCTATTCTAGAAAAATAGAATCTAATAACATAATTACTCAAACAAAACAGTGGATAGCATTGAGGAAAACTTGTCTTCTATAAAAGAAGGCCATTCGCGAAATAACAATATCTACACAATCACGTATTCACATATACTTACTTTTACTTACATACGGGTGCACGCACACATTTACAATATTGAATAAAGTTAGCAGCGAAGATTAACAACTTAAGCAGATAATAATTAAGAACTCCTTACAGCTTACACAAGGTAATCATTTTAGCAACTTCATCATAAATCATGTCTTAAAAATCTGGCGCATCAATGGAGCCATCAAACTCGGTTAATTATTAACAACGAACTGAGCAAGCACACGGCGTTTGCAAAGAAAGTTCTCAGTCTCCTGTAAATTCTCCCCAAGATAAGTACTTCGTCATACAATGATGAATTAATGAAGTTTTGTGAAGGGGTTGGGATGTACAAGTTTTTTCGGTTCTGTCAGAAGGGATGAATGGGGTTCTAAATTTCGTCACGTTTCGAGATTGAGAATTGTATCTGAATATTGTCAAATTAACGTCAGTGTTTTCCGAGAATAGCCGTGTCTTGTAATCCGAGGACATCTAGTTTGTAAACCTACATTTTAAATGTTAATTCCATGTTTATATTATTTTAATTGACAATGGTTCGAATGTTTACGGCAGTCATGGTCCGCAATTACGTAAGCATCTTTAATTTTGTCTGTCGTCGCGAAAATCTTTTCGAAAGAAGATGCTGGCTTGATATTATTTTTTATGGAAAAAATGAAAACTTTCGCGTACGCCATCAACAAAATAGACGCTTTCTTATACCGTTTGAACATGTTATATAAAACAAATAAAGAACGCTGCATTTTTTTGTTGGTTTGGTTTGTCATCCTGTTCGGGTTCGGGTTAACATACATGTTCGGTCTGAAATCAGCTAAGTATCTTTGTGTACATCAGAAGTTTCATTCTGGGTGTTATAAATATCATTAATTGTAAAATTTTAAAGAAGAAACCCAATATGACGGATAATATTATGCAACCAGTCCATACAGAGTCTGGTTCCTCTATATCTCGTCGGTCACAGAAGAATGCGTTCGCGTGTGTCGTGTGAGGGTATACCGCTGGGGTTTTAGAGTCTGGTTCTGAGATAATTACGCGTGAATGTGTGTAATAAAGACACATCACGCGTAATTATCTGAAATAAAAATTCATACAATCTTAGAATCATCTTAAAATATACCATGAGTACTTGGTATTATCCTACACACAATAGATTATTAAAATTTCGCGCCAGGTCCAGTTACCTTATGGAGGAGGGAAACCTATTGTAAAATCTAATGCATGGTCATTTAAAAAGCCATTAACTTTTGTAGCTGAACACAGAAATTTCTGAGCAGGGTGTACTGTGAGCCAACAGTCATTATAATGACATCTTTATATCTAAGTTTTTGGGACACAATTTGTGTGTACATCGTATCGTATAGCCGCTTTTATGCAGCATGGAAATAGCTTGTATGTCGGCAGCACTTCGCCATAGCAAAATATCGTACGATATCTAACTACGGTACTTACATTCAACTATGAATGAAACTAAAGTATAGCAACCGAGTCTCTACATCAGTAAAACCACTATTTTTTACCCCATAATATTCAGAACTCAGCTTTTCTGATAAATTTGCTATATGTGACCCCATTGAAGCTTTTAACCTCGACTATCACATGTTAGACAAGTAATCCCGCAAAATTACGATGAAAATTGTGTCGAAGAACTCGTTATTCAAACAAAACCTGTACTCAATTGTGAGCAAAAGGAGTAGTCGCATAAAGTCAAGGAAAGTGAAGAGAGAGCTTTCGCGTTCCAAGTACCGCGAATGCAAACAGACTACAAGCGAGCAGGTAACGCTACCATTGTTGGAAGATCTGAACTAGTCCAATAAAAGCAACCAAAACTGAACTTTATTTCTAAAGCAACTGAATCGAAAACGGTTTAAACCACCATACGTCTAGATGCTCACATTTATTCGCGCAGTTGGAATGCGGCTGTTCTATGATATGCTAAGCAAAAGCCAAGCAAACAAATTGGGAGCGACACATGAGAGTTGCATGAATAAATGTTTCTTTAAGAAAAATAAAGTTGTTTGAAAATTTGTCACGGAGTATGTAAATATGTTGAAAGCTACAGTGTAAATCCATTCCATTCAATGCTGGGTTCAAAAACATAATATTAGGGTAGACTAATTTTGCATATTGAAGGCCGCAGACTAGTCAATCGATCGATCGATCGATCTGCAGGTTAAGCAACATCTGGTTCTGCTTCGTGTTGGTATCATTTGTGATTCTTGACCTCCTCCGTGCTACGGCGGCAGTCTATGGCAGTCGTCGTCGTTGTCTTCGTTTCAGTGACCCACTACTCGGTCGGGCCTCCTCCAAATTCATGGAGGGCAATTTGCCTACTGTGCCATGCTGGCAAGACGGGTTGGCACAGGGTTAATATCAAGTTTTCATTCTTGTGGGGCTAGGTGATCTGCGTTCTTTTAGTCGCCTCTTACGACACCTTCAAGACGGTATGGGTTGGTGACATTGAGTATTCTAAGGCGCCGTCCTATTGTCATCGCTCGTGCGATGCGATTTAATCGTGCGATGAAACCGATCGCGCGGTGAGTTTTTTTTTTGTCCTATTACGCTCGTGCGATGATGCAATGCGATTTCATCGAACGATGAAACCGATCGCACGTAGAAGATGGCACACACAGGTTAGTCCTCGAGCGATTACTATCGAAATGGCTCATAACAGAGATGCACAGTTTCTGCTGCCCATCCTTTATCATTCTTATGCCTGTTTTTTATAATCTTCACTCCATTTATTCCAAACAACGGGATGAGCACGCACTTCATTAATAAAGTTTTCTTAAAACGTCATCTTACGAATCCACGCCGTCGAATAATAGGACATTCAATATTTTGAACGCACCCTCGTGCGATTAATACGATGCGTTCAACAAACAATTTGGTCGCATCGCATGATCGCACGACCCTCAATAGGACATTCAGTATTTTTGAACGCACGGTCGTGCGTCCAATACGATACGTTCAAACAATTTGGTCGCATCGCATGATAGCACAACCTTCAATAGGACATTCAGTAGATATCAGTGTGTTTGAACGCTCGGTCGCACGATCATTTTTCGTCGGACGGACGCATCATCGCGCGAGCGATGGCAATAGGACGGCGCCTTAATCCATCACCACACGGACCACATACGTAGTCAGTAGCGTGAAAACTGACATTTGGTATAGTAACAAAATAATTACAAGTCGTCCCACTGGATGGCTCGCGGATGGCAGATAGTAATCGCTCCATGTAAATATTGTAAAAATAAAATAAAATTAGTAAAAAAAAGAAAATAAGTTTATTTAAGGATATGTTCGAAATAAATATTAGCACTAAGTAGGGTTCGGTTAAAAGGAACTAGAGTTAAAGTAGCTTGATTCGTAGGAAATATCGCCTAAAGAGAAGGAAAAATTTGATAATATTCACAGTGTGGCTCAATACACCTTAGAATTTAAAATTATTCTCCATTCCGCATCAGTCTTGAGGTATAGATGATGATGCTGACGGTTATGGATGCCAGTTAGCGTTTTAGAAATAGTTTGTTTTCTTTCGAAGGTCTATTGATTAACGTACTATTTTCACAAAGCATTTACGCTACTACTAGTAGTACTACTAGTAGGCATGACCTAGATTCTTTGACGTAGAACTCTTTTCGACCTCGTTCTGTTTTTGTTTCTTTCATTTATTGTGACGAGGCATCGAAAGCATACCTTTTGATGTTGTGTGTGAATGTATGAGTTTTTAGCCTGGCTAAGAGGCATATCAAAGGAATCATGATTCCTTTATGATTGTTTTTCTCAGTTTACAAAAGATACCCGCACTAGGAAAACTGCATTGTCTTTTGAGAGGAATATATTCAAATATTGTGATGTTGTTCACGAGACCACGATATCTTTGAATCAAATTTTACCCGTTTTATTTCAGATATATGTCGCTTTAAGTCGCGGCTCCGCTTACGTGCAAATAGATCCCATGAAAAATATTTATAAAATATGGACTGGTCTGGGTCTGGACTGGTCATCATTGGAATGTTATATTATATTATTTCTGAGTAACATCGGCGGAGCCGCGCACATTATATAGCAAATTAATTATATAAAGCAATAGTAAATAATATAATGCTGGTAGGCCTCCCACACGGTGGACCGATGACCTGGTTAAGGTCGCCGGAAAACGATGGATGCGGGCGGCCCAGGACCAGCCTTTGTGGAAATCTTTGGGGGAGGCCTATGTCCAGCAGTGGACGTCTTTTGGCTGAAATGATGATGATGATGAAATAATATAATTATCTACCAGTCACCCAAAGGTTGACTGGTAGATAATGCCTAATGGCATTAAGTCCGCCTATGTATCACGTTACATAAAGCAATTAAATAAATAAAATAAATAAAAATAAATAGCTCAGACATTTTTTACTCTCCTAACGACGAATTTAAGTCAAAGTGCTTTCAAATAGTCTAATTACCCCCTGATTTAGTATTTACCACCGGTTCGGACGCTCAACGTAGGAAAGCATACAAGAAACTTCGTGGTTGCTCTTTTATATGAAAGGCATGAAGCCAACGTTCACCAAAACCGAAGGTGTGGCTTAGATTTCAATGATATTACTTTGAATTTTAAAACTAGAAAATAAATAAATGTGAACCATATTATTAATACGTTGACGTTTCATCCTGAACGTTGTCAGAAACCCACCGCATGTTCATTAATAACGGAGCCTAATCGGCTGAGAGAATTCCAATTAAATTTACTTACTCTCGCTTAGCGTCGACGCAGTGCGTGGATCAAGATCCAGTCATGCTGTAATGAAATCGCCGTACAACTTTCCTCACCAGATTTATTCATGACTTTGCCAAATATTTGATTGATCGCTCTGTCTGAAGCAATCGAAGCGTTCGATAAACTTGCCGACCACTTTATTTGGCGAAAAACCAGCGTTGTTTAAACTCCGCGGAGTGGAAAGTGATGCAGCGCTTTTTTAGATCTGCCAAGGCTTGCTCCACTTACAAAGGAAAACATAAACTTCATTCAATTTTGCTAAAATAGCACCCTGAACGGTAAAAGAGTTATTGCGTCCTACACAAACCCGCGGCCAGGCTTCCATTAAGCTTATAAATAACGCGCTAGCTAACGTTTATTTTTAATATCAGACTTAAATAAAGTTTACTCAAAAGCGAGTGGTTTCATAATTTTTATTAATGGTTAGAGTATTTAGGATCTTTATGCTGCTATTCTATCAAAGGTTTCTGGTAAACATCGCACAAAAGCGTTATTTGAAAGCATTGTTTGTATAAATTCTTAATCCGGTTTGCATTTAGAAAAAACGTGTCCATTTATAAAAGTTTCGGTGAGATTAGGAATGACTGGAGTAACTTTGTACTTTAATCAACAGACATGAAAGAGACGATTCTGGATTTGGTTATGTTCTTTCACTTAGTTTAAATAATTAAGACGATGCGGACTTTTAATTCTGAGCATTTAATCAAAGTTAGTTCTGCGATTATTCTAATGACAACTAACAGAGTACATCTGGCCCTTTGTAATTTTAAACAAAATCCTTCGCTCGCGTCTAGTTTCCTTTAATGAATGTATGTACACGGTAAGCTTAAAATATACTGCACTGATTTGAATGCACTTTTCGCTTATTAATAAAGTGATGCCTAAACTTGGTTGAAGTTTAGTATAAATTGGTCTTTTACAGTTCTAAAAATGCCAAAGTGTATTTCATACGTACTCTCCACTACCGTCGTGAAGCCAGGGCGGGTTGCTGTTGTAATGAAATAATATAGTACATGACTATCAATATGGCGAGTTAAATATTTAAGACACTTTCTCATACTTTACGAACTCCGGCGAATTAGATCCACTGGGAATAAAACGTATTTTCCAAGGCTTAAGATGTAAGTACAAGCTATACGCTGTTCCATTGTATTTATCTACCCCACCTTTTTCCTAATTCCACTGGGGTCAGCACCGGTCTAACTGATGGAGCGATTGCCGACTGCCCTCCCACAAACCATTTAGATAGATAAATAGATAGATTTATTAATTTCCACTTAACTTAATTTTGTAGTTACACAATTTCAGATTTTACATAATTGGAAAAATTAAAATTTAAGCACTGGCAACGGGCGTGGGCGCTGCTATTGCTGAGGGAACTGCGCTTGGCACACATTCACCCAGCGCTTCACCAAGCGCACCCTGTTGACGGTGCTGCCACCATGTTTTTTTTTTTTTTTTTTTTATTCTTATTCCTCGGCCATAAGCTGAGACTTTAGTGTTCTTTCTTTAATTTTTAACACTATTATATTCTAACTATCTATATATTCTATCTATGTTTTCTATCGATCTTTATATTCGTTCTATGTATTCTATTCATCTTTGTATTCTATCTATCTTCGTATTCTGTCCTTCTTTATATTCGTTCTATGTATTCTATTCATCTTTGCATTTTATCTAAGTATCTTCATATTCTCTTCATCTTTGTATTCTATCTGCTGTATGTTGTGGCATTCTTCTTGTTCACCCTCATTGTTATCATTTTACAGAATTCTAAAAATTTTTCTCTATATTTACTTGTCATTACATTTTTAATGTTGTCTAGGCTTAGTTCTATATTTATTTCCATTTTGAGGTTATATCTTTCAGTCCCGTACACCGGACAACTTAGTATCAGGTGCGGGACCGATTCACTAGTATTTTGGTCGCAGGTGCACGATGGATTCTCCTTACACTTGAATCTGTTCAAGTATTCAGAGAACCCACCGTGCCCTGTCATCATTTGTGTTGTATATCTGTCAATTTTTATCTTTTTTATTATCTTATACGCATTTATTACGTCCGGGAAAAATATTTTAGTCGTTGTTCCTGTTGATCCCTGTTGGTAACGCCTATTCCATACATCAAGCGTCTCCCTTCGAAGGTGGCGCTGGATGTATGAAACAGGACACTTATCATAGTCCGGTTTTTTCTTAGCTCTCATGGCGGCTTCCTTTGCAAGCTGATCCACGCTGCCACCATGTTGTGGTGAGGGGGCTTGCGTGCTTTTAGGATCCGTTGGGGCCATACCGGTTTAGCGTCACCCATGTATGTATGCCGGCTCAGGGGAGCCTCGAGAGCCTTAAAGCGGGCCAAGGTCCCGTCTGGGTCACGGAGCATACTCCCCATTCGGGACTGAAACCCGTGGCCATGTTTCGGGCAAGCGAGGGACACCGTTGGTTTTAGTGGGTATGTGGGGGCGCAACTACTATCTTTCCGCGTCTCGGAGTCCCACCTAACCCGGCTGGCGTTTAGCGGTCGGGTGTTTATCCATGAGGATAAACAACGTAAAAAAACCGGTAATTATATGGTTAGATCAGCTGCCAGTTTTCACGATACTGACTACGTTTAACCACCGCCGAAGATGGTAGAATGACAGCCGCGATCGACGGCTCTACGTGCCGTCCGGAACATGGAGGTCAGAAATTAGACACGAATTATGCACATGATGGACACCCATCCAACTTCCAGAAGAGCCTGACGTTGCTTAGCCTGCATTCGCTTGTCTAGATTCATAATTTATGCTTGTTTCACAGCTGTAATGGAAAAATGTTTAGTTATAGTCTTGACAGCAAGTTTTGAAACCGTCTAAATGTATAGAAATTAATTTAAGGGTTATTTATTTATTTACACTTCTGCACATGTAATGTACAAATGCGGACTTTAATGCCTTAGGAATGCCTTAGGCATTTTCTGCCAGTCTACCTTGCCAGTCTATTTTTCATTATAATGAAGCCAGCGGTGAAATGTCAGTGTCAAACGAAAAGTAAGTCTGTCGTCTGTCCAAAATAAGGCTAATTTCACCTCAAAAAAATAGAGGAGGCCCGATTTAGCAGAGGTCGTTTCTGGACTGGAATAATAATTATTAGAGTGGTAAATGGCAAGTATGTACCACAACGAGGTTAACGCGAAAAGCAAGAAAAAGGTCACGTATAGATAGGTCTCGTAACTGAAAATGTCCTTAACATACACTTACATACCAAAATTGGATATATATAGCTATTTGAAGAGATCTTTAGAGAGTGTGACATTTTAATGATCAGTCTATTAATTAGTGCACGCTATGAAACAAATCCAATTAATAGCTTTTTCTTACTGTAGAGTTATTTCAGCAAAAAACGTTATTTTGTGCACTTTCTTACAAACATATGTTATTGGATAACCAGTGTTTGTAATATTATTATGTATGATATTGAGATACAGTAATAAAGGTAGAAAATTTGAGATAAATTTAAAGACAATATTATTAGGACCGTTAAAAACTTAGCTAAACTGTAATATCATTTTGTTGACGGCACCCAGTGGAACAGCTAATGGCTGTCGTCGCGAGAAGGGGTATAAAAATAATGTATTAGGAGGATTGGGTAAAGCCTGAGATATATAGAGGCGAGGCGACGCGGAGCCGACGTGCTCCCTGTGCGCCGGATCAAGATAATAGACCTTTACAGCTCGCGAGAAAGATTTTTTAGCGCTCTACCGAGGTGGCTACCGCAGTCAATACTAGACTATTTTCTCTCAAGGAAATGCTTTGACTGCCTTGTTGGTTTAAGGGTTGGATGATTCGCCTTTAGATCACGGGTCCTCGGTTCGTATCCAGGGTCAGGCAATTTTCTATGTCTAAATCAGATGCTCTTGCTCTGAGTCTGGTTGTCATTTGTGTTCGTGAATTACATGATGTAAACCGCCGCGATATTGGTTCTTCTACATACAGCAGGGGATTTGTATAAAAAATTACTCACTGGAACCCAGCTATAATGGGAAGATATGACACAGGAGGGTTAGAAAAGCCAGAAAAGTCGTGTTGATATTTTGGCGGGTAGTGCGTAATATAGGTTAAGCATGGTCTGGTGAATGTGCTCAAACATGCTCATGGGCCTATGCGCGCCGGCTGCCATCCAAACATTTATGGCAGTTGTCACGCACAAAACCGACAGCGCACCTTTCCTTCTGTTACTTCACCCTAAGGATAGTATGACTTTATGACATTGTGTATTGTTATTCCGTCACCACACGGAAAATAGGCGCTGCGACCCTTGACCAGACACACCACCTCGTCTGGTTGAATTATCATCCTTTTGCGCCTAAAGGACTTTGTCTGCAATGGCTTTTCCCGACGATAACCACAACAAACGGCCATGTTCGCCCAAAATCATTTTAAAAAATCGGGAATATGACCGCAACCTCGTGATTATTGTTTTATTTTAACAAGAGTTGAAATAATTCTGGTAATCGTCAGTATTAAAATAATATATTTTCAATTCACATTTGGCTGTTGAATTAATTTGTAAGTTCGATAGCTATTCCATTTTGGTTTTTAATTGAATGTTGATAAGAGTTAATATGGGGTAGATGGTTGCTAGGTAGTATTTAAGGCAACAAGGCATGAAAACTATGCATGTACAAACTGTATATTTAATCTTGTTTAACTTGTAATACACTGCCTGACCACTAGACCAACTGCCTCGTTGGTCTAGTGGTCAGATGTGCCACCTTTGGATCAACGGGTCCCGGGTTCGATTCCGGGGTCGGGCCAGTGTCTTTGTCTAAACCAGAGGCACTGGCTCGGAGTCTGAGTGTCATTTCTATCTATAATATGTATGTATTTACAAAAAAAAAATGTATATAAGTAGTTTATCATCCATCTCGTTACCATAACACAAGCATTAAGTTGCTTAGCTTGGGACGAGATGGCGTTGTGTGAAATGTCCAAGGATATTTATTTATTTATTACTTTTTATTGACAGTAAATCGTATAAAAAATAACAGAAATGTTAATATTTCTACGTTCTTAAATAAATGAAGCAAACAAGTCTGAATGTAATTTCGCTAGTAAATAGATATTATTCACTGGATTATATCAAGATGATTAACAACATGTAGGATAAAACTTATCAAACAACAATTAAGCTAATTTGGCCCTGACAACATCACTAGATGGCGTTACGTGGCCGCGTCACTCTTCATAATGAATGTCATTTTATGTTCTGCAAGCTGTATAAAATATCTCTTTTCATTAGACGGCCAAGTGTAATATTATGACTAAAACGCTTATTAAAAGTCATAATATTACACAATTTGTTATATTAGTTGATACAAAAAAAAAACAGACATGTAGTTAGTAGTAGTACTAACTCTTGGCCACACTTTTTTTAATAATTTAAACGTAATAAAAATCCTATTTCGAACGGATTGGTAGTACTACAACTACTGCTATAAATTGTGTATTAGCTCTAATGGTATGTATGTACTCTGAATATATTAAACTTGCTGCACAAAATCGGGTATGCATTTAACATTTATTTAGGTGCAAACTAAAATTTCAGGTAATTGTCTTATCTTGGTGGCTAGGAGTTATAGAATAAATACATACTACAAATATTATGTATTTATGACAAATCACTACTTAATATAAAACAAAGTCGCTGTAGTCTGTCCGTCCCTATGTATGCTTAAATCTTTAAAACTACGCAACGGATTTTGAAGCGGTTTTTTTAATAGATAGAGTGATTCAAGAGGAAGGTTTATAAGTATAATACATGCTTAATTGCACCCGTGCCAAGGCGGGGTGGGTCGCTAGTTATATATATATCAATATTCTCGTAGCAAAAGTAATCCAATACTTCGATAGACGGCTTTAGTAATCGATATTATTGGGCCCATAGAGTAGGTACTGAGCTTCAGGTAAATAATTATAATTACCGAAATAATAATAGTTTTCTTTTTCCTAGCCTATCTTACTCACAATATTAAAAGGCACACGTTAGCTTAACTCAAATAATAACATATACTTATTTTTTGGGCGCGGAACATCACAATTTATACATATTATACTCTAATATGTAGCGTAATATCTAGTAAAAATGAGTTTAAGACGTATTTGATTTATGCTTGTCATATATAGAATAAAAGTATATTTACATAAGCCGAGCAGTTTTTAGGGAAATCCTATTATAATTATTATTCAAATGTCGTGTGAAAGTTATTACCATAATTCGTAATATTTTTATGAAAATGCAGAGGAAACCCAAAGTGCATAATTTATGATCTTTAAAATCATCAGTGATAATAATAATGAAAATATATAATTAAAATTAGTATTCAGAACAAGCTTAACGCAACACTGACACAAGGGTGACAAGACCCAGATTAAAAAAATATATAATAAGTAGGTTGTCCTAGCCTACCGGACAGTGCGGGGCGCAATCTGTAGGTTAAGCAACGTTTGGCTCTGCTGGTTGTTGGATGGGGGTATCCTACCACGTGTAACGGAGTCAGAAAGGTAAAAACTAACAGTTGGTCTTACCAAATATGTAATTACCGATTGTCCTACTAGATGGCTCGCAAAGTGCGAAGGGAGGATTAACTGGTAATATGCTCCTTTTGAATTATACAACTACATTGCATTGTTACAATGTCTGCTAAAATCTGTTTGGCAGTTATAATAATAGCGTATCTTTAAATAATGGTATATGTGGAAATTAAACATTTTAATGGATTTATAGCGTGTATTTCACATTATTTAATTCGGGCAGTTTTGTGTGACATACACGCAATACAGTGAGGAATGTCCATATCCACGTAATTAAATGTAAGTAGGTACTATGGTTGGTTGACACAATTGTAAAATAAAGCTGTATAACAAATATTAATACAAACTTATAAACTTTTATTTTTGTTTACACATTCCTTTAACTATAAAATACTATATATAGCAACTTTTCTATAGTGTTCATTGTGATTCATTTCAATAAGGCGCCCTCCAAGACCTACAGACTACTAATATTAAAAATAATATGTACATGTTACAGTCAACAAGATTAAAGTAATTTTGACTGGCGAATTTCGCCCTAAGTAGTTACAGCTGAATATCATTCGTTAAAAGTGCTTTTTACTGTATAATAAAATAAGTATGTTATTTCAATTAAAACTACTTTCGTCTGCTTTTGCTAGTAGATAGTATTTGGACGAATCATGAGCTTTGATAATGGTGTAATCATGTTATTTAAAAAAGTTTAAGACATTTTTTCATGTAAGTAACATGAAAAATTACAAAGATTACCTTCATAAATATCTGGATTGCATCAATCGTGTTCGATGATTCTATCGTGTTCCGTGGGAACTCGTGTTGTAGATATCTATCAAAATTTTAAATTTAATCATTATGGTGTTCATATTAGGGAATAAAGTTAATTTAAGCACGGGCAACCCTAACAACACTGCTCGGACAATGAAACAGCATCTTAATCTCTGCAGATAACTTTTTTATTTGGGCTGTTTAGTGACTAGCGAGATTTTCCCCTGGGGTCGTTTCTTGTATTTATCTCGGAGTAATTTCTTCTCGTATCCGTACACTGAGTAGTAGGGGAGGGGGACCACCGTCGATGACACAGCCAATAGATCTGAAAAAGTAATGAAATCGTTTTTACTTATGTTTATGTTATAACTGTTTCGACTTTTTAGCAACGTACAACAAATGCTAGAAATATTCAGGTACAATCAATAAATATTCACTTTTGTAATTTGTAAGTCCGACTAAAGGAAATTACAAGGCTGAAAGATTTACAAGAGAAGGAGAACTTAAAATCTGTGCCAACCCGTCTGTCCAGCGTGGCACCCACTGCTAGTTTCCCTTCATGAATTTGGAGGAGGTTTGACTCAACAGCGGGTATTTTACGGGCTAAGGGGAGGAGATGAGAGTTTTTTAGTGGGACTACCGGTAAGCATTTGGTTAGGCCGCTGTAAGATATCACGTGACTGACTTCTAGGTTCAACTGCCACAGATGTTAAAATGACATTCAGGACCTACGTCTTACAGTACCCTCCGAAGCAGGAATGTCCCAGCTGCCATTCTAACGGCAGTCGGCTCACTAATACTCATCCCGTAGACGACCCACTGTTGAGTCGGGGGTAATTAGCCTACTGTGCTACGCCGGCCAAACGGGTTGGCACAGGATTTCGTTTAAAGATCTTCTCTTGCGGCTAGGTTGTCGGCCCTGTCATTTCCTCATGTCGGCTCATATGTCACCCGTGACATTCCTAATAGAAATGGGTTTCGGCGATCAGTCAACAATCTTCCGTTTACACAGGTGACCCAAAGGCAAGGAAGATGATGACAGGGCTTTAACCATAAGGACATGACTTCAAAACCTTTATGGAATAATTTGAATATTGTATCAAAGCAAAATGGGGTCCACTTCGGTAACTATATATAATATCATCGCGGTCCTTTGACAATGCTAATTAATACTTGATTGATTCTTTTCTTCCTTTCCCATAATGTCTAAAAGAGCATAATATATTGTTAAATGTTTATTGTTGACTTTTCAAATTTGGTGATTTGTGTTTAACAAAATCTAGTAGTTATTATTAAATTACACTAAATGTCTATCTATACAAGTGTCTGATTTGATTTTTTTACTACTACTCAGCCTATAAATAAATAAATAATAAATAAATAAATATCCTTGGACATTTCACACAACGCCATCTCGTCCCAAGCTAAGCAACTTAATGCTTGTGTTATGGTAACGAGATGGATGATAAACTACTTATATACATTTTTTTTGTAAATACATATATATTATAGATAGAAATGACACCCAGACTCCGAGCCAGTGCCTCTGGTTTAGACAAAGACACTTGCCCGACCCCGGAATCGAACCCGGGACCCGTTAATCCAAAGGCGGCACATCTAACCACTAGACCAACTAGGCAGTCACTAGACCAATGACCTACCGCTGCTGAGTTGAGCCTACTCCCATAGGAGGAGGCACAGAGTTTCCTATCAAGTTTTGCATCTCTTACGATATTATGTATTTACTGGCACTGACCTTAAATGGTTGCTTATATTTAATTATTTAGCGGTCTACATTTCTTTTTAAAAAAAGGGGGATTTTAATTTGATAGCAGTGATATCATTAAGAAGGCAGTTTGAATTTTTGGCGAATTGTAACAATCGTAAATACTTACACGCGAGAGAAGGTGTAAAATATCGCATTTCTCATTCGCTTTAACCCCGTGTCCTATTTATCAGTTTAAGAATGTTAATAGAATTTTTTGATACAATCAAATTTATATGTTACTAGCTTTTGCGCGCGGCTTCGCCCGCGTGGGCTTCGAAAACGTGCATATTTTTTATGAACATAAAATCGGTTATTGTGACTAAACTATGATAGTTAGATATGTGCTCTTACAGACTTTTTTGTAGATCTTTATAAGACCTACTTTTGTAGACCTTTATAAGTACATCATTTTGTTCTATTGTCAATAGTTTTTGCAGCGCACGCATAAATAGATTTTCGATTTTACACCTTGGTTTACAAAACCGCAATTTTCATACGGATCTCAAATTCTTTTGAAAATAAAATATAGCCTATAACCTTCCTCGATAAATGAACTATCTAACACTGAAAGATTTTTTAAAATCGGTCCAGTAGTTCCTGATATTAGCGCGTTCAAACAAACAAACTCTGCAGCTTTATATATTAGTATAGAGTATAGATAAGGTGTAGCGTGTATCTCTCATCTGGCGAAATTGCTCTCACTATGCTGTTTGCAACAGCAGAGTTTCTTGCCGGCTCTTCTCTGTAGAGCGGCATACTGAGTTTCAGTATGAATGTAAGTGGACGCAAAGAGTTGGACGTATTGTGTGAATGGGGAAATGTGTATGAAAGGTGTGAATGTAGATATGACGACCGATAGGAGAATATGGTGACCGATAGGAGCTTTAAATATGAAGATTTATTAGAGTCTTGTAAAAAACCTACGTAAATATAGTTATTTTTATGTAATTGTCATTTTACCAAGTATATGTATACATTATATTTTGATCAAATTGGCTCCTTTTTCTTTCCCACCGGTTCGGAAGGTAATTCCACGGAGAATAGCCGGCTTAATAATTACGAGTATACCATATGGAAAACATAGTTCAGAACCTCCTTAACCTTCTTCAGAGCCCTTAAAAGATCCGCTGTTGCGTCGGGCCTCCTCCAATTCCATGGAGAGAAATCAGCCTGCTGTTTTGTATAAAGTTTTCCTTCTCTTGTGGCTAGGTTTTTTCCCCTGTTATTTCTGCTCGGCTCGATCGAAATCAGTTACCACTCGGACACCGACTTCCTCTTAGTTCATCTTAGGCGGATGATGATTAACGAACCCTTCGTTTTGATAGGTGGGTAAAAGGTTGTTAAGTAACAACCGGCTATGAATTCTTGACCATGGCCCGTGTCGCGGCGGCTGCGGGCCACAAGGTCGCACAGTCCCGCAATCCATGTATTGCAATGCATTTACCGTGGACTGAACATTGTACAACTGGTTTAAGACTAAAGTCGACGGACAAGGCACAGTAGGCTAATTTCCCTCTTCGTTATTGAGGGAGGCCCGATAGGCCCGAACGTAGTAGTTAAAAATACATACAAGACATATTGTAACCTTTGCGATTAGACTAAAGTCAAAAACATATTTACGCACATTTATCTGTGATTTCGGTAAATTATTCATTTATCTCATAATAATTCAAAACGAGTATTTAAGTACTGGGAAATAAATCACAAAGTATTTTTCGTAAGTGCGAGAGTTTAAATTAATATTTTAATTTGCTCGAAAGTTTCGAAGGTTAACTGAAGAGGCGGTAGCGTGTGACGTCACTAGCAGTACTTACATTTTTAACTGCACTTTGAACACGACTTCTTAGCTTAAAAGCTTGTAGGTAACGTCGGCGGGCACTTTGCATTGACTTTATGAAGGTTAAGATATTTTCGTGTTGCATCTTAACAACTGTACGACAATTTATAATATTTACGTTAGAAATATTGAAATAGAGCAATCAAAATAATACTTTCTAGATTGATTTCATGACAGACTAATGGGATGGCAATTAAACAGAAACTATAAAAGCTTTTTAACAAAAAATGTGAACCGTCTTCGTATTTAACCTTTATTAATCTGTAGTCGCCACCTTCTATAGACATGTTATCTAAATCAGACGTCTCACGTTAATCAAATTTCAAATATAGAGTCAATATTAAATCATGACTGTCCGTGTGGTGACGGAATTAGAATACAAAATGTCACCAACCCGTATTGAGGATCCTGAGGATGTCGTAAGAGGCGACTGAAGGAATCCGACAGGCAACTAGCCGCAAGACAAGGTAAACTTTATGCAAACCCTTTAGAGGCTAAATTTGTATTTGGAGGAGGCCCGACTCAGTAGAGGGTCATTAACGATGATTAAATTACGAATCTTAAGACCTTGTACTTAACGAACATACAATATTCATAGAATATGAATAAAATATTAAGATTAGTTATTTTTAAACATATTTGGAATTTATTGACTATTTTAATAAGCCAAAGCAGATCTTATTATTTACGTAAATGTTAATGTATTGATGAAGATTTACAATTCTTGTTATTCATGTTGGGATTCTGTTAATCGCTTCCGAGGTCTGATAATATAAGATTATGAAGGCTTTGGCATTTATTATTAAAACTAGCGACCCGCCCCAGCTTCGCACGGGTGCAATGATGAACATCTAAATTTATCAGTGTTTCTCTACAATATTATGCATGTATTATACTTATAAACCTTCCTCTTGAATCACTCTATCTATTACAAAAAACCGCTTCAAAATCCGTTGCGTAGTTTTAAAGATTTAAGCATACATAGGGACGGACAGACGACAGCGACTTTGTTATATACTATGTAGTGATTATCATCTTAGCCATTACTGAGTCAGCCCTCTTCCAATTTAAAGTAGGGCTAGCCTAGCATTTTTCTCTGCCTTTTCACGAAACTAAGATTTGTGACGGATTTAAAAAAAAACATAATATCACCATTCTAAAAATCAACGAAGGAAAGTTTTATAGTAGAAAACCTACCTGCAAGAGAAGGAAAACTGGACAAACAAAACCCTGTGGCAATCCGTTTGGCCAGCGTGGCACAGAAGGCTAATTCCTGTTATCCAAGCAGGCCCGACTCAGCAGTAGGCCTTGTAACGGCTGATAAGAGAAGAGAAGAGAAGAGAAGAGAAGAGAAGAGACGAGAAGAGAAGAGAAGAGAAGAGAAGAGAAGAGAAGAGAAGAGAAGAGAAGAGAAGAGAAGAGAAGAGAAGAGAAGAGAAGAGAAGAGAAGACTTGAGTCTTCCTTCGTTTTGCCTTCGC
The DNA here is from genome assembly GCA_905475355.2 of Clostera curtula. NCBI lineage: Eukaryota > Metazoa > Arthropoda > Insecta > Lepidoptera > Notodontidae > Clostera > Clostera curtula. The sequence continues at coordinate 883,834 of FR997802.1, forward strand.
TCCAGAGGCACTTGCTCCGACTCTGGGTATCACTTGTGTTCGTGCATTATATGTTTGTAAACTGCCCCCACGCTACATGCAGGGGTTACGTTTAAAAAAACAATCTAATTTACGCCCTTCTTATTTACAACCCGGAAATGGTTGGATGCACAATCCACGCACGTTACGGGTATATCCGTGTACATTACGAGAACTGGAAAGTACAATTCAATTTTATCAAATTTAATACTCGCTCGTCAGGACTGACAAAAACATATTTACGCACATTTATCTGTGATTTCGGTAAATTATTCATTTATCTCATAATAATTCAAAACGAGTATTTAAGTACTGGGAAATAAATCACAAAGTATTTTTCGTAAGTGCGAGAGTTTAAATTAATATTTTAATTTGCTCGAAAGTTTCGAAGGTTAACTGAAGAGGCGGTAGCGTGTGACGTCACTAGCAGTACTTACATTTTTAACTGCACTTTGAACACGACTTCTTAGCTTAAAAGCTTGTAGGTAACGTCGGCGGGCACTTTGCATTGACTTTATGAAGGTTAAGATATTTTCGTGTTGCATCTTAACAACTGTACGACAATTTATAATATTTACGTTAGAAATATTGAAATAGAGCAATCAAAATAATACTTTCTAGATTGATTTCATGACAGACTAATGGGATGGCAATTAAACAGAAACTATAAAAGCTTTTTAACAAAAAATGTGAACCGTCTTCGTATTTAACCTTTATTAATCTGTAGTCGCCACCTTCTATAGACATGTTATCTAAATCAGACGTCTCACGTTAATCAAATTTCAAATATAGAGTCAATATTAAATCATGACTGTCCGTGTGGTGACGGAATTAGAATACAAAATGTCACCAACCCGTATTGAGGATCCTGAGGATGTCGTAAGAGGCGACTGAAGGAATGCGACAGGCAACTAGCCGCAAGACAAGGTAAACTTTATGCAAACCCTTTAGAGGCTAAATTTGTATTTGGAGGAGGCCCGACTCAGTAGAGGGTCATTAACGATGATTAAATTACGAATCTTAAGACCTTGTACTTAACGAACATACAATATTCATAGAATATGAATAAAATATTAAGATTAGTTATTTTTAAACATATTTGGAATTTATTGACTATTTTAATAAGCCAAAGCAGATCTTATTATTTACGTAAATGTTAATGTATTGATGAAGATTTACAATTCTTGTTATTCATGTTGGGATTCTGTTAATCGCTTCCGAGGTCTGATAATATAAGATTATGAAGGCTTTGGCATTTATTATTAAAACTAGCGACCCGCCCCAGCTTCGCACGGGTGCAATGATGAACATCTAAATTTATCAGTGTTTCTCTACAATATTATGCATGTATTATACTTATAAACCTTCCTCTTGAATCACTCTATCTATTACAAAAAACCGCTTCAAAATCCGTTGCGTAGTTTTAAAGATTTAAGCATACATAGGGACGGACAGACGACAGCGACTTTGTTATATACTATGTAGTGATTATCATCTTAGCCATTACTGAGTCAGCCCTCTTCCAATTTAAAGTAGGGCTAGCCTAGCATTTTTCTCTGCCTTTTCACGAAACTAAGATTTGTGACGGATTTAAAAAAAAACATAATATCACCATTCTAAAAATCAACGAAGGAAAGTTTTATAGTAGAAAACCTACCTGCAAGAGAAGGAAAACTGGACAAACAAAACCCTGTGGCAATCCGTTTGGCCAGCGTGGCACAGAAGGCTAATTCCTGTTATCCAAGCAGGCCCGACTCAGCAGTAGGCCTTGTAACGGCTGATAAGAGAAGAGAAGAGAAGAGAAGAGAAGAGACGAGAAGAGAAGAGAAGAGAAGAGAAGAGAAGAGAAGAGAAGAGAAGAGAAGAGAAGAGAAGAGAAGAGAAGACTTGAGTCTTCCTTCGTTTTGCCTTCGCTCCAGAGGCACTTGCTCCGACTCTGGGTATCACTTGTGTTCGTGCATTATATGTTTGTAAACTGCCCCCACGCTACATGCAGGGGTTACGTTTAAAAAAACAATCTAATTTACGCCCTTCTTATTTACAACCCGGAAATGGTTGGATGCACAATCCACGCACGTTACGGGTATATCCGTGTACATTACGAGAACTGGAAAGTACAATTCAATTTTATCAAATTTAATACTCGCTCGTCAGGACTGACAAAATTGTTTTAACGAAGCGTAATGTCCTTTTCATCTATGCGAAGGACAAGATCTATAGAGGCTTTATAAATATTCCAGTGAGATTACACTAGATTACTTACTCACTCATTCACGCATTGTATACAGGGTGTTAACATGATGGATGAAATCGGAAATTAAAAAATAAAACATTTAATTGCTGATCTTCTCTTTATTGAAATCGGTTTACGAAAACCTATTTTAAGAATTAGCCTATAATAAGTAAACAAATAATAAAAAAAAACTATTATTATAGAAAAAACGATATCCCGCAAAAAGTGTTAATTAACAAGTTCAAAATCCTTATAGTAGCCTTAGAGTACAATTTTTGCCTGTGTGCCATAGGCAGACAGACATCCACATCAAATTTAAAACACACCTCTTTGCCGTCGGAGGGTCAATAAAATTTACAGTATCTAGGTTAAAATATTTGGATAAAAAGCTTAAGCTTAGAGACTAATAAGATGTCTAGTCATCTAAGTTGATGGCTAATTCAAGCAAATTGCTGCATTAAAACCGACAGCTTTATATAACTGACGACTATCTTTACCGTTCATAGCATAAATGAACATTTTTGTTCAGTTGTATTACAACACATTAAGCTTTAATGCGCTGAATCCACCTGCATTCCTGTGCTGATGTGAGATTAAACTTGATAATAATTGGAGTCATTTTAAGTATTACGATCTAGAAAGTGAACAACTATCAGGTTACTTCATGGTCTTCATACAATTGTTACATAAACGAATACAACAGATTTAATCAAAGAGTTTTCCAGATCAAGAGTGAACTGTCTATTAACTAATTAGTCAGGAAAGCTATTCGCAATACAAAGGCCAATTTCTGTCCTTATAATTGGATAGTACTATTTAACGGAGGATATTTTACATATTTATCATCATCATCATCATTTCAGTCAAAAGACGTCCACTGCTGGACATAGGCCTCCCCCAAGGATTTCAGGATTTCCACGAAGGCAGGCCCTGAGCCGCTCGCATCCACCGCTTCCCGGCGACTTTATCCAGTTCGTTGGGCCACCGTTTGGGAGGCCTACCAGCACTGCGCTTTCCGGAAATAAAGTGTTAGTACTTAATCTTATGCTACATGTGAGAGTGTAGTAGCATTATAGAGTGTAACAAAATCCCTATAACCATATTGAGAGGATCGATAGCATTACTGATGTGTCTAGATGTAAGGAAACTTTTACAAATTACCTTTCACTTTTCCAAATGACTTATTTACAACTGACACCCAGAATCACAGCAAGTGACTATGGTTTATACAAAAACTTTTGTCCGACCCTGGACTCGATCCGGGTAGCCGTGATACAGGGACCCAGACCCGTTTCCCTGTTTCGGGTAGTCAAGGAACTTCGTCATCGTTTCAGCCCACAAATTACCCACTACAGAGTTGGGCCTTCTGTATTGTGGAGGCTAAAAGTCTGAATGGACTATTCACACTGGCCTGAAACCATATATATGCATATGATAGCATGAAAACTGAGAGATGGTCTAACTAAATGATTACCGGTAGTCCCATAAGATGGATCTCGGAGAGCAGATGGTCGCTCCTGGTATTCGACCAAATCAGATTACACTCGTGTTGACTGTAATGAAATTGGGAAGAAGGCAAGGAAGAGGACAGAAGTGTAAAGTATCAATTTCCTTAATCACCTTTGACTTTTGTCCGATACTGATTTTAATAATAACATTGGCGCGAATATGGCTCCAATAGAATTGCGTAGAACGAATTCGAAAGTGCAGTGTTTACCGCCGCCGATGTTATCAAGGTGAAGCGCAATACAACCTGCGCCGACGCTTACCGCATGTTGCTGATATTTTAATTATAAAACGAATACTCGGAATATTAAGTTTTAAAGGGATGTAGGAAGGTTTTACGTGTTGTATTTCGTGTATTTGTATATTAAAACTATTTAATAAAATAAATTATATTCTCTGAAAAAAAAAAATTTAAATATATATGTTGGAAAAGAATATATTAAAACATTAAAAATAAGCAATTTTTTTTTTAATTTACTTTTTTGAATTGAAAATTTAATTTATTACTGAAATGGATATCTCCATTTCATTGAAAAACAACATATATGCTTATAAACTATTGTAACTCCATCGGCTTAGATCTGCTATTAGATTTCGACATTTTGCATTTAAGTAGAACTACCGGTGCATTTTATAATTTAACAATATTAAGAAATTAGAAGAAAATTTAAATGGTAATCAAAGTCTGTAAAAAGTCTACATGAATAATTAATAAACATTATGCTTAGAAAAGTTTAAAATTTGAGCTTTTAATATAGAAATCCTCTGTTATATAAATGTTTAATTAATGAGTTTTTCAAATATAGGAGCTTACCAGGTTTCAAAACATTGTCCTCTTCTCGCCGGTACAGCATCCCCGCAGTCCACGCCACGAAATATCCAAACAAAACGAAAACCCAACAAAAGTTCATCGCGAACAACGCAGAGGTACCAGGATCACAGAGCGTGACAGGAGATATATTTCGACCTGTATTTATTAGACAGTCTTCCGCGTCGCGGCGCGTTCTCCGGCTCACTCGAATACAGTATCGAATGTATCGGTAACATTCTCGATACGGCCTGCTGGCATTGGGATCTCGGAAATCTAATATGAATACGCTTTTGGCAAATACGCTGTACGATCGCGGGCGTGTACGGGTGCGAGATCGTCGACTTTACTGTAAATAACGTGAGGCATGCTCGTAATAAAATCGGTGAGCTCATGCCGCTGCATTCAGAACTTGGGTCCGTTCGATACGTGCCTGGTGCATGCGAAGGAAAACTACTTTACGACCTTTGATTTTTGCAATGAACTCGATTCGAGCACGTTTCGTAAATAGTATTCAATTACTCGTGTTTCAGTTATTCTTGCGCATACCTCATACTCTACTCTACACTATTATATCAACTCATCAATGCCCAATACTGAGTCGGACCTCCTCCGAGTTCATACTGAGAAATTACACAAGGCACAGGGGTTGTATTAAGTTTTCCTTCTCTTGCAGTAATGCGCGTCTCTCGCGTTGGGTTGGCGACATTGTGTATCCTAATTACGTCACAAGAGATTAGATTATTTATTGCAAAGGCATGTGTAAACTTTTCGAAACCTATTCATACAAATATTAAAGAATTAATTGTTTGACATGTCAAAAGAGCTCTAATGAGCCAACTTGAATAAATGAATTTTGTTTTAATTTTTTACAATCGCTAGGACTAGTTTATTGCCGCAATACTCTTGTCAGTTCCTTTTCCTAGGTAACTTGATTAAAATAATACATATATATTAATTTAAGAATGTTTGAAACAAAGGACACTTTTGTCGCGGAAATATAACTGGATTAGGCTGACATAGAGAGCGAATATTTGTCGACACTCCGCCATCGTCTTTGTTTGACAATTCTTTGAAGAAATGCATGAAAAATTTTATTTACCATGGATTCGAAATATAAGGATTGAAAACCGCGGGCTGTGACTAATATTTTCTAATGATGAATCATGTACCACCGACTAGACGATAGCAAATAACGGTTGACGCCTTCACGCGCATATATAAGTGCCTAGTAGCATTTAATCGCAATCAAGCCATATTTCCTGTCCTCTTTTTATCTTTATGGTGTTCGGTAACTGTTTAAAGAAGCGAGTTGTTGTGATTTTGAGTGATGTTTCCATGGTGAATACACAGGTGACACAGGGTGCAACAACAACTCTATAATCACCCGAAGTGATAGCCTACCGAGAGATTCTGTGTATAAATTGTTTTTCTACTTCGAAGTATGAGGCAGGAACAGTATTTTTTGGATTGCAACTTTTGATAACGCCACGTCCATCGCATATGAGGTGTCTATCCTGATTGTTATATTTATACGTGTTTTATAATGCTTCATGGCATTTCGGTACAAGACTTAATTCACTAGTTATGACAGTTGCGTCACCAGGTTACTTCGAAGAAATTGCTGCTTTTTCTGTAATTTTTGACATAGTCCTATGTCAGTCATCATTTCAGCCAAAAGACGTCCACTGCTGGACATAGGCCTCCCCCAAGGATCTCCACAAAGGCTGGTCCTGGGCCACCCGTATCCACTGCTTTAACCAGGCGACCTTAACCAGGTCGTCGGTCTGCGGTCTGCGCCTTCCGGAACGCGGTTGCCACTCGAGGACTTTTCTGCCCCATCGGGCGTCGGTCCTGCGAGCTATGTGCCCTGCCCACTGCCACTTAAGTTTGGCAATCCGGTGGGCTATGTCGGTGACCCGGGTTTTCCTGCGTATCTCCTCATTTCTGATTCGATCTCTCAGGGAAACTCCGAGCATAGCCCTCTCCATTGCCCTTTGGGTGACTTTGAGCCTTCTGATGGAGCCCATAGTGAGGGACCACGTCTCTGTTCCTTGTCATCACAGGCAACACACATTGGTTGAAGACTTTTGTCTTCAGACACTGCGGTATTGTGGACGAGAAGATCTTTCGCAGCTTCCCGAACGCTGCCCAGCCGAGTTGGATCCGACGATTGACCTCTTTCTCGAAGTTGGACTTACCTAACTGGACAGTGTGTCCCAGGTAAATGTAATGGTCAACAACTTCGAGAGTAGAACCTCCGATGTTAACAAGAGTGGCTTGGACATGGACATTAGACATGATTTTCGTCTTCTCCATGTTCATCTTAAGGCCGACTCGTTCGGAGGCTCGACCGAGGCCATCGAGCATCGTAGTGAGGCCCTCCATGGTCTCAGCCATTACGACTATGTCGTCAGCGAATCTAAGGTGAGTGATGTACTCGCCGTTCTATGTCAGTACTACTATTGATCCGTTGGTTTATGCATATACCCTTTTTATTAAATCCTGTACACGGAGGATGTCGTTTGAAGAGTCTCAAGTGTGTGCATTAGCCTAAAAATTATCATGTGGGAAATTACCCTATTGCGCTGAGCTTTCTGAAAGGATAAACATAGGGTTTCATCGCCTTATTTCTAGATACATTTTCTACACGTGTAGTTTATTTTAGCCGCCTTATTTACTATACTCAGTCAAATAATATGTGATGATAAGTATGTATTCTAAAACCAACCAACAAACGCTGGTATACGGTTAGACTCTTAATTTTGAAAGTTACTTCAGAATAGCCATCCTATTCATGGGTTTAGGAGTTGTGGTACCAACTCTACCGAACCATGCAGAGTGATTCAACCAAACTGCGATCCACAGATAATTATGGTAATAAAGCATTTGTTTGGCGGCAAAAAACAGGTGCCCAAAAGAGTATGAGATGAGATCATCTCAAGTTGGATATGGTCATCAGTGACTAATAGTGTGGGAGGCGAGATGACACTACAGATTGTAATTAAAAGGACACACAAATAACATAATGACATCTTAAGTTTCCGGGATTAATACACATTTTTAATGGATGTTTTGTGAATTAAATAAATATCCTTGGACATTGCACACACAACGCCATCTCGTCCCAAGCTAAGCTACTTAATGCTTGTGTTAGGTAACGAGATGGATGATAAACTACTTATATACATATATTTTTTTTGTAAATACATACATATTATAGATAGAAATGACACCCAGACTCCGAGCCAGTGCCTCTGGTTTAGACTTTTCGAATGCTTTGCAGTTACGGGAGAGATAACAGTCATGTCAGTCCATAAATGACCTATCGATTGTTAGGAACTCCTCCGGTTTCCTTAAGTTAAATGAGCATAATGAGCCACGCCAACCTTGGCTCCGGATTTGTAACCAGCTTTTGTTCTCTTGCGGCTATGTTGTCTGTTTGTTGGTCTTACCATCAGTCAATACGGTGTATTCTTAATCAGCGATGAGACACATCAATCTAATGCTACTATTAGTATATAAGGTTATGTTTAACCTTACGGACCGCCAATAGACGTTTGAGTTAGCAACACCTGACGACTCATTAACAGGTCACGGAAAAAGTAAAAAGCTTTTCACGTCTTTCTTAAAGACCCTCCTGCTGTTGCCTCGTGGGAAAATCTCGGCGGATAGTAAAGGCCACATTCTACATGTACGCAGGAGAAAGTTTGTACGCCAAATGTTAACTTTGGCAAAATATACTTAAGGGTGCTTGCACACGGTGCAAGTAAAGATGCGCATTATTATTGCATAATTGAGGCAAGTAAAGAAACGGGTTACTTGCGCAAGAAGTACGTACAAGCTGCTGCTTGTTGAGAGCTTTATGGGTATGCTAACCGTGCAAAGGGGAATTGCGTCGAAATGTCTCGACGTTTACTTGACAAGTTGGAAGCAAAGTCGACGACGAAAGTTAAAAAGCCTCATACAGTTAATACACAGCTACACTATACATAAACGCTATATCTTTAACTACATAATTGGTTGGCCTATGCTTATCAATTAGATCTGAAATCGTTTTCGAGTGGAGTTCGAACAGTGTACTTGCCTACCCCCATTAGAAAAAGGAAGTAGAAACATTTAAATAATTGAAATTTTGTAACTGTGTTTGTTACTTTCAGTATTAACTATTTATTAATCATTATTTATTTCTTACTACATCTTCTTAACAACCTCTTAATTTAACTATATTTACTTTTCCATCCATCTTTACATTCTATCTTTTATTCACATATTTTCCTGTTATTTTTCAGTTACAGTCCACTAGTGGGACATGGCGCTGACTCGCAAAGCGGTTGCCAAGGATATGGAGAACAAGCTGAAGGTAGCCCTCCAAGAACTGAAGTCCAAAAACAAGCTTTGTGACCAGCTCATGAAAGAACGTGATGACAGTGAAAAAGAAATCGAAATTGTAATTAATAGGAACTCTGGACTGAAAAATGAGCTGGCTGAACTTCATACTCACCTCATGGCCGTACAGGAGCAGAGAGACCAACTGCAGGACACTGTTGATTCATTCCATAGTTGTAGTACCATGCATGAACAGGCTCTGAGTCGTATTACTGAACTGGAATACTCATTGCATGAAGCTCAAATGGCTATTGAGAGCTTTGAACATTTCAAGGAGTGCCAGAATAGTAGTACCACTCAGTCCCTATATGATGAATTACTGGGACAATCAGAATGTAACAATATATGTAACACAACATGCCAGGCTGAACAGGATAATTTTGTTAATATTGCCAGTAATAACAAGATTAAAAAGTATATAAAAATTAACAAATTAATTAGTAAAACCAAGAAATTAATAAAATATAATAAGCAAACTAAAATGCTAAAATCATTAAGCAGTAATAGGCTAATATTAATATCTAGGTTACGTCAATATAAAGATAATTTAGTAAAATCACAATATATTTATGACAAGGATACATTTAACTTACAGGTAGACATAATTAATCTGCAGAAAGACCTTGCCAGCATTGCACAGAAATATGAGGAGGCCCAAGTCCAAATTAAACACCATATTTTGGCGACTAATGAACTTTTGAAAATGAGCTCTTACAATGCTGAGCGTTTTCAATCATTGACAGATAATTGCCACCAGCAATTGTACCCAGAAAACGCATGCAGCACTGTCTACCATGATCATGCAGAACCATCATCATTGTCATCATCATCTCCATGTGGTGAATTATGCAATGTAAGTGTTTGTAATGTATCACAACAAGATGTGCGCCCCTGTACAGCGGCATCTAAAGTTGTTATATACTCTGACAAATTAGGTCAAGGTTTTAGCTCACTCTTGAAAGACAAATGTGATGTACCTATATATAACATGTGTTCGCCTGGCATTACCTTAGATACTCTAACGCATAGTATCCAGCCTCATAATTTGAATAAAGACACAACTGTAATAATTTTATTTGGTAACAGCATTTCAGTTAAGCGGTTACACATCATTAATTTGGTACATAAATTATTGGAGCTCAATGCCAAGTATGGCTGTAAATTTATTATAAATGCCCTTCCTTATTCGCAGTCTTTAACAGTCAATCAAAATAGACACATATTTAATTTAAATATGCTTATTTATAATCTAACTCATCGCTATGACAAAGCGATATCATTTTTTGACTGCAACAAATTTATATCTAGATTTAAGTTGACAAAGGATACTATGTACCTGCCCCCTAGAGATAAGAGACAAATGGCTACGTTGATAGCTTATAATTTACACCCTGTTGACTATGTCACAGGAATTTTTTTACATACTTCCAGTAATAGGACACTGACAGACTGTGCTATTCGCAGTTCATCGGACACATCTGGTTGTTTAAACAACTAGATAAGACAACAGTCATGCCCTCTCACTTACGCATTGTACACCAAAATATACAGGGCATGACTAGCAAACAGTTAGAGGTTGATCTTTTTCTGGACTATCACAAAGTTCAGGTATTTTGTGTTACAGAACACTGGTTGAGAGATCATGAGCTTGGGCGCAATAACATGAGCCACAAAGTAGTTAGTGCTTTTTGTAGATCATCTGCCATCCGTGGTGGGTCTCTTATATTAGTGTCAAGTTATTTAAAATGTAAAGAACGCAAGGATATTGTGCAGCTCTCAATAGAGCGCACGATCGAATTGTCTTGTGTAGAACTTGACATGTATATAATTATTTGCGTTTACCGCCCTCCATCAGGTATATACAGTCAGTTTGAAATAGTAATGGAGGAAGTTTTAGGAAGAATTACAGTAAATAGCGGTAAAGATATAATAATATGTGGTGATTTCAATATAGATTTGCTTGTTGAATCAGCGTCAACTTCTCGCTTTATTAGCCTGTTTAAGTCATTCGGATTGACTCACGCTTTTTGTGAGCCAACTAGAATTACTAAAACTACATTTACTTGCCTGGATAATATTTTCTGCAGCTGTGATATGGTCGATAAATCAATTCTAAACGACCTATCATCAGATCATAGCGGGCAACTTATTGTTCTACCCTTTCTAAAAACAGCCGAATGCCCTAAGTTTACTACTAGACCAGTCACATGTAGCAGATTAGAATTATTCAAACATAATATATCTAAGATGACTGGTGGCATGATTCTTGCACGTGGCGATCCAGATACTTTATATAGGAACTTATTTGATATTATTAAAAGGCAATACGATGATGTATTTCAATTAAAAACTTTTACTATGAGAAATAAAATTAAATTTTGTGATTGGGCTACACCAGGCATTTACAAAAGTAGGAATACTTTATATAATCTTTATTCCATGAAACAGATGAATTTTGATTCAGTGTTCCACGATTATGTAAGGTCTTACTCAAAAGTTTTTAGGAAAGTTTGCAACACAGCAAAGTCCCTACACATAAGCCGTAAGATTAAAAAATCCGAGGACAAAATAAAAACAACTTGGAAAATTATTAATGCTGAAACTGGAAAATCAAAGCCACAAGAATCCATGTTCCAATTAACTGTAAACAACAAATTAATAATTGATAAGTATGAAGTGGCTCAAACCTTTAATAACTTTTTTGCATCTATACCGTGTCAAATCACTGCTTCGTTGAATTCTTCTCCTGTCGATGCCGAAGATCTACTCAGAAATAATGTTAAGGAGTGTTCAGCCCTGTTCAGTTTCACTCACGTTACAGCAATTGATATTATAAATACTTTTAAAACCATTAATTCTAAGAAAACCGAAGATTTGTGGGGTATGTCTACACTAGCCATTAATAGCATCATTTACGATATTGCCCCATACCTTGCAGATATTTTTAATGAATGTATAGACGTGGGTACTTTTCCTAATTTAATGAAACATAGTAAAATCACACCATTGTTCAAAGCTGGTAACAAAAAAGAGCCTGGCAATTACCGTCCAATCTCTATTCTGCCAGCTCTAAGTAAAATTTTTGAAAAACTAATCTTAAAACAATTACTTCGTCATTTCGATTTACATAAATTATTGCATAGTGAACAATACGGTTTTACCAAAGGTCGTTCTACGACGAATGCAGGTGCTGCGCTCTTAAAACATATTTATGATGCCTGGGAGAACTCGCAAGATGCCATAGGTATTTTCTGTGATCTATCGAAAGCTTTCGACTGTGTGCATCACGAAACCTTGTTAAGAAAGCTTCAACACTATGGCGTTAAATACAATGCGATCAATTTATTAGCGTCGTATCTGCGTGATAGAATTCAGTTCGTTGACATTAATGGAGTTAAGTCTGATGGATCGCCTGTGTCTATGGGCGTGCCACAAGGGTCCATCCTTGGTCCTTTCCTATTTCTGGTATATATTAATGACCTTGCATTTTTTATTAATGACATTTGCGATATCGTGCTTTTCGCTGATGATACATCTCTTGTATTTAAAGTTGACCGGAAAAACGTTAATTATGACGACGTGAATAGCGCGCTTAGTCAGGTATCTTACTGGTTCACAACAAACAATTTGCTACTGAATTCTGTAAAAACTAAATGTATTCGATTTGTAACACCGAATACTAAGATAATAGATACCAAACTAGATTTGGATGATAAGGAAGTAGACATAGTAGATTCGACCAAGTTTCTAGGCATCACTCTAGATCGTAAATTGCAGTGGAAGCCTCACATTGCAACTCTTACGGGGAAGCTTAGTTCAGCCGCCTACGCTGTTAGACAGGTTAGGAGACTCACTGACGAAGACACGGCAAAACTCGTTTACTTTGGTTACTTCCATAGCGTTATGTCGTATGGGATCCTACTCTGGGGTAATGCTGCTGATATACAAAACATATTTATTGTACAGAAGCGATCGCTACGTGCAATTTATAATTTAGGACCTAGAGAATCACTGAGAGAACGCTTTAAAGATATAGGGATTTTAACTGTAGCGTCACAGTACATTTTTTCTAATATAATTTTTGTTAAACAAAATTATAGTAGCTTTAAAAAAAATTGTGACGTCTCGTCCTCCAATATCCAGATAAGAAATAGGCATAAGTTAGTTACACCATTCCACCGGCTACAAAAAGCACATGGTTCTTTTGTAGGTCTCGGAATTCGCCTGTTCAACAAATTACCGGAAGCAGTTTTGGATTGGTCGTTCGAGAAATTTAAATATTACGTTAAGTCCGGTTTAATTAAAAAAGCGTACTATCAAGTCAATGACTATCTATCAGATAGTGACGCATGGGAGTAACGTCGGCTATGTTATGGTCTAGCTCTGATCTTTCAGCCATTACATTAGTGAAGTTTTGTAAACAGTATGTGAGTGCAGTTTCAGCACGCACCATGTAATTTGTGTAATTTCACTAATTTTTATTTTCTTATTTTTTAATGTGCTACATGTTTATGCGTGTTATTGCTTTCACTAACCTGTCAGACTTGTTTGTACCACCATCATTGTAACCCTCTTATTTAAAAGAGCAACCATGGAGTTTCTTGCCGGCTCTTCTCTATGGAATGGCATTCCGAACCGGTGGTAAAAACTAAATTATTAATTTTATTTTATGATTTTTATTTTTAAATTTTTTTTTCTCTTTAATCTTTGACTATTTGAAAGCATTCGCAAGAATTTATTCGAATAAAAAACATTTTGATTTTGATTTTGATTTTGTTCGAAAATTGTTTTAAAATCGCCTCTTTAAAATGTAATTTTTCTAGAAGTAATAAATTTCCTGAAATAAAAACAAATTTGCTCGAGGTAATTGTCCAAAATAATATATTGTTTTAATTAATCTATTCAGTAGTCATGTCACCACCCCATTCCATCCTGCGGGCGTAGTCTTAGTTTGAAAGAGCAACAAATACAGGGTGGTCAAAAAGTCGTGGATCAAACGCAACCAGCGGTTAGATGGGGCCATCAGCAGCAAAAAATTGTTCTACGGGAGGTCCCTAAGGTCAACTCCTGCAGAGTTATAATTGATTTTGTGTTTTTATGAGAAATTGTCCTTTTTTTACTAAAACCTGATAAAATTCCACAAAATCTACACCCTGTATCTTTTTAAAAAATTTCAATAGATTGGTACTGATGAGCCCTTTCGTTAGACATGCTATTTAAGGTAGTTTATTGGGTGTGTTAAAGATAACATTAAGTTTTCCGAAAGACATAATTCTTAAATCAAAACTTGTTACTTACTTCGGACCCCACTGTGAAAAAAAAAACTCTACAGAAAAGTGCCACTGTATCACAATTTTTGGCGCATTTAATAGGGATTCTAAAAAGGTATTACACATAGCTATGCGTGGCTTCCATATCTTTCAAGGACGATCATTCGTAGCAAGGCCAGAATTAATTCATACATAAAACTCGGTTAGGCCTACTAACCTAACCTTACCTAAGCGTGATCGTTTTCCGGACTACAGGGTCTTTATCGTCGTTTCAGCCAATAAATGACCCACTACTGAGTCGGGCCTCCTCTAAGTGAATGTTGGGAGATTCGCCTACTGTGCCACGCAGCCAAGACGGGTTGACACAGGGTTTGCTTCAAGTTTTCCTTCTGTTGCGGCTAGGTGATCTGCCTAATGCGTTCTTTTAGTCGCTTCTTACGACACCCTCAATATGGTATGGGCTGGTGACACCACACGGAAAATTTATTAGAATTGTATTCTTTATGTGCGTACATAATTCGTACATGGAGCGAGTCTTACCGGGTCAGCAAACCCTGTGCCAACCCGTTTTGCCAGCGTGGCACAGTAGGCTAATGTCCTTCCATGAATTGTGAGTAGGCCCGACACAGTAGTGGGTCATTTATGGGCTGAAACGAAGACGATAATGAATAAACAATGTCAACAACCCACACCATATTGAGGGTGTCGTAAGAGGCGACTAAAATAACGCATTAGGCAGATCACCTAGCCGCAACAGAAGGAAAACTTGAAGCAAACCCTGTGTCAACCCGTCTTGGCTGCGTGGCACAGTAGGTGAATCTCCCAACATGAACTTAGAGGAGGCCCGATTCAGTAGTGGGTCATTTATGGGCTGAAACGACGATAAAGACCCTGTAGTCCGGAAAACGATCACGCTTAGGTAAGGTTAGGTTAGTAGGCCTAACCGAGTTTTATGTATGAATTAACTCTGGCCTTGCTACGAAAGATCGTCCTTGAAAGATATCGAAGCCACGCATAGCCATGTGTAATACTTTTTTAGAATCCCTATTAAATGCGCCAAAAATTGTGATACAGTGGCACTTTTCTGTAGAGTATTTTTTTTTCACAGTGTGGTCCGAAGTAAGTAACAAGTTTTGATTTAAGAATTGTTGCTTTCGTAAAACTTAATATTATCTTCAACACACCCAATAAACTACCATAAATAGCATGTCTAACGAAAGGACTCATCAGTACCAATCTAGTGAAAATTATAAAAAAGATACAGGATGTAGATTTTTTCGAATTTATCAAGTTTTAGTAAAAAAAAAGACAATTTCTCATAAAAACACAAAATCTATTGTAACTCTGCAGGGGTTGACCCTAAGGACCTCCCGTAGAACAATTTTTTGCTGCTGATGGCCCCATCTAACCGCTGGTTTCGTTTGATCCACGACTTTTTGACCACCCTGTATATCCATCCATACAAGCCATGTAGTGGATTTAAAATACATTGTTACACCACCCCTTTCCATTCTGCGGGCGTCGTAAAATGCGACTAAAGGAAATATCTAGGCTGATAACCCAGCTAGCAAGAGAAGGAAATGTTGACACAAAACCCTGTGCCAACCCGTCTGGCCAGCGTGGCACAGTAAGGTAATTTCCCTCCAAGTAGTCAAAGGAGGCCTGACTCTGCAGTGGGTCTTTAATAAACTCAAACTCAAAAGGAACTTTATTTACGTAGGTTTCATCACAAAACTCTTATTGTGTGCTGCGATGGCTATACATTCGTACAAACATTCGGGTTTGTAATATTAGTAGGATTAATTCTATTCGGTATTCCCGTAGAACGAATGTTCAAGACCATTGGAACCTGCTCAAGAAACATACGATAGTAACTCACGTGAGGATTAGCGCGCGGATTACTTGCGCGGGTGGCTTGCTCTGCTATATTATCCAGTCGATTTCGGATGTGATGCCTCAAATGTGCGGGCTACCTGCACCGTGTTCTAGCACCCTAAGGATTCTTTAAGCGTAATGCCACTTTACATGACCATTCGTGTTGGCTATGCGTATGTGGTGTTTTTAAGGACCGAGTATTTTGCATGACTTTTTTAAAGTCCTTTTACCCATATCTATAAATCTTAACCCAGCTCAAAGGCATGCAAAAGTTACACTCGACATACCTATGTAAAGTTTATGTGAATCTAATGATTTCTTAGGATTTCGCGATTATTACACATTGAAATTAAACACTTTTTAACGGATTTATCGCGTGTATATTACATTATTTAATTCCCGACGTTTCGAATGCTTTGCAGCAGTCGTGGTCGCGGGAGAGACTAGATGACAGTTGTCTTCAAAAGTACAAAGAAACAGTTAAAATCTACCGCCTTTAATTTTGTTTTATTTATAACGTTCCATGTGCACGCAGAAATCGCTCACGGTGTCCAGAGGTCTTGCAGATGAGTATTTTGCTTGAGATTTGATCAATTTAATGACTGGATCCCAAGCAGGTGGTACTTGCCAACCATCCTCTCTATTGAAATTTGGATGATTTTTATTCTCAATAGCCTCGCGGATCATTCTTGGAATGTAATGATTTTCCTTGGCAAGGATTTGAGGTCTATCAAAGTGAATGTAGTGGTTGGTCTTGTTGAATGTGTGCTCACAAACTGCAGACTTGGTCGAGCGTCTGTTTTTCATATCATCAAAACACTCATCTGCAAGACCTCTGGACACCGTGAGCGATTTCTGCGTGCACATGGAACGTTATCAATAAAACAAAATTATAGGCGGTAGATTTTAACTGTTTCTTTGTACTTTTGAAGACAACTGTCATCTAGTCTCTCCCGCGGCCACGACTGCTGCAAAGCATTCGAAACGTCGGGAATTAAATAATGTATATGAATACACGCGATAAATCCGTTAAAAAGTGTTTAATTTCAATTTATGTGAATCTCCTTAGACTGTATTTTTTTAATAGATAAGGCAAAAACATTCGGACTAATTACAAACCCTATCAGTGTGGTGACGGATATAGAATACATAGTGTCGCCATCCCAATTGTTCCTGAGGGTGTCGTAAGAGCCGACAAAGGGAAATGACAGGGCCGAAAACCTAGCCGCAAGAGAAGGAAAACTTGATACGAACCCCTATGCCAATCCGTCTGGCCAACGCGGCACAGTAGGCTTATTGCCCTCTATGTGGTTGGAGGAACCCGACCCAGCAGTGGGTCATTTATGGGCTGCTTAGTAGCGTAGTATACACACTTTATTATTCGGATTGAAATGAATTTTATATCATTAAAATTAGCGTTTGTCAGCTAGTTGGTTAGTCTTAGAATGTTCAAAACATTAGTTAGGTTTTTATCATATGTACGTTTTATGGCTAAAAATTATCAATCATGTTTCAGGGAGGTTTATTATCTGAAAATGATTAAATCGCAACATCTCTATTACCTCAGCTGAAGCAAAACAAAATACCCGGAGGCCTATTTGCACGGCGCAGATAGGCTATCCTAGCGAAATACGTACAAAATCTATTAATGCAAAAAGCACCTAGAACATTATGTAATAGAGTTAATATTGGAGTGTGGGGACGTGGAATTGCGTACCGACTTGTAATGAAAGGCGGACTAACATTTTTATAGGGGTTACAACGGCTCTCAGAGCGTCACCGTTTTACATTTAAGGAATCCTCATTCCACTATATGCTACGTAACACATCGTCGTTTATGTGCGACAACTATCTTTACTGCATGCTATATTTTTACCGACTTTGAAAAAGGAGGATTCTTAATTCAACTGTTTCTTTTTGTTTTTTGAGTTGGTCCTTGAAATTGACACGTCTCTTGCACTAATATTTTGAACCGGGTTTAAATTTATATACGTATAAGGATTGATTATTGATGGATGTGTGAATACTTTATTTCTCCACCCCATTTCATCCTAAGGGTATCGTAAGAGTCGACATTAAAAACGACAAGGCCGAAAACCTAGCCGCAAGAGAAGGTAACCTCAATACGAAACCAGCATGCACAGTATCTTAATTACACTCCATGTAACTGGAGAAGGCCCAATCCAACAGGGGGTCATCTATGGGTCGATTTAAATAGAATATTTCATTACAAGGCTGTCATTGCAAAGAGTTCCGACAAATGTCTACGATCTGCTTATCATCACTATCACTACATAGTATAAAACAAAGTCGCATTCTTCTGTCCGTCCCTATGTATGCATAAATCTTTAAAACTACGCAACGGATTTTGAAGCGGTTTTTTTTTAAATAGATAGAGTGATTCAAGGGGAAGGTTTTTAAGTATAACCCACCCCGCTTTGCACGGGCGAAGCCGGGGCGGGCCACTAGTATAGAATATAAGCAGAGATATTTTTTTCTTCACCCATTCTGGTAGGCTAAAGTTGGGAAAGAGAACGCACGAGTGCGGGAAAGGTAAAAAAAAAAGCACGAGTGTGTAATAGCCCACTTCCCGAACGCTATACGTCCCTGCAGTACGCCACTTAATGAGCAACTGTATTAAAAAAAAAAACCAATAAATAAATATCCTTGGACATTTCACACAACGCCATCTCGTCCCAAGCTAAGCCACTTAATGTTTGTGTTATGGTAACGAGATGGATATAAACTACTTATACACTTTTTTTTTTGTAAATTCATACATATTATGTATAGAAAACACCCAGACCCGGAACAAATACTTGTAGGTCATACAAATATTTCTTCCGTGCGGGGATCGAACCCGCGACGTGCTCCGCAGCAGTCGATCGCTCAACCACTATACATAATAACTCAAATATTATCGACATCGGTTTAGTATTAACATACGTTGACAGAAAACTTGAAAGTGTTCAAAAAGATTTGTAAGAAGGCATTTTTTTTTATCATTTCGACAATATTGTTTTTCAAGTCCTTTTTAGGGACGTTTATTTTCACTAAATAACTAAAAATAAATACTTTAATGAATTTGGATTTATTAAATATTTTTCTTAGGTTTTACGACCGTTTTTAATTTTGCGTGCAATTAAGAGTGAAGGTGCGGATAATAATGCTTATTTTAATTTATGCATTATGAATGCTTTTGTGAAATTTCATAAAATCAGGTTTTTAATATAGTTCTTAACTATAATAAAATTATATATAATTTACATAAAAAATAAGCAAGCTTCTGTAATATTTTCATAATTAATATTGAGGTCCGTGTGTTTCGACGTTAGTGGATGTAGATACAAATACAAACTTATTAATAATGTAATCTAATGAAAATATCTTTGCTTTATTAAATAAAATTATTGGGTATAATTGTAACTGCAATTGGTAGGAATTTCAGTAAATTCATAAACTTGTTTAGTCGTAAAGGGATGATCATTCAGTGAGACGAGGTGGTTTGTCTGGCGGGGGGCCTATCTCCCAATATTTCTCGTCGGGGATTTATTAACCGTTCGCATTGCTCTGTAATCTTCGCTAGCGCAATGTAGGGTATATACCTACTTTTCGCTAAACTACTATTCTTCTACCTGGCGTTATTCCCGGCTATTGCCAGGGTCCGCCTTCCGGCTGAGCTTCCTCCACTTTGCCCGCTACTTTTCGCTAAACTACCATCACATAAAAGTGTTAATTACGAGCTTAACCTACGACTTAAATCCTGCAACACATATCTAACATTAAGTACGTAATAAAGATGTTAAGAGTTTTCACCCACACTCGAAGTTTAGACCCGGGTTTGGTATTAAAACATTATGACAAAATTACAGCGCACATTTTAGAGAGAGCGACGGTAGCTTCAACGTTCGGGACGTGACAATTGCTCACTAAACTTGAAAAGGGGCATGGTTAATTTTGGACTTATATCGTTGCTCACATTCTAGGCGCAGGCTGTTGTACGTACTGCGATCAAGAATACACTAAGAGAGATCTTCATCATGTCTGTGTAGTGACGGATGTGTAATCTGTAGTATCACATCATAACGTTTGTTGTCACGTATACACGTCTGTTGATAGCAACAGTGTCTGTAAATATCTAGTTTTCAGATTAAAAGCTAATATATATATATATTTTTTACATCATCATCATTTTTCATCATTTCAGCCAAAAGACGTCCACTGCTGGACATAGGCCTCCCCTAGGATCTCCACAAAGGCCGGTCCTGGGCCGCCCGCATCCACTGCTTTCCGGCGACCTTAACCAGGTCGTCGGTCCACCGTGTGGGAGGCCTACCAGCACTGCGCCTTCCGGAACGCGGTCGCCACTCGAGGACTTTTCTGCCCCATCGGGCGTCGGTCCTGCGAGCTATGTGCCCTGCCCACTGCCACTTAAGTTTGGCAATCCGGTGGGATATGTCGGTGACCCTGGTTTTCCTGCGTATCTCCTCATTTCTGATTCGATCTCGCAGGGAAACTCCGAGCATAGCCCTCTCCATTGCCCTTTGGGTGACTTTGAGCCTTCTGATGGAGCCCATAGTGAGCGACCACGTCTCTGTTCCATATGTCATCACTGGCAACACACATTGGTTTTTTTTACATATTAAACTGTTAATCTATAAATAAATAAATAGCTATCACCAAAAAAAAAAAAAGCTAATGCCATTTGACATATTTATCTTTTACAAAATACATACATTTTTGCTACATTTTTGCCCAGGATGCTACAAAATACTCTTTTATTATCAGCCAGTACCCAACGGTATTGGCTGATAATAAAAGAGTATTTTGATATTGGCGTCTTATAAAAAAAACGTCATTGTTCCTATTGCAACTATACTCGTAATTTTACAGTCTACTGCTCAAATCGAAAGTTACCAATAAAACAAACAGACCAATTTTAAAACATGTGCATTCTGTGGAAAAGGTTTGAAAAGCTGAAAAATTCCGAGGATAGCATGCACAAGGTCTGATTACGAACCTCAATTACGTATTTTTGATTCACTGCCTCATTGGTCTAGGGGTTAGATGTGGCGCCTTTGGATTAACGGGTCCAAGGAATTCCGGGGACGGGCTAAAAACCAGCTGGTTAGTAATCATTTTTGATGACCTCGTTATCCATACATATTGGAAGTGGGGGACTCTTTGATCAAACCATACATTTTGTAGGACAAATACATTTTCGAATAATTTAGATAATTATCATCAGTTATACCAAAAAGGTTAGTATTATTTTTTTTAGAATCATAAAATTAACATATTTCATCCTTGCTACCTCTGTTAGCTACCACAATCAAGAGTTATCGACAAGAAAATGTTGGGCGTCGCATCAAAATGAAGCTAATCACGAAAAATTAGCTTGATAGTAATCAAGTGAAAACAATGTACCGAGGATCCCGGACTTAAAGTAATCACAAACTTGTATTTTTGTTATTGTATTGTTAATGTATAATGTTTCGTTCGTTACAGCCCATAAATGACCCACTACTGGGTCGGGCCGCCTCCAAATTCATGAAGGGAAATAGGCTACAGTGCACTGTGCCACGCTGGTAAGACGGGTTGGCACAGGGTTTGTATCAAGTTTTCCTTCTTTTGGGGCTAGGTGATCTGCCTCTTGCGTTCTTTAGTCGCCTCTTGCGACACCCTAAAGATGGTATGGGTTGGTGACATTGTGTATTCTAAATCCGTCACCACATGGACATGAGGCAACAATAGGGGCAGAAATCCGTGCATTACTGTAAAATATATGGCTTGAATATACGGGGACGAATCCACGGGTAAACGCTAGGTAATTTTTTGTGTAGGTACCTAGTAGCACAAATGCTTGTAAATGTCAAACAATACGATTAACAATTTACTTTCAAGAAGTTGTTTGAAGTTCTTTCTACTTTACAGAACCGAGTAGTTTCTTAAATGTGTTTCCAAGAGATAACTGGGAATTCTGACGTTCGAGTTTTTAACCCTTTGTAATCCTCAGAGAGACGTCTTAGATCTACATCAGTTTATTCACTATTTTTAGACCCTTTTAATGTTTCCTTTAAGAGATAACAAGCATTTGACATCATTATATATTTAAACTAGCGACCCGCCACAGCTGCGCACGGGTGCAATTATGACATATAAACCTTCCTCTTGAATCACTCTATCTATTAAAAAAAACCGCTGCAAAATCCGTTGCGTAGTTTTGAAGATTTAAGCATACATAGGGACGGACAGACAACAGCGACTTTGTTTTACACTATGTAGTGATGATACAAAGTCCCTCAGCAACGTTTGTTCGTCTGTACGTTTCAGTTAGGTGTATAATTTGTTAAGGTTTTGTGTATAGTTTATTTATTTATCATCGTGGTCTAAATGAACGTGGTGTAAATATTACGGCAGCGGATCCGTGTGGTGACGGCTTTAGAATACATTGAGTCACCTTATTCCAATAATAATCTAGCCGTAAGAGCAGTCCTGGATTTATAAATAGGCCGTATATACATACGTCTTACAGCCGCGAATCAAATGTTCATCATCATACAACCTAGCACTGCCCTGCAAATTGCAAAAAACGTAAGAAAATTTGAATTTCGCGGGCTACCCTGGAGCATCCACCTTAAGTATTTCTTCTCCCGCAGCTAGGTTTTCGGTCTTATCATTTCCTTCACCATACGGTGATTGGCTCTATAGTGAGGTAACTGAAACTGTAAAAATCTACAGATTTTGGGACCCCTTTTAAAGTGTTTATTTACTAGTAACTGAAGTCTTATAGTACTTTCGTTTTATAAATTTTTTTCAATTAACAAACGGGTTTGGTCATGACCTTAATGGTGTTCAAACAAAATATATATGTCAACGTAACATTTGTGTAGGCATTCAACAATCTGTTACTGGTTTCTAAGAAACTTCTTGATTTGCTGGTCCGTCGTGAATATTTAAGTGTCGTGCGACAAGTCTCCGGTGGTTTAGCTTCTTTTGCGATAAAAGGCAAAGTTTTAACATTTGGGACACTTTGACCCTTATGCGGAATGGTCAATAGGATATCTGGCTGGTGTATTTAGCTATAAAAGAACATGTAAAACTAGCTAATGAAGGATATATATCGGCATATAAAGGACAAATAATTGAAGTAAAAAATAATAATAAATGAAATGATATTGTTGAAAAAAATGTAGGTATAAATTATATGAATAACGTACTAAAATCTAGAAAATAATTCGATAGTCTTACGTACCAGTTAACACGCCACACTTGCCATTAATCTGGCACATTGATCTGAACAAAATCCCCGTGCTGCCGGATTTATTCGAACTCAGGGTCCCAAACCTCCTTTTTTACTCAAATGCGCATCCGGCACGATGCAAATAGCGACCAGCATGCTCCATACTTTACACCATTTACCCGAAAAATCTGGACTATCAATATCAAGAAATATCACCTACAAATATGAGATTTCCCAAAAAGTCCTACACCGCGATAGTGAAGATTACAGAGCAATTCGTTTAAGATATCCCCGTCTACAGTTATGAGGTATAGACGCTGCAGCCCCCTGCCAGACATACAACATCGGCTGGCTGGTTGATCAACCCTTTGCGTCTAAACTAGCATTAATCTGCTAAATTCAAAAGTATTCCTTATGGTATTGTATTAAAAACGTGTGATATTCGTTCCGAGCTGCCTAATTCTGTAGTATCAGTAGGTTACGAAAAATGCCAAAATCGACAGTCGAAGACACGGTGATTGTCGAGTTCTACTCTATTGATTCCGACTGCTCTTTAAAAAAAAGGCGAAGGTACATTTGACGTTTGTGTATTTCCAAAAATTTGTAAAACGACATCTAAATGGACATTATAAAAAGTCCGGAAAATATGAGTCCCATAAAAATTGGTCATACGCTACTTACTCCCAAACTATTGGTCTTTACCCCTATAAAAAGAATGTAGAACCAGAAGAGCTGTGTTTCTGGCATACAGACTACCTAACAAGCGAAGCCTCCCAAAAAACGGGAGTACTTTACTTCAAATATCCGTGTCAGCCTTTGTTCCATTGTAACAAAGCTGGACAACCTCCCTTGCAAACTTAAACTTGCAGTTGCGAAAGCGACTGCCGCTTTCTAGGGACACACACTCTTTATTATCTCAACTGCATTTCAAATTTAGTTGCGGCTACAAAAGATACTGACGTTCCGCTTCCGAAGAATTCCAGTGTTCTACGTTTGTTGGTCGCGTTCTTGGACCTGCATATGCCTGATTGCGTAGTATAAATAGCTGCACTAGCAGTAAACGTTATTTTGTAATCATGTCAGTTAAACCTACATTTCTGAACCGAAATAATCTAAGAACATTTTACAAAACCTCCGACCTGAAAAAAAAGGTAGTACAATAGCTAAGAATCTGTTTATGTCCTAAATGAATGAACCGATTTGGATTGTGTAAATGCAAATAGGGTCATTTTTAGTTGCAGAGTGGTTGGTTGAATAATACAAGTTGTGCAACTTACAGTTTATTGTTTTACAATCTCAGTGTCCAGTAAGCAAGCCGGGTCGTCAGTAAGGTTCCAAAACAAACAGGTTCCGAATCACAAGCAATCACAAAGTCCGTTATAGAAAAGCAAGCGTTGGTCGTAGGTACAAATTAGCGAAGGTAGCAAGTATAGCAGACGGGCGTCGATAGCAGTAACGAAATACGACTGACTGGCGGGTAGCGCGGCCGGCGCGTACGCTTAGTAACCGGCCGATCGCAGCCGAGACAAAGGTCGACGTCTCACGACCGTTGGGTGCTAGCGGTCAAGGGTGAGAGTTGTAGTGTGTGTGGTTCTGTATGATATTTGTGTTGAGTGGATGAGTGGATATGCGAATGTGTTAGTGTATTGAGTGAATGAATATAAATGTATAATAATTAAATAAATAATTGGCACATCCACACATTCATTTGACAATGATGTCCTATAAACACGTCAAAGCTGTTTAACAAATTTTCACGAGAGGTTAAAAATAAATATTACATCACATTTCAAATATTTATTAGATAAACTCACAGTCATTGTTTTTAATGGTAATAAATATATAAAAAAAAAACTTTCCAGTAACTCTACAAAATCATGTCAAAATGACTTCTTGATCTTCATTCCGTAATCATACTTTCTACAAAAGAGTCTGTTATAAATACTTTGTTACAAAAGGAACTTTATTTACGCATTTTTCCACTTGTCAAAGGAGCTCTAATGAGCCAACTTGACTTTTGATATTGATGTACATACTATGTGCAAAAGGAAAAAAATAAGCAACGACTTTTTCATAACATCTTGGTCACCAGCTAAAGACGAAAGTGTCATAATTAGTTAGATGGCGAAAGAAGCCCTAAGAATAATCGAGGATCACAAACACACATAGTGCGAAGATTTTAGAAAAATATTTATGGTAGCTAAAACACTGATTTCCGATGCAACGAGCATCTTGTGTTAATGGAAATATTGGATCACAAACTGTTTCTCCTTCAAAATAGAAAAATAATTTAAACACAGAAATGCTCCTTTCTATGTTTAAATTACATGATAATATGTGCCGTCACTTCGGACAATATATAAAGGCTTTTGTTACATCCTGCTGTTTCAATTTGTTGGTCCCAGGCTTGATCTCTTGTGGACCGTATTCCACCTAATGCTGACCCTTCCTATACCGACAAATTCCTTGAATAGGCAGCTGAAATACAAGCTTAAAAGTTTCTGATCTGCAATATAGCTATCAGAGTGGTGACGAAGTAGGCCATCATATTGAGTAGGCGCTTCACGGTGAACGGCAGCAGGCCCCTTGCAGTTTCATGTAACTCGTCACATTGCAGCAGCGAAAGCAGTGACTGCACCTCGCTGCACTCACGCTCATCTACAATATATTTTTAGATACAGATCGTAGATACAGTCCGCGCCAATCATTATGGCCGCTCTGAATGTAGCCGCATTACGTACGCGGGGCGGGGAGGCAGGGCACGCCCGCGCGCGCCGTTATTCGCCCGCAAGCGTCCTCGCCACCTGCTTTTAAGTGTGAGTCAGCTACGTTCGTATTGGTTATGAAATGTACGATGCGCAAGTCCGTACCCACGGCTACATTCAGAGCGGCCATAAAGATTGGCGCAGACTGTAGTATTATAGAGTGACGAACGCAAATTTTACTCCAATTTCCTTTTGTCGGCGGACATGGAAAGAAATGGGGTGGCGACTATATTTTCTAAATCTGCCACCACACTACAGTTCTTAAAAATCAATTAACTTATTTTATATGATTGGAATTGATAATAAGATACTTACTAGTGCATTGCAAACGCTTTTTAGCTAAAGTAAAAATGATGTTGTCGTATGCATCTGATGATTTATCCAATATTATGGTGGCTATTATGACACAGAGCATCAAGTTTATTTGAGAAAACAAAAACTCATATTCTGGATCCTGTAAAAAAAGTAAATAAAAATATCCCACTAATCAATATCTATACAGAGTTAAATGCGCGGATGGCGCAGCATACCCTGGAGTCGTGCCGTGCATCGGAAGAGCTTCGCAAGAGGCTCGTCTCTATTGTGGGAAGGCTCACGCTGCAGGACTCCATTCGAACCATAGCCCCAGCGAGAGGGCCTGGAGGGAGATTACCTAATTCTGTGACGTCGTCATGGCAACCAAGGAGGCGGCTGATATGGGGGAAGGAGTTGGCCTCTCTACGTATATAGGGGCAGGTCTGCGGGCGATAGACCTGAGAAGAGTGTAGCCTACGCAATACAGGCCCCGGGAGGAAGACGCACTGCGTTCCGCGCGTGCCTCCCAGCTTTGGAACGGGGGAGGCTACTATAGCTACCCCCCGCGTAATCGGAGGGTCCCGGGGCTCCACTGAACGAGACGAGCAAAGGCCCCCAGGGCCCCAAATCATGCTCTCCTATCGGGCAGCGAATCCCGTGGCCCTGGTTGGGACAGTCGAGGATGGCCGTCGGTTTTAGAGGGTAGGTCGGAGCTGAAATTACACGCCCCGGAGTGCCACATTACTCGACCAGCCCCATCGGCCGGGAATCCATGGGGATCTCCGACTTAAAAAATGGGTTGAATATGCGTGGATTGCCAAATCAGAAACTATGTATAAGGAAAGGACTAAGTATGAGGAACGAAAAAATTCGTGGTCAACCCACTGCAATTCCAACTTTGTAATCCTTCGTGGTATGTCGCTTACTGCATGATAAATTATAACACAAATATGAATGAAATATATGTTATACGCACCTTATTCGTTACAGTAATTAACTTGATTTCTTTTACATATTTGCCTAGGTGGATCATGAAATGCAAAACGCAATATAGCGCAGAGTAACGTACCTGAAATGGAAAGTTTGTAACTTAACTGGTTATCTTCTTTATAACACAGCTCGTATTATATAAAATTGTAAGCGTATGTACGTTTTTATATTCTAATTTGTACCTAACTAGCGACCCGCCCCGGCTTCGCACGGTGCAATTATGCATGCATTATACTTAAAAACCTTCCTCTTGAATCACTCTATCTATTAAAAAAAACCGCTTCAAAATCCATTGCGTAGTTTTAAAGTTTTAAGCATACATAGGGACGGACAGACGACAGCGACTTTGTTTTATACTATGTAGTGATTGTAGATGTCCTAAGCACTCGGTGCCTGCTATTGTACAGAATGTGACATTGGCGAATTAAACATTAAGATTACATAATTATAGTATAATTATTTACCGTACTTACAATATTTTTTACAGTTCATTTAATAATTGAAATTAAACACTCAAACGGATTTATCGCGATATTATGTTACATTATTTAAGTAGTGTAGCACTTGCGGCACGACTCTGCTGCAAAGCATTCGAGACGTCAACCAACCAAAATACTTACTGTAAATCCGTTACACAAATGTTTAATTTCAATGTGTAATATTCGTGAAAAAATAAGATATAAATTCGCTTTGCCATTAAAATTGCCTAATAGATTTGGGGACCTCTTCTATTTTAAAATGAATGAACCAAAATATTAATCTTTTTGGTCGATTTTACTGTCTACCACGGTCGCGTATTTAAGAACAAAGTTTTTCATAAAATAATTAAAAATACTTACAGCATATTTAAATTCCTCGACGATGTCCTTGAAAGTATTTACTAAACTATCATACATATGTAAATATTTTCGACATATAAATCTATTATTAAATGCTTCATTTGATAATGTTCTCTGGTAAATATTCACCCGACAGTAAAAAACGATGAAAACTAGTACTATGGACAAACGACCGACAAATGATGACAAAACTATGACGTAGTTTACTACGACCATTATGAGTAATTTGGAATCTAAATCATGGTCTGTGGGATACACAGTTATTAAACATTCAATAAATATTGCAGCACAGGCCATTGGTAGCATAACATTTATTTTTTTGTATAACCTTTTCGCAAATGGCTGATTGTCGATTATCGGTATACACTGATAGTACCGTAATAAATACTTATCTTGTGTGTAAAGAGAAATCAGAGCCATTATCATATAATCAAGGGTACCTAGCATGAAATTAAATTTTTCAAAAATTATCCCATTTATCATGGGGACTGGTATGAAAACCAACATGAACAAAATGCATATACATTTGCGAAGTTTTTCAGATTCATTGATTTTGCAATAAAATCCGAATAAATAACGCACGATCAGTATAGGTTTGATGTTGAAAACTGTATTCTTGAAAATATTCTCTTCGTTCATCGTTGCGGCGATCGATTTTTGATTCCACAAAGTAACGTCTAACCCGTCGGTCACTACAATGAACAGTGGAAGTAATATCAATATTTTTGATTAAAAACTTCGACCTCTGAAATAATTAATATTAGTTTCTAGAAACTTCTAATTCAACTAATAGAAAAGCTCCATTCAATTTTGACAGAAATAGATTTAAATATAAGTTATTATTCACAACCAATAATTCCTGACCTACGCCTGAAAGTATGTTCCAGCAGATACTTTTGGCAATAGATTATTTCTTGGCGAAGCTTATCCCGGTACAACTGAAATCCCGACCCAAGCCATCCACGGAATGGGTTCATCGGGCCCCTGGTAACAGGCGCTTTCTTTTATACGCACTACACATTGATTAGAATTCGACCCGACGAACGGCGAAAGCGAATTAAATAAAAACGTGTAATAAAAAGTTTATCTGCACATGGACTTAATGGTATTCCCGGAGCAAGTTTAACCCTGAGGTCTCTCACGATATCCATTACCATTCAATACCCACCCCAATAAGCATAAAGAAGCTCGAAAAATAAAAGACTCAGTAATTGAATCCCCATAATGGCACGGGTAGCGAAATATATGTAGATTACGGTACTCGGATGCGAACATTGGGTGGTATACTGAGATTTCACACTTCGCCGATAGCTGCCAATCCCTCTAATATTATTATGGTAATACGGCCAATTTCAATAAAAGCTTTCGTCGCGAATGGCGTTTTCTTTTGGAAGATACGTATAAATCTGGTAGACATGTGCCGGTTACGCAGACACGGGTCTGGATTTGTAGCTCGTATTCCTTCTCATTCTTCGGCGGCCATTTCGGAATGTACTCATTCTGCAAAGTGGCGTATTAGTTATGCCCACATCAGTACAGAAATAATATTTACAAATGCATAAGTTCACAGACCCAAATGCCACCCGGACCAAGAACCTGACCTCTGATCGACCTCGAACCACGGTTCGAAACGAGCTCTTGCAGCCCTTAGCCCAGGAAGACAGGTAATACGACAAGTACACTTGTATAAGTAGTGCAAAACCTACCTCATTCCCGAGGCTGCAAGACTCCGTCACCACTCGAATGATGTAGGCCATAGAACGATAAATTAAATGTGGCAAAATGAAATTCTGACTATAAATAGTTCAGAAAAAAATGGGAGACGCCACAGATTTTTTTGTCACAAAGGAAATCATACAATATCGCATTAAGAGGAGACGGATGGCAACATTATGTAGTATCCCTTTTCTCCGAGGG
Source organism: Clostera curtula (assembly GCA_905475355.2). Taxonomy (NCBI): domain Eukaryota; kingdom Metazoa; phylum Arthropoda; class Insecta; order Lepidoptera; family Notodontidae; genus Clostera; species Clostera curtula. The sequence goes on from FR997802.1 coordinate 913,981, forward strand.
CGTTTAAGTTGGGAGACACGTAAAGTGTTGCCATTTGTTCGCTTGTAAGTTGTGTTTATTCTTTTTCTGTTCCGGGATCCTTTTCAGTTGGTTATGAGTAATGGCGGGTTGCGGGTTAAGTGACGGGAGTGGTCGACTCTGACGTGAATCGGGTTTTTAATTTGACGGAAATATTTCTAAATGTTGTTCCTGTTACAACTACCAAGCTTAATATGGCGTGTCCCATAACATTTCGTTGGTTTCCCGTGCTTATTTCCCATGGCTGGCTACAAAAAAATCAAGGTAATAAAGTTGCAGTATTTTTCCTGAAATGTTGTACACATCATTTGGTGGCAGTAGTCCTAATCCAGTCCCATAGTAGGCTATTACCCCTCCTGGAGGAGGCCCGACTCAGCAGTGGGTCATCTATGGGATGAGTAGTAGTAGTATTCCTATCGATCTTTTCGTCTCATACCGCGTTCATAATACAATGTCTGCAAAATTTTCGGATGAATAAACTATTATTTTCATGAAACGTTATCGTTACTAGAGTACTGTTTCTGGAACCAAAGCAGAGAACCCAAAAAAACGGCTCTGATGAAACACATTTTGTAATTAAAAATGGTAGTTACATGATATTTTACTAGACGCTATGCACAAGCCTTTTTTTTAATAACGGAAGAGTCTTTTGTTATTTAGCGGAAGAGTCTTGGCTATTAGCGAAGGAAACTTTATATGAAATGCTGTGCCAACTCGTCTGGCTAGGAAAACGTACCAGGTTTTCTGAAAGAAACACGACACTATTTTTTGGCTGGAGTATTCTGTAAGTACCAAGTTGGTTGTTATCCACAGCCTCGGTTAAAAGGCTAAGCTAAGAAACTACATGCTATTAAGTAATATTTCTGTGTGGTGACGAATGTACATTATGCCTGGGAAAATACTATATGCATACCGCTGCCACTTGGAGGTGGGGTCAGCGGTTATGTGGGACTCCGGAAGCTTTACGAGGACGCATTCTACTAAGGAGCCCCAACAGGTCACCATTACATCATCATCGGCATCTCGGGTAACTGGGACGCCCTCAGTCATTGAGGCTTTTGTCGATGGTAGGTTCCCAGAAGGAGGGCGTAACGTCACGTCCGCCTCCCCCCGGGACTCCGGCCGCATCGCTAGTCAGCCAGAGCTCCCTCCTTTGTGAACCACCCCGCCACTGACCAACCAGGTTACCGCCAACCCGAGGACACTGGTGTATCACAGTGGTTTTGGGCTCGCAGGGCAACTATGAGGACAGAGGAGTCCCCGGAGCCTAAACCCGCTACGACACCGTGTGCCGCTTTTCACCTGGCTCGTCTCCGTGGGCCCGCCCAACATGGGTGACCCTGAGCCGGTATGGGCTCAACGATCTTGAAGGCACACAAGCCCGTCATCATGGCAACGTATCAGCACATTCGAGGGTCACAAACCCATCCTGTCTTGAAGGTATTTCACGAGATAATTATAAATTTGGACTTAGAACAGACAGAATATCAAGCAAAGGCATTATTAGAACTTGCTAGGCTACGATTTCGTCGAATACAGACTAGAATATAGTTTAGCACACACGGGAAACTTCGTAGTTACTGCGCAATAGCTGCAAAGTTCTGGACAATGGCGTTGAGTTCATCAGTGATCGCATGCGACGTGATACGCTTAACACCCAGCCCGTATGCTACACCCTCCCAGCAGTATTTGTATTCAGTGTCTACACAGCACTTAACGAGCTTGCCTCCCATAAATTCAGCAAATCCCGCCGAATCTCACAAAGCGAGGGAGGTTGCGCGTCCTCAGACAAGCGTCGCGTCACTCGACCGTGATTGTCTACAATTTGATGAATTACTTCACTTTTCACTCCTTTTTCTAACCACCAAGTTAAAATCGACCGTATTATCTGATCTCAACGTATAGTTTTCGGTGGCATGCAAATTTTAATGTCGTGTTTCTTAAGACGGCGAGGGCGGTTTATAAGACGTCGTTTAAGCCACACTGTACTCACTAATTAAAATGTTATGCCGGCTTTTCTTTAATTTTGTAGAAACACTTGAATTTTTCAATGTTGCAAATAGTAAAAAGTAAACACTTAAGCTTTCAGAATTATAATAAGAGTATAAATAGAATCCCGTAGTCCATCTGGTGCCGGATTTAGAATGCGTAGTGTCACCACCCCATTCCAACCTGAGGGTGTCGTAAGAGCCGACAAAATGAAATGACAAGGCCGGAAATCTAGTCCCCAGAGAGGGAAAACTTGAAAAAAAACCCTGTTCCCACCCAGCGTGGCACAGTTGGCTAATTACCCTCCGTGAAATGTTAGGAAGCCTGACTCAGCATTGGGTTGTTGGTGACATTGTATATTCTAAATCTGTCACCACACGACAATACGTATCGCGTAGGTGATGTATTTAAGATCTTGCAACCTCGTTTGTATACAGTGGCCATCTCGTTAATTAACGTCACTAAAAGCTTTTTAATCGTTGGCGGTAAGTTACTCTGAATATAATGGTTATTGTTCTCGGATTGAATTAATTAGCAGTAAAAAATGTGGTTAATTTCATAACAGTTTATCGAGTTCGCGAAAGTATGTTCTTCGTTATTGAACGTGTGCAGTTCATCTGTTAATGTCAATTTAATATATCTTTGGATACAGCTTAATTCTCAGGGTAACTCACATTCATCATCATCATTTCAGCCAAAAGACATCCACCGCTGGACATAGGCCTCCTCCCCCTGGACAATTTTATAACACCAAATAACTCGCATTAATTCTGAATAATTAACGAAAAGCATAGTAACTACTCAGCCCATAAATGACCCACTGCTGAGTCGGGTCACCTCCAGTTACATGGAGGGCAATTATCCAACTGTACAGGGTTTCATATCAAGATTTCTTTCTTTTATGGCTCTGCAACCCGCCCCGGTTTCGCACGGGTGCATTTATGACATATAAACCTTCCTCTTGAATCACTCTATCTATTAAAAAAACCGCTTTATAATCTGTTGTATAGTTTTGAAGATTTAAGCATACATAGGGACGGACAGACGACAGCGACTTTGTTTTCTATTATGTAGTGATATGTAGTGATAGTGATTATTGGCCTTGTCATTTTCTTGTAGACTCTTACGACACTCAGCATGCAAAAGGGCAGTGACACTTTGCATTCTAAATTTGTCACCAAGCGTAAAAAATATATATTGTTTCTCATCAACACCGACGTTCATCAACTGGCATATAAATTACTTTTCAATTAACTTTCATACAAAATGATTCGACAATGTCATTATTAATAATGTAAAACACAACAAAAATTACAACGTCACATTATCTTAGCATTATGAACGATTGATTTGAATGACTCGTATTTATCAATGAAACGTTCCCTTCATTAGCTACTACAATTTTATCATCAAAATTAAAAAAAAAAAAATTATAATATTTATAGATTACAATGTAAAAAATGATATCAGACCTGAGCCAGAGATGAAGAAGACCAGATAGATATGATTGGCAGTTGCATAGCAGTTTTGTAGAACGTAGAAGACTAAGTATTTTTGTTCAACCAACTTCTTAAAGGAGGTTCTCAATTCAGTTGTGTTTATTTTGTGTTAGAATGAGGTCATCGGCTGGTTCATCGGCAAAACTCCAAGCAAAGTTTTGCTTGGAATTTTCCTGCGAGAGCTAGGAATGTGGAGATACGCAAGAGAATCAGAGTTACCGACATAGCCCACAGGATTGCCAAACTTAAGTGGCAGCAAGCAGTGCACATAGCACGCAGGTCTGACGCCCAATGGGGCAGAAAAGTACTCGGATGGCGACCGCGTTCCGGAAAGCGCGGTACTGGTAGGCGTCCATACGGTGAAGGTCGTCGGAAAGCGATGAATGCGAACGGCTCAGGACCGGACGTCGTGGAAATCCTTGATTGAATTGATAATGAAAGTTAAATTCCCTCCTGGAAACGATGATGATGATACATTTTATGGTCTCCCAAAGTAATGGAAACTTTTTTAATCACGGAAGAAATGATTGTCGTAATAATATAAAAATAGAAAATATGGCCTCGAACTTTAATGACTTTTTTCTTTTAATAATGAAAGAGTCGGGGCGGCAACAGAAAGTTTCTGCATGTTAAAGTGACAAGCCCGATGTTTCTGTAAATAACAAATTTAAGCAGACCACTGGAAAATTGAATTTTAAAAGTTGGCTGCTGCGATGTCATGCTCTGATATCTATAATAATTAAACGGAAACATTTTTGATTCCACCAAACTCCCAAGGCTAGTGTTTTCGTGATCTAATGTAATTCTTGATCGAAGAATTTAAGGGTACCGCGAGTATCTCTGGGGTACACAAAGACATTTGCATGGCCATTGGAATCGAACCGAGGACTCGTTGAATCAAAGAATCAGAGTTTCCTAATATCACGATCACCCGATATACTTTTTAGTCGTAAGCGAAAACATTGTAGTAAGTTTTGGCGGTCATTAATAATTCGCCCGGGGGCCTGGCTCTGAAAAGAATATTTTACTCTTTTGAAGTTGCAAACTGAGGACAATTAAATTACCATTTGAAAAGATCCCTAGTATCGGCGTTTAGACCGTTCAACGACTTTCTTCCAGCTTTATTGGTAATCTTAAGAAAGGAACAAGTATTGTTTAAGAAAAAAAAACTTTTTAAGCAAATGCTTTCAAAAGTAAAACATCTTCAATCTCATCGGAGCATACACTGGTTTACGAATACTAAAAAAAATGCTAGCTATGTGGTTAAAAAAAAATCCACAAAAAAAAGGATTATGAAGCACTTTATTAAAAATATTATTAAAAATGGTAAAAGATTTTTATAACGGTTTTACAATATTTTCTAAAGCTACATACAAAAAAAATTACATTGCATACAAAAAGTGACATCTTAACACAGGAAAACAAACACGTTACAATAATATGCCCTATATTTTATCTATACAAATAAATAAAATTGGATTGTCTGTTTGTATTAATAAAATAACAACTTTTCACTAAATGCGTAAGTATGTATACACAGTACATAGACCGAAAAAACAATTTTTTTAATTTTTGTCTGTCTGTCTGTTTGTTCCGGCTAATCTCTGGAACGACTGGACCGATTTTGAGGGGAGTTTCACTGATAGGAAGCTGATGATATAAGGAGTAACTTAAGCTACTTTTTTAGACTAGCTTCTACACGACTAGCGAGACAGTCACTCGCGGTACGACAATAAGTTAGCGCGGGTGAAACCGCGGGGCGCAGCTAGTTAATAATAAAACAACATGATAAAGCAACTATTTAAAATATGTGACAAAATATTTTTGATTGTCTTTAACAGATCAACGTGAGAGGTTCACGTTCCATAATTCTTTACGTAACAAAGAAAGTAGAACTAGCTAATGTGTGCTTCGAGAGACTTCATTGGTTCTATAAATTTCTATTTTATTTCAAGGGCCATAGCATTACATTTCGAACATAATGGAAGTTGGAAAATATAAACAAAATACGGCTAAGTATATAATGATAACGTAGTGTTCCGTATCCCCGTAAACATTCTTGCAGGGAATCTGCATTTATAAACTTGAGATCTTGTTGACGTTCATTTTCGTCAACCTTTAACCTCCAAACTGTTCTAACGTAGGCGTAAGTCTGTAGATCAGTTGTCATAGCACTTGAAGGGGTGAACCCATATCGATTTGGTTTCTTTCTGTATAAAGATTGAGCGAGACTATTTTTATGTATTTTTGAAAATGTCTACTCAACTTTTTGAAGATAATGTATTCTACATATAGCTCACGCCTCTACAACTTGGTGAAAAGTGACATGACGCTGGCGGAAAACAAGAGAAGTACGCTCCTTTCGAAGCCAAAACTTTGTTTACCCTGATACAGCCTGGGTCTCCTCCAATTACATGGAGCGTAATTAGCATACATTGCCACGCTACTCAGACTGGTTGGCATAGGGTTTTGCACCATTTTTTTTTTCTCTTGCGGTTACGTTTTCGGTTGTATCATCTCTTTTTGTCGGCTCTTCTAACACCCTCAGGTTGAAATGGGGTTGTGACACTATATATTCTAGATCCTCTATCTAGACCTTACTAACGGAGCACAGCACCACCCAAAGGTGAAGTTATTTGGCGGCAGTATGGTGTAAGGTTCTTCCCAGGCAGTGCTGGTCTTGATTGATGGCTATCCGTAGCACCTATCTTAAATTCTGCTTTGTTGGTCTAGGGGTTGGATGTGCCGCCTTTCGATCACGTGGTCCGGGGTTCGATTGCGGGGCCGGGCAAGTGTTTTTGTGTAAACTCCACCCATATCACCTGGAAACGATAACGTCCAGCACGGTACGCTTCCAGCGATCATTCTTACCACGCACGTTGTGCAGACTCTGGAATGAACTCCCTGCGACGGACTTTCCCGAGCGCTACGACATGTCCTCCTTTAAACGAGGTTTAAAATGAGCACTCACTTCACGGTAGGCAACGGCTTGGTTGTGGCTGGGCTGTGGCCCTTGGCACTGCCAAAGTCCATGGGCGGTGGTTTACACTTACCATCAGGTGGGCCGCTAGCTCGTTTGCGTCTAAGAGCAATAATAAAAAAAAAACCAGAGGCACTTTTGGGTCTGGGTGTCGGTTGATTTCGTGAATTTCATGTTTGCACTTAACTGCTCCCGCTATACAAGTTATACATGGCACAGGGGCCTGCGTTTTCATTTAAAAGTAAGAAATAATTATAATTAAGAGCTCAACTAAAAAATAAATAAAAAAAACGAAGGACCCCTAAAACGCTTGCACAAAACTCTATACGCTGCAGCAGCTGAAACAAATCGCTGGCGGCTGGTAGCCACTACTCTAATGGATTTAATGGAAACGGTCGACTATCGGGCCGCTTACCTTAAGTGGGTACGCGACTGGCAACCAAATGGCCATATTCCGACGCTTGCCTTAAACGTCTCGAAGAGCTTATTGAAAAGAACTTAATACTAAGTTGCGGCTGACTGCTACAAGTGCAACTTAATGTAGCCTTGCGTGCTTGGCATGCTTCCTTTATGACTGCCTTATTGGTCTAGGGCATAGATGTGTTAGACGACTCTTGGGTAGACGACCCTTGTCGGAGTCCCACATAATCACCGACGTCTCCCCCGGGGGGCGGTGGTATGCATAAAGCATTTGCCCAGCGACAACAAAAAAAAAGGGCATAGATGTGCTGCCTTTGGATCACGGGTCCTCGGTTCGATTCCAGGGTCTGGCAAGTGTCGTTGTGTAAATCTCAGGCACTTGCTCTGAGTCTGGGTGTCGTGAACTGCCCCAGAGATACAGGTTATACATAGAGCAAGGGTATCGTTTTATTTTTTTAAGATACCACTAGTAAACCCTACCAAGTAGTAGCCGTGTGTTTGGTCCATGCGGTGACAGATTTAGAATACATAGTGTCTCCACCCCATCCCACCCTGAGGGTGTCGTAAGAGCCGACAAAAGGAAACGACATGGCCGATAACCTGGCTAGGTTAGGTTAGATTAGCTTACGGTTGTAAGAGAAGGAAAACTTGATACGAATCCCTGTGCCAACCCGTCTGGCCAGCGTGGCATAGTACCCTCCATGTATTTGGAGAAGCCCCTATCAGCGGTGGGTCATTCGTGGGCTGAATAGTAGGTATTAAACCCTTTTGAAAGTGAAAGCATGACTCAGGTATTAGTGGGAATATTTAGTTCCCTCCGCGTCCAACAACATGTTTCCGCTGACTGAGGTCTGGTGTCCTGTCAATCTAGCGCAGGGCGACGAGACCACCCCACGGGGGATCTTATTTATTTGCCTTTTCTTTCTTTCAGAGGGGTATTCGCTGTGAGTGGGTTGGTAATCCGTTTAGCCTATCGTTTCGGTGGTCGGCTCACTGTATTCGAGACTTATATTATATTTTTTAATTATTCTATACTCTTTTTATTATAAAATTGGTTTATACGATAAAGCATTTTTATTTATTCTTTAAAGACAAAATTATAAAAAAAAAACATGCTCTCTAAGTTTCTTGCCAGTTTTTCTCAGCGGTGGTCGCGTTCCGACATTGAGAGAGACAGACAGAGAGAGAGAGAGAGAGAGAGAGAGAGAGAGAGAGCGAGAGAGAGAGAGAAATTCTTTAAATTGTGCAAAGAACACGGCGCACTAGAGATAAATATATAGTACATACTGTTACATATTGTGTTACAATTATAATAGGTGCTTAAAACTAAATGCATTGTACATTACGTGTGCAATACATTACATAATTACATTGTTTTTTTTTATCAAAGTACTGGCAATGTGTCAAAAGAAATGATTTGACTTTGACTTAAAACAGATATAATAAGACGGCGTATACAATATCATAAAAAATTGTTTTCTGTCAATATTAGAATAGATAGGATTATTTTATTTTAAAACTTTTAAAACTTCGCTCAAGACCGCGACTATGCCCCATAGGACTTAACGTCTAAGTTAGAAATGAATGACCCAACTATTATTTTATCTTCTGATTCTGATAATACATTATCCTTTATACTTTTCCAACAGGGTATTTCAACCTTTTCTGAGAAAATTACTGAATACTTTTTGTGCAGATCTGTAATGCATTCTAACAACAAATGTTGGTGTCAATTCTCCTAAAAGATAAAGCGTATATAGGCGGCATGTTCCGGTATTGTAAGCGGAGACACGTTTTAACCGTTTTACGAACATCATAAAGGGAAAATCGTGTGAAAAATTGAGTTTGGCTCCGCTCAATCACCCGGCGCCGCCTTGCGTTCCCTTTCTAATATTTGCATGAAAAATTTTCATTTCTCCAGGCGCTGAAGTGCGAATATAAATAATGAGCGAGGGGGCTGCTACTCTGACCGTTATAATGCCAAATCTGTGGACACCAAACTCTACATCGGGACAGTGGCTACGCATGAGATTTATGGCAAAGTTAACGACTATATATCAGACAGTAACGCATAGTAGAAACGTTGACTTTACTATATTCTGAGCCTGTTCTATCTGTTATTACTTTGGCGCTCAGATCTGCACAAAGTGGAAGAATTACATCCTTCAGCTGTCATCACTATGATTCTCCTGACGGAGCTCAGGTTACCATACTCACACCCGTTATTTAGCTGCGGTAGTCTAAAATGTGAACATATGACGTAATGTAACCGTGTGGTTACAGATTTAGAAAACGTAGTGTCACCACCCTAATCCATCCTGAGAGTGTCGTAAGAGCCGATAAAAAGAAATAATAAGGCCGAAAATATAGCCGCAAGAGAAGGATAGCACGAAACGAAACCCTGCGCCGATCCGTCTAGCCAGCGTGGCATATATGGCTAATTACTCTCCCTGTGATGGGAGGAGGTCCGATCCAGCAGTGGGTCATTTACTTATGGGCTGTGTAGTAGTATTCTATAATGCAAATCATAATTGTTTTATTCTAATTTATTTATTTTCAAGTTTCAAGAGAAAGTAGGATAATCTGAAGTTTACTGTCTGTAGAGTTTGGTGTCCCGGAACTAGGTCTATTATTGTCGTCGATCATCGAAGATCCGAAGCGTTATTCTTTTTGGTCCGACCATTTTGTCACTCGAAAATATTTCATGATTTATTTACAACAATTTTCTGGAATGAAACGAAATCGCCTTTTTATAGAACTACATTAATAAAATTCAGATGAAAATGTCTGGAGTTTTAAAGTTACAGACCTTATGACTTAAGTTGCCGTCCGAAGCAGACGACCACCACCGATTTAAAATGCATCTAGACGTTGTGTAATCTGGACAATGTACAATGTCCACTAGGCTGCGACATCTTCAGATAAATCCATAACTTGTGTTATTTAATAAGCTGTCCCAAAATCACGGCGCATTTTGAGTAACCAGAACATGAAGAAGCCAAATGTGCCTTATCCCATTGTAATAAGAGCTATATTAGAGAGAACATATGCGAAACCAGGTCGTGTTTTCGCTGTACATAACAAATGCTGGACACGCCAGAAGCTACGCTGTCCGCCAAGACTTTCCGAAACATTAAACGCGGACCACTGGCACGCTGAAATAATTCCGGGGCTACAAATAAAATTCATTGTTGCACGCTGTATTTTCCAACGATTCCCACATTTCATGGCATGAAACACATTGTCGTTTGTACGGGGTAAACTCAATTTATATCGCACTAGCTTATGTGCGCGGCTTCGCTTGCGTAGCTTCAAACCTGAACTTAAGTCGGCTCCGCATATGGCCTATGTTACATAAGGATAATATTAATATTTTTAGGCAAGACTGCCGCAGACAATCCCAAAACTAAGACCCGATGGACCAGCTTACCATCCCTATGATTCAAGCCACTGTTATCGTGTGCTCGTAGTTAGGTCCGTTATTCATACAATAATGCTTGTTATATTGGTATTGGAAACGGGCAGAACGATAGCGACGCGAGCAAAACCGCGGGGAGAACTTAGTATACAAAAAAAATGTAATGTATCGGCGTCATTTAAGAGAAGATAATAGACAACTGGCCCCTGATATCCAGGTATCAGTTTGCCAATTAACATATTTGGTTTGCATTATGTCTTTTTACTACACCTCAGCCTATAAATGACTTACTGCTGAGTTGGTAATTTTCGCCTCCGGATGTCGGGCGTCCTACCTTAAGCTATTTCGATTTAAATGTATATAAATAAACAACATTTCTGTATCGAACACAGATTACGGATTTCGAGCTAATTTAATAGTGTTTATTATTCGGGAACATTTAAAATATCATCTTAGCTTGCGCCTGTACGCCGTGGTAATCTGTGTTATAAATGATATACACAGCATAGCCTAAGCATCGCTCTATCAACATACAAATTTAAGTAATAAGAAAGCCGCGGTACAACCTCTACCTTCTAATTTACCTATCAGGCACAGCTGTCTACTATTGGACATACGATTAGGCCTCCTACATAGGTCGCCACAAGATAAGTTCCTGAGCAGACCGCATAAACCAATTCCCAGCAAACATTATAAGGTCAAACGTGCCTTGCGTTACGTTGCCCCAATGGCTGTCCTTGGTTCGCGCTACGTGGTCCCACTGCTACTTCAACTGTGGAAGTCATTGACCTATGTTGGTAGCTCAAACTCTTCTACAGATTTATTCCTTTCTTCATTGCACGTTGAGCTTAATGCATGAGACTTTACGTATCCGGACCGTTTATAAATTTGATCAAATGTAATGGAGATATTGTGCTTACGCTCCGTTTTGTTGAAAATCAATCGCGAACAGCCATGAGAATTACCAACATAAGATGTAGCTTTAAGAAATGTAAATATTACAGGTCCTGTTCTAATACAAAGAAGCCTCAAGATTCGCCTCACACAGAAACATCAAGGTATTTCTGGTACAAATAAATACGAGTACCTATAAATTGTTGAGAATGCCACCCGATTATGAATTCTGTGTCTATAGTCAGAAGCCACACATTTCCACGTGCATTATTGAACTTTAAGAGCAGCTTTCTAGAGTTTACCGCTATCTTAAGCGTCTGACAATGGCTACATCGTTTTCTAATGCTATTTAGTAAGAAATGTATAGAAAAATACTTTTATGAAATAACGAAAGTAAGCTGACTAATTTTACAACAACACGCCAAAGCAACTATTATGGCGTAAACTGTCTTGGGACCGTGCGCTTAGAAACTTAAGTTTTTAGGAAATGTCAAAGGGGGGCACGCCTTATTGGACCATTGATTTAAATAAGTCGCACAAAGTTTGTTGACACAATATCAGTACCGCTTCCGCGCGGTTGCCACGCTGCTAGAGATCTAATATGAAGGCGCTCTTGCCTTGGGCCACCGTGACTCGTCGCGATTTCCCCGCCGCTGTCTAATTTTGTATGCTCTGTTGTTTTACCGCATTTATTTTTCTTCGCGGTCTAATTCTCTTTGTTGTCTCAGTCGTTTCGCAACCAAATTTCGCGGAATGAGGTCCGCGTTTGAAATGAAATTGGTATTCGGAATGAATTGGCCTCCTCCGCAACTTGTGGGCCCTTGATTTTTAATACGATTAGTATCGCACGGATGCGGAATATTAAATATTTTAATGCTTAACCTAGCTGTAATGTTGACTTATTTTATGTGACTTTTCTGCTAGGCTTACTGAATGGTACTAGTCCATACGACTTCTTATTTCTTTAGAGAAGTGACGAAGTTTTTGCTTATCTCTGCTTCTAATGCTCTAGTGTTCATTGATTGGGTTCATATTTACTTAGTGTCTAGATACGGTATAATATACCGTAGGTAGGCGGCATATCTAACCACTAGACCAACGAGGCATTATATTATAATGCCTCGTTGGTCTAGTGGTTAGATATGCCGCCTTTGGATCAACGGGTCCTGGGTTCGATTCTGGGGTCGGGCAAGTGTCTTTGTCTAAACCAGAGGCACTGGCTCGGAGTCTGGGTGTCATTTGTGCTCGTGAATTACATGTTTGTAAACTGCCCCGAGCGCGAACTGCGAGAGCAGGGGTTTTGTTAAAAAAAATATATATTTTAATATCTAAATTGATTGAGTGAGTGAATCAGAAGTGAGAGATTTTCAATTGACGTTCAGTGGTTGGATTTTATAATTTCAAGGGTAAAGTAAGGCTGAAACTGCAATGACAGATAGTGTCGGTGACGAAATCTCATCATGTCTATGACGATTGAAAGTTTCATTGAAAATACGCATTTCTTTATGATTATACCGATTTTAAGAGCTATATTTTCTAACTGCCAGCGCTAGCTCGTATACATGCAAACAAATCGACTGTACATTGAGAACGAGTAACGGAATACCCACCACTCGAAACTTGAATTTTAATATCGTTCTGAAGCGGCTGCCCAACTCGAAACGCCATACATCTAAGTTTTCAATAAAAATTCCGGCCGGCATTCTACTAGAGAGATGGATATACGGTTAACTGATAGATAACCCGGCTTGGGCCTTTCATTGGTAATTCAAACACGGGCGGCACCACGATTTATGTACAAATGCGTCCAGTCAAGTCGGCCATATTTATTTTTCCGTGTCCTAATGCCACTACTGAAATATTCATATGTTGGCCGCACCATCTGTCTAGCTGATGTCTCTTACAATAAACCCAAGTGAAACTTTGTAAGTAGGCACATTAAGTGTAGTTTCCTTTTATATTGTTACTAGTTTGCGCTCATTGCTTCACCCGTATTATTATGGTACGTTTTCGCTATTATTATTTTGTATACTACTACTCAGCCCACATATGACCCCCTGCTGAGTCGGGCCTCCTCCAGTTACTTGGAGTGTATTTAGCCTACTGTGCCAGACTGGTTGGCACAGGAGTTCGTATCAAGTATTCCTTCTCTTACGGTTAGGTTATCGGCCTTAACATTTCCTTTTGTCTGGTCTTACGACACCCTCAGTATGGAAATGATCTATTCACGGTTATAATCGTTTTATTTTATTCCCAACGTTTCAGACACTTTGCAGTGTCCGTGGTCGCGGGACGACTGGATGGCAGTTGCCAACGACGGGTTGGCAAGTACCACCTGCTTGAGACCCGGTTATAAAATTAATCAAATCCCAAGCCCGACACAAAACTGCAAGACCGCAAGATATTGTGAGCGACTTCTGTATTAACCGAGCACGTTATACATAGCTATGTTCAGCGTTACGTACCCCGCCACGTCGTGCGTCACCACCAATAGAATGAGAGCTCATTAGTGTCTCGCCAGTATATAAAAGCCCGCAGCGACAACTGCCATCCAGTAGTCCCGCGACCACGGACACTGCAAAGTGTCTGAAACGTTGGGAATAAAATAAAACGATCATAACCGTGAATAGATCATTTCCTGCATTGTGTAAAGATCATGAAAACCTAGGACATCATTACCCTCAGTATGGAATGAAGTGGTAACAATATGTGTTCTAATCAATAAAACCTTTATTACCTTAAAAATATTTATTGGATTTAAACTGTTGGTATACATTAACATAGAAAGCGTCAAATTTCTTGCTATGTAGTATTGACCTATTGTCTTTTGCATTTGACTTATTCCAATATGGCACAAATTTTCATGTATTCTTCTCATGAGCTCTATACTGAATTCTTCTGATAATATTATTTTTTTCCTTCGTCGTACCTTTTTAAAATATATGTCATGTATTTTTAATAATTCACCTTTCTGTTTAAGGATGTCTTCGTTTCTGTCTTGATCATTTAAAATATCAGCTAGAGTAATCAAGTTTACAGTTTTCAATTTTTCTTCTGTATTTTCATATATTTCTAATACTGGGTTTCTGCTTAAACAATCAGCTTCCAAATTTTTGTTTCCTGGGCAATATTTTATTTGAAAATCATATTGTGATAAATAATAGGACAAATCACCAAGTTCTTCATCTGTTCTTGATTTCAAATTCAAATTTTCCAATGGTTTGTGGTCAGAATATACTGTAAAAGATTTACCAATTAACCAATATTGCCAATATTTTACTGCTTCTTTTATGGCTAAGCATTCCAGGTATATGGCTTTCTTCTTTTTTTGCGATTCGTTTAATTTCTTTGAAAAGTACGCTATTGGTGTTTCCTTGCCATTAAGTTGAGTTTGCTTCAATATGGCTCCAATGCCTTCCAGAGAGGCATCAGTATAAATATTAATGGGTAGCTCTTGGTCAAAAATTCCCAGGACTGGTTGTGAGCATAACAAGTCTTTTATTATGTCAAATGCATGTTGACATTTGTCACACCAAATAAATTTTTGATTTTTTCGTAGCAAATTATGTAAAGGCTCTAATATTATTGCACTCTTGGGTATATATTCATGATAAAAATTAATTTTCCCCAGAAATTGTCTTATATTTTTCTGCGTTTTTGGGACAGGGAAGTTTTTTATAGATATTAAATTATCTTTTATTGGTTTAATCGAATTATTATGAATAATATGTCCCAAATACTTAACAGAATCTGTTGCGAAGGTACATTTTGTGAACTTCAACCTAAAACCTTCAGTTTTAATTGCTTTTAGGAGCTGTGTAAGATGGTCTATGTGTTCATAAAAATCTTTTGAAAATATTAATATATCGTCAATGAAATTGACAGCAAAATCAGTGAGTTTATACTTCCTTAATATATTACTCAGTATCCTTTGGAAAATAGCCGGAGATGTTTTTAATCCAAATGGCAGGCATGTCCATTGATAGTGGCCTTCCTGTGTCACAAAACCAGTCTTCTTTCTGTCCTCTATTCTCAAAGGGATAGACCAAAAAGCAGAATTTATGTCAAGTGTACTGTAAAAGTTGCAATTTCTAGTCTTAATCATTAAATCTTCTATTAAGGGAAATGGTTGAGCTTGAGGAACTACTATTTTGTTTAAATCTCTAAAGTCTATACATAATCGAGATTTTTTATTTTCTTCTCTCTTAAATGCCAATGTGACAGGTGCCGCAAATGGGCTATAAGATTCTTCTATGAGTTTATTATCTAGCAGTTTGGCTATTTGGGTCTCTATTTCCTTTTTATCTTCCAAACTGCACCTGTAGGGTCTCTTACTACAGTACCTATCCACCTGCAAGTCTATTCGTGCTTCATAACCCTTTACCGTACCAATATCATATTTATCTTTTGCGAATATTGATTTGTATTGGTAAAGTAATGTATCAATTTTTGATCTCTGGTATTCATTTAGGTGCTGAACTTTTACTTCAAAGTCTTCTTTCTTAAAATGTTCATTAAAATTTATTTTGTATTTTCTTGTAGTAGTACTGCTATTTTCTCTTTTTAACTGTGAACTTTTCAATGTCTTTATGTATTGTTCACTGGGTGGGCAATCGTTTTGTGTTATTTCAAGATGTTCATTTTGGCATAGTTTAAATTCCTTTATTAGGTCTAGGCCAATTAGAAAATCATACTTGAAGTTATCTTCATTAATAATAAAAATATCAACAATTCTTTCCAATTCCATTATTTTTAACTTCAAAGTTGTCAAACCGCTTGTTTTTTTAACACCATTAATTGTTACTAAATCTGCTTGATTCAGTTTGTTTCTTTTTCCTTTTAGTTTCAGTAATTTTGAATTAATCAGTGAAACATTAGAACCTGAATCATACACTCCATTTATTTGTAATTTATCATTTACTAGTAGTTTGACATATATTAATGGTGTTACAGCTCGTTTTTTTTATCAGTTTCATTTAATTCAGCTTCTATGACTGAATTATTTACATGTCTAATGCCATTTCTATTCCCCTTTTCGTCTTCTTTTGCTCTAAACCAGCATGAAGCTTCAGAGTGGTAACGAGTACCTTTTTTTAATTTGTCACAAATTGAACATGGTGCCAGTTCATTAAATTTGCCTTTTGTTTTAAAATTTCCGTATGTCTTCTTCACAAATATATTTTTTCTATTAACCATGTGCTCATACTTGTTGATTTCGTTAAATAATTCTATAGTATCTTTTATGGATTCTCTATCAATCTTATTCAGTATAAATTCTGGTAAGCCAGCTGCAATCAGATCTATTAAAGTACCTGTATCAATTGTTCTTCTCATGTCCAATAATAGTTTCTCCTTTCTCATAGCATAATCCAACAATGAACCCTCTTTGTACTTGAATAAAAGGGCATAAGTTACCGGGTTCCAACCTTTATGTGCAAATGTTTCACAAAATTTGTTTTTCCATGTTAGCCAATCAGAGTTATTTGATAATTTGATGCTCATAGAACAATACCAGTCCATACAACTATAATCCATAAATAACCGCAGTATTTCAATTTTCTTTTCATCTGTATTTACATCAAAGCGTGAGCATTCTTTTTCAAAAATATCTATCCACTGATTGGCATTGCTGTTTTTACTGGTAAACTTTTCAATAACAAACTTTTCAGCAATTTGCTTCATGTTTTGTTGTTTTACTGACTGTGTATTTTCTATTAACTTTTCAACCAACTTTTCTAGAGTACCTGATTCTGTTTGTTGTGTATGTGCCAATTTTTCTTGGGGTATTTCTTCTAAAAATTGATCTTCAAATTGTAAGTTGCCATCTTCATCTACATATGTATTTTTTAGTTCTTTTGTCAATGATATCCAAACCTTCCTTTTTTGGTACCTTTTTTTTATACTATTCTTTGCTTTGCTATACGCTGCTGTTTTCAATACCTCTTTATGTCGGGCTACTGGTTGCAATTCGTCAGGTATAGCGAACACTTTGTCTTCACATGTGGTTATGGAGGTTATGCAAAATACATTAGATTTTCCATCAATACTAGGTAAAAGTGTGAATTCATATGCCAGTTTCTCCATTTTCCGTGTATCCGTGTAAACAAATATGTCGTTTTGTAAGATTGTTTATTAATCAAGGTTGGTTTAAGAAAATAAACTTCAGTGTTGCTCTGAAAATCAAAGATTTTTATTTTTTAGTAAAATATTCGCTTGACACTTAAAACCCAAAACATAGAAATCACATAACAAAAGTACACATACCTGAAAATCAAAGAAACGACATATAAAGTTTAAATTCCCAACAATTTCACATTTTAATCATAAAATACACCGAATCACTCCATACGTCCTCTTTACTTTTTTTATATACCTGTTTTATCGACATACCCCGCTAAGGCCGCCAATCACATCGATGATGCGTGCTACTTTACCGACGACCGCGTTACGCGGCAAGTTTAAATTAGGAAAGTTCTCTTTCCTTACATATTGTTACTAGTTTGCGCTCATTGCTTCACCCGTATTATTATGGTACGTTTTCGCTATTATTATTTTGTATACTACTACTCAGCCCACATATGACCCCCTGCTGAGTCGGGCCTCCTCCAGTTACTTGGAGTGTATTTAGCCTACTGTGCCAGACTGGTTGGCACAGGAGTTCGTATCAAGTATTCCTTCTCTTACGGTTAGGTTATCGGCCTTAACATTTCCTTTTGTCTGGTCTTACGACACCCTCAGTATGGAAATGATCTATTCACGGTTATAATCGTTTTATTTTATTCCCAACGTTTCAGACACTTTGCAGTGTCCGTGGTCGCGGGACGACTGGATGGCAGTTGCCAACGACGGGTTGGCAAGTACCACCTGCTTGAGACCCGGTTATAAAATTAATCAAATCCCAAGCCCGACACAAAACTGCAAGACCGCAAGATATTGTGAGCGACTTCTGTATTAACCGAGCACGTTATACATAGCTATGTTCAGCGTTACGTACCCCGCCACGTCGTGCGTCACCACCAATAGAATGAGAGCTCATTAGTGTCTCGCCAGTATATAAAAGCCCGCAGCGACAACTGCCATCCAGTAGTCCCGCGACCACGGACACTGCAAAGTGTCTGAAACGTTGGGAATAAAATAAAACGATCATAACCGTGAATAGATCATTTCCTGCATTGTGTAAAGATCATGAAAACCTAGGACATCATTACCCTCAGTATGGAATGAAGTGGTAACAATATGTGTTCTAATCAATAAAACCTTTATTACCTTAAAAATATTTATTGGATTTAAACTGTTGGTATACATTAACATAGAAAGCGTCGAGTGAGAGTTATCGATTAATTTTTTTTTAGCTTATGGAAATTACCTTTATGGTTTCCATCCAGCACAGGCTTGGCTCGGGTTGTAAATAGTTTTTAAATATCAGTCTGCCATTGCCTTGTGCTACATACTCTCGTTCTTGATATAATAATAATTACCCAGCTTCCACTATATTGCACTGCGCTGCTATGACCCCCTGACAAATACTAACATCCTCTGATGCAAACTCAAAAGGAACTTTATTTACGTATATTTTTTAAACTCTTATAAATCGTCATATTTAAAATTACTATTATCATCTTACAACTCCTGTCCCACGCTGGGTGGTAATCTCCTTAACTACATTTACACCTTTCATACACAATCCACCAAACTCTTTTGATCTCCCAAAACCCTTGCGTCCACTCGCATTCATGCTGAAACTACCACCGGTTCGGAATGCGGCTCTACAAAGAAGAGCCGGCAACAAACTCTGTAGTTGCTGTTTAAATTATTGGTCTGGTTTACAGACCAGTCATCCTCATCATTGCTGCCAAAAGAAGTTCTTTGAGGGATATGGACATGCATCCACCGAATTCCAAGTTCTCGGCTCTTATCAACCATTCACAGATCTTCTTTACTCATGTTATTTTTTTAGAAAACCCCTAGATAGTGTAATTGGATGTGACATAAATAATATCAAATATCTTTTATATGGTCTCGGGAAGTAAATCAAAAGGCAGTGCGCATTTTCAATTATCCCTACGTCTTGCTTTCCTTGACTTCTTGATACGACACGACGTCCGATTTTTCCTTAAGTTGTTGGAAAAAGGTCTTTCCTTTGCTTTCTGTGTTTCCTTTACTAACAATTACATAAAAAATATTCAATGTGGCGACGGATTTAGATTATATAATGTCATTAACCCATTCCATACTGAGCGTGTCGTTAGAGTCAACCAAAGGAAATTACATGGCAGAAATCCTAGCCGCAAGAGTAGAAAAGCTAATTAAAAGTTAAAAGTATGCTAATTTCCTTCCTGTAATTGGAGGAGGCCCGACTCCTCCTGAGTCGGGCCTCCTCCAATTCTCAATCCTCCTGCGCATGTTACGACCGAGAAGAAACAGTAAAATGGCAAATAAAAAAGATTTGTAGTTTCCGGAGGTCATAGCGAATGCAATCAAAATAAAAACAAAAACTATTTATTCAAGTTCATCTGAGCTATTTTGGCACGTTAATATACATTTAACATTTACTGTTTACCACCGCTTCGGAAGGCTATAGAGAGAAGAGCAGGCAAGAAACTCTGTAGTTGCTTTGTTTGCTAAACATCAACAGTATTTTGTCAGTATTTAGAATTGCACACGTGCACCCAGCAATGGTCGCGGGATTGACGCATGTGGCAGCCATCGCCCTCATTCAATTTGCAGGGAAGAGGCTGACCCATCAACAGCAGGTCTGCGAAAGCTACTGACCTACCTCAATCAATTCGCTTTCGACCACGGCGGGTACAATTTATTGTAACCTAATTAAACCAGGAAAATTTGTCCCCGCTGTGTTCTTTCTTTTAGCCTACCTACTGTTTTCCCGCTGTCCCGCCTTTTTTTGTTTCATTTGCACGTGGCTGCCTGGCTGTGTTTTGAATTTAGTGTCCTTCTATAGATTGCTGACGCTTAGTATTGTAAGTTTAACCAGCAATGTTACGTAATGTTTTACAGTGAAAAAGAAACTAAAACCGCATTAACAGTTAACACAGGGAGAGCATGAAGACTTTGTTGCCTTCTCTCCAGGTGGGTCATTCAAGAAAGGCGTCGAAAACTTGCTATGTTGTTGGCAAAGACGCATCGCTTGCCTGGCTTATTATACAGGGTGTAACAAAACACCAGTTGCGTATGGTGAAGGATTTAGAATGCATAGTGTCATCACCCCATTCCTTTCTGAAGGTTTCATAAGAGCCGAAAAACAAGGCCGAAAACCTAGCGGCAGGAGAAGGAAAAATTGATACGAAACCCTGTGCCAATCCGTCTGGCCAGCGTGGTATAGTAGGCTAATGTAATGGGAGAAGGCCCGACTCAGTAGTGGGTCATTTATGGGCTGAGTAGAAGTAACAAACACCGTATGACTTATTGTTTAAATGAAATAAGCACATAAACGTTTATTTATTCAAACTCAAACTCAAACTCAAAAGGAACTTTATTTACGTAGGTTTAATCACAAAACTCTTATAAATCGTCATATTTATAAACACCATTATCATCTTACGGCCCCTGTCCCACACCAGGTGGCAGTCTCCACACACCTCTCAGTCGTCATACCTACATTCACACCTTTCACACACAACTCTGCACTCCTACAATCCCTCCATCTCCCCTGATCGCTCACAATCCCTGCGTTCACTCACATTCATGCCGAAACTACCACCGGTTCGGAAGGCTGCTCTACAGAGAAGATTAATTAAATTAAAAATAATGGATAATAATAAAACAAGATACATAATGTTAAAGACATACGTTAAATCCTTTAAAAATATTTAACTTTAACGTGATAAAATTGCAAAGACCCCTTATAATCAGTATGTTAAAAATACTTTTTTAATACAGTTGCTCAAAAAGTGGCGTATTGCAGGGACGTATAGCGTTCGAGAAGTGGGCTATTACACACGCTTTTTTTTTACCATGCCCGCACTAGTGCGTTCTCTTTCCCAACTGTCAAAATAATGTCTATTAAAAGGAAAAACCATCCATGAAGCTTTTACTAAAAAAAAACATGGAAGTTTTTATGATTCATGTCAATACGTTATATATTTCTAAAAAGAAACTACTTACTAATTTATTTCAATATCAGATTTAATGATTTGATTGAATGAGTTAGGTTTGGTTTCATTTCATTTCATCTCATTAAATTACATTTTCTTTAATATCAATAAAAAAATTCTACTGAAGATAGTTGCTTTTGCCTACTAGAATGTGTGAAGAAAAAAAAAACTGCTAATATTCTACGGTTGGTGCCATTTTTTTATAAGTCATAAATGATTAGTTATTTGAGTTTATTGTATTTTTATTATTTTATTAAATTGCTTCATTTTTTCGCGACTGTATTAAAAATAGTCGTTCAGTACACGTGCAGAACTGTTATTGCAACTTGTTCCGACTGTCAACCCTCGCCTTCGGCTACGCCTCGGCTCGGGTAGACATTTGTTGGAACTCTTTGCAATGACAGCCTTTCCGTACTTGTAATAAAATATACTATTTGTCTTGTCTTAAGTGCCAGTAAAAATAATGAATGCAATTGTCAATACTTAATAAAACAATTTAAAGAAAATCCTTATTATTGCACACGGAGCCGTGACTCAATACCGTTATTCTAAAATGACTCACTAGTGCTTGGACGTTCAGTTGTTCAGTTGTTTTTACAATTTAAAAGTTACTTTTGTTTAATAGCGAACATTTTTATTAAATACTAGCTGCGCACGTCGCTACTCCACTAGCTGAAATCAATTTTTTTCATCCACCCTCCTTTTTGGTGGATTTTCGTGAAATCCGTCTACTCGCTGAAAAGATTAATCCTACAAAATTTCAGGTCTCTATCTAGATCTTAGGACTATTTCTGCTATAGACACTTGTATTCATCGACAGTTGAATGCCTAAAACGGCCAGTAACAAAATCAAAAATCTATTTATTCAAGTTGGCCCACCTGAGTTCTTTTACATTTAAAATTTACCATCGGTTCAGAAGGCTGATTTATAGGGAAGATCCGGCAAAATATTATGCTGTTGGTTTTTTAACTCTCCATTTTCGTATACAGAGATATATTTGTGAGGGCCAATCATCAAAACCGTACAAAACTGCTAACAGAAATAAAAGTAGGTATTATAGAATTTCAGTGTAGTTTGTGCAACACCGCTCTAGATTCGGTCGGTATTTAACTAATTTTGTTGATTATTATGCGAACTTCGTTTGTTTAGCTCTGCTTGCCGTTTTACGGATATTTGAATTTCGTGAAATAAACTCGGCAATGACTTCAGGGAAATATTTTGGCAATTGTGTATTATTGAGTGATTATGGTTACCGATAAAACGAGTAATCAAGTAACCATAGTATATGTATAATACTAAAGTACAGTAAAGTTTCTTTGATGAAAATTTTATATAAAATACCAAGTCTGACCAGCTTATACCATTCCGAGGAACCTCAGATATACTGAACTGTATGGAGACCGCAAGAGATGGAAAACTTGATATAAAATACTGTAACAATCTGTCTAGACATTGGGGATTAGTAAGCTTTATCCTCTACAAACTATCCTAAATAAATACCCTTTTGGCGGTACCGGTTCGCGGCTATCCGCAATCTTTATTCGCGGATAGCCGCGGCCAGGCAATGTGCGGACTCGGCGGCGCCACATTTGTGAGGAAATTGGCGCCCCCTTACTAAAACCCCTATGCGAACCATCTCATGCCATGCAACTAACAGCACCCCAATATATCGTCAAGATAGCTGCCGGGCAAGTCAGGGGAAGGAAGGTGACTTCTTCCTGAAACCTATCCACCCTCAAAAGTATATTACTTCGGTGTCGAGATACTTTTGGTGCTATACCCAGACCAGGTGTCATAGAACCAATATTGACTTTGTGGCCATATCTTCCACAGTTATGCTAGACTAGCGGCCTGCCCCGGCTTTGCACGGGTATTAAACAAAATATACAAAAATCTGTTATAGTTAGACGTGTGGTATCACACACACATCCTAAAAATCATAATCATCTTTATAAATTACTAGCGACCCGCCCCGGCTACGCACGGGTGCAATGATGAACATCTAAATTTCTCAGTGTTCCTCTACAATATTATGCATGTAATAAACTTAAAAACCTTCCTCTTGACTCAGTCTATCTATTAAAAAAAACCGCTTCAAAATCCGTTGCGTAGTTTTAAAGATTTAAGCATACATAGGGACGGACAGACGACAGCGACTTTGTTTTATACCATGTAGTGATAGTGATAGCTGATGTATTAGCTATACTATTGCAAAGTATGATCAAAATATGTATAAGTGCAATATTTTGAAAAACAACATACAATAAGACATGCTGGTGGAGTGTCTTACTTTATTTATTTCCGTAGTAATTTAGGAAAGATACAAATTACTAATTAGCCTAGGCTAGATTGTATTAGGAATGGCGCAGTCTTAATTCGAGTGCAATACTACTACATTTTTTTTTTGCGACAAACATACATGCATACATTCTTACAAACTTTTGCGTTTATATTACACTGACCTGCAATACTAAGTACTGAACTTTTAATAAATCATTTTTTTCTAAACTTTTGTATTTAGAGATTTAAAATAAAAAACGTTTTTAAAGCAAATGTTATCAGCTTTCTATGTAACTACGGCAAAGTCTAAAAACTTTTTTTCGAGTCCTTTTTATTTCGAAAGTATATCTTGTGTACTTAAAAAGTTATTGCAATTTTTAAAGTGTGATACTTAGTTTTGTAGCCCAGTGTATTAGTAGGATGCATATCCTACCGCCAAATGACGCCAATACTAAGCATTTACAAGACCCTTAAAGTCCAATAACTTCAAATAAAAACACTTCTCCTAATATCGTAGCACTGCGTATGGTAATTCAAATAGTTATATTAGTATTGGCGTTATTTGGCGCAATAATAGATTTAACATTGTAAGGTCTACGAAGCCTAGAGTCTACACGAGTAAAGTACAATTTGATAGCTAAGTGTAGTGCTTTACAATAGAGATTGAATCGGTGTGGTGAAGCTACTCCCTATTTCCGGCAATTGGATTGGTTCTATTCTTATAGTTCGAGAGCGAGCGACACAGACCCGAGTGTTGAGCCTATCTCCATTGCAGCCCCGAATCTCTCCTATCAGAGGTATGCATCTTTGATTTACTAAAAGTTTTCTACTACGGATTCACACAGAAGTTGCATAATTCTAGTTTAAAATTTTCAGTAAAAAGATTATGAAAAAGGTTTGTGTTATGGACAGAGTCAGGGATTCGTCATCCAACCCGTCTAGTCCACAACTGCTCGCGATTCGCGGCTTTTATTCGGATGAGTTCCGTTTACATATTCGGAAGGAAGGGGACAAGCAACTTACCAGGGTTGTGGCATCCACCCGGAGTAATAGAGTCAGGGTCAAGTCAGTCAGTTAAGTCGACAGTAAGATTCAGGATCGACGGGAACAGCCTCGCGAGAACCCGTTTGTTGCAATGGGGGTAGTCTGCTCACCAACTTCACTCACGCCTTTAAACTCCGTTAAATTTGTAATCTTTAAAGTAATCCAATAAACCTTATTGGCGGGGTCAGCCCGCGCGCGCGAAGGGCGATTATATCAAGGGGAGATACCTAACAATTAGGTGGATTTGCGGTAACCGGCGCGAGAGCAACGATACGTGTGTACTCAATCAAAGATGGCGAACTAGAGATGTTACAGACCGCAATAGGGATGTCCTTTCGAAACAGAACAGTTTGTAACACAAGGGCATTAAAATAATCGATAGTAATACTGTTTTAATTATTGTGTTTACAATGAATACACTACAGAATAATCACAAAACCCGTCGATTGATATCCAGCAACAAACATAATTTTAATGTTCTCAAAAAACGACGAAATGAAAATTATTCATTTATATGCTTTATTTCCACTTGCAAAATATTCCCTCGCAAACTAAGAGAATAACTAATACACGGATAATATTATACATTTATTGATATACATAACAGTGTAACAAATCACAATATTTTGTAAAAACCTGTCGGCGATAAGCCCATGTACTGTCCGATTCGATTTCGAGCAAATGTATTTCCAATTTTTCTGGCATACCTATTCTGAAATCACAGAATGGTTATAACTGCTACGTACATAATGGACACTTAATGCCCTGTCACCTAAAGCTATACTAATTTTTAAACAACTATTTAATGTCTTAACAAAAACTGAACCAGATAGGAATTAGATGCATTTATTATCATCATTACATATGATAAATGAATACTGCACACGTTGTGCAAATTTGATTAAAATCGGTTAAGTCGTTTACGAGTCCATCGGGGACGTACAATGTGACGCGTAATTTATTTAGATTAAGAATGTACGAGTATTTTTTATGGCGATGATGGCGTGCAGTGTCCACACGTGCCGAAATGTAATAGACAGTATTTTGCGGGGTCCTTCTCTTATTTTTTACGATCGAACGCGGGGCGGTATTATGTCGACATGTGGCCACAGTTCGCTTATTATTTTTAGGGAGGGCTAGTTCGTCCTGCTTTATTTGGACCGTCCCGAACCGCATAAGGACGTGATCGAATTCCTATAGACGTGGCTTACAAGGGATTACATTTTGTGCCGCTTTTATTAAAGCGCTAGCACGATATTACTTAACGTTGTTTGCTCATATTTTCTGCTAAGATTATAGTTGCTGTTGCATGGCACGGTATAGTTACATAGTCATACCGAGTAGGTTAATGTTTCCTTCAGCAGTAGTTTGACAAATCAACTGTTGGCGATGATGGCAACATAGTTTGGAGAGACGAATGACTGCACCACCATCATTGTAACCCTTTTATTTAAAAGAGCAACCATGGAGTTTCTTGCCGGCTCTTCTCTGTGGAATTGCATTCCGAACCGGTGGTAAAAACTAAATGATACATCTTACTTAATATTATAAACGTGAAAGTTTGTAAGTATGGATGGATGGATGGATGGATGGATGGATGGATGGATGTTTGTTACTCTTTCACGTAAAAACTACTGAATGGGTTATAATGAAACTTTACAATAATATAGCTTATACATCAGAATAACACATAGGCTACAAGTTATAAAGATATTATGTGAATTACAACAATATAAACAAGTCGAATTCAAAATTTCTATTTATTATTGTCAAATTTTCGACCATATTAAACTATAGACAACATAACGTTTCGCTGTCAGTTGCGTTTTGTTAAAGTAGGTTTTATACGGACAGGATAAAAATCTCAGGTATCCTATGTCCAACTTTAATTTTGTTTTAAATATATATAATGCGGAACAAAGTTCGCCGGGTCAGCTAGTTATTTTTATATTTCTTTTTAATGTTGATTTGGTGTTATATTTCTTTTGACTACTTGAAAGCATTCGCAAAAATTTATTCGAATAAAAATAATTTTTAATTTGATTTTTGCATATCATACTACTACTAGTACTCAGCGGGCCTCCTCCAGTTACATACAGTTACTTGCGGCTAGGTTATCGGCTTTGTCATTTCCTTTTGTCAGCTTTTACGACACCCTCAGGAAGGAATGGGGTGGTGACACTATGTATTCTAAATCCGTCACGACACCTACGTCACAGAAATCAAACTGATGTTGCTCAATAGAAGAACGACATCAACTCACAAAATCCCGTAACCAAAATAACACTATTTATGGTTTTGTATTCCTGCGCGTAGGCAAGAAAAATACAAAAGGAATCAATCTAGGCACTAAGCCAGTTCTATGGAAATTCTTCCTGCCACAAACTGTCCCAAACTCAGGACGATGCTCGTTGCAAGGAACCAACACTGGTCTTCCGTCAGGGGTGGTGGGTGACGTCACACATGGACATACGTATGTTACAAAATTACCGACCTAATGAAATATACGAACTATAAATAACTATATTTTACAAACATAAAATTCTCGTGTCACGGTGTTTCTTATTGAATTTCACGAAAATCGGTTAGGTCTACGAATCGGACAACATCTATTTTTCAACCCACTGAATGTTAAGGGTGGTCCACCCCAAAAATTTAGTTTTTACTTATTTGGCATTGTTTTTATGATACAGCGTACAGAATTACATACAACCCTATATGTTCGCCCAATCAACCCTATTTTAAAAGCTATATTTATGTGGCAAAACAACGTTTGCGGGGGCAGCTAGTTATTTTATATATAACTAGCTAGCTGATCAAGTAAAGTAACATTAGGTACTTCACTTGATCATTGACTTGCACTGCACATGACTGTCCCACTCCAGTGGACTAGTTGCGCAACGCAGGGGGAGCAAGGAATCGAGCTCTACCCATTTCCTTATAGACCTCTTTTTAGAGCATAATACTCTGAATCTGTTTCCTCCGAATGGATATTTGTTACTCTTTGATGCAAAAAGTGCGAAATGGATTATGATGAAACTTTACAATAATACAGATTACATAGGCACACGGCTAATTTATAAAGACTAGCGACCCGCCCCGGCTTCGCACGGATGCAATATTTCCCTATAAACCTTTCTCTTGAATCACTCTATCTATTAAAAAAAACCGCTTCAAAATCTGTTGCGTAGTTTTGAAGATTTAAGCATACATAGGGACGGACAGACTACAGCGACTTTGTTTTATACTATTTATAAAGATATAGTGTGAATTATTATCCAAAATATAAAAATAAGTCAACTAAGTAGGAAAAAATAAAATACATTCTATCATCATTATCTAAATTTTCCATCACCACGCGGGGAAAGCAACTAGAATCTTTAAACGTATAGCAAACGGAAGAAAATTCTTTCAATTGTTTTACTACAAAATAAAAGCGTTGTAATTTACTCGTAAATGAATAATATTAAGTTTTAACGGCTCCTTTCGCTGATCCGTATCGTTGAGTCTAAATCTCTTTATCCTATTGCTCGCTTAGTTTTGTTATTCAGCTTTCTAGGCTACCGAAAAGATATAATTTATCTTTTAACCGAGCGGTTGATTTTCAACGAGCTATTTGTTATTACGAGAAACTAGGTTAATTAAACATTTTTAGCGGATTTATCGCGTGTATACTTATTTTAACTATGTACTTGTTTTTTTTTATCTCATTCATTTTTCCTTCTCATTTAATCTCGATTTTTTTATTTACCTACGTAAAGTAATAAAAAGAAAAGTGTTTACTTTCAATATTTATTCTCTTTGCGTTGTGTGAAATGTCCAAGGATATTTATTTATTTTATTTGACTATTCATCGAAACGTTTTTAATTTTTTTTAATCGGAACAAATTATTTTGTTTTATAACTTATCTACGTACCAATGTTTCCGTCTGTGGCACCTCAATTCCTAAACGCATGCAGTGGGTGGTGAGATTTTGATATATTTTATCAAAATCAATATAGGTCAAGCCTTTGTTTTTTTTGGTGGGCTTTCCCTAAAATTAATTTTTTACTTTTAATCCAATCAAAATGAAGCTATTTTGTATTTTCAACTAACTTTTTAGTACACACAATAAAGATATCGCATCCTAATCTTCTTGAATAATTTCGGATTAGAGGACTTCTGTCCTTAATTCGTATATCTGAAACGAATCCCTTTGTCTTATTGCCGGCTTCAATACGGTTATCCGATTGTCAAGGTTAATTTGAAGATATCTTTTGTCTTTGAACGAAATACTCACTAATCACTGCGCATGATTTTGAAAAAAATATGTAAAAGAAATCTAACTCAAATTTATAAAGAGGCACAGAATAAACTTGCAACTTGCCATAATCGCCACGCTTGCCAGGCGGGTTGGCGATCGCAGTAACGGATTGTGGATGTTCCACAGAAAGTAGCTGCTTCCCAACGTCTGTTGTCCCTCAGTCGCCCTCTACGACACCCCACGGGAACCTATGGGGTTGTAGTATTCTTACTCCGCTACCACATAGACTAACGACAGATGGCGCGCAGTACGTGGGTTTTAGAAGGCAGATTGGGGCACCTTTGTCCTTACCGGTCACTCCCGAAGACCCACATAACCCAGCTAGTCCCCAATGGCAGGGTTTCCATAAGGATTTTCTACGTAAAACATGGTTTGGCGCCAATGGATGGTCAACCATTCATTGACACCGTTTACTATCAGGTATAGCAAAAATTAATATCGAACTGCTCTCTTCACTTAGCTCTTTGCCCTCACATGAGATGTATGTTCTATTTTTGTTCCATTTTGTAATGAAGTGTATTATGTTACAGAAGCCCAGGTTGTTTAATAAATAGGAGATTATTTTTATTATCGTCTTAACGAGAACGGAGCTATTTGTTTAGAAAAAATATCTTGTCTTACAAAAATATTTTAAGAATACAATGTATTTTGCAAAGAACTTTAGGGATCAACAACACTCAGTCAACAGGGGTGACGTATTTAAAAAAACACCAGTTTAGCCATTAGAGATGGGCCGAATGTGGTTTGTGGCCGAACCGAATACGGCAAAATTAAAAGATGCCGAATTTCTTAACGTATACTAAAAAGCAAAGCCTGTAAATTAGCAGGACTTTGGTTCAATTTAGCTGGTGACTTTTAAGTGCGAATAGTTATATCGATAAGAGGAGACTGCCATAATTGTTATATCAACACGCCTTTTTAAGCCCATAAATGATCCCCTACTGATTAGGGGCTCCTTCAAATTCATGGAGGAAATTAGCCTTTTTTTTTTGTTGTCGTGGGAAATGCATACCACCGCCCCCCGGGGGAGAGGTCGGTGATTATGTGGGACTCCCGAGACAGAACTCGTATACCCACTAAAACGTTTTAGTTTTAGGTTTTAGTGGGTACGCGCAAGCGTAGTCAACAGTGACGCCCCGGAGGAAATTAGCCTACTGTGCCAAGCTTGCAAGAGGGGTTGGCAAAGGGTTTGCATAAAGTCTTCCTTCGTTTCCAAATAACCGGGGCTGAGCTCTGTCGGGTGCGGTGATCCGTGCGCGGGTGATGCCGAGCTGGAAACGATGCTTCGCTCCGGCATCATCGAACCGGTGGCATCGTCGGCCGAGCGACCCTCGGGCAATTGCGGAGTCATCCCCTGTTCGCCACCGTAATTGGTTAATCACCATCATCGTCATGATTTCAGCCCATAAATGACTCCAAGTTCACGGAGGGAAATGAGCCTACTGTGACACGCTAGCAAGACGGGTTAGCACAGGGTTTTGTTTCAAGTTTTCCTTCTTTTGCGGCTAGGTGATCTGCCTCTTGCGTTCCTTTAGTCGCCTCGTACGACACCCTCAGGACGGTATGGCTTGGTGACATTTTGTATTCTAAATCCGTCACCACACGGACATTGGTTAATGTGTCGATGTAACACTGTGCCATCAATCGACTCTATCAATTAATTAGTCCTACCCTACTTTTCGAGTACTTTGCCCTCCAACCACTTAAAGTTTCCAGTTCCCGTCGTCAATATTAACTATATTCCGATATTTTACCGACACCCATGGTAAAAATATTCTCTAGTTGCCAAATTCAAATCATTTATTTTGTTTGGGTTACGAAGGACATTTACAAATATTCAACACATTATTCATAATCGTAATAGACATTAAAAATAGATCCAAAAATTAAAACAAGTGATTGGTGAAAAACGCAGTTACTTGGAAATTATTGAATTAGAGAAAATTATGTTTGAACATTACGCAGTGCTGGTAGGTGCTCCCACACGGTGGACCGACGACCTGGTCAAGGTCAAAACGATGGTTGCGGGCGGCTCTTACCTGCTCCATCTTAGACCCTGGCATTGCTTTCCGTCACGCAAGGGTCATAGGCAATCAAGTAACAAGTAAAAAACTGAAGAAACTAAGAAAAAAAAAACTGGAGACTACGATATCGGTCACGAATACACAACACATTTTAACATAGAGCGTGGACAGTAAACAAGGTGCTTCGCCGAAGGGAAACTTATTTTCTAACTAACCATATAAATAACTGTGCCACTTTAATGTTCCTGTGCAATGGTGCTATATATTAGGCCAAGAGACACTGACAACTTACTATAGAAACTAAACGCTATCGCGTAAGTTTCTTGATAATATTATCATCATTATAAGTCGATTTAAACTTTTATACGTTTTAAGGTTGCGTGTATTTATATGTCGTGGATAACGATATCGTTTTATTAAGTTTCTCAATTGATTGTTAACACAGTAGTGCGGCAAACGCGGTGACGTCAGTTGTTTTGCAATGGCGGCACGTGGACAGAGTCGTAAAGGAAAGTGAGGTTGGCTCGATCAGTCAGTCGACGTTGGGACACGGACCGAGACACTTCTCCGTTGCGAACCTGTCGGTTTGTCTATCTAAGTGTGTTAACTGAACATTGTTATTGATACTGTGGTTAATATTGTGAATTATAAAGTTACAAGTAATAAACCTCGTACCAAGTCAAGATGATGACGACTCTATCGCTCAGCCGTCGCTATCTCCGACATCAGAAGTGGGATGTAACTCATTCAGCCCACGTGGAGAAAACAGTGTAGTGATAATGTGTGTGCTTCTGTACGCGATGGAAATAACCGATAATGGCGATTCATTGTCACTATAAAGGAGACATTAAGCTACATGAAGATTGTTCTAAACTGAAGATCACAAGCTGCAGTCATAGTTAGGCGATTAACTAAGTGGGGATCACTTGCTTTCATTGTGATGGACAAGGACACTATGGGTCTAACTGCCCTGAGCGCCTGCAGCAGCGGCGAGTAACGAGAGGCATGTGGAAGTTTGCTAAGTTCACCGTTGCAATGCATTGGAAGCTCCGCGCTTCGTGTAACGCTGTTATAGTGCATTGGAAGCCCCGCGCTTCGTGTAACGCTGTTATAGTGCATTGGAAGCCCCGCGCTTCGTGTAACGCTGTTATAGTGCATTGGAAGCTCCGCGCTTCGTGTAACGCTGTTATAGTGCATTGGAAGCTCCGCGCTTCGTGTAACGCTGTTATAGTGCATTGGAAGCCCCGCGCTTCGTGTAACGCTGTTATAGTGCATTGGAAGCTCCGCGCTTCGTGTAACGCTGTTATAGTGCATTGGAAGCTCCGCGCTTCGTGTAACGCTGTTATAGTGCATTGGAAGCTCCGCGCTTCGTGTAACGCTGTTATAGTGCATTGGAAGCTCCGCGCTTCGTGTAACGCTGTTATAGTGCATTGGAAGCTCCGCGCTTCGTGTAACGCTGTTATAGTGCATTGGAAGCTCCGCGCTTCGTGTAACGCTGTTATAGTGCATTGGAAGCTCCGCGCTTCGTGTAACGCTGTTATAGTGCATTGGAAGCTCCGCGCTTCGTGTAACGCTGTTATAGTGCATTGGAAGCTCCGCGCTTCGTGTATCGCTGTTATAGTGCATTGGAAGCTCCGCGCTTCGTGTAACGCTGTTATAGTGCATTGGAAGCTCCGCGCTTCGTGTAACGCTGTTATAGTGCATTGGAAGCCCCGCGCTTCGTGTAACGCTGTTATAGTGCATTGGAAGCTCCGCGCTTCGTGTAACGCTGTTATAGTGCATTGGAAGCTCCGCGCTTCGTGTAACGCTGTTATAGTGCATTGGAAGCTCCGCGCTTCGTGTAACGCTGTTATAGTGCATTGGAAGCTCCGCGCTTCGTGTAACGCTGTTATAGTGCATTGGAAGCTCCGCGCTTCGTGTATCGCTGTTATAGTGCATTGGAAGCTCCGCGCTTCGTGTAACGCTGTTATAGTGCATTGGAAGCTCCGCGCTTCGTGTAACGCTGTTATAGTGCATTGGAAGCTCCGCGCTTCGTGTAACGCTGTTATAGTGCATTGGAAGCTCCGCGCTTCGTGTAACACTGCTATAGTGTATTGGAAGCTCCGCGCTTCACGTAGCTCCGTTGCTGTACGTCGGAACTCCGTGTTTTGTGTAGCCCGTACTGTTACGTCGGGAGCTACGCGCTTCGCGTACAGTTGACCATTGAAAGCTTGGCGCTTTGTGACTCGGGGCACCCCGATAACCGTACGAGTTTTTCCTTTTATTACGTTTCACACACAACGACAATGAAAGACGCGCGAGAACGCGCTGACTGTCAGGATGGTCGTGTGGCGTATTGAGTTAACGTTTTAGTACTACTAGCGCCATCTATGCCGCCTCCGTGGCATTACTCGCGGATGGCGCTGCGCATAGATTCTGAAGAGCTGTGACGTATCGAACGAAGGAACGAGTAAATGGATGGTTTCGCTCGCGAATGAAGTGAGTCAGTGGTTCGGTCATCGCAGGAGTGGATGAATGTTCTATTCATTCTGCCCTGGAACACCGACAGCACCGCACGTGTGCATCTTAGGTGGGCCTTGGTGCAGGCCTTTGATTTTCAAATCAGTTATCGTGAGGGACGTCGTATGGCTCGAGCTCGTAAGATCATCTGTTACCACTCGACATTTCCAACATGCGCTCAGGTGTCCTACATCGCAAGGTACAGAGAAATAATCGGACCCGGTGTCTTCCAATTGTTCCCCGGGCCTTCCGCTGGTCAGTAATTAACCACGTGCACGAATCACGTATGCACCTTGAATTTAAGAAGACTCTTGAAAGGGTTGATCACTATTGGTTCGAGCACATGGCTAAGTGCGTTCGGGACTTCATCCAATTCCTAACATAAGTATCCCGTGGCATACTGTGCACGTTGACTTAACTGGCAAATTAAGTGGAAAAAGCGATTGCAAGGAGTACGTCATAGTTTTAATTGATGCGGTCACAAAATTTGTTCCCTTATATCATACCCTGAGAATAGATTTGGCTAGAACAATTAAATCCCTTAAATCAAGCGTCTTTAGTTGGAGCTCCAGTTAGTTATTGCAGATCTGGGACGATGCTTTGCCAACAAAGAATTCAAAGTTTTTTTTTTGTCAGTTTCACGGTGTTTCTTTACGTTTGATAGCTAGTCAAGTCGCGCTAATTGCCAAGTAGAAAGAACAATGAGCGCGTTAAAAAGTATGCTGACCGCGGTAGAAGCGTCTGATAGGTCCCGGCATGAAGCGTTAGAAGACGTGCAATTAGTTTTGAATTCCTCTGTCCACCGTGTAATACAAGCGAGTCCACTCGAGTTTCTGATAGGACGTTTAGCTAGACCATTTAACCTATTAACTTTGAATGATTCCGGACCGGCAGTAGACATTAGTAAGACAAGAGAGCAAGCGGCCACGTACATAGAAAAGAGTGCCAGTTACGAAAAAGTAAAATTTGATAAAACTACAAGTTAAAGTGGTAAAGTTTGATGTTGGTAATTTAGTTTAAATTCAGAACGAAGAGAAACCCAACTAAATTAGACACGAAATACAAGGGACCTTTAAAAAAAAATGTGGAGTTACTTGATGGTGATCGTTATTTGCTGAAATCTTTGACCGGTAATAGAACATAAAAATACGCTCACGACTGTATAAGGAGGATTCCTCTAAGCAGTGTGTCCGTTGAGTTAAATTTGTCTGATGAAGATGGTGAGGAGGATGCCTCCAACAGTAAATAAGAACACATACCTTGGCTAGGTCGCACTACACGCACTAGTCTGTAGTCGTAACTGCAACTCTCAGAGTTGTACAGAGCGCGATGGGCAGCTAGTGGTGTGGCGGGGACCCGGGTTTCGAGAGAGACTATTTGTATGGTCCTGTGTGGCCTGGGAGTCGTGGACTCCAGTTAAAGTGTTGGTCGTATCGCTTGGAGCGATGTCGATATGGGTGACACGTGAATTGTCACTAGCTGCTGGGACAGCTGGGCCATGTGTTGTGTACTTATTGTCTTAAACTTACTGTTTTAAAGTATCAGTATTGAGATTTAAAGATTATGGGCTTAGAGGAACCTTTCGTGTTAAAGTTGTTGAAATTATTTGTATGCTAACGTGATCTCTGTTAACTTGATTCTTAAGATACGATTACGGACCATTAGCATCAGGTTGGCCGATCGTGAAAATATGCCTCAGTTGGTTATTTTGTTACAAGTACACACGAGGACGTGTGCTTCGTCAGAATGGCCGTGTCGTGGATAACGATATCGTTTTATTAAGTTTCTCAATTGATTGTTAACACAGTAGTGCGGCAAACGCGGTGACGTCAGTTGTTTTGCAATGGCGGCACGTGGACAGAGTCGTAAAGGAAAGTGAGGTTGGCTCGATCAGTCAGTCGACGTTGGGACACGGACCGAGACACTTCTCCGTTGCGAACCTGTCGGTTTGTCTATCTAAGTGTGTTAACTGAACATTGTTATTGATACTGTGGTTAATATTGTGAATTATAAAGTTACAAGTAATAAACCTCGTACCAAGTCAAGATGATGACGACTCTATCGCTCAGCCGTCGCTATCTCCGACATATATTATTTGTAATTTCCGATATTCCTGACGGCATTTTTGTTTAGGCAACATTGTTTAACCAGATGGTCAGTCTGCCATGTCGAAAAGACTTGTTTGTACAAACTTCATTGTACCCTTTTATTAAAAAAAACAATTCTTGCCGACTCTTCTCTGTGGAATGGTATTTCGAACCGATGGTAAAGACTAAATGATTTAATATTTTTAATGTTTTTGTTAACCTATGTTATAAATGTTTTTGTTACCACTGAAATAATTTCTTCTCAATACCATCTCTATGCTGATGACTTGCAGCTATATCGACACTTTAAAGCTGAGGATACGGATCTTGCCATTGACGCCATCAATAGTGATCTTGGAAACATTAGCGACTGGGCCAAATCTTTTGGTCTCCTGGTTAACCCATCTAAGTCGCAAGCACTCATTATTGGTGACCGGTATATTGTCAACCAAGTACCTATCAAGTCGCTGCCCCCAGTTCTATGATAATGTCCCTGTAGCCTATTCGGAACACGCTAAAAATCTTGGGGTGTTCATAGATTGTAACCTATCGTGAAGTTACCATGTTGCAGAGGTAAGCAGGAGGGTTTACTGTTCCTTTCAGTCTCTTAAACGTCTTCAAAAGTTCTTGCCTTTCCATACTAAAATCTCTCTTGCACAATCTCTTTTGCTCCCTCTTCTCGACTATGCTGATGTATGCTATCTTGATGCAAGAGAAGATCTTCTCGACAAGCTCGAACGTCTGCAGAACTTGTGTATCCGATTCATTTTCGGCCTCCGGAAGTATGACCATGTGTCAGAATTTCGGTCGCGTCTAAAATGGTTACCAATTCGGCGGCGTCGAGATTGTCACATCCTCTCTCTCCTCTATTTTATTCTCCATAACCCTAATGCTCCTATCTATCTTCGTGAACGCTTTGAGTATTTGGTACCGCGGGATAAACCCTGTCGCTCAGCAACGTCCCTTCTTCTTCAGATGCCTCTCCAAACCTCCAGTCGGTATGACGGTTCCTTCACTGTGCATGCAGTGCGTTTGTGGAATTCTCTTCCACATTCTGTTCGTGCTAGCTCTTCTCTTGAAGTTTTTAAGAAAAGAGTTAAAACATACTTCCTTTCATCCTAACGTGTGTAAGCTAATAGGCAGACAGATATAAGGCATATGTATATAATTATAATATATATTTTTAGTTACCTATGTATTTTGTAATTATTTAAGTATATAGTATGTAGGTATATGTAGTATATAGATAGATACTATTTAATGGTAAATTAATTTTATTTTAATTATTTTTCTTTTTTAATTTGTTGTGCACTGCCCATACCCATTTTCTACAGGTCTCACTCTGCCAAAGGTTTGCTGGAAGAAAACTCTTATAGAGTTAAGCTCGCCTGTGTACATTTTGTCTCCAAATGATCATGTTTTATATTATGTATCTGTGTGCAATAAAGAATAAAGAAAAAAGAATAACCTTTGAACTGTTCTTGCTCGTCAGTAAGTTAGCTGGAGCTGATAGTGTTTGTAGCTAATGGAACTTCTCTCATTAAACAGCCATACGCGGTGGATGGTGTGGAGACTCCGTGTGGTGATGGATTTAAACACATAGTGTCACCATATTATTTCATACTGAGGGTGTAGTAGGAACCGACAAAAGTAAGGTACTAGAACGAAAACCTAGCCGCAATAGAAGGAAAACTGACAATGAAACCCTGTGCCAACGCTTCTGCCCAGCGTGGCACAATGGGCAGTACCCTCCGTGTAATAGGAGGAGGCTCGTCTCAATAGTGGGTCATATACGGACTGAGTAGTAGTAGGCATACGCTCCGGAAACTGCTTAAGATGAGGGCATACGCTTGAGCGGTATAAATAAGATTAACAGATAAATGATAAAACAATATGGTCGTGAGCTCTTGTAATCGCTCAATATGGGTCGCTGCGTGGTTGCTATGTGTGCACGTAATGTACCTCGTTTGTTCTTATGACGAACCCCACTCAACCTTTTTTATGTTAAATTATAATTTACCTTTATACTGTGTGGCAAAGGACAATACCTTTTTATTTACAAACTAGCGACCTGCCCCGGCTTCGCACGGGTGCAATGATGAACATCTAAATTGATCAGTGTTTCTCTACAATAATATGCATGTACTCGTATGATGCATAAAACCTTCCTCGTAAACCACTCTATTACAAACCGCTTCAAAATCCGTTGCATAGATTTGAAGACTTAAGCATACATAGGGACGGACAGACGACAGCGACTTTGTTTTATACTATGTAGTGATTAAGCCCGTATAGTTTGATAAGTCACGAATAATTTTAATAACCTTTACACAATGTAATACTACTGGTAGTATAGCTATTTTAAATGTAATACTACTGGTAGTATAGCTACTTTAAATGTAATACTACTGGTAGTATAGCTACTTTAAATGTAATACTACTGGTAGTATAGCTACTTTAAATGTAATACTACTGGTAGTATAGCTACTTTAAATGTAATACTACTGGTAGTATAGCTACTTTAAATGTAATACTACTGGTAGTATAGCTACTTTAAATGTAATACTACTGGTAGTATAGCTACTTTAAATGTAATACTACTGGTAGTATAGCTACTTTAAATGTAATACTACTGGTAGTATAGCTACTTTAAATGTAATACTACTGGTAGTATAGCTACTTTAAATGTAATACTACTGGTAGTATAGCTACTTTAAATGTAATACTACTGGTAGTATAGCTACTTTAAATGTAATACTACTGGTAGTATAGCTACTTTAAATGTAATACTACTGGTAGTATAGCTACTTTAAATATAATACTACTGGTAGTATAGCTACTTTAAATGTAATACTACTGGTAGTATAGCTACTTTAAATGTAATACTACTGGTAGTATAGCTACTTTAAATATAATACTACTGGTAGTATAGCTACTTTAAATGTAATACTACTGGTAGTAAAGCTACTTTAAATGTAATACTACTGGTAGTATAGCTACTTTAAATGTAATACTACTGGTAGTATAGCTACTTTAGGTGCAAGGGGATGGTCCTCCAGCCGGACGAGGCACACCCAAACTCTGAGCCTGGGTGTCATTCATTTGTATTCGCAAAGGAATACTCTTGCCCGTCCCCGGGATGGGGAACTTTCAACCCCTAGACCAACAAAACAGTGAAAGTTACAAAGTCAAGTCTAAAGATTAAATGCTGCAAATTTATAGCCTAGTCGCCAAGACATTGCGTATACAGAGAGCTCCTAGTTCTTTTCAATAACAAACTATAAAACAGTTTGGCGATGTTTATGTAATTTAATTGATGTATGGTTTGTGAAT
This sequence comes from Clostera curtula, assembly GCA_905475355.2. Lineage (NCBI taxonomy): Eukaryota > Metazoa > Arthropoda > Insecta > Lepidoptera > Notodontidae > Clostera > Clostera curtula. The sequence continues at coordinate 952,883 of FR997802.1, forward strand.
AAACATATTAAAAAAAAAAAGTTGCAGTAGAAATTTCCCTCACATCGTCAAGCTTACCTTTAATACTCGTAATTCCATTTTTCTTTATATTTAACCGAATACATCATAAAAATTGAATTAATAAGGAACTGTTTAATGAAGTATTAGGTTTTCACGATCTTTGCACGCTGCAGGAAATGATTTCTTGACGGTTCTGAGCGTGTTATTTTCAGTCGTCCCCCAACCACGGACACTACAAGGTGTCTGGAATGTTGGGATTTGAATAAAATAACAAGATCAGAACCGTCAAGGTAACATTTTCTGCAAGATTTGTTTAGTTATTTTGTTGACCCTGCGCAATATAATCTGTATCGCGGGGGCTGTTTAAAACATGTAATTCACAAACAAAAATGACAAATAACGTGACACGTCATTTAAATATATTTAGAAATAGCTACCCGCCGGCTTCGCACTGGCGCAATGATGAACATCTAAATTCATCAGTGTTTCTCTACAATATTATGCATGTATTAGACATAAAAACCTTCCTCTTGAATCACTCTAAACCGCTTCAAAATCCGTTGCGTAGTTTTAAAGATTTATGCATACATAGGGACGGACAGACGATAGCGACTTTGTTTTAAACTATGTAGTGATGTTAATAAATTTTTTGCAGTTGTATCCATACGAGAACTTCTATTTTGTGGTTGATTGATTAGATATCATAGCAGGTATTGTGTTCAAATCCTTTAATAATGTTGAGGTTTACGTAACGCTTGTAAATTAGCTGGGTTCACCCAGTTAATTTAGCGCCTATTTGCAATAATTGCACCAGGTGGTTTGGTAAACTTCACCTTTAGGCCAAGAAAATTTAATGGTTCGTGATTTATAGCTTAATACAGCCAGTAATGTTTTTACATGACACACTTCATTTTTAGTTCAAGACAACTTTTTACTTGTTTTTAAAGAAACCTGATGGTCCAAGAGATTGTTGATAAATTTGGGAAACTGCTTGAGCCATGCTGAAAACTTGTACATTGGTACCTCTGTGCTACCTAAATATGGAACTGGAATTCTAGCTTCTCTCTCATTCTCTTGCAACTTGGTTTGTGCCATTTTCTTGTCCGCCCTTACGATACCATCAGGGTGGAATGGAGCTCAGGGTGGGGGAATAGGGTCATCCTTCAATCTTTGGAGCGGAAACCCCGAAAGAACGGCGCCATGGTACATGTTCTGGAAGCTCCGTGAGATAAATGCTGCTGCAAATATACCCTAATATGGAAGGTGGTAGGGTTGCATTAAGTCTGAGCCACAAGACAGTGCGCAAGAGTAGAAACATAGACAGTTAACGTGTAACCAGTGCGCAATTGATCACCTTCACGCCCCACACGGAGTCCTATTACTAATATTATAAATAAATAAATAATAAATATTCTTGACATTTCACACAACGCCATCTCGTCCCAAGCTAAGCAACTTAATGCTTGTGTTATGGTAACGAGATGGATGATAAACTACTTATATACATTTTTTTTTTGTAAGTACATACATATTATAGATAGAAATGACACCCAGACTCCGAGCCAGTGCCTCTGGTTTAGACAAAGACACTTGCCCGACCCCGGAATCGAACCCGGGACCCGTTGATCCAAAGGCGGCACATCTAACCACTAGACCAACGAGGTTATTCAGCCCATAAGTGACCCATTGCTGAGTCAGGCCTCCTGCCACATGGAGGGTAATTACCCTACTGTGCCACGCTGGCCAGACAGTTTTCCTTCTCTCACAGCAAGGTTATCGGCCTTGTAATTTTCTTCTGTCGGCTCTTACGACACCCAGCATGGAATGGAGAGGTAGACCCTATGTATTCTAGATCCAGCACCACACGGAAAACGATCACGGAGTCCTACAAAATTCTACCATGACATGATATGACGATGACTTCTATTTAAAATATTAGTGAATTGTAGGTTGCATTTAGTAGTATCAGTGTTCTTATTCCTTTGCACTGATCCTACTTTGGATTATTCAGGATTAAGAGGTAGCTTGTCGCCCGCTATCGGATAACTGCTCTAGTCATTACCGCGTCTGAATAAGAAATACGGCTCGGAAGAGATTAAAGATAGAATTCTATTATTTACAATAGCTTGCAGTTGCATAAACTATTCGTAAGAAGTTGATAGATTTCTTGACACCATTTTATCATTGCAAATCATGCATAGCTCATTCACAACTACAAATGACACCCAGACTCAGAGCAAGTGACTCTGGTTTACACAAATATACTTGCCCAACACCGAAATCGAACCGAGGACCCGGAATCTAGGCCCGTGATAATTATCAGTGGATGTATTTATATCTGAGATGATGATGAGTTCAGTTAAAAGAATATGTCTCTGGTACAATCCCACGCTACAATATTAAGAGACACAGTTTTTTTAAGCGCTCTGATCTCTGATTAATGCAGCTACCCGTGTATTGCAAAAGGATAAAATTAGACTGCACACTATATGAATAACATCCTCACTCTGTAATTCAACGGAGCGGAGAAGTAATCATAAATAGTGTCGGACCGAAGTGCCGAAGGTTGGTTAAGGTTTCGGACACTAATCTATAAAAGCCAATTATCTAAACCAGAGGCACTGGCTCGGAGTCTGGGTGTCATTCCTATCTATAATATGTATGTATTTACAAAAAATATATATATAAGTAGTTTATCATCCATCTCGTTACCATAACACAAGCATTAAGTTGCTTAACTTGGGACGAGATGGCGTTGTGTGAAATGTCCAAGGATATTTATTTATTTATTATTTATAATCTTATCATAAAAAAATACTATACGTTATCGGAACGATAAAAAATATATTAGGGTGTGGCAGAAATATTGTAGATGCTCCGGACAATTTGTGGATGTTACGTGGAATTATTTTTAACAAATCCTTATGATCAATGTAATGAACAAATTACGCGAGTGAATGCACACAGCGTAAGTACACTAAGGCAAAATATATTGTAAACTTTGTAATTATTATATTGGTGCGCGCGGTTTTGGTAAGTCGTGTAAAAAGTTAGTACTACCCATATTATGTTTCAGTGTACCTTATGTATTGTTGATAAACATTCTTCCCCATCAGCCCATAAAATCCATTGCCTGTCTGTGCTAAAAGGTGTTGGCAATTCACTTTTGCGCCATAGGATTAATGAAAACTCTGTGACACGAGACCAAAATGAATGGACATGCACTACACAGCGAGACGGGACGAATTAATAGCTGAATGATCTTCTAATGCGGTTTACTTGTACTCAGAAATATGGGCCAGTAAGAACTTAATTTTATGCATCGATCAAAGTCGGCTTACCGCGCTGCAAAGTGTCACGTTTGCATCTTAAGGCCTAGCCAGCTACTTCTCATACATTTTAAATAAGAATTACCTCGGCAGTAGAGACACCGAGAGGAAGTTATCCACTGGCGTCTAACCATTACTGGGAGAAATGCCAATTTAAACTTGTAACGAGGTTTGCCGCGAGTGGCTGCGGAACGAAATTAAAAACTCCGCAGACCCGACGCTCGGATAGCTTTAGTCACTGGATGGGTGCCTTTTAACAGGCCTAACTTTCGTCCTCACTTTGTTATGTACTTCACGGCAATTTTCAGCCTTTTCACGGGATCGCGGAGCAAAAATCGCACGCTAGTTACATTTGTGTAGTTACTCCAGAGCAGGCGGACTACAGTTCGTGCTACAATCCGTGTGGTGACGAATTTACATGGTGTCACCACCCTATTCCGGATTATTTATTTATTTAATTCTTCATGCAAACGTATTTATATATATAAATATAAATAAATAAATATCCTTGGACATTTCACACAACGCCATCTCGTCCCAAGTTAAGCAACTTAATGCTTGTGTTATGGTAACGAGATGGATGATAAACTACTTAGATACATTTTTTTTTTGTAAATACATACTTATAATGGATAGAAATGACACCCAGACTCCGAGCCAGTGCCTCTGGTTTAGACAAAGACACTTGATCCAAAGGCGGCACATCTAACCACTATACCAACGAGGCCTATATACATAGGCGGACTTAATACCAAGAGGCATTATCTCCCAGTCAACCTTTAGGTGGTGCAGACAGAGGCTTACGGTAGATGCACTGGCAGATTACAAAACTATGGTATGTGTCTTAACTAAACATAAATTAACTTAAAAAATAAATAACATACCTATATAAATATTACGTGTTACTGTTGTTGCAATATTGTTTTGACAACAGATGTTTTGGCTGGTAATACACCTTTGGCTAGTGCAGGAATCGTAGTTATTTTTTCCTCCGAGTACAAGCCCTTTGTGGACTATTCACACCAGAGCCGGGAGATAGCCGGTGTGGGTTTGTGATCCACCAATCAGTAATATGAACGCCGTTCCCATTCCCATCCCCGTGGTACAGCGTCCCGCGCCACCTGCAAAAAATACCAAATGATTTTTATTCGAATAAATTCTTGCGAATCTCTACTTTACTCTACTCAGACCATGCATGAGCCACTGCTGAGTCGGACCTCCTCCAATTACATGGAGGGTCACTAGCCTACTGTGCCACGCTGGCCTAACGGATTGACACAGGGTTCCGTATTAAAAAAAAAGGGTTCCGTATTAAGTTTTCTTTTCCTTGTGGCTAGGCTATCGGCCTGTCATTTGTACTTTCTGACCTTATCAGTGATTTGGAGGACCATTCTACAATCCATGACAGTTTTTATACGAATCTTCTAAAACTTAGAAGTGATGAAACTTTATTATTTTTATTACCGACTAGCTGAGTCCCGCGATGTTACCCGCGGTTATTAACGTACCGCGGGGAAAGACGCGGGGCGAAGCTAGTCTAAAAAAATGTTTCCCTTAATAAGTTACTCCTCGTATCATCAGCCGCCTATCAGTGAAAGTCGGTCCAGCCGTTCCAGAGCTTAGCCGGAACAAACAGACAGACAGATTATTTTTGTATATGTACTGTGTATATACTTACGCAATGAGTATAAAGTGGTTATTTTATAATTACAAACAGACACTTCAATTTTATTAATTTGTATAGATGCTAATACAGTTACAGTTACAATATAGTATAATGGTAGTTAGGCGAGTCCGACGGGTGTCCACGTTCCGCATAGTGACAAGATCATTCCCTGATGATGTATATGGATGGCGAGTAAATACAACTTATTATTAAAATGTATGTTTTCTTGTGATGTAACTTTTTTTTTAATACAGTTGCTCAAAAAGTGGCATATTACAGGGACGTATAGCGTTCGGGAAGTGGGCTATTACACACGCGTGCTTTTTCTTTACCATTCCCGCACTAGTGCGTTTTCTTTCCCAACTGTCAAAATAATTTCTATTATAAGGAAAAACCAACCATGAAGTTTTTACTAAAAAAAATCATAGAAGTTTTTATGATTCATGCAAATACGTATATTTCTAAAAAGAAACTACGTACTAATTTGTTTCAATATCAGATTTAATGATTTGATTGAATGTGTTTTATTTCATCTAATTAAATTTCATTTCATATCAATAAAAAAAATCTACTGAAGACTTGGCTGTATGGGCATTGTTCCTTTTGCCTACCAGAATGGGTGAAGAAAAAAAAACCTGCTTATATTCTACGGTCGGCGCCATTTTTCAGAAATGATTAGTTAGTTGCGTTTATTGTGTTTTTATTATTTCATTAAATTGCTTCATTTTTTCGCAACTGTATTAAAAATAGTCGTTCAGTACACGTGCGGAACCGTCATTGCAACTTGTTCCGACTGTCAACCCTCGCCTTCGGCTGCGCCTCGGCTCGGGTAGACATTTGTCGGAACTCGTTGTAATGACAGCTTTTCCGCACTTGTAATGAAATATACTATTGCTCTATAGCAGAGTCCGTAGCAGAGAGGGATATTCAACATTACGCTTGCCGAGTCGCAGTTTTTAATAAACTCGGTTTCGCACGGGTGTAATTATGCATGTATTATACATATAAACCTTCCTCTTGAATCACTCTATCTATCAAAAAAAACTTCTTCAAAATCCGTGGCGGAATTTTAAAGATTTAAGCATACATAGGGATGGACAAACGACAGCGACTTTGTTTTATACTACTACATAGTATAAAACAAAGTCGCTGTCGTTTGATGATGATTAATTATTGATTAATGATTTTTAGTAAACTGTCCGTGTGGTAACGGATTTAGAATGTAAAGTGGAAGCACCTCATTTCATCCTGCGGGTGTCGGTGGAGCCAACAAAATATAATGACTAGGCCTAGCAACAAGAGAAGGAAAACTTGATTGTAACGACGTCCATGTAATCGGAATCTGCAGTGGGTGCTGAATAGTAGTAGTTATTAGTAAATGAATTATTGGTTTACTAATTGTTTGGTTAGATGATATATACGCATTCACCTTGAACCAAATATAGAAGACCAACACCGGTTTAGGTATGTACAAAAACAGCCTGTTATAGTAGCTAAAATAGATCTTGAACTAAAAGCCTCGTTGGTCTTGAGGTTGGATATGCCGCCTTTGTATCAACGGGTCTCCAGTTCAATTCCGGGGTCGAGCATGTCTTTGTCTAAATTAGAGGCACTTGCTCTGAGTGTGGGGGTGCCATTTGTGTTCGTGAATTACATGTTTGTAAATTGCCCCTGCCATACACAGTACAGTGGTTACGATTTATTAAAAAAAAGAAACAAAGTAAAGCTCTCTCGTAAGAATTAGTTCGCCCATGTCATCAACCAATCACGTGGCTTACGCCTCCCGTCTCCGCCAATCATGGGGCAGGATAAGATTTAAGATGTTTGTTAACTACTATAGTAAACGCACTTGAAGAATCGTATCAAGCGTACCTACTTGTAAAATTCAGCTTCAATTCGCAAATTGTGAAAAGCAATTTCCGACTTTATATTTGAATTTCGCGGTGAAATGTCAACGAGGGAGTTGCGACTAAAATCATGTTCAATAAATATTGGCGTGAATAGAATTCGCTTCGAAATAAAACTCAAGTCTTCAGTACATTTTAGAGACAACTCAATTTGAAATATCTATTACTTCTGATGTATTTAGTTTGTTTAGTAGATTGAAATGTTAGTAGTAGCGCCATTAATAGTCTTTTGTATAGAAAAAAAACCAAACGAATTGAGAACATCTCCCTTTTTTGAATAAGTTAAAACTACAGAAACTTTGTTTACTCTATCTTCGTCGTAAATGCATAATCCTGTATACATATATATAATATATTACAACAGATAGGCTGAAGGTGGCTATTTGTCCATCAGTGGTATTCGTGTGCTGACGGGTGTCACCACCTCATTCTACCCTGAGAGTGTCGTAAAAGCGAACAAAAGGAATTGAAAAGGCCGAACACCTAGCCGCAAGCGAAGGAAAACTTGAAACGAAACCCTGCGCCAACCCGTCTGGCCAGCGTGGCACAGTAGGCTCAGTCAGCAGTGGGTCATTTATGGGCTGAGAAGTAGTAGTAATAGTAGTAGTAGATGTCCAGCACTGGGCCAAACCTAAGTGGCAATGGGCAGGCACATAGCTTGCGCTCGATAGGGCAGTAAACTCCTCGAGTGGCGATGCGTTCCGGAAAACACAGTGCTGGTAGGCCTCCCACAAGGTGGACCGACGACCTGGTCAAGGCTGGAAGGTGATGCATCCATCACCTTCAAGATCAGCCTTCGGGAAAATCCTTGGGGGAGGCCTAGGTCCAGCAGTGGACGTCTTTTGGCTGAAATTATGATGAGTGGGCTAAAACTGACGGTGATAATGGTTATAGTACCACCACGTGGAAAGACCCTTAGGTAATTCTAGTGTAAAGTCCACTACAAACCACTATCCACTATCCAAAATGACAAAGTTCAACAACACAAGTTGGCGAGCCGCCATTACGAAAATGTTGCTAAATAAGTTCTAAAACAGCTCACAGACAGATGCCATCTTAAAAACAAACTTTAAAACAGAGACACTTGTCCGCTCCGCGCTCGGTACGATCCAGATGTTAAGACAGCGGGGGACGTGACCAGAATGTGAATGGGGTACAAACCCCGTCTCCAATAGTTTTGCAAAGCGGTTATTGAATATTAAACCCACGGAACGGGATATTAAGGATGGGAGAGGACATTTTATCGATCTATTTGTTTGCCTTTTTCGTGCAGGTTCGCGCCATTATTTTGTGTCGAGCGATAAAATGTGATTACGGAATTCCGATAGAATAAGTAGGTACTGTGTAAAAAGCGTGAAATGATGATGAAGAACTGTGTAAAACTAGGAAAACTTGATACAAACCCTGTGCCAACCCGTCTTGACAGCGTGGCACAGTAGGCTAATTTCCCTACATGAATTTGGAGGAGGCCCGACCCAGTAGTGGGTCATTTATGGGCTGTAACGACGACGACGACCAAGTACTGTGTAAAACAGTTATATAATCAAAATGTAAACTCATTTAATCAAGCTGGCACATTAGAGCTTACTTTGACAAGTCAAACAATAAAATGAAATTTACAATTAACTATCTAACAGCGGTTTGGAACAGATAAACAAATAATGACATTGGCAAAAATGTTATACATCATGTAGTTATCATAGATATATGCTATCGTATATAGATATGATTGATAGAACCGTGACACGAGGCAAAGGCTGGCCAGAATAAGTTGACACCACGAAGATACAGTTGCATCGACCCATTTCCGCGATTCTCGCGTCGAACCGATATAGTACCGCATCGGATTAGTCTAGAATTAATCCCAGCACTTTGCTTCTAGCATTGTTAAGAGAGGTTAGAACTTAATTATTCACAGCAATCTTTTGCGCTGACGTAGAATGGTTGATGTATAATATGGCAGCATTTAAATAAATAAATAAATATCCTTGGACATTTCACACAACGCCATCTCGTCCCAAGCTAAGCAACTTAATGCTTGTGTTATGGTAACGAGATGGATGATAAACTAATTATATACATTTTTTTTGTAAATACATACATATTATAGATAGAAAACACCCAGACCCGGAACAAATACTTGTAGTTCGTACAAATATAATAAAATATAAATATAATATGCGGGGATCGAACCCGCGACATGCTGCGCAGCAGTCGAACTATCAGATACTTATACACGCACAGGTTGTCTTAAACGGCTTAAAATTGTGTCGGTAAACTGTCAATACTTCATTAAAACTATTGTTTTGTTTTATTACTTCTACTACTCAGCCAAAATATTACCTTTTGTTGTTGTTCACCTACTGTTAGCGCGGGCCTCCTCTTATTACATGGAGAGTAGCTCACTGAACCACGCTGACGGGTTGACACATGCTCTCTGCAATGGGAGTGAATCCCGTGACCCTGGCTTGGGCAGTCAAGGATCGCCGTCGGTTTTAGTGGGTAGGTCGGGGCGCAATTTACCATCTCTACGCGCCCCGCAGTCCCACATACCCCGGCCATTTCCCAACGGCCGGGTATCCATGAGGATCTTCGACGTAAAAAAAAAAGTTCCTTGTATCAGGATTTACTTCTCGTGTGTCTATGTTTTCGGCCTTGTCATTTTCTTTTAGCAGGACACCCTCAGGATGAAATGGGGTGACACCATGCAATCTAAATCCGTCATAAAGCGAACAAATTTTATTGCAACGAGCATTGGGCTTTTATTTCAATATTCTTGTACTTATCAACCTAAAAAAATATGTTAGTAACATGACGTACATCAGCAAAAAGTTTAGGCCGTGGTTAGCTTTAATATCAGTGTATGCAAAATGCAACTTCACTGTTGTGTCACCAAATGATTTTCAGTATGGAGGCAAGCCCGAGCGTGGGCCACTGGCGAAAACAAGTTGCACAACTTTTTGCCTATGTGTCACATGTGAAATATTAGTTTCGTTGGCAATAACTTAACATCGCGTATTGGTAAATACGAGTACATTGTCGGAATTTTGGTTTGTTTGAATTGTGCTATTTTTGGAATACTATTATTAGACGGCAATCGTTTTAGCCCTATCAGGTAAGACCAGTACCTGTCGGACCCTAATGAAATTAGGAACAAGGTGCGGGAGATAATATCTTCCTTAAATATAAGGTGTTTAGCAGTGGAAGTCTTTTGGCTGAAATGATGATCGTATAATGTGTTTTGTAAACGCTTTGCTATGCATGATAAGATCAGAAAAACTTCATAAACTCATGCCAATCTTAGAGTTCTTTGCTAATTAACAGTAGGTATGCAAATTTTCCTCCGAGCAATTGAAGAAGGTCCGTTTTAGCAGTGGGTGGGTAAGTTGAACTGAAGGTGTTACTACGCTGACAGGACGGGTTGGCACAGGGTTTCATATTAAATTGTTCTTTTGTAGTGGCTAAATATTCTGCCGGATTATTAATAATATAATATTGTGACGGATTTAGAATACAAAGTGACGGCACCCCATTACAAGCAGAGGAAAATAAAATGACAAGGCTTATAACCGCAAGAGAAGGAAAACTTGGCGAAGACCTGCTCGAACCCGGCTGTCCAGCATGGCCATCTATAGACCTGTACTATGATACTAAAATACTATTCGCATATTGAAACTCGATAGTCGAAACAATTCTAAGTGGCGTGAGAATCGATTCAGCGAATACCGTACAGAGATACCACACAATACATCAGGGAAGACCTCGTAGGAGTGTTTTTTTGGTCGTTTGTCTTCGCGTTAAGCCCGCCCGGTCCTCTTTAAGCTCACACAGTCCAATTTAAAGCCATTTTGTTGTGAGGCAATATTTACAGTTCGTCTCATTTGTTGCAAAATAAATGGTCGGGTGTTTTCAATATACTTTCACGTTAACTTTGGACTTAGTATGTAAAGGTTTTTTATTGGCGATTCATTCGAAACCTATTCTCCTACTACTACTTTTCAACCCATAAATGACCCACTGCTGAGTCGGGCCACAGGGTTTCGTATCAAGTTTTTCTTCTCTTGCGGCTTGGTGTTCGACCTTATTATTTCCTTTTGGCGGCTCTTACGACACCCTCAGTATGGAATGGAGCAGTGACACTATGTTTTGTAAATCTGTCACTACACGGACTAACATAAATCTATACAGAGTGTAATAAAAACCCGACGTCACATAGACATAGAGATAATCTGCGTTTCTGTTTTACAGCAACCAACTATCGCTATTATTATTCCAAAATCTTGATAATCTGCGTACGTTATGGCTGTAGAGTTTTTGTAGACTCGGAAACAACTCAATCAATCAATCAAAAAGTTTTTTAATCGAATAAATTCTTGCGAATGCTTTCAAATAGTCAAAGATTACGATAGAAAATTTTAAAAAGAAAAATTAAATTAATTACTCATTTAGTTTTTACCACCGGTTCGGAATGCCATTCCACAGAGAAGAGCCGGCATGAAACTCCATGGTTGCTCTTTTAAATAAAAGGGTTACAACATTGGTGGTACAAACAAGTCTGACAGATTAGTGAAAGTATTACTGGTACCATTTACATCATATAAAATATATAATAGCCCGTGTAGCGACGGATTTAGAATACATTGTGTCACGACCACCTTTCATCCTGCTGCTTGAACACCAAGGTTCAAAACCTAGCCGCAAGTTAAGGAAACCTTGAAACAAAACCCTGTGCCAACCTGTATGGCCAGCGTGGCACTGTATGTCCCTCCAGTAATTGGATATAGATCCGATTCAGCAGTGGGTTTTTTACGGGTTAGCCCATTGAGCGATCATTGCCTGAAGTCCATAGAAATTTTAAAGTAAAAAGATTAGTATTGTTTGCAATGAAAGAGTTCAAAAACTACTAGACCGATACTAAAAATCCCTTCACTACGGAAAATACTGTAAAATATTTTAGTATAATGTTTTTAAAGTCTTTCAACCAAGCTATGAATATGTACACTAAGAAGATACTGCTTCTGGAGACAAACTATGGCCCCATTATCTTTCTGTATCAAAATTAATAAAGTTCGTGTATTAAGACTTTCAGTATTACTGACTTTATTAATATCAAAATAGTTCAGTATAGTTGGATCATGGGAAGTTACCGAAATCCATAACTTTTGAGGTGTGGTTTTAACGTAAAACAAGTTTACTCTCGGAGAATTCTGTTTGCAGTTTAATCATCGATATTAAGGTTTAAAAGCTAAAATGGAAATTTTAGGAAACCTTCTACCTACACAATCCATATACTGCTCAGCAGATTTCCTTACAACATGTATGGTATGTGTGGGGACGAATTTCGAATTCAAATTCAAATCATTTATTTTGAATAGGTCACGATGGACACTTACAAATAGTCAACACATTATTCATAATTAAATTATAAAAAAAAAGAAATAATCGACATCACCAGTTCGGAACGCGACCACTGCTGCGAAGAACTGGCAAGAAACTCAGAGGAGAATACACAATGTCGCCAATACATACCATCCTGAAGGAAAATGAATACAAACTCAGTGCCCACCCGTCTTGCTAGCGTGAGACCCGACTCATTAATGTAATGGGTCATTTACTGGCTGAGTGCGTCGTTGGTCTAGTGGTTAGATGTGCCGCCTTGGCATCAACGGGTCTCGGGTTCGATTCCGGGGTGCCCCCACGATGCAGGGGTTTCGTTTCTTTATAAAAAAAACTAAAGAAATAGCACTGGTCGCGTTCCGAACTTGTGGTAAACTATATTACTTGGCATTGTATATTTTTATCAATGTGATGACAACTTGTAAGTATCCATTGTGTCCTTTACAAAATAAATTACATATTTTACTGATTTAGTTAACTAACAGTATTCACGTGTAAGCGACATGTGGAATTTAAATAATTAATGTGTTGTTGTACTAGAGGTCATATTTCCAAGGTTCGATTCCGGGTCGAGCAAGTATCATTTTGGGTACGTGTATTTTATGTTTTCAAAGAGCGCGTGCGTTTGTTACTATGGCAGAATCATGGATTTTAATAGAATATAATAGAATAATGCTTGTGGCACCCGTTCACGACTTCATTGGTCCGGACCAGTTTAACCTCATTTGGTTTACTACCAGTACACGAAGCTATTTCCGTCTCCACCTTCCGCGATCCACCTAATGGAACAACCAGTATTTAACTGCTTAGACCAGCTATCAGTATTTACGCTAATAACTCTGTATTGTAAAAAAGCCATATACATATAGCCAGGTCTGTCAGATTTACGTTCTCCCTGAAGCACGAGATAGTCAGATATTCCTAATGATGCCTAGTGCATAGTGCACTATGACTTCTCCTTTCAGCATATTATTCAATTCATTCATTCAAGCTTTAGTGATAATTTTGATATATATATTTAACTGTGTGCATGTATTAGCGCAAAATACGTTTATTATGCTCAACTGTAACAGGGGTTAGCTGAATGGCACAGCTTATACTGAGCTAATGTCCTGCCGCACATGCAAACATTACTTATATACTTCACTAAAAGTTGTCCAATAGGTGTAAGAAAATGTGTGGAAAATAAATGGTTTAAATGGTTTATATCCCCTCAAAAATCCTTCACTAGAATGTTCGACTCAAACTGAAAACTAAAATGTAACTTAATATGTATGGGATTTTTTCAAAGCTCTTATAAATCGTCAGGACTGAAGGTAAAAACACACAGATACCAGGCGGAATGGCGGCGGCTTTTTCGTTTGCTTCGAGTAAGTGTGAAAGACTACGCTTACAATAAGAGGCGTATTTCAAACCAATTCGAGAAGAACCGTCTTCCCTGGCAAGACCCAGCGCCTGTGACCTTGACGCTACCCACATATGTCACTGGTACAACCTTTGGTCTGTACTCCCGCTGGCATCCAGAACTCTGAATCATTCAATATTACAAGTGATCATTTATAATACATTTACTTTGATATCTATTCATGCGTAATTAATTAGATGACTACTGAATTGAACATTCGGTTATCATTTTCGTAATTAGTTACGCTGATGAAATGTGGTTTTCTTTCTATGTAATATATTGTACGCAATGTAATGAGGACTCTCAAACAGTAGAACTGCGAGACACAGTATGTATTTATCAACTTTCGAGTTGATAAATACATACGAAACATGTGTCAAGCTATAGCCACGTAGGTTTTTCCTAAGTTATTCGAGTTCTAGGTATATTTACAAATTAAATGAATAACAAAAAAAAATTTTACTTTGTCAGGGTTGTTAGCGCTACATGTTGCTGAAGAATTCGCGCTAGTACAGGCCTCAAAGGCTTAAAGAAAATTAAAAATCCTTAAACATCTGAAAATCACTTACCTATGAAAGATTCTTTCAATCAATCAAGCAATTTCTTAATTCAACTAACTTTCCACTAACACACCTGTAAATCAAAATCGGCTAGGCTTTTTATTTGTTGATTATATTAATTGTAAGTGAACTCTATAATGGGATACCATGACAAGTAATTAAACCATTCTTATAAAACTTGATCGTGTACACCCTAGTGGTAGATCATTTTGAGAACTACAAAAGATGTACAAACTCCTATCATTATGCCCAAAAATCACACGAATAAATGATTTATGATTTATTTAGCAGCTTCGATGGCCCAGATCGACAAGCGATAACGCACTTTTTCGGGGGTTACAATAGCAAGAAATAAAACAGTCTTTCAACTTAACGTTGCTAATAAATTGCAACAAAGTTCACTGTGAAGTGAAATGAAATTCCCGGATCATTTTCTTTCTCAGCGCACGTACACAAATAAATAGATTTGAGAGCAACACGTCGTATGTTAAAAGGTGAAATTTATTTTGGGTACTAAATAAAAATACCGGGGCGCTCATCGATTTGTTTCCTTTAATAACGACAAAAGAATCCTTTAGGGTGTGACCAGCGTGAGTTATAGTCTGGAGTGATGTATTTATGGGCGAAAACAGGATCTTTGGGAATAGAAAGGGAGGGAATAAGTTTAACACCTTCTTTAGACAATTTTATTAGTGCCCGCCAGTGTCGTTCAGGAGGACATTGCTGGGAATATATTAAAGCTAACAATTGGCATGGTAAGATGATTTCGTATAGGGCGAATGTAAAAAATAAATTACCTTCTACTGTGACGTCGTCGTCGTTTCAGCCCATAATTGACCCATTACCGAGTCAGGCCTCTTCCAAATCATAGAGGAAAATTAGCCTACTGTGCCATGCTGGCAAGACGGGTTGGCACAGGGTTTGTATCAAGTTTTCCTTGTCTTTCAGCTAGGTGATCTACCCCTTGCGTTCTCTTATTCGCCTCTTACGACACCCCACGCAAGACGGTATTTGTTGGTGACTTTTTTTTATATTCTAAATCCGTCACCGTCACCGTTTTTTTATCTCCCCCTCGTGCTGCCACCTTGTTGTGGTGATGGGGCTTGCGTGACTTTAGGATCCGTTGGGACCATACCGGCTCAGGGTCACCCATGCCGGGCGGGCCCAAGTTGAGAGGCCAGACGAAGAGCGGCACAAGGGGAGTCGTGGTGGGTTTTGGCTCTGGGGACTCCTCTGTCCTCAGAGTTGCCTCGGAAGCCTTAACCTGCCAGTTCATCCGGCGCCTGACGGGCGGGACACCGCACGTACCACTAGGTAAGTTGGGGCCGCACGCCCAGAGCTCCCTATAAAAGCGTATCTATTTTCCTTTCTCTTGCGGCTAGGCTTTCAGCCTTGTCATTTCCGTTTGTCGGCTCTCACGACACCCTCATGGGGTGATGACACTATGTATTTTACTTAAATCCGTCAACATACACACAACACACACGTAGTTTACTTATGTTTAACTAGCTGTAACCTGCGCGCGTTACTACGCCACCAAATAAAATAATATTTTTGTCATCAACCAACCTTTTTGGTGGAATTTCATGAAGTCCGACCTCTACTCAGTGAAAAGAATAATATAATCCTACCAAATTTCAAATCTCTAGGTCATATGGTTCCAGAGATATCGTGTTGAGTATATACGTGGAAATCTCCTATATAATATAGCGGTTTTACATAAAAATAAAACCGATATTATGTGCCGAGAGGGAAAACATACAGCATTGTCTATGAAGAAGCATTGTATACTTAGCCTTTTGAGCCACCCATCGTACGGATATTGATAGAGGGCGCCACGATCGCCGATGTTGTATTTAATCTGTGCCAGCTAGGACGCGGCAACCGCTGTCACTTTTCGAATTCATAGTCTTCACCAGGAAGAACTTCCTGCAATGCTGTATGTTTTCCCTCTCGGCACATAATATCGGTTTTATTTTTATGTAAAACCGCTATATTGATGTGCCTCCGGAAAACATACAGCATTGTCTATGAAGACGTGTTTGTTATCTGCTGGTGAAATATTATAGGTAAAACACAACGCTATGATGATAATCAATTGTTTATTCTGTGAATTAAATAGTTACAGTAATCATAATATATTAAAAACAATCTTCTTTACAGATAAGGGTAACAAAAATCACTTTACAGATGTTCTATGAATAAATCAAATTGTAATTATTTAAGTAGAAGTAAATGTATTGAAAAAAGAATTAGGACATTTTCTAGGGAGTTCTATTTCACGACAGTAATGATTGAAGAAGGTATTGGACGATTTCCAATTACCCCGTGATAAAATATCATCAATTGGTTGATTATCTAACCAATTTAATGACGCTACTGCTGACCTACAACTCCCAGGAGATGCATGAATACCACTGTCTCTGAGAACTGTACGTACCCAGTTCCCAATCACAGTGCGTGAGGCAGCTTTTGTGTTACCAGATATAGTGATAAAAAGATTATTTAAGTTGGTAGTTTCAGATCTCTTTGTTTTAGTTTTTTCTATTAGAAGCCTAACTAAGGTTACAGGACATAAGTTTTTATCATTATGTTGAGAAAGTTTCCACGCGGACTGACGATAATAATGTGTATCGGTTTTCGATCCAAATGCAGGTATGAAAAAGATATTGTCACCGTCATCTAAAATACCGTCATTTGAAATTTTCAGCAAGGTTAGGTCATGGACCCTACGGCCTGATGCCAGCAATAAAACTGTGGCTGTTCGACGTGCTAAATCGAACAGTGTGTTTTTAGGTACAGTTGATGAGAGCCAATTTAGAACGATACGTGGATCCCACGTGGACGAGGGCCGTATTTCTTTTGGTTTAGCCACTCCTATTGCCTTAAGGGTTTGTTTAATAATAAAATTAGAAAATGTTTGCTGCTCAACATGAGGACCGCAAAAAGTTAAAACTGCCGATTTGTGGACAAGGATAGTACTGTAGGATAAATGTTCTTTGAGAAAGAGAAACATTAGAAATTTAGCGATGTCAGCAGGTTTTGGACATTTTGGGTTTAATTGGGAGTTAGAGCACCATCTTAACCACCGCCTAAGTGGCGCCAAATAGGTCGACAAAGTTGAGCGTCGCCAACTCTTCTTTAGAAGATCTTTTTCCTGTGTGGACCAATCTTTTATTTGGTCACCCCACCCCCAATTTTCCAAACTTTCAGGGTCAATGTCTGTACCTGTGGGGGAGGCAGTGATGTTATCACATCTATCATGGTCTCCGACAGGTTCGCAAGTTCGTGTGGGTGGTCTAGAGCTCTGGATTTCAGGTCCTGAAGCCAGAAGGCTCGAGGCCACTCCGGAGCCACTACCAAGTATATTCCCGTGGCGTTGTTCAGTTGAGCCAGAACTCTGGGCAGCAAGCTGGGAGGAGGAAACACCCAAGCTAGTCCATGGTGCCATGGTCTGCTGAAGGCATCTATATAGCTTGCCGATCGATCTCTGCAGTCTAGAGATACGTAGTTTTTTACTACCGCGGTTGCTTTTGTCGCAAATAAGTCGATTTCTGGAAGCCCCCACTTCCGAAAGACTTCCGCTGTTGCTGGAGATAGAAGATGCCATTCTGCGGGTTGTTTTCCTCGTGATAGTCTGTCCGCTATTATATTGTATCTCCCCGGCAGATAATGGGCCGATAAGGTTATTTTGAACTTGTCCGTCAGATGTAACAGTTTGAAGGTTAGGGCTAGTAACCCCAACGATCTGGTGCCTCCCTCCTTCCGGATATATGCAATCAAAGTCCGGTTGTCTGATTGGATTAGCACGTGGGAGTTCTGCAACGTCCTCACATTCATTCCGATTGCCGCTATTACTGCATATAACTCCTTTTTGTTGCAGTGCCATCTTTTTTGGTGAGTTGCCCATGTACCTGACATCAGATTTCCGTCCATGTGGGCACCCCAACCCCAATCCGAAGCGTCCGTCGCAAGGAAATGGGTAGCAGGCTTGTTGTGTATAGGCAATGTGAGACTTGTGGCTCCGCGCCACCACATTATCTCTTGACACACAGCTTGAGGCAGTAGCTGTTTTTGACGGGGTCGTCTCTTGTTGAAGTGTCGTAAGAAGATTTGCATTTTTCGACAGTGTAGTCTTCCTCGCGGGACAACAAAATTGGCGAAGTTTAACTGGCCCAGCAGACTTTGCAGCTCCCGGAGATTGATGCGACTTTTCAGCAACGACTGGTCTAATGCTTGGTTTATGGTTTCCATTCGTTTTATTGGCAGGGACATTGTATTCACGGCTGTTTGCCAACGTATGCCAAGGTACTCCAAATCTTGAGTTGGTACTAAAACAGATTTTTGGTAGTTGATTTGCCAGCCCAGGTGTTCCAAGTGCCTCACGGCTTCCACAGCCTGAAGACATAACTTGGATTGGTCTTGGTTGACCAAAAGGAAGTCGTCTAGGTAGACTAGCACTCGACATCCCTTCGCTCGCAAGGTCTCCGCGACCCAGCAAGTTACGGAGGAAAATAGGTGTGGAGCTGAAGCCAGCCCGAACGGTAAACATGTCATCTCGTATAACAGGTCTTTGTAGCAGAGTCTTAAGAACGGCCGGTGAGACTTTGCTGCCCGTAGGTGAAAGTAAGCCTGAGAAATGTCTATTTTTATCATCCAGTCTCCAGGTTGGAGAAAATCTGGGACCGTGACGTGAGAAATCAGACGAAAACGTTTCGTTCTGACGAACTTGTTCAATTCTCGAAGATCGAAAATTGGGCGCATCGATCCGTCGCTTTTCTTCCGCAGAAAAAGCTTGGAGATAAAACTGGGCGTTTTCTTGGAAACTAATCGCAAAACGTCTTGGTCCCATAGATCTTTGATTATCTGTGACATTGCAGGGGATGATTTGGTTGCATATTGCGTCATGATCCTTCTTGTTGGCATTAACAGAGGAGGTTTTTTGTAAAGGGGTATGCGGAACCCCGAAACTGCTGAAATTATGAATTTGTTTGCACCTATTGCTTGCCAACGTTTCTTGAACATAGTTAAATGACCTCCCCTGAACAGTGGCGGGTAGTCACTTTTTTCCCTCTTTGTTTCGAAATGAATGATTTTTAGGTTGTTTGTAACCGTCACTTTTCCCTTTGTACGTTTGTTGTTTTTTGTGGGTATCACGAAAATTATTATTTCTGTTAATTTGTACCGGAGGTCTGTGTCTGGAGGTAGACTGTGTTGGTTCCTTATATTTTGATTTGAGTTGTTCCCTAGTTTTGTGAGCCTGTGGTGGTGATAACCAAAAGTGAGGCCCTCCGAGGGACTGGATAAGCGACATAAGTTTTGACTTGTCAAATAAAAACTCTTCACTAGGGGGTATATTATTAAGCGCAGCTTGCACATTTTTATCCGGAATTTCGGAAATTATTCTTTTGCGTCTAGTTTCAATACATTCGGCTCTTTTACCGCAAATAATTTGTAAGGTTTGTTCCGACAATTTATAAGACGACGACTCATAACCGAATGTTTCAAAAATTTTATTAAAAAGGTTATCGGATTTTAGCTCGGCAGGGTTATTGTGAGCCCAATCAATAATACCCTGTAAACCGGATTGTAAAAGCTCCCTTTGATGTAACAAGGCGTTAGTAGTTGCAGCCATAATTTCCTCCGTAGGCGCCAGGAAATCTTTTCCTTTGTTCAAACAACACAGTTCGTCGTTAATTTTTAAATTGCAAAAGCCCGGGTGCGCGAGCATTTCTACCAATGCCTTCTTATAACGGATATGTTGCCACGTGGGGGTGTTAAAATGCTGCAATTTTATTAACTGACGTAAGCGTTTTTCATCAGCCGATTTAAGAATTCTTTTCTCATCAAAACTTGTTTTACAGGCTCCCAATTCTAACGACCTACGCGTTTCTGTAGATGGATTAGTCACGAAATTATTGTTGTTCACCACCGCTTGTTCTATAACGTCACTTGTGTTCACATTAGGATACGGCACGTAATTTTGGTGCATTATAAAGTTTGTAAGAAAACTGACCTGGTTGTATAACGCGTCGATCCGAGGATCGACCGTTACCTGTGAATCCCGCTTTTGTTTCTTGCGTGGAGGTTCCTCTTGTTCGGCTTCGCTGTCCGATGAACTGCTAGCGCACGAGGAGTCCCCCTTTTCTTGATCCCTCTCGGAAGTCGGCGAGTTCGAAACGATCGACCGAATGGCCCCGGCGGTGACCTCATCGGGTTCGTTACTCGGCCCAGGATTCATTACGATAAAACCGTTATTTTAATGTTGAGATTGAAAATACACTCAACAATAAATGCACTACTAAAATGTCTAACACAATATTAAATAATTATTTTAAAAGGTTAAACGATTAACCGAATATTCTTGGATTTCGACCGCTCGCGGCGAAAGCACACAACGCTATGAATTCGAAAAGTGACAGCGGTTGCCGCGTCCTAGCTGGCACAGATTAAATACAACATCGGCGATCGTGGCGCCCTCTATCAATATCCGTACGATGGGTGGCTCAAAAGGCTAAGTATACAATGCTTCTTCATAGACAATGCTGTATGTTTTCCGGAGGCACATCAATATATACTAGCTGATCCCGCAAACGTGGTTTTGCAAAATAATTAATTACACTATTTGACCACATTATTATAGATAGGCGCAATCAACATCACATAACTTAATTGGTTGGTGTTGTATTCCGGCGTATAAGGTCGCTATATTCCAACTGAACGACTTTTCGGGTTTCGGCATTGGTTACACCACGCCACGGTCAAGGGCTAATTGGCGAAGACAGCTCAGTGCCTACCCTGGTTTGCTTAGCCCTTTTTTTATACTTACCTTATATATTAAGCTATTGACGGTAGATCGGCACACAAGATTAACGTTAGCCGTAGAGCGGACTATTGTCGATTTGTAGTAGGTAGTCAGCCCTTGAGCTCGGCGTGGGGTACTATTCAAATCCGTGTTAGTTTAGAACGTGTTAAAACATGGGCAGCATGATATCGGCTTTCACTCTGCTGGCAGCGTCAGGCTTTCACTTTGTACATCTCAAACCGTGTTGCAAACGTGGAAGTAATTATTCGTCTCGTTGTTTGTCCGCGATGGACTCCTTAACCAATTTTAATCAAATTTGCAAAAAGTGTGCAGTTTTCATCTCAATTTATAGTCGCAATATTATTTTATTGCAAACTAGCTGACCCGGCAGACTTCGTACTGGCTCAATCGAGAAATCGTTTGTATAAAATAAAATTAAAACCAACAAAAGGAATCGTCAAGCGTCAGGTCAAAGTAAAAGCAAATTGTTTTTATTTAATTCCCTGAATTTCCATATTTTCTCACCTTTAAACCTTCCCTGGACTTCCACAAATATTTCAAGACCAAAATTAGCCAAATCGGAAGATGGCGATATCTGTTGACTAGATTGAGTAAGAATTGAATAGATAGCGCAATGTTAAAAGTTCAATGAATGTAAGTTAACGTTAAATGTAACATATCAAAAACCTTAGCCACAGAAACGCGTGGCCGGGTCTGCTAGTTTTAATATTTATAACAAAGTCGGGTTTGATCGAACACTATAATTCAAGAACGGCTGGAATTTTCATGATTTTATCTTGTTGTATTTATCTCCGTCCCGAATAGCAGAATAACTTTTAAACACATTGTAAACTTAACGAAAATTAAATAAAAGTCAAAGATTTTCCCATAAATAATGTTAATGGGTTTCGTAACTGTAACACATTTAATGATCATCCGCTCGATACGGTAAACCCTCCCCTTAAATTAAAGAATGTATAAAAGTTTCGAATCAACAAGATATATCCACAATATTTGGATAATGGCATATTTTAGATCAAAGGACCGACGCCCGATGGGGCAGAAAAGTCCTCGAGTTGCGACTGCGTTCCGGAAGGCGCAGTGCTGGTAGTGCCCACACGGTGGACCGACGACCGTCGGACCGAGGTCGCCGGAAAGCAATGGATGCGGGCGGCCCAGGACCGGCCTTTGTGGAGATCCTTGGGGGAGGCCTATGTCCAGCAGTGGACGTCTTTTGGCTGAAATGATGATGATGATATTTTAGATTTAGAGAATATAATATAAAGTCAGTAATGGAAAAGGATTGAAATTTACTTCTTTGTCTAGAAAATACCGGGAAAAGATCAGTAATGGGGTCATTTGTAGGCTGGGAAGTAGTATAGATATATTATATCAATTTCAAGTGTATTATCCTTAAAATACCATAAATATGAACTACTATAAAGTGGCCCAGTTCAGCCCTTTTCTGCCGTTGGCTCCAGCGGGCCAAATTAGATTGCCTGAGTTATATACAACCTTATTGGCTGAGACCGGTACGAGGTGATAAATGTCTCTATAGTTTCCAATATTATCCTTATCTATCGCGTTAAGATTAACGACCCCGCTACTGTACAACGTGCGACAAAAATACATCATCATTGAGTCGACCCTACTCGTATTTGAAGGAGAGAAATTAGCCACTCTGGTCACTCGGGTTGGCACTTATATCAAGTATAAGTCTCAAAAAGTCCAAATTGCTCGCATGTTTCAAATTGTGCGAAATTATGTACTTACCGATTTACCTTTTTACCGGAGATGATAGTCACTTGTTACTCTTGACTAAACGATGGATGATAGAGATTAAAATAGAATAGAAAAATGCTATATTGTTTATACCAATTATGGCGTTCACAATCGTCATCGGATACATATCACTTTTATAATACTACTACCAGGTCGGAACGCGGCACCAACCGAGAAGACCTGGCGGAAGAAACTCGGTGGGCTTGTCGTTTTTTTTTAAACGCCATATTACAATGACCTTTTCTTATGACTAGTTTCGTTTGGTTCCGAAAGGCGAAACTGAAATATTAATATTATAATAAAAAAAAGAATAATTAAAAATGAAATTATCATAAGAAATTGTCTTAAATCCAGTAAGTTTGACATGTCAAACTGCACGTTTTTCTGTAGGATCGTAGCTCCTAAAAGAATGGACTGATTGTAATGCCGTTTATGAAAGCCAGGTTTCTCGTGATTCTGGGTTTTTAATCAAAATTTGATCAGTCTTTAATAGTTTCGGAGATTGTTTGATTGAGATTGTTGAAATGTTAAATATACTTTAAGAAATACTTCGAACAGTTATGGTATTCTTTTAAACAAGCCAAATATGTTTCGGAGGAATATTTTATGGCAATATAACATGTAAAAAAGTACCTGCGAAAATTCTGTTTACAGACAAAGTTGCGAGCACGTTTATAAATTGCCCCGATGTTCTCTCGGAGTGGCAGAAATGTAAGAGCGCAACAGTGAAAATATGGGCATATTTACTTGAAGTGAACTTTATTTCTTGGCAAATAAAGCCAATATTTATATACTAACGTCAAGTTTTACAAAGATTTGGTACGGTAATCCCTTACGCGGTAATACAAAATGTACGGTTTGGAGATTGATAACAACACGTCAGTCATGAATAAAGTATTGTCCGTCCACAGTTATTTTACCTCCGGCTGTTAAATTTAGCCTGCGTGTTTTGTTGCTATGTTCAGCTTCTATGACTCTCTTAAATTTCATTGCCTGTTATGATTATTTTAGGTATTTAAAGTCGTGTGTTGTGTTGTATTTTAGGTATCTCGTCTCTAAATTAATTAAATCTCAAACTTAACGCATATTTGCAGGAACTGCGTTTATGAATCCATTACACTCATACTCAAAAGGTCACAACAATCACAATCCATCCATCTCCCATGACTTTGACTTGCTTCCACACACGTTCATACTGAAACTACCATCGGTTAGGAATGCCGTTGTACAGAGAAGAGCCGACAAGAAACTATGTAGTTGCATTTTTCAAATTATCAGTCTTGATTACAAACACCATTAAACATCATGATGACAACTGTCTGATTCAGATCTCTACCGTGACCATGTCTGCTGCAATGTGTTTAAACCGACCTAAATAATGTAAAATTCACGTGACACATAAATTTTTCATCTTCTATCTTCTTCTTGTTCTTATATGTTTCTTATAAATAAAAATGAATTGCTGTTCGTTAGTCTCGCTAAAACTCGAGAACGGATGGTCCGATTTGGCTAATTTTGGTCTTGAAATGTTCGTAGAAGTCCAGGGAAGGTTTAAAAGGTCAGATTATTTATTGATTCTGAGGCGGTACGTAATTTGCCGGCTAAGTTAGTTTCAAATATATGTTTCGTCAGCTTCAAACAGAGTGCGATCCCTTTTTGTCATACCCGGTACAAACGTAGACAAAATATAGATTGTTTATAGAACACTGTAACTCTATACGCGGAGTAAATTAGAAACACGATCATATTTCAGCTATAAATCATAATTTACGCGGCATGTCGCCCCTGCCAGGATCTCGGCGGTCCCGCCCGCGGCGAGTGGCTTGCAATATTAAATTCAATTAACTCGTCTTGATTAGTTTTGTGTCCATAGCGATCCAGGTAGATGCAAGTTCTTCCCTCATTGTCATGTTAATTTTGAGCTGAATTTAAGCTAGAGACCTTCGTTTGGGGACGAAATTAATCTGTTTAATACACTTAAAGTGACTGGATGTAGTACGGAAGACTGTTGGGGCGCCACAGCGGAATGCGTTTACGCGAACCTGTGGCGCCCCGAGCGTGTCCTGTGAGGTACACCGCTGGGGTTTTAGTGGGTCGACGAGTAGTTTCCGGAGTCCCACATAATCACCAACCCCACCCACGAGGGGCGGCGGTACGCATAAAGCATATCCCCAGCGTTACCAAAAAAAAGTTACTAAGAACGAAACCCCTGCACTAGTTATAACCTGTATCGCGGGGCAGTTTACAAACACAAATGATACCCAGACTCAGAGCAAGTGCCTCTGGTTTACACAAAGACACTTGCCCCATCCCGGAATCGAACCCGGGACCCGTTGATTCAAATGCGGCACCTCTAACCACTAGACTCAGTCAGACTTTTTTTTTTCCTTGGACATTTCACACAACGCCATCTCGTCCCAAGCTAAGCAACTTGCTTGTGTTATGGTAACGAGATGGATGATAAACTACATATATACTTTTTTTTTGTAAATTCATACATATTATAGATAGAAAACATCCAGACCCGGAACAAATACTTGTAGGTCATACAAATATTTCTTCCATGCGGGGATCGAACCCGCGACACGCTGCGCAGCAGTCGATCCCTCAACCACTGCGCCAACCGTGTCGTCAAACAGTCAGACGGGCTGTGTTATTGGCCTAGGCAAATAAGGGGTGTTTAAGTT
Source organism: Clostera curtula (assembly GCA_905475355.2). Classification (NCBI taxonomy): domain Eukaryota; kingdom Metazoa; phylum Arthropoda; class Insecta; order Lepidoptera; family Notodontidae; genus Clostera; species Clostera curtula. Next base: position 978,421 of record FR997802.1, read on the forward strand.
TAACGCAGCAGTCGGTAGTAGCTTAGCCAATGCGGAGCTTAGCCAATGCATAATCAGACTATGGGTTAAGCAACGTCTGACTCTGCTGGATGGGTGTCCGTCATTTCTAATATCTGGCCTCCACCATGCTTCGGAGGGCAAGTAAGACCTTCAGTCCTGGCTGCCGTTCTCCCATCCATGGCAGTTGTTACATGTAACTGTATCCAGTGACGGATTTAGAATACATAGTGTCACCACCCCATTCTATCCCGAGGGTGTCGTAAGAGCTTACAAAAGGAAATGAAAAAGCTGGAAGCCGCAAGTGAAAGAAAATTACGACGAAACGATATTATAAGATACGAGCCTCTGTGCCAATCCGTCTGGCCAGCGTGGTACAGTAGGTTAAATACCCTCCATGTGATGGGACGCGGCTTAACTCAGCCGTGAGTCGTTCATGGGCTGAGTAGTAGTACCATGAAAACTGATAGCAGGTCTAACCAATTATTGCCGGTTGCCCCACTAGATGGGTTGCGCACATGACTATTTGTGTTCGCTATTTGTGTTCGCTATTCGTGTTCGCTATTCGTGTTTGGTATGTGTGCATTATTCGCAAATATTCCATACACACATAGAATAGCATATCGTCATCATCATCAGCCCACATTAGTCCACTGCTGGACATAGAATAGCATATACCACGCACAAATATGTCGAAGTGAAGTGCCACCGTGAAGTCAACAAATTAAACTTTCTATTTTTTGGAAATACTAATTACAGTATGCGTATCTTATGATTTATCTCGGTTTGATCAGATAAATAAAAAATAATTAGCAAGCTATTTGTTCCGAATTAATTGATTAGGCAACTGTTGTTCCTGTTCATTCGATTGTCAATATTGTCCAATACACTGTTCAAATATAATCAGTACACCCTTAATAATTCTCATGGATCGTAATTAGCCTGCTGTGTTATGCTGGCTAGACGGGTTGGGACAGGGTTTCGTATCACCCTCGAATGTGCTGCCACCTTATTGTGCCCCCTCGGCTTGCGTGCCTTTAGGATCCGTTGGGGCCATTACTAGCAGCGGAGGGGCGGCCAGGCAGGCGGGCCACGGCTGCCGCCGCAACCGGGCGCCAGTTCATCCGGCGCCTGACGGGGGCACGTGCAATGTCCCGCACGTGCCTCTCGGGGGGTTGAGGAGCGTTGGGACACCGTTGGTTTTAGTGGGTAGGTTGGGGCACAATAACTATCTTTCCGCGCCCCGGAGTCCCACATAGCGGTCGGGTGGGTATCCATGAGGATTTCCGACGTAAAAATATAATAATAAAAATAAGGGTTTTGTGTCAAGTTTTCCGGCTAGGATGTCGGGATTTTCAATTTCTTTTCTCGGCTTTTGCGACGCTCCCAGGATGGATTCGGGTTACTGTTACTGGAGGAGACTCAACAGTGTATAGGCATAGTAGTAGTAGTAGCGGTAATAATGCACAGAAGTAATGTAATTGTTGGCACAGACATTTATGCCAGCCGGCTACCCATCATTGATCACGATGAGCTTAACAGAAACTATATTTGTTAGGCTCATCATCATCAACTTACGATGGTTCAATGCTGGATTGGGGCCTCCCCTAGTACTCTATTAGTATACGTTTTAGTAAGACTGAAAATCATGATATGCAATGGCAATTCTGAATGGGTGGAAGCTACAAATTAAAAACGAAAATATAAAAAAATAACTGTTAACCGCGTTAGGTGCGCGTTCTGTTTGGAGAAGCCGTTAGGCCTATATCATAATATGTCGTCTTCGTGTCAGCCCATAAATGATCCACTACTGGGTTGGGCTTCATAATACCATTGGTTGGGCTAAATAATACCATTACATCGGAAGGCTTTAGGTTTTTTTTAACACGTACACTCTATTTTGTTTTGCTTAGAAATAAAAGCATTCTATTTGTTTCCGTTTTACAAGGTATTTTAATTCTTTCTTTCTTGCGTAGTTGACAAAGCAGGTTAAGAAAACGCTTCATAAATTCCTTTGTAAATATTAAAAGTCATCTTTCCTTAAGGATTCAATAAAAGCATTATCCATTCTGTCCATTGAAATATTATTTATACTACAGAGTTTTGTTTAAAATGTAACAAAGATATATTGTTAGCTACAAAAGAAGCTTCACTCAGTCCATAATTGAGTCCTATAACAAGGTGGGACTGAAATTAGTATACAGTCTCCGACTGGCTTGTAGTCGTTTTGCTTATACGATATAAATATAAATAATATAAATATCATTGGATATTTCACACAACGCCATCTCGTCCCAAGCTAAGCAACTTAATGGTTGTGTTATGGTAACGAGATGGATGATAAACTACTTACATATATTAAAGATATCGCCACACTCGCACAAAATAAATAAGGCTGAAGGAGGCTGAAGTACCTACCAGTACTCAGCCCATAACTAAGTCACTAAATGTAATTAACTCTCCACCGCGGGGCACGCATACCAGGCCGCCCATCCGCTCCTATCACCGTTTCTTGTGTCGCGACAGTTTAAGGCTCTCGAGGCAAATCTGAGGACCGAGAAGTCCTCGGAGCCAAAAACCACCACGCCTCTGTGTGTCGCTCTTCGTCTGGCCTCTCCCCGAAGGCTCGCCCGGCATGGGTAGTCAGTACTGGCCATAGTAGACCCTAAGCCAGTATCGTCCCTACGGATTCTAAAGAGCAGAATTTAATATAACAGAAACGCGTGTTGTAAAGGTAAAAATAAAAACCAGCACGCCTGGTGGTAGGATCTAATGGTCCGCCCGGCTAGCTACCACCCTCACATTTAAGTCCGGCGCCAAGCAGTATAACTGTGTTTCGTCATGTGTATGTGGGAGCCGGTGCCCTAATTGCCTGCTCCATCTTAGACCCTGGCGTTGCTTTACAGGGACGCAAGCGCCCTCGCCATATCAAGCTGGCAGCACGCTCGAGAGAGTATCGCGCCCCAAGCCTCCTATTTTCTATTGAAGTGCCCATCTGACACAATGCAATTACTAGTTAATCTACTAAGCTTAAAAGCTCTTGAGGATATATATCTAGATCTGGACATAAAAAAATGTTTTTGGCCCTGCGCGACCATACAATGGCGAAATTACAAAGGCTGCTAAGCAGAGCTTATACGGGCTCAGTTGAGCTTATTTCAAACATTCCGCAAGTACGTTTACACAGTGACACTGTGAAAACGTCGACCTCAGGCTGAAATTCAATTTTGGCTTGTAATAATATGTGCTGACACGTCTCTCCTTGCGTACTGTGGACTCAGTAACCTGTTTATCAAAATGCGACTTTGTTGATCCGCAAGCCTTCATCAATATACCTTCATTGCGGAAAGAGGTAGGACTGAGCGAGCCCGCTCGCTTGAATTGCCTGGGGAAGGACCTCCACTTTAGAGGATTCCGCAGTTAAATATCACCCTTGGGGGTGTTGTATTCCTGCGCAAGAATAAGGTGGCCAGAATTCCATGGGGGGCGGCACGATGTTGCCAGCTGAGCAATTCACTTCGCCTGTGCTGCCAACGTACCTATATTTTTTTAGTTCTTTTGTCAGTTTTTGATTATTTTATTTTTCATTTTATACATCATTTCATTTCGACAGCAACATTGTTATGTAGCTCTTATTCCCAATATTCCGTGTGGTGACGGATTTAGAATACAAAGTGCCATCATCCCATTCCATCTTGAGGGTGTCGTAAGAACCGACATATGGACCGAAAACCTATTGGGAAAATTTAACACGAAACCCTGTGCCACCCATCTGGCCAGCGTGGCAGTACTTAGGCAGTTTAGTAGCAGTATTGCTAATCTATACTAATATATAAAGCTGCAGTGTTTGTTTGTTTGTTTGTTTGAACGCGCTAATCTCAGGAACTACTGGTCCGATTTCAGTCGGATTTCAGTCAGTGTTAGATAGTCCATTTATCGAGGAAGGTTATAGGCTATATTTTATTTTCAAAAGAATTAGGGATCCGTATGAAAATTGCGATTTTGTAAACCAAGGTGTAAAATCGAAAACCTATTTATGCGTGCGCTGCAAAAACTATTGACAATAGAACAAAATGATGTACTACGGGTTTGTAGGTCTTATAAAGATCTACAAAAAAGTCCGTAAGAGCACATATCTAACTATCATAGTTTAGTCACAATAACCGATTTTATGTTCATAAAAAATATGCACGGGTTCGAAGCCCACGCGGGCGAAGCCGCGCGCAAAAGCTAGTAATATGATATGATTCTAATTTTTCACATCAAATAGGATAACACATTACTGAATTACCTACAGTATCACAACAAACTGTCAGTAATCTTTTAAACAAAATGTTATAAACCGACAACGTTTAGCCAATCGGCTATACTTCTTCCCGTATTGCTAATATCCGTGAGTTACAGTACAGTGAACGTCTACCATCCAGATGTTAAAAAAATATTGGAAAATCCTAAGAGCTCCGAGTAAGCCCACCAGCGGGCCATGGTAAGCCTATCATTCTTAATTAAATAAGGGACGGTTTGACAGTAGAATATTCTTATTCAGCTAGATACGAGTATGAGTCTGTCTGTCGGTCTGTCTGTCTGTCTGTCTGTGGCATTGTAGCTCGCGAACGGATGAAGCGATTTCAATATAGTTACGGGCGAGTGTTCTTAGACATGTTTGATGAAAATCGGGTGAGCCTTTAAAAGTTATGAGGGGAGAAAGTGGGGAAGAATAACCGAATGTCTGCAAATATAATCGAGTGGGGTCTCAAATAAAAGCGCATCACGTGCAATTTAACAAAATCAAAATTATAATAAGTGTGTACCTATAAAAAGTATAAAATAAAAATTAAATTAAAAATTTAAATAAACCCCCGACACATTAACCTTTAAAAAGTAAAAAATAAAAATAAATACTTCGCGTTGGGGGACCAGGGGTCAGGTAATAAATAAGTGGGAGTGGTCCCCCAACGTGAAGTATTTATTTTTCACTGTATTATGTACGCGATATCAATAACAGTAAACTCCATTTCATTTAATATATACCCATTTCGCGTCCGTGTGGTGACGGATACAGAATACATATTGTCACCACCTATTCCATACTGAGGGTGTCGTAAGAGCTGATAAAAGGAAATGACAGGACCGATAGAGAAGGAAGTCTTGATATGAAAGCATGTGCCAATGGCTAATGACCCTCTTTGTAACTGGAGGAGGCCCGACTCAGCCGGAGGTCATGTATGGGCTAAATAGTATTAATAAATATACCCTGTTTAGGACACTCTTGTAGATTCGTGTACTTGTATTTTTTATAAATAAGTAGCCGCGCCCCGCGGTTTTATCCGCGTGGTGATGGAATTTACATTTCCCTCAGAATTTTTGTCTACTTAAATAAATAAAATAAAAAATAAAAAATAAAAATAAAAATAAAAAAGCCTTTTATTTCACACCTTTGCAATATGTATAACAGTTAATAGTAGATAATAATTATTTTTCCAAATTCATGCAATAGTAAAATTTAATAATGGTATAGGTATGTAATTGTTTTCATTGATCATCTTTCATTTTTTTATCATTGAGCTCTAGGTAATATACATTTCGTAATTTTAATTGGGGAAGCTATATAAATAATAGGTATACAAAATTCAATTTATCTTGAATTAGGAATCTAAGATTTAAAATATAACATTATTTTAGATTTGATTGATTAAATATTCAGTATTTGAAAATAATTAATTAGTGTTATTTAATTTAATATTTGACTATATTTAAAAACTAAAATCACTTGATAAAGTAAGAATACGATTTATAGAATAAACAATTTAAATATTTTCTAAGCGTGAACCCCTCTCAATTGAGGGTAAAGGCCTCCTCCAGAGATGCCCAGTGGTCTCTATCCGCAGCTTTTGCCATCCATCTTTTTCCAGCAGTTCGTGTAATGTCATCTTCCCATCTAGTTCTAGGTCTACCTCTCTTCCTTTTTCCTGAGGGTCCTTGCCAGGACGTTACCCGACTTGTCCACCTGTCGTCGCTCATTCTCCCCACGTGTCCCGCCCATCGCCATTTTAATCTCTTAGCGTAACTTAGAGCGTCTATTACTCCTGTTACTTCTCTTATCTTGGAGTGGCGTATTTTATGTATTTTTCTGATTTTCATCATGCTTCTCTCCATACTCCTCTGGCAAGTAGTTATTTTGTTTTTGGCTCGTCGTGTGAAATTCCAAGTTTGGCTGGCGTACGTGAGTGATGGTAAGAGACAGCTGTTCATAACCTTTCTTTTTATTTTTACAGGCATATGGCCTTTGAAAATTTCCTTAAGGCTCCAAAACTTCTTCCATGTCCCTTTTATCCTCCTATCGATTTCCTTTTCGTTGTGTTGTTTATCGAAAGAGATTTGTTTGCCCAGATATATATAAGAATCGACATATTCTAAGGGTACATTATCTATATGTAGTTGGTTTTTTGATGCATTTGTCATTAATTTAGTTTTTTCAAAATTGATCTCCAAGCCTACCTGTTTACTTTCTTTTTTGAGAGTGCATATCATATGTTGTAGGTCGGTACTGTTCTCAGAAAACAAGACTAGGTCGTCAGCGAATCTCAGGTGGCTAAGCCGCCGACCTTCAATATTTAAACCGACTGTGCTCCAACCTATTTTTTTTATTATAGACTCCAGCACTGCTATAAATATTCTAGGAGATAAGGGGTCTCCTTGCCTTACCCCTCTCTTTATTGGAAAGGCAGGTCCGGCTGTCTCTAACTTCACTCTACTTGTGTTGTTGTCGTAGAGGTATTTCAGCACTTTGATGTATTTGGACTCTACATTTTGCGACTTCAGTGTTTCCCATATAGATGAATGAAGTATTGTATCAAAAGCCTTTTGGTAATCAATAAGCGCTATATAGAGTGGTTTTTGATGTTCTTGATATTTCTCGATGAGTATCTCGATTGTGTGGATATGATCTACCGTTGAGTAGCCTCTTCTGAACCCTGCTTGTTCGATTGGTTGGAATGTATCTAGTGTGGGACTTATTCTTTTTTCTATTATCGATGCGAACAATTTGTACAGCGTAGGCAGAAGGCTGATGGGTCGGTAGTTGCTTACATCGTTAGGGTCTCCTTTTTTATAAAGTAATATAATATTTGACTCTGACCATTCTTTTGGTGTTTTAGAGGTATCTAAAATTTTGTTAAAGAGTATTGTTAAGGGTGTCGAGAGAGCTGTACAAGCAATTTTTAATGCTTCGTTCGTTATCCCATCAGGTCCCGGGCTTTTGTCTGGTTTGAGCCGTTTTATTTCCTTAATGATTTCAGATTCCTGTATTGGGTGTATCTCTGAGACGCTTTGCGTTTCCTCTGGTAGGCAATGGCGGGTTTCCTGCTGTTTTGGTGCGTCGTACAAGGTTTTATAGAACGAAGTGGCTATTTGGAGTATGTCTTTCCGGTTGTGAGATACTCTGTCCGATACGCGGAGGCCTTCAATCCAAGTTTTATGTAATCTTAGTTCGTTGTTCGCTCTCTTTAAGCTGCCGGACGTATTTAGATGTTTTTCTATAGTATGCCGTCGATGTTCCTGGTAATCTTGTCGCAAGTATTTACTTATAAGTTTGTACAGAGCGCTTAATTCGTTCTTCATTGCTCTCGATTTTGGCTTTGTTCTTTGTAAGTCTTTTCTTCGGTCTATTAGTCTCTTAGTGCGATCAGATATAACGTTGTTTATTTTTGCTGCTTGTTTGTTAGTGATTGAAGCTATGTTTAAGCTATTTTTGATAGCCGTGGTTAACTTGTTGTAATATTCTTGGACTGTATCTTCTTCATATCGCTGGCTAAGCACTTCTTGGTGGTAAAGCAATTTTTCTATATATGTTGAGATTTCTTCGTTTGTTTTCAGTGTGTTATTGGGGTAATTTGAATAGGTGGCTCTACATTTTTTAAATGTTTTAAGACAAAAAGTCGCCCTTACGCACCTATGGTCTGTCGGGAACTGTATGTTTAGTACTTGTACATTCTGTATGTTTTTGTGCAGGTTTGAGAGAATATAATCAATTTCATTTTTAGTGTTACCACCTGGGGATGTCCATGTCCATCTTTGTTTGCTTTTCTTTTTGAAGAATGTGTTCATAATAGAGAGATTGTTCTCATAAGCAAACTGTAGTAGTCTTTCTCCTCTTTTGTTTCGTTCCCCATACCCAAACTTGTTTGTTATTGGATATTCCTTCTGTTCTATTTGGCCTAATTTGGCATTAAAGTCGCCCATGACCACTACATTTACTTCGGCTAATTTCAGAGCTTTGTCGACAGTCTCGTAGAAAGCCTCGATTTCTTCGTCGTGGGCCGCATCGGTTGGTGCATATACTTGTATAATGCTTAATTTGAATTTATTTATATTTAGTTTCAAAAGCGCCACTCGTTCTGATAACCCAACAAAGCTTTCAATGTAATTTTTGAGGTGTTTCTTTACCAGGAATCCCACTCCGTAGAGTCCCGGTGTTTCTCCTATGTAATAGAATATTATATCCTGGTATTCTTGTATTGTATTTCCAAGTCTTCTTATTTCTGACAAACCGATTATGTCGAACTTTACATTTTTCAGTGCTTCTTGTAGCTCCAACAGGCGTGTATGAGTCGATAGAGTTCTTACATTGTATGTAGCTATATAATATAAGGTAGGGTCTTTAAAATCCTTTGTTGAAGATGGAGAGTTATTTACCTCTGGAGGGTGGTGGTTTTGTCTACTTACTTGACACTTATTGTTATATTTTGGACAATTCACATATTATCTTTATAAATTGTAGCCTATGTGTTATTCTGATGTATAAGCTATATTTTTGTAAAGTTTCATTAAAGTTAGTAGTTTTTACGTGAAAGAGTAACAAACATCCATCCATACATACAAACATTTGCGTTTAGTAGTAACTAGTAGGATAGGATAGGATAGTACGAAGTAGGGTTCGTTATTTTCGCCTAATTAACTTTTTAACATTGATAAACGTGTCACAGACCATTATATATTTCATGAAACTCTCTACATCACACAAGCGCTATCTAACTTAAATGCAATTGAGACCTGTAATCGTGGATTTTTTATTTGATTGGCCCTGTCAAATTCGTGGTCCTGGCCTATTCGTAAACATAAGCGTAAACGTGTAGCGTGTTTCTCTCATCTTGCGAACTTGCTCTCACTATGCTGTTTAGTGCTTTTTGTAAACAAGATCAATAATTAAAAAGAAAAGCAACTACAGAGTTTCCTGCCGGCTCTTCTCTGTAGAGCAGCCTTCCGAACCGATGGTACTTTCAGCATGAATGTGAGTCGACGCAGGGATTGTGAGCAATCAAGGGCGATGGAATGTGGAGACTGTCATCTAGTGCGGGAGAGGGGCCGTAAGCTGATAATGGTATTTGTAAATATGACGATTTATAAGAGTTTTGTAATGAAACCTAAGTAAATAAAGTTCCTTTGAGTTTGAGTTTCAAACACAATTCTTACTGCGAATAATACCAGACTGTTAATAGCGGCAACAAGGACTATCGCCAGCCAATAATTCAGCACGTTTAATTTGGGTTTTAATCAAACGCTAAGACAGTGAAAATGAACAATCCGACCGGAATATCGACGACCGAACTCGTGTCAGCAGTCTGTTCTGGCAATCAAACTACGCTGCCTGATTAACATAGTTTCCACATCAAACTTGGCCCGATTAACTTCCGTAGGTATTCAGCCGAACTTTGTTCATGACTCGACGAGTTTTCTTGCTTCTGTTCGAGCTGAACGTATCCGTGAAGTACTTAACCACTCAGGTCGACCCTGAAGTTCTTTTCATGAAAATACTTGACTTTATACCAAACTAAACCAAACGAAACTAGTTATAAGTAAACGGTCATTGTAATATGGCGTTTAAAAAAAAAGACAAGCCCACCGAGTTTCTTCCGCCAGGTCTTCTCGGTTGGTGCCGCGTTCCGACCTGGTAGTAGTATTATAAAACTGATGTATCTGATGACGATTGTGAGCGCCGTAATTGGTTTATACTAACATTAAAGCATTTTTTCTATTCTATTTGTTTGGAGTCTGTCCGATTTGTTGGTATTTATGGGTATGCGTTGAAAGAAATAATCCGGGTGGTGACGGATTGAGAATACATTGTTTCACCACCCCATACTATCTTGAGGGTGCCGTAAAAGCCGACAACAGGAAATATCAAGGCAGATAATCTACCCGCTAGAGAAGGAAAACTTGAAAAGACACCTTGGGCCAAAACGTCTGGCCAGCATGACACAGTAGGCTATTTACCCTCCATGTGACTGGAGGAGGCCCGACTCCATACTGGGTCATCTATAGGCTGCGTAAAAGTAGTAGTAGTTGAAAGAACTGGTCCAGAAAGCCTCACTACTCTCTCATTGTAAGGTAATATAAATAACTAGTTACTAAACTTTTGTGCTTTTTTCATTATATCGTAGAATAGCACCCCTGCTTCGCACGGGTGCAATAATGCACGTATTATACATATAAACCTTCCTCTTGAATCACTCTATCTATTAAAAAACCGCTTCAGAATCCGTTGCGTAGTTTTAAAGATTTAAGCATACATAGGGACGGACAGACGACAGCGACTTTGTTTTATACTATGTAGTGATATGCATGCAAAATTGTAGAGAAACACTGATAAATTTAGATTTTCATCACTGCACCCGTGCGTAGCCGGGGCGGGTCGCTAGTAATATTATAAAGCTGCAGAGTTTGTTTGTTTGTCAAATCCTCGAGTATAAAACTACCATCATTTTGGAATGCTTTGGCACAGGCTCAACAGTAGAGCCGGCATAAAACACCATCTGGGGTCTGCAACCAGTCCAAGGCCCAGTTTCCACCAAAGCAGAGAGGAGAGGAAATGTGTTTTGAATAACCAATTAGGTTTCGTTATTCTATTTCCACCGAAACTAAGCGGAGAGGAGATGTGGAAATAACAAAACCTGATTGGTCGAACACATTTCTCCTCTCTGCTTGGGTGGAAACCGGGTCTTACGGTCGGTTCAAGGTTTTAGAACACATTATAGACATACCTAGCCGGGGAACGGTTACGTTTTGCGTAGTTTATGTTGTTTTAGCTGTCGCCTCGGACGGCTTTGAAACTATTGTCATTCCGGTGCGAGCTGGCAGGTACACGTGCAATTGCGAATTCCAACGTCGAGCGAAACGCTATCAATATGTCGCGTACCTGCGCTGTCTTGCCTAACATACTATGAGCATATTTGCCTACCAAGATTCACGGCTTTGAAACATATACCTACTACTACTCAGCCCAAAAATGACCCACTGCTGAGTCAGGCCTCCTCCCATCATAGGGTTTCATATCACATCGTTACCCAGCTGTACCATGCTGGCCAGACGGGTTGGCACAGGGTTTCGTATCAAGTCTTCTCTTGCGGTTAGGTTTTCAGCCTTGCCATTTCCTGTTGTCGGCTCTTACGACACCCTCGGAATGGAATTTGGTGGTGACATTATGTATTTTATTTCAGATACCACACGGAATCAAAGATCTACACAGTTATCCACACTAAACTCAAACTCAAACTCAAATCATTTATTTCAATTGAACCTATTTACTGGTGTTTTTGAAAAGTCAAAAGTGAAGTTAGGAATCTAGTTGCATGTTCCAAAAAGTAGATCCTATGGAGAAGAACAGGCAAGAAACTCCATGGACACTCTCTTTATCATATTTTCTGTTACAAGCATCTGATTGGGTTACATAGATTTCGTGTGTATTTATAGTAAGCTAAGATGTGAGGACAATGTAACATATTGCACAACAGAAGTGTCCAGGAGATCAATACAAAGCTATGTAGGTATGTCAATAGCAGTTAAGGGATGACCGGCCCCAACTGGCGGCACCCGATCACGAGCATGACGCATGTGCCAGCCATCCCCCAGCTCAACCATATTTTAGGGAACCGAGAACTCCGAGACACTATCCTGAGGATATCGTAAGAGACGGCTAAAGGAACTCAAGAGGCAGATCACCTATCCGCAAGGGAAGGAAATCTTGATAGAAACCCTATACCAATCCGTATTCCCAGCGTGGTACAGTTGGTTCATTGACCTCTATGTGTTTGGAGGAGTCCCGACCCAGTAATAGCAAAATGTGCTGAATTAAATAATAATAAATATCCTTGGACATTTCACACAACGCCATCTCGTCCCAAGCTAAGCAACTTAATGCTTGTGTTATGGTAACGAGATGGATGATAAACTACTTATGTATACATTTTTTTTTTGTAAATACATACATATTATAGATAGAAATGACACCCAGACTCCGAGCCAGTGCCTCTGGTTTAGACAAAGACACTCGCCCGACCCCGGAATCGAACCCGGGACCCGTTGATCCAAAGGCGGCACATCTAACCACTAGACCAACGAGGCAGTCAATTGATGATGATGTCAATTGATGATGATGATAAACCGTAGCTCTGAACAAATAACTAATATTCCTTCTATGTAGTTAGGATGTCAGTATCGATAATCCATTTTATTCAGTAACCCGCCATCCTTGTTCCAAATTGAATAACTCAATTGTTCTGCTTATATGATCTCAGATATCTGTAATGTACATAATTATATTCTTATAACATTTCTTTTTCTGTCTCGTTTTTCTTTATAGAAAACCTGTATCGTGGAGGCTGTTTTCAAACATATAATTCACGAATATAAATGACGCACAGACTCAGCGCAAGTGCCTCTGATTAACACAAAGCCAAGCAAATACTGTTATTAATCACTATCACTACAAAGTATAAAACAAAGTCGCTGTCGTCTGTCCGTCCCTATCACTATCACTACATAGTATAAAACAAAGTCGCATTCTTCTGTCCGTCCCTATGTATGCATAAATCTTTAAAACTACGCAACGGATTTTGAAGCGGTTTTTTTTTAATAGTTAGAGTGATTCAAGGGGAAGGTTTATATGTATAATCCACCCCCGCTTTGCACGGGCGAAGCCGGGGCGGGCCACTAGTGTATACATAAATCTTAAAAAATACGCAACGGATTTTAAGCGATTTTTTTTAATAGATGGAGTGATTCAAGAGAAAGGCTTATGTGTTGTACAATACATGCATAATATTGTAGAGAAACACCGATAAATTTGGATGTTCATCATTGCACCCGTGCGAAGCCGGGGCGGGTCACTTGTGGGAGATTTAAGAGAGTTCCGTTCATTCCGTGTGGTGTCAGAATTTACCTCCCAGGTAACTGGAGGAGGCCCGACTCCGCAGTGGGTCATTTATGAGAAGTAAGTAAGCAATTATTTTAAAACTTTTAGTAATCTGGATATTAAATAAATTGGATATTAAACAAAGTAGATACTAAATAAACTGGATATTGTAGCGACCAATATGTTACATACTTTACAGAATTTACCCGAAAAATCGGAACTAATTAAATCAAGAAATATCGCCTACAAAATAAGAGAATTACCAAAAAGTCCTACACCGCGGTAGCGAAATTTCAAGAGCGATTCGAACAGTTAGGATTTCCCCGACTACAACTATTGGGGGATAGGCGCTGCGACCCCTAGCCAGACATAACACTTCGTCTGGCTGGATGATCATACCTTTGCGCCTAAAATATTAATCCATAAATTTTGACATTATACCAAAAGACGATATATTCTCAAAATTTGATGGTTGACTGTGACGATTACGTTGGAATCGTGTTCGTGGTTAGTCGCCACCACGCCTATGCTAGGCTTTTATCAGTCATTCGTACGTATTTGATTAATTATTGGCCTCCACACGCAACAGCCCTATTGAGGCGAAGTGAAACGTAAACACAAGGTACGGGGAAGCAGATTAAAGCGTCGGCGGTACCTAACCTAACCCATTCTATTGTGGCGTAATTCCGGATTTCGCTGTGCGAATGTAATTATACACACAACTATGATCTTTGTGTACGCTGAAAGTAGTGCTATAAGTTGAGCATTGATCTACACCTGTACGCGTGTACTAGAAACCACGGGTCGAAATTTGGCTATAGTATCTACTACTACTCAGCCCATAAATGACCCACAGCTGAGTCGGGCCTCCTCCAACTACATGAAGGGCAATTAATCTACTGTCCCACGTTGGTATAGGGCTTCGTTTCGAGTTTTCCTTCTATTGCGGCTAGATTTTCGGCCTTGTCTTTTCGTTTTGTAGGCTCTCACGACACCCCGAGGATGGAATGGGGTGGTGACATTTTGTATTCTAAACGTCACCACACGGATACTACAGTGTCTGTATGACCATAAATCGACATGCCTGTTTTACGTATATGTAAGGTTGTGTATTATAGCAAGATACACAACACTTTTTTTTTTTTTTTTTATTTTTTTTATTTATTCTGTTACTACACCACAGACTTGTAGTCCGTGTTCTTTTTAGCAATGAATGGTAGTTATTTGCTCTTTTTTTTTTTCTTTCGTCTGTCGTACCCTGCGCCTCGGCACCTGGGACATTGGTGTTTCATTTAACCTACTACCTACACAACACTTACGTAGGCCTCTTCCAAGTATTTTCACGAAGGCCATGCTTCATTGCAGCAGTTTAATAGCGTGAAAACTGACAGTTGGTCTAACCATATAATTTATTGTGTCACTGAGGCCGATAACCTACGTAAGAAAAGGAAAACTTGATACGAAACCCTGTATTTAGCCAGCGTGGCACTGAAGGCTCATTACCCTACATGTATCTGGAGGAGGCCGACTTGGCAATGGGTCATATATGGGCTGAGTGATAGTAGATATGGACTTTGTCACCTTCAACGTAACTGTCGTTAAAAGGGGTACTTCGATGGTCATAATTATTCATCACTGTAGCCCATTTATGACCTTTGGGCTTCTTACAAATTCATGGAGGGATATTGGCCGGCTGTGCCACGCTTGCAAGATGGGTTTGTCACAGGATTTGTATCAAGTTTTCCTTCTCTTGCATTTAGGTGAAAGGTCTCTTGCGTGCCTTCAGATGCCTGAAACTACACTCTCCGGTAGGTGTAGGATGGTGAATTCCAAATCCATCACCACAATAAAAAAGATAAGTAGTTAGGTTGTTTTGTTAAGTATAAGTCGAACACGGGTTTCAGGTATCCAATTAGAAAAACCATCTGTCATCATCGTCATATCAGCCAAAATACGTCCACTGCTGGTCATAGGCCTCCCCCAAGGATTTCCACGAAGGCCGGTGCTGAGCCGCCCGCATCCATCGCTTTTTAGTGACCTTCACCAGGTCGTCCGTCCACCGTGTGGGGGGGGGGGGGGTCTACCGGCACTGCTTTTTGTCTGTGCGTAGGCAATACTTATAAAACATCTTGCACAAATTATTTCTACAAACATTATTAAAAATATTAAAATCCTGAATCTTATGAGGGAGGCAGTGACCGTCAGTGTCCGATAGAAAATACAGACATAAACTGTTTCATTCACCGTTTTAAAGAAATACTAAGTCTAGATTGGTATAGAACCTCATGGCACTGAGTTTTCGCTAGAGACGTAACTATTGCAGCGTCTTCAATCAGACGAGATCACCATTTAATCCGTCTAACATGATTCGCGACGGTGGGGTCAACCGATTCAATGACCACTCGAGCGTCGACCACGTCCGTCGGACCGGCATGCAATTTCACACACCGATACCCTCTGATATTGGTGCCAGTACTACTCTTAGCAGCGCTATTATAACTGCCGATATATGACGGGCCGATATCGGTAGCGATTGATGGGAGACTGACAAACACATTTTAATTTATATTAATTACTAGCGGCCCGTCCCGCGGGTTTCGCAGCAGGGCGAAGCTAGTCAAGAAAAAGTATCCTCCTTATATCATCAGCTACCTATCAGTGAAAGACCCGTCAAAATCGGTCCAGCCGTTCCAGAGATTAGCCGGAACAAACAGACGGACAGACAAAAATAAAAAAATGATATTTTGGTCTAAGTTCTGTGTGTACACAAACATACGCATTTAGTAAAAAGTGGTTATTTTATTACGAACGAACAGACGCTCCAATTTTATTTATTTGTATAGATTGAACAAGTACAGTTGAGACAATATGCGCTTTTCTTTTTACCTATATGTGACTGATAGTTAAAATTAGTTTTCCCCTAAAACGAATCTTCCACCAAATTCCAACTTATTTATTTATCCTACTAATATTATAAACGCGAAAGTTTGTAAGTATGGATGGATGGATGCTTGTTACTCTTTCACGTAAAAACTACTGAATGGATTTTAATGAAACTTTACAATAATATAGCTTAAACAAAGAATAACACATAGGCTACGATTTATAAAGATACTAGTGGCCCGCGCCGGCTTCGCCCGTGCAAAGCGGGGGTGGGTTATACATATAAACCTTCCTCTTGAATCACTCTATCTATTAAACAAATCCGCTTCTAAATCCGTTGCGTAGTTTTAAAGATTTAAGCATACATAGGGACGGACAGACGACAGCGACTTTGTTTTATACTATGTAGTGATAGTGATTGTGTGAATTGTCCAAAATATAGCGATAAGTGGCAAGTAAGCAGAAAAAAAAATATTACGAAAAGCCTTCATCATCATCATCATCATCATCAGCCCACATTAGTCCACTGCTGGGCATAGGCCTCCCCTAAAGAGCGCCATAGCGCCCTGTCTTCAGCTAGTCACATCCAGCCGAAAAGCCTTGGGTCAGGTTATTCGGCCTTCGCGGAAATTCTTGGGGGAGGCCTATGGCTGAAATGATGGTAGATAATGATGATGAATTTCCTTTAGTCAGCTCATACGATACGTTCAGTTTGGAATGGGGTGATGCCACGACCAAATCAGTCACCACGCGGAGAATTACTACACTTATCGACATTATTATATTTAACTATGTATATCTCACAATCGTAATCGATAACGTCGAATTAAAATCGATTTGGAGTAACATGTGAATGACAAAAATTCTGACAGACAAGTATTGGGATGCGTATCAGATATTCCGCTAGAATGAACATCGTGGTTATGATCCTTGGATGTCAGCCCATATCTCGCAAAAGGACGCATCAAAAAGATCTTCAAAACCAAATTTCCTATTGCAGCTTCCGACCATTATAATAATGGGCTCAATAAAGAATGTTGGTTTAAATATACTTGATTTCTTTTTCTGTCCAGCCTTTGTTGCCAGTCCTAAGAATTGTATTATGCTGTCACTTCACATGGCCATGCGTACTTGTAATGTACAAATAATGTAACAAAGACAGTGCCTCTCAAACCACCAATCGCTTTTTTTTAAATCAAATCCCTGCCCATGGCATTAATTTACCCTTTGTAGCGGACGCAGTTTACACACATGTAATCACACTCAGAGCAAATGCCTCTGGCTTACACATGTCACTTCTAAGAAAATGACAGTTTTTTTTTCAGAATTGCCAGATACTCTATCCATACGTCGTCCATAATATCAATGATCGGTACGGGCAAAAACGTAGCGGAGTGAAGTGCCACAATAAGGTAAGCATATACTATATACTAGTATGTAAAATCTTGCGTTTATAATTATTTGGCGTAATTTGGCTCAGCTTTAGCATGGCAAACTTATAAAATACCTCTCTTTTGATGATGACATCATTTCAACCCAAATTAGTTCACTACTGGAGCTATGCCTACCCTAAGGATTTTCACAAAGGCAAAGCTGACCTTCACGTGTCCATCAAATTCCGGGAGTTAATTAAAAATAATTGCCATCGACTGAAATCGTCTCGATTAAGCCAAGTGGAAACAGCAATCTTAATAAAAAATTGAAATCTGGCTTTGGACCTAGTTAGTACCTACCAGTAGACAATTTAATGATTACCTAAGGGATCCTAATTAACGCCGGTGTCAATATAAGTTGGCACAGACTTCAAATGTTTGTTTAGTTTTCGCTTTGTAATTTCTCCTCCTAATTTGAAGACGTTTTATGTTTATTATTAGATTCCTTACAAATGTTTGCTTTGTTAAGGAAGCGAATAAATAAGACAAATCATTAAAAAAACAACTATAGAGTTTCTGGTCCGGTCTTCCCTATAGAGCAGTATTCCGAACCGTTGGTAGTATCAGTAAGATTGTGGATGGACGTAATAGTAAAGGCAAAAGAGATGGGTGGATTGTGTGAATGAGAACATGTGTATAAAAGACATGAGTGACACCGATAGGAGTGTATGGTGCTACCATCTGGCGTGGGATAAGGCCCGTAAGATGATAATAGTTGTTTTAAACATGACGATTTATAAAAGTTTAATGAGAAAATCTACATGAATAAAGTTGCTTTTGAGTTTGAATAGCAACCAAATTGTCGAAATACAAAAAGTAAACCCTTAATACAAATATCTGCTTCAAGATTTCTACTAAACTACTGATCTGATTGCGGTAAAATCCAATCTGGAACCAATAAAAAATTAAACAAACAAACAACCGAATTGAGAACCTAAATACAGGAAGTAACGATTGTTTTTCTGCTGTAAAGTCGCCAGAGCTCGCCAGGTGTTTGTATTTCCGCCTGCAACACTGTTTATCTTTCCAGAGGGCCTGGCTTGTGAATCTGAACCACCTACCAGTAGCATTGTCAATCCCAAACATTTGTTTTTCTATTCTACCAAAGCGTCCAGGTTCCATGGTGAGGTCACTGGAGCGGCAAAAGTCTAATCACATGTGTCGTGTAATTGTGCGCCACCGAGTGTCATAAAAATCTTATATATGAAAATTGATGTTTGTCTGTATGTCCTATAAAGAATCGTAAACTATGCATTTGATCAAGGTATCTGAACAAAAAAATATCAATATTTATTTGTGTAATGTCATTCGCTTAAATATATTTTAGTTTGTGGTGTAGCAACGGGCGCAGAGTACAACTAGTAAACTATAAAAAAGTAAAGCGATATGATAATTATGATCATCATCTAAGCACATTAAAGACCCACTGACCCCTATTAGTAAATGGTAGGAAATCGGCCTACTGTGCTACATTGGTAAGATGGGATTAAGTTTTCCTAGCCTTATTTCTCAGGTTTTCTTCCTAATCATCCTGTAGTTGGCTCGTATGACCCTGGGATGAAATGGACTGCTTATACTGTACAGGGTGTGATAAAACCTCTATAACCATCCGAAGTGGGGGAGCATTGTAAAAAATATTTTATAGCTTATAAGTGAGAAACAGCCATTTTTGTGAGGTAATGGTACGTTTGGCTATCGTGAATTATACTTATATTTCTTGGGTTTTCTGTGAATATTAATCTAGGTCGTCAGCCAGCCGGTTTAGTTTAAACAAAAAACAGTTTCTAGCTATAGTTCGTTCGCGTTGACAATTTAGCAAGTCATCATTGTTCGCCTACCTATCCTATCCCTCTAGGGGTTGGCTGTGCCGCTTTTAGATATCGGTCCCCCGGGTCGATTTCGGGGTCGAACAAGTGTGATTGTGTAAACCAGAGGCTTGTAAACTTTGGGGCTGGTTTTTATTTATATATTTTAATACTTCATGCAAAATACATTGGCGGTCTTAATGCCTAGAGGCATTCTCTAACAGTCAACCATAGGGTGGAGCAGATAATGACTTGGGCTAGATACACTAAAACAATAACAATTCAGAGTAGTGAACTAACTAAGAATAATACATACACAAACAATCAAAATAAAATAAAAATGATTGTCATTTACTTTCTTGACTAAATGTTGAATGTTTTCTTGAATGATTGTAAACTGCCCCCACCATACAGTTTATACATAGTGCAGGAGTTTCGATAAAAAAAGTAGAATAATAAGTAGTCAAGTTCACAGTGACCAGTTGAAGGCACGGTAATATCCTGTCCTTTGTCTGTTGCACTTACGCTATTAATTCACTGTATTCTTAACGCGAATGAAGTACAGTAGTCTGAAGTTATTTTGTCTGGAGCTATGCTTATAGCAGTAGATAGGTATGGTCAGCGCTACCGGATGAGACTAAGGATTATTTCGTTATCATCTTCATGGTTATCATCTTCAGCTGTTGGTGGCAAGCTTCACTACCCGCCGCCACTCTTATCGGATGGCTGTCTTCCTTGTAGTGATGATGAGCCATTTACTGCATAAAGCTGGCCGGTCCGCCTCATAGATGATCTTATTTCTTGGCCTGGTACCCTCAACCTGTCCCTGGACCATAAGTCACGCAATAGCCACCTCTTCTCTGCGGTATACGTGACCAAAGAAAGTTAGGATACGAGAATGTACTAGAGATGGTAAACGCTGCTTGATGCCGAGTTCTTGAACTATAGACTCGTTGGACCCTTTCGATAAGGCTATAAAGTTTTTACAGCTCTCCGTGTGGTGAGGGATTTAGAATACATAGTGTCACCACTCCATTCCAGCCTGAGGGTGTCGTAAGGGCTGAAGACCTAAACCTAGCCTCAAGACAAGAAAACATTGAAACGAAACCCTGTGCCAACCCATCTGGCCAGTGGCACAAATACCCTGCCTATGATGGGAGGAGGTCCAACTCACCAGTGGGTCATTTATGGGCTGAGTAGTATGCAGTGTTTGTTGCAACCTCTAAATTTTAAATCCGGCACTACACGGACATAAACCAACGGATAAATGAAAGGAAATATGAGAATACGGTCGTAAGATAAGAAATATAAAAACAGAAAGTGATTCCGAAGTTTTCATTGCCTGCATGAAATTATTGGAAAGTTTACCTCTTAAAGAAAATAAGAAGTTTAGCTTTAATTATTCACAAACTATCCTGAATGGCTGCAACAGAAACTTGGCTTATCTTAACTACACTTTAAAGCCAGTCGACTACTCTTTGATCACCTCAAAGTCTACGTCTACTAACGTAAGTTTTTAAAGATCACTTTTATAATTATTAAAATATGATTTACTAAATTTATGTTAGCTGGAATAAAACTAAAACTGTTATGTGTATATTTTGATAATGTCGTATTTGAAGATTTTATTGTGCAATCATTCAAATTAATAAAATTTATGACACTATGAAGTACATTATTTATTATTTTATAGAAATATTTTTCTGTAAGGATGTTTTTAGAAAATAAAAAGTAAAAATAAAATCAGCCATGTAACGCAATTTCAATCGAACAACCATACGTAGTAAAAAACATACAGACCAATTAAGAACCTCCTCCTTCTTTGAAGTCGGTTAAAATTAAACAAACATAATACAGCTAATTTTTAGATTCAGATTGGGAATTAGAGTTTCATCTAAATACTGTATCTTCAGCAGTATACTTTGGGAACGTAACATTTTTCCGTCTACGTTTTTTCTTTTAATCCCCGAGGAAAAGCTACTGAAGTTAAAATTACTTTGTTCTTAGCAAAGATCGAATATCTACTATCATTTTTCAATATTTAAGTTTAACAAATGCTTGGAGTTTTGCAAATGACTTTGACTACGTTTCAATCATCAATTTTATTTATCACTAGTGGCCCGCCCCGGCTTCGCCCGTGCAAAGCGGGGGTGGGTTATACTTAAAAACCTTCCCCTTGAATCACTCTATCTATTAAAAAAAACCGCTTCGAAATCCGTTGTGTAGTTTTAAAGATTTATGCATACATAGGGACGGACAGAAGAATGCGACTTTGTTTTATACTATGTAGTGATGCCACGCTGGATATCACCATCATGAAACTCAAACTCATAATAATAATAATAATAATATTATTATTATTAATAATAATAAGCCTTATTTATTCCTTTTTTACAGTATTTGGTAGTTGGATTACAGTGAACGCAAATTACATTTGTGTTAGTAAGTTGACTTAGATTATGTTAGTAATAATATAAGTATGTGCTTTAAATATTAATTAATTAAAAGGAATCCCGGTTTGGGTAAAGGCCTCCTCCAAAGATGCCCATTTTTGTCGGTCTTGTGCTATGGAGCGCCAGTTTATGCCGACCAATCTTTTCAGATCGTCTTCCCAGCGGGCTAAGGGTCTCCCCTTCCCCCTCTTGCCTGGTGGACCTTTCCAATTGGTGACTCGTGCAGTCCACCTTCTGTCGGACATTCTCGCTACATGTCCAGCCCAATGCCATTTCAGTTTTTGAGCAACGGTTAAAGCGTTTGTAGCTTTAGTGATGGCTCTTATTTTTGTATGTCTTATTTTTTCCATTTTCCTTATGTTTAACATGCTTCGCTCTAAACCTCTTTGACATGTATTGATTTTATTCTTAACTTGTGTAGAGAATTTCCAAGTCTGGCTTCCATATGTTAAACTTGGTATTAAACATATGTTCATAACTTTAGCTTTGAGAGTTACTGGTAAGTTGTTTTTAAATATTTCTTTTAGGCTCCAGTATTTATTCCAGGTTTGTTGAATCCTTCTCTCTATTTCGTTGATGTTGCTATTTTTCTCGAAACTTATTCTTTTTCCCAGGTAGATATAATTTTCCACGTATTCTAAGGGGTTGCCGTTAATAGTTATAGGTATTATTCGTGTATTGGTCATTACCTTAGTCTTCGTTAGATTCATTTCCAATCCAACTTTCGCGCTCGCTTGTTGTAGAGATTCTATCATGGTTTGAGTCTCGTTAGCTGTCTCTGACAGCAGTATCAGGTCATCGGCAAACCTCAGATGACTGAGATAGGCGCCTTTTATGTAGAGTCCTGTTTTACTCCAAACCAACTTGTTCATGATGTTTTCAAGAATGGCTATGAAAATAGTAGGTGAGAGCGGATCTCCTTGTCTTACCCCTCTTTCTATGTGGAAGGCTGGGCCTAAGGATTCGAGCTTTATTCTTCCTTTGTTGTTATTGTATATACTTTTAATCACCTTTATGTATTGATCTGGCACCTCTTGTTCCTTTAAACTTTCCCATATACTTGAGTGTGTGACCGAGTCGAAGGCTTTTTGGTAGTCAATGATGAGATTTATTTAGTAATTATAGACCTATCTCGCTACTGCCCTCCATATCTAAAATACTAGAAAAAATTATTAACACTAGATTAATTAACTACCTGGAAACAAACAATCTCCTGTCGCCTACACAATTCGGCTTTAGACCTAAATTATCCACGGCTGACGCCATGCATACCCTAACTGATTATGTGACAGAGGAACTTGGAAAAGGCAATCAGACCTTAGGAATCTTTCTTGATCTAGCCAAAGCATTTGATACTGTCTCTATTCCTTTACTCCTAAGCAAATTGGAAACTTTAGGCATTAGAGGTACACAGTTTAAACTCTTTGCAGACTACCTTGATGATCGATATCAGTGTGTTAAAATAGACGATTTCACGAGTAACTTTGAAAGAAACACTGGATTTGGAGTACCTCAAGGAAGTATTATTGGTCCTACCCTGTTTTTAATTTACATTAATGACATGTGTAATTTAAATTTAGAACACGGCAGAATAATAGCATACGCCGACGACACAGCATTGATTTTTTCTGCCCAAACCAACAGCGAGCTTTACGAACATGCTCAGCAAGGTTTCAATTTAGTAAATAATTGGCTATATCGCAATTCACTAACATTAAATGCCGATAAAACAAAATATGTACACTTTTCTATGAGAAGGTCACATCACCCAGTCACTAACCCTCATATATACGCACACCGATGCGAAAACCCAGCAGTCAACACGTGCAACTGTTCTATTATTCTGAACACTAACAATATAAAATATCTAGGAATTATAGTCGACGACAAACTTTCCTTTACCCAACACATACAAAGTCTAGTCGGTAGAGTCCGTAAACTGATTTATGTTTTCAAAATACTGAGATCTATCGCAGACCCAAAATTAATCACACAAGTTTACTTATCCCTATGCCAATCAATCATTCAGTACTGCATCACATCTTGGGGGGGTGCTCTAAAAACAATTATATTACCTCTTGAACGAGCTCAGAGAGCCGTCCTAAAAGTTGCAAACTTTCATCCCTTCCGCTTTCCTACAACCCTGTTATATAAATCCTGCAACGTGTTGACTGCTCGGCAACTTTTTATAATGCACATAATGTTAAAACAGCACCGCATGCTCGCTTATAATGCTGACCTCAATTACAAGAGACGGAAAGATATAGTCTGCTTTTCAAATTCGACATCGAAGTATATTTATACAAATAGATTTTTTACTTTTCTAGGGCCGTTCCTGTATAATAGAATAAATGGATCAGTCGATATTTATAACTTAAATTATTATAACTGTAAACGAAAGTTACATACCTTTTTGTATGGCTTGTCTTACGAACAGACAGAGGAATTACTTGCGATTTGTAAATGATAATTACCATAGAATTAGCACAAAACTACATGTCTAAGTATTAGTAGAAACTATCTTTTATGTATCCACATAAGTTATTTTATTGTAAGATAAATATTACTTAATTAAGAGATTATAGGTAATAGTAACACGACTCCGCCTGAAGCACAGGTTTTTAACCTAGTTCAGGTATATTCTCAAATAGGACTACTGTATGTTTTTATATCTAAAACAATTGTAATACGTTAGTATCTTTCTTGAATAAATTATTATTATTATTATTATTATTAATGAAAGTTATGTAAAGGGGTCTCTGGAGCTCTTGGTATTTCTCTATAATTAACTCGATGGTGTGGATATGGTCGATAGTAGAGTACCCTTTTCTGAAGCCTGCTTGTTCTATAGGTTGTTTTGCTTCTATTATCGGACTTATTCTGTTATTTATAATCGATGAGAAAAGTTTATATATATTTGGTAACAAACTAATTGGTCTGTAATTGCTGATATTCTTTGGATCGCCCTTTTTATATATAAGTATGATATCTGCCTCAGACCATTCTATGGGTGTTTCCGATGTTAAAAGTATAGAATTAAACAATTCAGTTAATGGTTTTGCCAACATTTGGTGTGCATATTTTAGTGATTCGTTTGTGATGTTATCCGAAGCCGGGCTTTTTTCAAATTTCAATTTCTTAATTGAGTTTATTACTTCGGCTTCGTGGATTGGTTGTATAGAGTGGCAGTCTGCAATAGCTGTTTCAAGTTTGTTAGTGATAATTCGTGTTTAATCGAACAACCATACGTAGTAAAAAACATACAGACCAATTAAGAACCTCCTCCTTCTTTGAAGTCGGTTAAAATTAAACAAACATAATACAGCTAATTTTTAGATTCAGATTGGGAATTAGAGTTTCATCTAAATACTGTATCTTCAGCAGTATACTTTGGGAACGTAACATTTTTCCGTCTACGTTTTTTCTTTTAATCCCCGAGGAAAAGCTACTGAAGTTAAAATTACTTTGTTCTTAGCAAAGATCGAATATCTACTATCATTTTTCAATATTTAAGTTTAACAAATGCTTGGAGTTTTGCAAATGACTTTGACTACGTTTCAATCATCAATTTTATTTATCACTAGTGGCCCGCCCCGGCTTCGCCCGTGCAAAGCGGGGGTGGGTTATACTTAAAAACCTTCCCCTTGAATCACTCTATCTATTAAAAAAAACCGCTTCGAAATCCGTTGTGTAGTTTTAAAGATTTATGCATACATAGGGACGGACAGAAGAATGCGACTTTGTTTTATACTATGTAGTGATGCCACGCTGGATATCACCATCATGAAACTCAAACTCATATAGAACTTTATTTTCGTGGGTTTTATCACAAAACTCTTAGAAATCGTTGGTCTAGTTGTTAGATGTGCCACCTTTGGATCAACGGGTCCCGGGTTCGATTCCGGGGTCGGGCAAGTGTCTTTGTGTAAACCAGAGGCACTGGCTCGGAGTCTGGGTGTCATTTCTATCTATAATATGTATGTATTTACAAAAAAAAAATGTATATAAGTAGTTTATCATCCATCTCGATACCATAACACAAGCATTAAGTTGCTTAGCTTGGGACGAGATGGCGTTGTGTGAAATGTCCAAGGATATATTTATTTATTTATTTATTTAAAATTACCATGTCTCTGTCCCACGCTGGGTGGTAGTCTCAATACACTCCTATCGATCGTCATATCTACATTCACACCGTTCATACACATTTCTCTATTCTCATAATCCATCCATCTCTTTTGCTTTCCCACAACCCTTGCATCCAACCACTTTCATATTGAAACTACCATCGGTTGGGAATGCTGCTCTACAGACAAAAGTTGGCAAGAAACATTGTAGTTGTTTTTTTTTATTATAGGTCACCACATAGTCTTCTTTTAACGACTTTTTCTGAGCTTGACGCATCCAGCTGCAACCCGCAGTCTTCACAGATCCTCGCTCCATCTAGAGGAGGGGAATTCTATGTTCAGGAACTTGCCCGCTGGCAACATGATACTGGCAGAATAGTCACAATTAACGACTCTGTTATCTTAAGAAGCAAAAAAATCCGTCCGAATAACTGCACTACGGGCTTTGAATTGTTTATAAAGTCTTTATCCACGTAGTGATGGAATACAAAGTGTCACCATACCATTTGATCCAGAGCGTATCGTAAGGGCCAACAAGAACCTAATAAGCTGGCCGCAAAAGAAGGAAAATTTGATATGAAACCCTGTGCCATCCCATCGGACCAGCGGGCACAGTTGGCTTATTACCCTCCACGCAACTGGAGGAGGCCTGACTCACCAGAAGCCCATCTATGGGCTGAGTAACTACTCTAGGTTATAAAATCAATAGAAAACGTGTTTTTTCAAATGTGACATTCTAAAACAAAGGCACCTAAACAGCTTCCACAATGTCCAATATATTTATATCAAACCGTTATTATTTTTTTCTTATATGACAAAGAATTTAACCATAATAAATTCAATTTTCATATAAATCGATATCCCACGTCCAATCCGAAGTGTCAACCTATTCCAGAACTGAAAAAATAGATATAAATTTTGGACTTAAAGGTGTGTGTCCGGCCACTGCTAAGAGGGTCCTTCTTCACATGGAGGAAGAACGAGTGTCTTCATGCCAAAAAATAAATGAACGAGTAACTAAGTATGACTGTGCAGACACAGCGTCACTCATAACCATGGAAGCTGCAATTCAATAAAGGAAGAAGATATTCAAAGAGTCTAGGGGTTGGATGTACCTCAGGTGTGTAACTTATACTAATTATTGCTGTGTGAAGTTATAGCGATTTATAATAATAATTTCTCAATCTAGAAAGCTGTTTTTGTAAAAAAAATATTTATTGAAGTGCATAGTTTGGCTATGAAAACATAATGTTTTATTTATTTGTTAACACACGCTAACAACATATAACTACGTTATTATTTCATTACAATTAAATACATGAATCATTGCAGGTGTAAGCCTGATATCCATGTCAGTTACCTGCAATGATTATGATATCCTGATATGCATGCAAAATAAACAGGGTATTTTTTAAATCAAATGTACGAGTATAGAAATTTAACAAGAGTATAACAACAAAATGAAAAGCTGTTCCTTGATAGATGTATAAATGTCTCATCCTATTCGATAAATATAATCGACTGTTGCCAAGTTCGGAAACTCGCCTTATACGGCTGCATTAACATTATCTTGTTTATTCATATTTATTTGAAATCGATCAATCTTCGCTTTGTATTTCACGAACGGTCCGACGGAGAATATAAATCTTTTGTAGCAATATTCCCTGCTGAGCAGATATTATACATAGAGGTGCCAATGCCTTGATTGATCGTTGTGTGAGTCTGGCTAAAACATATTACGGCAGTCTGGTCACCATGTTTCACCAAAAACATAGATTGCTCTAGGCTAAGTCTAGGTGTCCGCATTCCATCCGGAGGATGTCGTAAGAGCCGACAAAAAGAAATGACAAATACCTAGCAGCAAGTGCAGAAAAACACATTACCCTCCATGTAACTGGAGGAGGCCCGACTCAGCAGTGGGTCTGGGTACCTATAAGTGGATAACGTTTTGATGTGAAGAATTACAACAATAAAAAATAATATCAACACAATAGTTTTTCGATTTACTGGTAACAAACCTCTAATTATCCAAACTATAACATTAAAGATTTATCAAATAACTTGCTAAAGTAACTTTATTTATGTATTTATCAAATTATTTTAAATTGGGTTACTATCGCTTTTCAACCTACTTTAAAAAAACGTGGGTTCATAATACCGCTTACATAATGCCGCTTTAATTAAATTTTTATATTTCTTAATGTTAGTGCAAACGACATGTTGACATGTGAAGCTGTGATTCAGAAAAATGACATTGTCTACCTCCTACTTCTACATAAACAATACATAGAGTTAATCAGAAAGAGAAGTTCTATGTATGTCTTCATATCGGATAGCTATACTTTGTTATACAACGGTACAAAAATATGTTTTGCATGTTACACATAATTTGTGTATCACAAGAATAATACAATTCTCCCGAGTCAATACTTACCGGCAAAGTAAATGTTTATTATTTTGTTTCGCATTTCGCGGAGAAACGACGCCGACTTTCCCTTTTCGGCTGAGTTATACGTGAAATTGCTTTTAAAAATGTTCATCGCTGTCACATTTCAGTGCCGGCTTAAGTACCGCTCTATGACTGCCCATTAAATATAGTGGGATTCTTTTTGTGGGCGGCATTGCGGGCCGCTTTATGTTGAAGGTGTAAATCGCTTGTTTTGAACCCAGATGGAGGTCGCGTGCTCACTTTGTCACCTGATATAATTGCTTCGTATTATTCATGGTGTGAGTACGAGAGATTGGAGTTGCGATTACGGCGAGCCTCGTGGCTTGTGCGTTTGTATTACTGACGTTTACTTAATATGCATTGTAGTCGCCTAAGATTTCTTGTATTTGATTCTTGTCTTTTACCACCACTCCATTCCATCCTGAAGGTCGTCATTCGATCGTCATTTCAGCCATAAGTGCTGGACATAGGCCTCACTCAAGAAGGGGGTTGCCATAATCGCTACGCTCGGTAGGTGGTTTGGCGACCGCAGTGTCTGTTGGTCGATTCAATAGAGTTTTGCTGCTGCCAACGTCTGTTGTCCCTAAGTCGCCTTCTACGACACCCACAGGAAGATATGGGGTGTGGTATTCTTACTCCGTTACCACACAGAAAGGTGTCGTAAGAACCGACAAAAGAAGATGACAAGATAAGGAAAACTTGATACGAAAGCCTGTGCCAAACTAGGCAGCGTGGCATATGAGGCTAATGCGCGTAGCCCACCATGTAATTGGGGGAGTCCCGACTCAGCAACGAGTCATTTGGGCGCTGAGTAGTATGTAGTTGTATTTAGATTCAATATCATAATTACGTAACGGAAGCATGGCGTTAACAGTAGAATGAACCCACGTATTTAATTTTTAACAAATTTGTGGAATAAAGCGATAATAGTAATAAGATTTTCAGTTTATATGTAAGTTAAATTGTGCAACCACTTTGAGAGCATAATTATAACTTAGTGTTTAGTCAGGGAGTAGATAGAAACAAGTTCAGAGATAAGTGTGTCTCTAATTTTGAAAACGTCCTTATGTAACGATAACTATTTACCACCTTTACATTTTCTATCTCACTCTCTACCTTATTCTCTGTCTTATTCTCTATCTCATTCTATATCTCATTATCTATCTCATTTACGCTCATATTACTTTTAAAAAGTAAAATACAATAGAGCCTTGGTCACCCAAGGCCAAGGCTAGCACCGAAGGTTGGTCTACAAATTTGCACTTCAAATGTAAGAAAGCAGAGAATTATTATACGGCTTCGCAACGGGCAGCCTCTCACCTGCTCCAATCACTGACAGACTTAGCATAACTTTGAAAGGTTTAATTTAAACTAGGAGCTTACGTGGTTTGTTTTTGTCGTGCATGCGGGCATCGGGGAGGGCTCTCGTTAATTACCAGGACAACCTCAACAAAGGGAGGCCAACGCAGCTTTGTCCCCAGTTTTATCTTAATTGCTTGAAGAAACTCGATATCGCTTGGCGACAAGATGCTTTTTATTCCTTCATCCGCTCCTCGGCGGCAAACAATGACGAAACTTTGAATTAGTTTTCGGTTTGATAACGATGCCAATGGCGTTTTTCTTTTTCTGTTATGAATTGATTTTTTAAAAGTACAGATAAGCTCAACCAGTTTCGGACTCGTAAACGGGTAGCCCCGTTGTTGGAGTCACGCATCTTCTTCTTGAAGCTAGGAGTAAGAACGTCTATTTTTTTATGATACCAGTGCCGGATTAAGCAAGCGCGGGGCCCGTAGCAAATTCTTTCAAAGAGCCCTTGATCTGCGATGGGTTCATAAGTATAAAGTGGTAAAAATACAATTCAATACTCAATACGTTTATTTGCTATCTATACGAGTTGGTTACAATTTTTGACGACACGGTTAGCGCAGTGGTTGAGTGGTCAGCTGCTGCGCAGCATGTGGCGGGTTCGATCCCCGCACGAAAGAAATATTTGTACGACCTACAAGTATTTGTTCCGGGTCTGGGTGTTTTCTATCTATATCATGTATGTATTTACCAAAAAAAATTTATATAAGTAGTTTATCATCCGTCTCGTTACCATAACACAAGCATTAAGTTGCTTAGCTTGGGACGAGATGGCGTTGTGTGAAATGTCCAATGATATATAAAAAAAATTGTGGGTAATTAATACATACCACATCTTAATAAGTTTCACTCAAAAAATTACGCTCAGCCAGAGATGAGTGGGTTAAAATATGCGGGGGCTCCTTTCGCGCGGGGGGCCCGTAGCAATTGCTACTCTTGCTACGTGGTTAATCCGGCACTGGATGATACTGGATTCGTTTTGGCCTAGCGTCAAGTTTCAATGGAAGTTCATCTTCAACATTTCAGCCAGTAAATGACCGACTACTGAGGCGGTCATATACCAAGAGAAATTAACCTACTGTGCCACGCTGGAAAGTCGGGTTGGCACATTAATTTTGTATCAAGTTTTCCTTCTCTTTCGGCTAGGTGATTTGCCTCCTTCTTGCGTTACTTTAGTAGCCTTCTACGACACTCTCAGGATAGTATGGGTTAGCGACATTGTGTATTCTAAAACCACCACACGGACAATGGATGAATGTAATTACATATTACAGCACCTGATGTCTTTCGTGCTTCGGAAGGCGCGTAAAGTCATTCGTCTCGGCTGCCTTTCTTACATCTATCAAACACGTAGCTTGTGTTAATGGACATTAGGTAAAACTAAGCCATACAGTGTGGATGGGTTACCCTACGAGTCCTAGTAGTAATCTAGGTCAGCTTAAACTGGTATGTACCGATACTATTGAAATTGCGTAAGGCAAGAACATATTTTTTTGTTTTTAATGTATACTCAGTAGTAGGTGTCTCCTAACTATAATATGTATGTATTTACAAAAAAAATGTATTTAAATGCTTGTGTTATGGTAACGAGATGGATGATAAACTATTCATCTCGTTACCATAACACAAGCATTAAGTTGCTTAGCTTGGGACGAGATGGCGTTGTGTGAAATGTCCAAGGATATTTATTTATTTATTTATTTGTCACTGTCACCAACCCACACCATCCTGAGGGTATCGTATGAGGCGACTAATGGAACACAAGAGGCAGACCACCTAGCCACAAGAGAAGGAAAACTTGATGCACAGCCTGTGCAAACCCGTCTTGCCCGCGTGGTACAGTAGGCTAAATTCCCTCCGTTTTGGAGGAGGCCCGACTCAGTAGTGGGTCTTAAATGGGCTGAAATGATGACTTATCTTTATTACTTACTAGTGGTCCGCCCCAGCTTCACCCGTGCAAAGCGGGGGTAGGTTATACATATAAACCTTCCTCTTGAATCACTCTATCTATTAAAAAAACCTCATCATCAAAATCAGTTGCGTAGTTTTAAAGATTTAAGCATACATAGGGACGGACAGACGACAGCGGCTTTGTTTTATACTATGTAGTGATAGTGAAGACTCAGCCCATAGCTGGCCCACTACTGAGTCGGGCATTCTCCATACATTCTCATTACATGGAGGGTAACTAGCCTACTGTGGCCAGACGGGTTGGCCCAGAGTTTCGTATCGAGTTTTCCTTCTCTTGCGGCTAGGTTTTCGACCTTGTCATTTCATTTTGTCGATACTGGCGACACCCTCAGGATGGAATATCGTCATCAGGGAACCCACCACCACGGTACTACACAGAAGAGAATTCCAGACGAGATTCAGATATCAACCGCGCGGGGCGCCACCATCACTTTTATTATTCGTTACATTTCCTTACAAAACGGACATGACACAACTTGTAATTTAACTTGTTGTTTAGAGTTTCATAACATCGTAAAAGAACCATATTTATTAACTTTTGCTTATGTACTATTACTATGTATATATTTACTTTTACTTGTAATAGTCTAAATCAAATTATTATACCTACGCCTAATATGCTACCGAAGAAGTTGTCATTTTAGTAAATTGTAGTAATATAACCTACCCATAGTTAAACCCTTCATCTAGTGTAAAAAAAAAATATGTAAAAATCTGACGTGTCAAAGAGTCTATAAAAGACCTATCACTACATAGTATAAAACAAAGTCGCATTCTTCTGTCCGTCCCTATGTATGCATAAATCTTTTAAACTACGCAACGGATTATGAAGCGGTTTTTTTTAATAGTTACAGTGATTCAAGGGGAAGGTTTATATGTATAACCCACCCCCGCTATGCACGGGCGAAGCCGGGGCGGGCCACTAGTTTACAATAAATGAGTGTGAGTTTGAGTTTGAATTTTGTCGACACACTTAAGAAGGCTGTGACAACACTATGTAATCCGTGGCCGTTTCAGACCATACATGACCCACTACTGGGCCGGGCCTCCTCCAATTTTATGGAGGGAAATTAGACTAATGTGCCACGCTGGCAATACGGGTTGGCACATGGTTCGTATCAAGTTTTCCTTCTCTTGGGGCTAGGTGATCGGCTCTTGCGTTCTTTTAGTCGCCTTTTACGACCCCCTAAAATAGTATGGGTTGGTGACATTGTGTATTCTAAATCCGTCAGCACACGGACCGTCCGTGGCTATATTCAATAATAACTAATCAAAGCCTCATGGTTTTAGTTACCGGCCTTTACAGTTAAGAACATCAACGGTTTAACGACAGCACAGTTATGACGACCGATATTTCGGGTCGGTCGTTGGGATTTTATAGCTCTCTCGATTTATTTTCCACTGACCGTTTGTGCCGCGGGATAACCGTCTGACTTTATGATACACTATTGTGTATGCGCTACCATTTTGCTGAAGATTTTTTCCCATTTTAATATAACGTTTCCAAATCGATCACACTTAAAATCTACAGACTAAAAATATTTTTTAAAGCATACTCATTACGGATAGCGACTTTACAAAGAGTTATAATTGACAGTTAAGTATCTAATACTATTATAATTTTCAGCCCCTTCATTACCTACTATAGAATTGGGCCTCCATCAGTTACATGGAGGGTAATTCGCCTACTGTGCCACACTGATCTGACGGGCTGGCACAGGGTTTTGTATCTAATTTTTCATCACTTGCGGCTAGATTATCGGCCTTGTCATTACATTTGTCGACTCATACGACACCCTCAGAATAGAATGGAGTGGTGACACTATGTATTCTAAATCCGTCACCACATGGGCCAGCATCTAATAAACTTACAGTAATTTGAAAGAAATCCACAAAATAGTTATTATTGTGACCTTTCTTGCGAGATTTGTGAAAGCAATAAGAAGACGTTAAGAAAATTTTGGATGGGTGTCCATTGTTAATATCGGATCTCCTCCGTGCTTCGGAAGGCACTTACAGCCGTGGGATCCAGCTGTCATTAAATTTTAGGCGCAAAAGGGGTGATCATACTACCAGACGAGGTGACATGTCTGGCATGGGCCCGCGGCGCTTATCCCCCTATAACTGTAGTCGGGGATTTCTGCACTGTGCGAATTGCTCTATAAACTTCGCTATCGCGGTGTAGGACTTTTGGGAGTTCTCTCTTTTGAAAGTGATATTTCTTGATGTTGCTTGTTCCGATTTTTCGGGTAAATTGTGTAAAGTACCTTGAGTCTACCTAACCCCGCTAATTGGTGAACAAGCGACCCTGTATTTACCTATAGCTTCCACGGGGCACAATGTAATATCAGGACGCATATTAGGTGAGAGGAGGAGGATCGGAGGAGGTCAGATATTAGGCCAAGTGATATAAGTTTTGTGAACAGCAAGGGGACAGTTAAAATTTGGTCACTTAGTTGTATTCAAGTCATTAAGATATTCTAAATCGCAACGAATTGTTCTGTCAATTGAAATTAAACACTTTTTAACGGATTTATCGCAATTCCCGACGTTTCGAATGCTTTGCAGCAGTCGTGGTTGCGGGAGAGACTAGATGACAGTTGTCTTCAAAAGTACAAAGAAACAGTTAAAATCTACCGCCTATAATTTTGTTTTATTGATAACATTCCATGTGCACGCAGAAATCGCTCGCGGATGTAATGATTTTCCTTGGCAAGGATTTGAGGTCTAACAAAGTGAATGTAGTGGTTGGTCTTGTTGGATGTGTGCTCACAAACTGCACCAAGATAAATCCTTTGGCGCCTTTAATAATATATCTCATTGGCGAAATAATTTGTACGTAGCATTTAGAAAATGTCATATATTGTACACTGTATGTGTGAGCAATGACGCAATGAAGACCTTTATTAGCGAATTTCTTTTTTGATTGGCCATGTCAATGTCTATTCGTCATTCATTGCGTAAACTTGTAGCGTGTTTCTCTCATCTTGCGAACTTGCTCTCACTATGCTGTTTAGTGCTTTTTGTAAACAAGACCAATAATTTAAAAAAAAAGCAACTACAGAGTTTCTTGCCGGCTCTTCTCTGTAGAGCAGCCTTCCGAACCGGTGGTAGTTTCGGCATGAATGTGAGTGAACGCAGGGATTGTGAGCGATCAGGGGAGATGGAGGGATTGTAGGAGTGAGGAGTTGTGTGTGAAAGGTGTGAATGTAGGTATGACGACTGATAGATGTGTGTGGAGACTACCACCTAGTGTGGGACAGGGGCCGTAAGATGATAATGGTGTTTATAAATATGACGATTTATAAGAGTTTTGTGATGAAACCTACGTAAATAAACTTCCTTTTGAGTTTTCTTGAGTTTGTGTAATAATCGCGAAAACCTAAGAAATCATTTTGTTCTGTAAATTTCGCGATGTACAATTTTAGTAGCTATAGGACATACTGTTGATGCCCGTAATACGAACAACACTTTACCCACATTGAGCCTTCGCCATTAGATTTTTTATTGCTGTTTTCCCGCATGTCATTCAATAAACACAAAGGAAGACACTTGCCCAACCCTGGAATCAAAGGAAGGACCCGTAGTCTAAAGGCGCAAATCCTATAATAGTACCGAGACCAAAAACTAAGTGATTTTATATCCAGATGTCCTTGAGGCTAGATTGTCTGTCTTTCTAAATTCACGTCTCTTAAGGCAACCTCGACGATTTGGTGACATCGTATTGTTAAAGACAACTCCTCTGCACCTGTCTTGTGGGAACGATTAACACACATTATATTTCACGAATATGTGTGACATTCAAACGCAACGCAAGTATCTCTGGCAATGCACCAGTAGCAATATCTGCAATAGCATCAGGCAGCCGTACGGAAATTAAGGAGACGCTCCCAAGCCCTAAAAAACAAGACGTAATTTAAACCAAACGAACAAGTCAGCATCACCATTGCAACGAAAAGAAGTTTACAGCTGGACACAGGCCTCGCCCAAGGATTTCCACGAATCCGGTCCGGAACGCGGCACCAACCGAGAAAACCTGGAAAAAGGAACTCTAAAATGACTAACTAGTTTCGTTTGGTCCCAAAAGGCGCTCACATTAAATATAACTTTATAATAAAAATATATTATAAACTATAAGTCTTGATTCCAGTGAGCCGACCAACCCCAAACAGCGGCATCTGTTTACAAGCATAACGCTACATGCCATCGATGTCATCAACCATATCATAGGAAGTGGTGGTGGATAGTGAGTGACCACGTCTCTATACTATATGCTATCACTGATAACACACATAGATACAAAAAAGTGACACTCATGAATTCTGGCGCAAAATATAAACACCCCAATACCGGACCTATTGATATCGACACGTCAAACAAGGTTGGCAAACAATGAGCAAATGTTATTCCATCTACTTAGTTTAAATCAGTAAAACCACTGTTGAAAGGCATCATGAATAAATTATTTTATTATTTATTCTCGAAGCGACGGCTCTTGTTCGGGAAATTCTGCGACGGAGCTGTGTCAATTTGTGGGTTTTGAATTTGAAAGCAAAATATCTATCCGCTGCCGCTACAACTTCCAGTGGAGGAGTTTTGTAAAGTTTCAGTACATTGTGAATGGCAATTTATTTTCATTATAGTTGCTTTCTGTTTTAGTAGCTTCTCATTTAGTTAACGTTGGTTTACTGCTGGAACTTTTAGGAGTGGTATTATACACTATTTATTATATTTCCCCAATTTAATTTGGACCACCGGACTAGCTTTTTGGCTCACTACCAGTGCTCACAGTGAGTGATTGCCCATCTCGCCGGCCCACCGGTAATTATAAGGTTAGACAGGCTCTCAATTTACATGTAACGACTGCCATAGATGATAGTGGTAGACCAGCTTGCTACATAGGTACTTTACACAATTTACCCGAAAAATCGGAACAAGCAACATCAAGAAATATCACTTTCAAAAGAGAGAACTCCCAAAAGTCCTACACCGCGATAGCGAAGTTTATAGAGCAATTCGCACAGTGCAGAAATCCCCGACTACAGTTATAGGGGGATAAGCGCCGCGGGCCCATGCCAGACATGTCACCTCGTCTGGTAGTATGATCATCCCTTTTGCGCCTAAAATTTAATGACAGCTGGATCCCACGGCTGTAAGTGCCTTCCGAAGCACGGAGGAGATCCGATATTAACAATGGACACCCATCCAAAATTTGTCGGGTGTCGTATGAGTCGACAAATGTAATGACAAGGCCGATAATCTAGCCGCAAGTGATGAAAAATTAGATACAAAACCCTGTGCCAGCCACACCGGTGGGCCGGCGAGATGGGCAATCACTCACTGTGAGCACTGGTAGTGAGCCAAAAAGCTAGTCCGGTGGTCCAAATTAAATTGGGGAAATATAATAAATAGTGTATAATACCACTCCTAAAAGTTCCAGCAGTAAACCAACGTTAACTAAATGAGAAGCTACTAAAACAGAAAGCAACTATAATGAAAATAAATTGCCATTCACAATGTACTGAAACTTTACAAAACTCCTCCACTGGAAGTTGTAGCGGCAGCGGATAGATATTTTGCTTTCAAATTCAAAACCCACAAATTGACACAGCTCCGTCGCAGAATTTCCCGAACAAGAGCCGTCGCTTCGAGAATAAATAATAAAATAATTTATTCATGATGCCTTTCAACAGTGGTTTTACTGATTTAAACTAAGTAGATGGAATAACATTTGCTCATTGTTTGCCAACCTTGTTTGACGTGTCGATATCAATAGGTCCGGTATTGGGGTGTTTATATTTTGCGCCAGAATTCATGAGTGTCACTTTTTTGTATCTATGTGTGTTATCAGTGATAGCATATAGTATAGAGACGTGGTCACTCACTATCCACCACCACTTCCTATGATATGGTTGATGACATCGATGGCATGTAGCGTTATGCTTGTAAACAGATGCCGCTGTTTGGGGTTGGTCGGCTCACTGGAATCAAGACTTATAGTTTATAATATATTTTTATTATAAAGTTATATTTAATGTGAGCGCCTTTTGGGACCAAACGAAACTAGTTAGTCATTTTAGAGTTCCTTTTTCCAGGTTTTCTCGGTTGGTGCCGCGTTCCGGACCGGATTCGTGGAAATCCTTGGGCGAGGCCTGTGTCCAGCTGTAAACTTCTTTTCGTTGCAATGGTGATGCTGACTTGTTCGTTTGGTTTAAATTACGTCTTGTTTTTTAGGGCTTGGGAGCGTCTCCTTAATTTCCGTACGGCTGCCTGATGCTATTGCAGATATTGCTACTGGTGCATTGCCAGAGATACTTGCGTTGCGTTTGAATGTCACACATATTCGTGAAATATAATGTGTGTTAATCGTTCCCACAAGACAGGTGCAGAGGAGTTGTCTTTAACAATACGATGTCACCAAATCGTCGAGGTTGCCTTAAGAGACGTGAATTTAGAAAGACAGACAATCTAGCCTCAAGGACATCTGGATATAAAATCACTTAGTTTTTGGTCTCGGTACTATTATAGGATTTGCGCCTTTAGACTACGGGTCCTTCCTTTGATTCCAGGGTTGGGCAAGTGTCTTCCTTTGTGTTTATTGAATGACATGCGGGAAAACAGCAATAAAAAATCTAATGGCGAAGGCTCAATGTGGGTAAAGTGTTGTTCGTATTACGGGCATCAACAGTATGTCCTATAGCTACTAAAATTGTACATCGCGAAATTTACAGAACAAAATGATTTCTTAGGTTTTCGCGATTATTACACAAACTCAAGAAAACTCAAAAGGAAGTTTATTTACGTAGGTTTCATCACAAAACTCTTATAAATCGTCATATTTATAAACACCATTATCATCTTACGGCCCCTGTCCCACACTAGGTGGTAGATTTATCTTGGTGCAGTTTGTGAGCACACATCCAACAAGACCAACCACTACATTCACTTTGTTAGACCTCAAATCCTTGCCAAGGAAAATCATTACATCCGCGAGCGATTTCTGCGTGCACATGGAATGTTATCAATAAAACAAAATTATAGGCGGTAGATTTTAACTGTTTCTTTGTACTTTTGAAGACAACTGTCATCTAGTCTCTCCCGCGACCACGACTGCTGCAAAGCATTCGAAACGTCGGGAATTGCGATAAATCCGTTAAAAAGTGTTTAATTTCAATTGACAGAACAATTCGTTGCGATTTAGAATATCTTAATGACTTGAATACAACTAAGTGACCAAATTTTAACTGTCCCCTTGCTGTTCACAAAACTTATATCACTTGGCCTAATATCTGACCTCCTCCGATCCTCCTCCTCTCACCTAATATGCGTCCTGATATTACATTGTGCCCCGTGGAAGCTATAGGTAAATACAGGGTCGCTTGTTCACCAATTAGCGGGGTTAGGTAGACTCACTGAATAACTTCGCAGCGATTCCCGCTCAACAATTCACGTTCTAATTTGGATATTTTTATTGTAATTCACTTTTTTTTATTCTGCAAGTTCGGCAATGCCCGGTTCAAGTGGATTCAACCTGAATTTAATGACAAAAAATAATTTTGAAGACATCGCTATAAATACGCGAACTTTAAAAAAATACCTATTTATATAAATTTGTAAACATGAATGCTATCACAATTATTAATTAATTTTGTTAATTACGTCCCACGCACTTTGCGTGTCCGTTATGAAATAATAAGAAAAAAAACATTAAATTATTTACGTTGGAAGTCAGTTTGTAAAAGCAAACGACCCTTTCCTTTTTATAATACAAATAAAATACGACATTGAAATTAAACACTTCTTTATTGGTATTAAATATTCCGTGTGGTGACGGATTTAGAGTACAAAAACCCCCTTTCAACCCTCCATTCATCCATACATAGGTTAATTACCCTCCATACATTTGGAAGAGGCCCGCTCAGCAGTGGGTTTTTTATTAAGTGGTTGTAGTAATTAGTAACGGAATTACCGCGTGTATTTGTGTGTACAATATTTAATTCCCCCTTTTTGGGAGTACGACGCCGCAAAGCATTTAAAACGTCGGGAATTAAATAATTTAAAATACACACGTTAAATCCCTTACCAAGTATTTAATTTCAATGTGTAATTATCGCGAAAACCTAAGACATCATTAAAATATGAAAGTTAAAAAGCTTTAGAGGTTTTTGCCCGGTCTTTTGTCTACCTAAAACAGATTCAAGTCAAATTTGTGTTAATAACGGAACCAAATACTCTGAAAATTCGATATAACCAACACATTATTTTGACGATTTTCAAATGTATTAAACTTTTAGCGAAAAAGGCTCGGGGTCAGAATAAAATATCAACAAGTTGAGTCTTGGGCGAGGAACGATGCAAAGTAATTTAATGAACCAACTCGCTGTTTCTGCATCCGTAATACATTATGTAAGATTCCATTTATATTGAGCTACTTTATTTTATTCACAAGAAAAAGACCACTATCAATATATTATAATTACTCTATTTATGTGGGAAAAAATTAATTAGCATGGAAGAACCACTCAAGTACCCAAATAACTCGGGAGTGGGCTTCATGTGGCACACTCTCACATAACGCGGGTAACCCCAAAGGAGTGGGTACCCATGATGGGTTTTCCCTTACACAAAAACTTTTTTTTTTTATTTCGTACTAGCGACCCACCCTGCTTCGCACGGGTGCAATTATGTATTATACATATAAACATTCCACTTGAATCACTCCGTCTATTAAAAAAACCCGCTTCAAAATCCGTTGCGTAGTTTTAAAGATATAAGCATACTTAAGGATGGCCGCGACTTTGTTTTATACTATGTAGTGATTAGTGCTCCAGCCTGACTGATGATTACCCGCTATGGTCTACCCCTTTTTATTCCCTTCTGAAGAGAAGAGCCCAGCTCATAAATGAACCACTGCTGGGTTTATCTTTCAAACTCTCTCGTTCGATATCAATACCGTATAATAGGGAGATATTCGTACAGTTACTTTTACAATTATAAATTAATGATGTCTCAGGTCTTCGTGTCCGTGCGTGTGTTTTGTGCCAACCCATCTGGCCAGTGGCGAATTACCCTCCACGTAATCGGTGGAGGCCGGACTTGATCTAATCTAACCGGTGTTTACGACTTAAGAAACGCAGTTTAAACGTTAGGAATAAATATGGTAAAATACTCGCGATAAATCCCTTAAAAAGTGTTTAATTTAGATTCATAAGACTAGTTTCAAGAACTATTTTTGATTTAAGGTAAAAACTAAGAGACATTTATAAGCATGTTGCTATAAGTGCAGAATAACTTAACTTTTTGCGTAGATTGATGTGTAGGTTGACGCGGATCGATAAAGAGAGTAATGAATATATTAGAGGAAGTATGAAGGTAGCACCAATGAAGGGAAAATCCTCAGTAAAATGAAGCATTGAAATAAATAAATGAAAGATGACTATAGTTCCGCTTGTGATGAGAAGAGGAAATGCCGACAACAGGAAATGATAAGGTCGAACGAATAATCACTATCACTACATATTATAAAACAAAGTCGCTGTCGTCTGTCCGTCCCTATGTATGCTTAAATCTTTAAAACTACGCAACGGATTTTAAAGCGGTTTTGTTAATAGATAGAGTGATTCAAGAGGAAGGTTTATATTAATAACACATCCATAATAATTGTAGAGGAACACGGATAAATTTAGTTGTTCATCATTGCACTCGTGCGAAGCCGGGGCGAGTCGCTAGTGTGAAGATAATGATGAATGATAACAGAAAATATGATAAAAAGAGTGTCCATGGAGTTTCTTGCCTGTTCTTCTCCACAGGATCTACTTTTTGGAACATGCAACTAGATTCCTAACTTTACTTTCGACTTTTCAAAAACACCAGTAAATAGGTTCAATTGAAATAAATGATTTGAATTTGAGTTTGAATAGAACTGGTTTAACAACCAGTACTATTGACGAGTTTCACTAATCGGCAACCATGTTGCAAAGTGAAACGTTATTAAAAATACGCCGTAAGTTGCAACTCAAGCGGGAACCGACACGAAATAATTTAATGAGTCGACCCGCTAATTGTCGGTGCTCTGTTTGCATGAAGTAAAGCTTTAGCACTCATTTTCTTATCGAACTATGCAAAATGTTGCAAATAAGTGTTATTATTTGCAACATTTTGCATAGTTCGCAATGTACGGAGTATGGATGTATTACGTGTGGTGACGGATGTAGAATACGTAGTATCTCCACCCCATTCCATCCTGAGGGTGTTGTAAGAGCCGACAAAGGAAATGACAAGGCTGAAAACTTGATACGAAACCCCGGTGCCATCTATAAATAAGTGTTCACGCGGGTGTTAGCTGATATTACATAAAACCAGCCAACTATCCCTTCTCCAAAATCCCTTCACGACAAGGATCCCATCAAAACCATTGCAATGGAAATCGGCGATATGACAAATTTATACGGCCATTCGACACTCTAGAACATGGCTCTGCCTGCATAATCAACGGGGCGGACCCTTTTAGTATGTGAAGTGTTTCATATTGAATAAAATTTGCATGCGGCGCCAAGTTAGGGCCGAACACTAAACCATGTCGGGACATTAAGGCGGACGACCTACGACCTCTGTTAGCGATTTGGAAGTCAGCCAGCGGGCCACGTAAATTTCGTTTCCAGAGTTCATATTAGGGTCGGGGTTAAAAAGTTATTATGAGCCGTGTTACAGAGTGTTATAATTATGAGGTGAACTTTTTGGTTATACTGTTAACACCTACACCCTGTGGTATTTGTAATGATAGGGAGAAAAGTCTACCGGCATGGAAGTTGGGGGTTTCTTTACTATCACTATCACTACATAGTATAAAACAACTACATAGTATAAAACAAAGTCACTGTTGTCTGTCCGTCCCTATGTATGCTTAAATCTTTAAAACTACGCATCCGATTGTGAAGCGGGTTTTTTTAATAGATAGAGTGATTCAAGAGGAAGGCTTATATGTATAATACATGCATAATATTGTAGAGAAACACTGATAAATTTAGATGTTCATCATTGCACCCGTGCGAAGCCGGGGCGGGTCGCTAGTTTTATATAAAGCAATATGTAAGAAATGTATTTACGCGTAATCCACTAACTTAAATGGCACTCAGACTCAAGCAAGTGCAAAGCAAAGAGCAACTGGTATCTGGTTTACACAAAGACGCTTCGGCCTGACACCGGAATCGAACCGCAGACCTATGATATATAAAGACGGCACATCCAACTTCTAGACCAACAAGGCACTATCAGGTAGAGAAAAACTATAAAATTTTAATCAAAAGTCAACAAGTTTTATTACTGCGACTAATCGTTTCTTAAGAAGTAAGTACTGTACAGTGAAGAGCCGGCATGAAATTGTTCTCTTAAAACTCGTTTAATCCCGTGGGAGTAAAATAAGTCAATGCTACGTTATTAGAAAAATGAGGTCTGTCTTAGTACTGAGAATTTAAAAAAAATTGTTTTACTTTAAAAAAAATGTTTAAAAAAAACTTCTAATATGATGATGATAAAATCCAACTCATTACTGATGTTCACTGCAGCACAATTTCCCCCGGGGCAATAACATCTCGGAATAGCATTAGGAATGCACAATATTCTAGATCTACTCATATTGACAAGCAATATAGTTTATTCGTAATTTGTACTACTCTACAACTGAATTCTCTCCAAACCAGCCATTTCTCGTTCCAGAAACGGATATGTTGGCAAACATCCTACGATTGTTATATGTGTTAAATTTCTCCTCCTCAGTTCTGCAAGCCTGGTACCAATCTCATATACTTTTAATTAATTCCTTGCTATACTAACCGTAGTCCGCCTGGTGACGGATTTAGAATACATTGTGTCACCAGACCATTCTATCCTGAGGGCATCGTAAGAGCCTACAAAAGGAATTGAGAAGGCCGATAACCTAGCCGCAAGAGAAGGAAAACTTGAAACGAAACCCTGTGCCAACCCGTCCCTCCCTGTGATGGGAGGAGGACCGACTCAGCACGGGGTCATTTGTGGGATGTGTAGTAGTGTCTCTTTAGATATGTCTCAGTAGTTGCTCCGCATAATACTGGAGGACCAGCTGGTCCTAATGAAATGGCAGAAAAATCGATATTAGGTATATTACCAGTCCAGATATATCTACGTGTAAGATTATCTTTGATTGAGAATAGAAATTTCAATTAAAACTGTATCAGTCGATTTAAAGCATTTTTATTCGTAACCTGGCAAAATAAACTTTGACGAAATCGAATCCATTCACTTTAAAACGATTGGTATTTTTGAAGATCGCAATGCGAGAGTTCATTTAACTTTTCGTCAAATCTAGAATTTACTTTCCATCAGATCCAATCTAAATTCGATCATTTTTTTAGTAGCCCCCGTCAATCTCTTAGATGGCTCCAGACAATAATTCTGAAAGGAGAAATAGGCTTAGTTCCGGCAAATGTATAAAGACGAACGTCCAACGCCAGCTAAAATAAGTTTGTTTAGTTTAGTTGGCAATGGTGGAGCCAGTTTTTCATACATTCACCGTTGGTGGACGCACATGTATAAATAACTTACTCAACTATGCAAGCTAAACTAAACTAACTTATTTTAGCTGGCGGTGGACCTTCGGCTTAAGAGTCTACTTGAGTGATGGCGTACCACTAACTTCGCTTTATCTTAGCTACTTAACGAATTATCATTGTTAAAGTTTTTTTTAATAAAGAAATCGGATGGTAAGTTATCACCGCCGCCTTTGCACCTGCAACATCAGAGAAACCGCCAGTGCGTTGCCGGCCGTTAAGAAAATAATAGGCTGGAGGGTTGAAGTCTTGTTTTGATTCGTCCAGCACTTTGTTCCAAGAGTGTCGAAAGAGGTGACTGAAAGAACACAGCCTAAAAAGCAGGAAAATCCTTTACTACTAGTCAGCTCATACATGATCCACTCTTGACCCACGCTGGTCAGATAGGTAGGCACAGGGTTTCGTATCAAGTTTTCCTTATCTTGCGGCTAGGATACCGGCCTTGAAATTTCCTTTCATCGGCCCTTAGGGCAGAATGGGATGGTGAC
Organism: Clostera curtula; assembly: GCA_905475355.2. Lineage (NCBI taxonomy): Eukaryota > Metazoa > Arthropoda > Insecta > Lepidoptera > Notodontidae > Clostera > Clostera curtula. Next base: position 1,023,165 of record FR997802.1, read on the forward strand.
ACTATGTATTCTAAATCTTAACTTTCAAGAAACTCAGAGAGCATGTTATTTTTTCTTGCGGTCCTATTTCGTATATTTACAGTAACATAAATAAAGTATATTGACACTGAACAGCTTAATCCCAGGCTTGGTCATTTACATAATCAAAAATGCGGTAGTAAGCTTTTTTGTAAAGCATTATCTTGACCGTCTTTTTAAAGGCATTGACGGGTAATTCTCAAATATGCATGGGCAGTTTGCTGTAAAAGACATTGACTCGTGAAAGAGTTTCTTAATCTGTGGAGACGATTACAATAGGCCTTTTTATAGTATGCATAGCGCAGGCGCGAATGCCATGTCAAAAACGTAGCAGTATGACAGTTTCGGGCACTTTTCATAACTATGGCTGTGCAACAAGCATTATCGCACATCACATTTTTAAAAGTGCCCGAAAATCATGGCGGAAGTTCGGGCATGCGCACAAATTATTTCATTTTATTCAACTATTACAAGGACTATGGACAGCAAGATTATTCTTGTTCCGTGTATTTACGAGGGTGAATCAAAAAATTCTTGGAATCAATATTAAAAAATGCAAAGATTTAAATAATAATATTTTATTTTTCTACATAATCTCCCTCCAATGCAATGCATTTAGAATAACGCGTTTCTAACTTCCTTATTCCTTGTGAAAAAAAATTATTTTCTTGACTCTCGAAAAAGTCCTCTACGGCAGCTATAACCGCGTCATTATCGTGAAATTTTGTTCCACGAATTTCCTCTTTTAATTTTGGAAATAAGTGAAAATCACTTGGGGCTAAGTCCGGAGAATATGGTGGGTGGTCAAGGAGATTGAAGCCAGCACAGCGGATTGCGTTGAGCGCAACTTCCGATCGATGGGCAGGAGCGTTATCTTGAAGGAACAACACGCCCAACGACAGTTTTCCACGACGTTTTTCTTTAATCGCTTCACGCACTTTCGGGATTAAATTTGCATAATAGGGTCCAGTTATCGTCTGGCCTTTTGGCATGTAATCAATAAAAAGGATTCCTTCACTATCCCAGAACACAGAGGCCATAACTTTGCCAGCGGAAGGAGCAACTCGAAATTTCTTAATGGATGGAGAGGATGGTCGTTTCCAAGACATGCTTTGTCTTTTAGTTTCAGGATCAAAATGGTGGACCCACGTTTCATCCATGGTGACAAGACGACGGCAAAAATTATCCGAATCACGCTGGAACATTTCGAGATTACGCTTGGAAATTTCCAAACGTCGCTTTTTGTTTTCGTCGGTTAACATTCGTGGCACCCATCTTGCAGACACTTTTTTGAACCCCAGTGAATCAATTAAAATGGATTGAACGCTACCAAAAGATATCTTTAGGATCTCAGCTATATGTTTTATAGTCATTCTTCTGTCTTCCAAAACCAGATTCTCAACCTTTTTGACATTTTCTTCTGTAACGGAGGTTGAAGGCCGCCCAGAACGCGGGTCATCTTTACAGCTTGATCTACCTCTTTTAAATTCAGCCACCCAGTACGCAACCGTAGAATAGGGTACAGCATCACCCCCTAATGTCTGCTGAATGTCCAAAAAAATTTCCTTCGTAGACATTTTTTTCAAACTGAGATATTTTATCACCGCACGTAACTCACTTTTATCCATAATTTTGACTTTTTAGCAACTCGTTGCACAAAAAAATTTATTACATGCGAACGAACTGACAAAAACAAGTGACAGTCTGCATAAATATAGTGTGATAGACACTCTTTAATTTGAATATCGAACTTGATCCAAAAAGGTTTCATATATATGCACTTCTAAGAACTTTTTGATTCACCTTGGTATATTGTGTCAATGTAAAGTCAGTGTCAATGTCCTGCTATGCGTTCAAACAAGGATCGATATCTTATATCTTTAGATCAATACGTGTAGCAACAACTTTACACCTTTTGACGAAAATTGCGCTGACAGAGGAGTTTGAGATGTCCCACATTTATAGTGCTTATATTTTTTCGAAATTATGTTCTAAAATGCATTAAATAAATAAAAAACATCATTACACATACTAACATGTATTTGACACACACACGCATATTATACTCTTTTGTTGATTGTTATATTGAATTGTCTGTGGTCAAATTGAGAATAGAACTATAATATACTATGTCGAATTTCGTACTACTGGGCGACCACTATATTTACGGAGACCACAAAGCATAATACAAACCTTCGACGTAACAATTTTCATTTTAATAAAACATCACTGACTTAGTTTTTCTTTGTGCAAAATACGCGTCCGTTGCTCGACTACGGAATGCTGAAACAGAATTTGTAATAAACGATTTATCGAGAAAATCAGCGGAGGTCCCCGGAGATGCGGGAATTAAGAACTGTACTAATGAGATGTTGATTGCAGCCAGTGCCGGTTCGTTTGTCGTCTATTTTTGATTGCTTTCATAAAGAGGAATGGTTAAGTTTACAGTTACTCATATATTAGATGCAACTTTGATCGCGAGGTGTGTTGGGCTTAACTTTTATTGCAACCGTATTTTAAGGTAATCGTTGTTTAGAGACAGTAGCTTAATTTTTGTTAGTTGTTTCGCATATTATCTATTAGCTGCTTTGGTTAAGCACACACTTGTGGGATGACTGGTATTATCAGTTAGACCGGCTATTAGTTTTCATGCTACAGACCACCGGTATCAACAGCTATCAATGTTAGCATAGCAGCCAAGATCGATGAATTACGTGTGAATCATTTTACCCCATAAATGAGAACCTGCAAACTACCTGAAACAAGCCTGCAGTGCCAAGCTGGCAAGACATATGGCACAGGTTTGTGTCAATTGGTCTTGTTATTATTATGGCCTTTAGTCGGTTCTACGTCACCCTCAAGATGGTGTGGGTTTGTGACATTGTGTAATCTAGCTCTGTCTCTACACTAACACGTTTCCACGTATGTATTGCTTATTAATACTTGAATTTGTGATTTTTATTACTTAACACGTTCACTGCGGATCACACAGAATCGGCCCGCCACGGTGCTTACCGCCTGTGCGTACGGTAAAAACTACATCTTGCTCGCTGGTGCGGAACGATTATCTTAGGTATTTGTAGGAGTTAAATAAAATAAATAAAATAAAATAAAATAGCCTTTATTGCTGCTTTTTTTTTTTTTTTTCCATTATACTTAGTATGTACATGCCTATCTACTAAACACTTAATTCATTTAATCTATGCTATTATATAAACTATCGGCAACTGGATGTTTGTTTAAGACAGCTTGTCTGTCGACAAAGGCCTCCTCTAAAGATTTCCACATATTCCTGTCTCTTGCTAAGACAAATCAAAAGATGGGAAGATGACCTCAAAAAAGTGGCTGGTCCGGTATGGACCCGTTTAGCAAGAGACAGGAATATGTGGAAATCTTGTAGGAGTTAGACAGAGACAAATATAGATTTCGGCTCGTGGTGTCAAATGTAGATATTTGGCATTAAAACATCGTGGCGGGCTCTTTTCGACCACCATCGCACTGACGGTAAAAAACATCGCTCCTTGCGGCGGCGGGCCTATTGTGGTATATGACCGGTGCCGACCTGACTCCACAAGGACGCAACGCACGCGTTGCAACGCAAATGTAAAAGAAAAATAACCTAAGAGTGTCCATGGAGTTTCTTGCCTGTTCTTCTCCATAGGATCTACTTTTTGGAACATGCAACTAGATTCCTAACTTCACTTTTGACTTTTCAAAAACACCAGTAAATAGGTTCAATTGAAATAAATGATTTGAGTTTGAGTTTGAACCCTGTATAGTGAAACAAGTGTGTGAAAAAAACAGCAAATTAGAAGAAAATGAGAAACAGGAAGAAACCCTAAATAAGGAAGAAGCAGAGAGACAGAAGCAGAGAGAGAGGAAAAAGCAGAGATAGAGGAAAAAGCAGAGAGGGTGAAACAAGCAGATGTAGAGGAAGAAGCCGAGAGAGTCGAACAAGTAGAAATAGAGGAAGAAGCAGAGGGAGAGGAAGAAACAGAAAATAAGGAGGAGGAAGATGTAGAAGAGAGTAATGAAGAGGAGGAAAGTAGTGACGCAATCGGTGACGATGGACTTGACGATAACGACAGTGATGAATACTCTCCTAGTGAAGTTGTATGGTTGAAGTAGCGTGGTTATTATGCCGATTCCCCCAAGATCTGTAATGGATTTTATTGGGGAGACCCGTGCCCAGCAATGGGACATAATATGAGTTGTTGTGATGTTTCATCATTAATTATATTTGTTGTTAACTGTAAATTACACATATTCACATACTTTACTGCTGAGTGGGGCATGAAACCATGAACACATGCGGGAAATCACACGCAATTAACAAAAGCTTTACTTTTCAGAAAATCAGGGACAAATCAAAAGTAGTGGACATGTCCTCGAAAAAGGTCCAAAGAGAAGAAATTGTGCGCGGTGTTATGAAAAGCTGCGTCTAACTTTAAATTGCAAGGAAGCGAAAAAGAAAGTTAAGCAAATTAAAACATATTGCAACAAATGCAATCAATCTCTTTGCGTGCAGTGCTATAAAGAAAGACACATATAAGTTCACTGTTTTTGTCTGGCTCATGTGATTCGCTTAATACATACTTTTTATTTCTTTTACAATAATTCTGTTTTATTTTCGATAACCCAAATATTTTTGTCTGTCCCATCACTATGAAAAATACTTTCTAGTACGATATCGGTCGTTTCCAACCTGACATTTTCCTTGGTTGATTTCTCATTTCCTGGTATTCAGATTCAGGGGCGAAGCGAATGTAAACAAATGGGGTTAATGATCATTTTAGCAGTATAAAAAAAATTATTATACACCACATATTCGCAAAGTTATAGCTCTTTAATCTTTCCTCGCGGTGTCAGGTCAAAAAGAATTGATACGCACTGTAGAAAAGGTCGATGGATGCATATTTGGACCGCCACCGCACCAGATGAAAGTTTTAAGGATTTTTGCCGCAGTGAGCGTGTTAAAGAACTATTTAAAGTAACAATCTCATAGCAAAGGCGTTTCTGGTGTGCTATCACAAAAGTAAACATGTAATAAAGGCCAGGATCAGCCTATTTTATAAATAAACCAGGGGCTCGTCCCGGCTTCGTACGGGTGCGATGTTAACCGCGGGAGACGCCGCAGGGTGAAGCTAGTCAAAAAAAGTAGCCTAAGTTACTCCTTATATCTTCAGCTACCTATCAGTGAAAGTCCCGTCAAAATTGGTCCAGCCGTTCCAGAGATTAGCCGACCAACAGACTGACAGACACAATTGAAAAAAAAATTGTCTATGTACCTACTGTGTAGTACATACTTACGCATGTAGTAAAAAGTGGTTATTTTATTATTACAAACAGCTACTCCAATATTATTTATTTGATGGATGATATTATATAGATGATGACATTTCATGTGTACTAAACGTATTGCAATTTCCTCTTTTTATTCCTGTCTTAAGTGTCTCCAAAACATTTAATCGGGGTATTTCACCAGTAGTAAGAACTTAGGCACCTCTCTGACAGTGCTGTAAATAAAATGCACACCGAAATGAACCTTAGCTAGTAGAATGTAGAGTTAAACATTCCTCACTAGCCAGCTCTTGCGTGACGGTACGCGATAAAGTGGAAAATGTTTCGATAATGTGAAAATTTGCACACATTGCGACGTTATTACCGCGGGGCTGTTGTACCGAATTAATTGTCCGTTGCAGCTTTCCACGGTTGCAAAGTTCCGTACTTTGAATTTAGTGCAGTAATCAAAACGAAGATCTACCTGGTGCTTGACGGAGTAGTTGCTACGGCTTTAGCATACTCATATTATAAGCGAGAGTAAGAATGTATGGATGTGTGTTTGTTACTCTTTCCCTCAAAAACTACTGAATGGATTTAGATGAAACTTTACAATAATATAGGTTTTTACATCAGAATAATATATACGCTATAATTAATAAAGATAGTGTGTATTATCTAAAATATAACGATAAGTGTTAAGTAAGTAGGAAAAAATCTGCCATCTGCAAGCTATTTTGGCGTGGGCTGCATAAACCGTTGGATTTATACCTATGTAATGTATAATGGAATTGTGTACCTATCTTAAATATTCCTACAAAAAAGCCCGTGACAGCATATATGATTGTTTTATATGTAAGCCATTAACGCCAAAATAGTGGACCTTGTAAAAAAAATTGTTGAAGCCGCGGAGCGCAGCTAGATTATACGAGTATATACGACTGTTAAGTCATTTTAATTGGCTGTCAGTATATTTTAGTATGTAACTGAAAACGTGATGACGTTTTTTAATTACAGAAGAACCTGCTTAATACCATCTCGCTTAATAAGATTTCTCGCATAATACACCATTTTACTCCATCCAGCAACTTGAGACATGTTTTTATACATTTATTAACGCTTAATACGATTCGTCATACGGTTTAATACGGCTAACGTCATGTTGGAAGAATAAGACGAACCCGTGATACAACAGAGTTTTTCTGGATCTTTCATTGATGATATTGTGGCGCCTTACGAAATTCAAACAATTGATCTTTTTGTGAATGTGAATAACACACAAAAAGAGGCTCGAATTTGGTCGTTTGACCATACCGATGTTTACCCAGGCATTATCGGCTGTTCATGATTTAGACGCCATGCGCCTAGTTTCTTTGATTCTAATGCATTAAAATCTTTCTGTCAAGCCTTAATAAGTGATATATACATAATAATAGTACGTTTTATTTTTCCTATCTCGCATAATACGCTTCCTCGCTTAAGACGCGTTTATAGTTGGTTATCCGTGAAATTGTCTTAAACTTTACTGTACATAGTTCTATTCGACGCTAGCTAAAGATAAAGTGATCAAAAATAAAACCTACTTAAAAACCCTTCAAATTCACAGTTACCGTTTTTTGGCTTAACTACTTTTAGGTTATCATTACACAGTAAATCACCAGGTATAAATCCCTATACTACTATTGTAGGATAAAATAAGTTTTAAATCCTCTGGTCACAAAAAGACATTCGACGCCAATTTCACACCAGTTGAAGCCATACATACTCATCGCAAACCTGATTAAAGGATTTGAACAGATTTTGTTTCAATTATCCTCCTCGTATTTACCGCCAGTGGGCGTGCAGAAAGTGACATAAAATGCCATTTGTCTGTGTACTGAAAAAAGGTTAATATATGTAATGAAGAATTAACAATTACTTTCATCATCATCTTTTGTGTTCCATATTCGTTGTAGATGGTCGGTAAGCAAGGATTTTGGAAAATGTTAACTGAATTAAGTAGTTAATATCAGATCTCTTTTAATTAAAAAAAGAAATCTACACATATATCGGTGTTTTTCAAAATTTTACCGCTATGTGTGAAAAGAGGAAGTTTGGTATTCAGCATTCAACACCCAACCGAAATCACGTGCGTTTGTGTCCAATAGAAGGGACAATAATCATTGTATTGTTAATTGAAATTAAACACTTTTTAACGGATTTATCGCGTGTATATTACATTATTTAATTCCCGACGTTTCGAATGCTTTGCAGCAGTCGTGGTCGCGGGAGAGACTAGATGACAGTTGTCTTCAAAAGTACAAAGAAACAGTTAAAATCTACCGCCTATAATTTAGTTTTATTGATAACGACAAGACAACTGTCATCTAGTCTCTCCCGCGACCACGACTGCTGCAAAGCATTCGAAACGTCGGGAATTAAATAATGTAATATACACGCGATAAATCCGTTAAAAGGTGTTTGCGCTGCATCGTTATTTTCTTTTATAATTATGAAAACATACGATCCACTATCCCTTTCTTGTAACAATTACTACGAGAACTCGACACCGAGGGTTGTTTTCTTAGGATAACAGCTCAAATTACAGAACCTTTCCGTTATCTTCGATTATTAAGACACACACAGCAGACCAAGGCCTAGTACTACTACTACTTGTCAGCCCATATATGACCAAGTGCTGAGTCGATCCTGCTCCAGGTACATGGAGGGTAATCAGCCCAATGTTCTACGCTGGTCAGGCGGGTTGGCACATGGTGTTGTTACCAGTTTTCCTTTTCTTCCGGCTAGGTTATCTACCTTGCAATTGACTCGACTGCCTCGTTGGTCTAGTGGTTAGATGTGCCGCCTTTGGATCAACGGGTCCCGGGTTCGATTCCGGGGTCGGGCAAGTGTCTTTGTCTAAACCAGAGGCACTGGCTCGGAGTCTGGGTGTCATTTCTATCCATAATATGTATTTACAAAAAAAAAAAGTATATAAGTAGTTTATCATCCATCTCGTTACCATGACACAAGCATTAAGTTGCTTAGCTTGGGACGAGATGGCGTTGTGTGAAATGTCCCAGGATATTTATTTATTTATTTATATTCACGGCTCTTATGACACCCTCAGGATGGAATGGGTTGGTGACACAATGTATGCTAAAGCCAGTTCTACCATCTTGCTGTGGTCATAGTGGCTCAGGATCACCCATGCCGAATAGCAGCTCAAGGTTTCGTGGTGTGACTTAAACTGCCGCCCAACGATATGGCCCATAGATATGCGCAAAGTGAAGGGGCAGTCAGACATGTGGGCCAGGGCTGGCGACGTTAGCGGCAGCTAAGCGCCGCGCTAGACCAAGCGTTATCACATCTGGTGCCTGAAATTGTGACGCATGTTCCCACACTGGGGAGCGAAACCCGTGACCCCGTTTTGGTCAGTCGAGGTACCCCGTTGTTGGGTAAGTCTGGGCTTTAATAACCATCCCCGGAGTCATTGAGCCGTATAGCAATTCATTTTAAAAAGGCGTTCGTGTGATTCTATCTTCTCCAATAAAGCAATACGGATACGTTATTAAAAAAACACATCCCGAAACGTTCTATTATTGAGATTTTTCATAAATATTCAGGTATGTATCGGACGCGACTAAACGTATGCATAAAAATGATCACATCCATTCTAATCTTTCCGAGAGGGATCGTTTGAAAAAAATAAGGTTAACAATATTGGGAACGGAAGGGTCGTGACAAAGAGGGATCCCCGATTCACTCGTCGGAAAATGTTAATGGGAATTCGACCATTGTGCCCGTGTAAAAACAACGAGGATATCGTTTTTGCCCCCTTAATCTGCCCCCAGTTAATAAAAAGGGAAGCAATCCATTAGTGTTATATTTTAAGACTTTATTTTGGCGACAAGTAATAAATTTAATGCCCCGTTCGTTGGTCAATGTTCATAATGGTCTTAATAGATTATACTACCAGGTATTCGCCCAGCATCGACAGCCCGATAAATAAGTGCACAATTTTATTTGTGGTCTTATTTTAGCCCATCAATAATAGGTGTAATCAAATCATCCGATCATAGACAAAATGTAAGTGAATGTATGTGTAGTGGGCCTTTACGACCTACGAATGTTTGTTGTGTCTACATATTGAACTCAAGTGTATTTCTTATAAGTACCGGATTTGCGAATTGTTATATGCTGTATTAATTTTGTGTGGTGACAGTTTTTGTATGCACATAGTGACCAACCCATACTATCCTGAGGGTTGGTCAACCTTCTGCGAGTCTGTTATGTCGCAGAAGGGGGCGGCGCGGCGGGGCGGGTCGCAAAGGAGAGACCTGCTCCGACTGACCCGCGCCGGGGATGGAGGCCAGGGTTACGGCTAGGATTTCGGTCTTACCATTTCCTTTTGTCGGCTCTTACGACACCCTCAGGAAGAAATATGGTGGCGAATAATTTAAAGATCACTTTTCCTTGTAAGAATACATAAATAGGGAAGCACATCGCGAAAGGTAAGTGATTCAGTAGAATAACAGTTTTAATGGCCCTGTTTTCGTGATAATACTCGGGCGTCGACTAGCTAATCGTTCTTTGTATGGGTAACTAGTATTGGTAACTTTATACTAAAACAGTAACAGTAAATGAGCAATACATATTTAATACACTTCAATACTCCGTGAGGTGACGAAATTAGAATACAAAGTGTTACCCCACTACATTCAAAGAGCGTCGTGAGAGCCGACTAAAATAAAATGCAATGTAGAAAGCTTAACCGAAAGGAAAACTTCATACAAACCGTGGCACAGTAGGCTATTGCCCTCCATGTGGTTGGAGGAGGCCCGATTAAGCAGTGGGTCTTTTATGAGCTGAGAAGTATTAGATGTCCATGCTAGGGAGGATACATAAAGTATTCGGTTAGTTTGGTTCGGTTCGGTTTCTCGAATACCCTATGGCAAAAAATAATACCGGTTGACCCACTAGATAGGTGGAGAAGGGCTTACGGCATTTGTTTCTTGAAAAAAGCGGTAGTTAGCCAAACCAATTCACATTGGTGTTGACTCAATTGGAAAAAATAATACCGGTTGACCCACTAGATAGGTGGAGAAGGGCTTACGGCAATTGTTTCTTGAAAAAAGCGGTAGTTAGCCAAACCAATACACATTGGTGTTGACTCAATTGGAAAGAGAAGATTTAAAGTTTACAAATAAGTAAATTATATTATTCTAAAGGTTGATCTCCTGAGAAAAACCTGCAGGAAACTATGTGGACTTTGTTTAAATCGCTATTTTCGGATCCTAAAACACAGACTAACAACTTTCTGAGAGCATTCTTTGGTTGATCGCGCAGTAGTCACGACTTATACAACTACTTCTCAAGCCATAAATTACCCACTGCTGAGTCGGGCCTCCTCCAACTACATGGAGGGTAATTAGCCTACTGCGCCAGGCTGACCAGACGGGTTGGCACAGGGTTTAGTATCAAGTTTTCCTTCTCTTGCCGCTAGCTTTTAAGCTTTGTCATTTCCTATTGTCGATTCTCACAACACTCTTATGATAAAACGGGGTGGTGTCACAATGTACTCTAAATTCGTCACCACATGGTAGTCACAAAGATTCAACGAATATACTTAAAAAGACCTAACTCCGGAAGAAGAAAATTTTTGTCCTTTATCAGTTAAATGACAAATATTTTCTTATTTGGCAAACAATTCATATTTGGCGGACAGGAGAAAAACAAAAGTGCTAAGCCGAGCAATGTCTTACAAGATAGTACTTGAGAACATCTGTGCAGCCACTAGTGCGGGAAGCACTGGCAATTACTGGGCGGGACATCTGCAGCGGGGACTTATAAACGCAATAAAGTGTTTGTCTTGCGGTACAATGTTGGCCGGACAAAGTCGCCTTGAAGTTACAACAATATGGAAATCATCATCATCACGCAGTCGAAACGGCGCTATTGACCAATTAAATAATTAGGATACTATACTACATTTGATACTCACACTATTGTACAAAATTTGTTATAATTTGGAGCGTATGGCACGGTTGGGCTGCAGCTGAAAATCAGCGTTAGGTATTAGCACTTATAGCTGATCCCTAACATTATGCTGAGCTGGTTGCCCTTTGGCGCTAAGACTATTTTTTATTTTATTTTTCTTGTAACTTTTGTTTAATATTAGTGCCAATAAATGTATTTTCTTTCTTTCTTCTTCTTTCTTTTCTATTAGTCAGCACATACATTTTCCCCCGTGTGGGGACGGAGCATAATGTAAAACTTCCCCACGCTGGGAAATACCGCGTGTTTTAAAAGTCAACAAACCCCAGCACGCTTGGTGGTAGGATCCAATGGTCTGCCCGGCTAGCTACCACCCTAACTTCTAAGTAGTTTCACTGCGTTACGTTGTATGTAAGTGAGAGCCGGTGCCCGACAAGACATTTCCTTAAATTGTCTGCTCCATCTTAGACCCTGTCGTTGCTTTCCATCTCGAAAGCCTAGGGTCAAAGGCATGCAAGTCACGGATAAAAAAAACTCACTGCTGAGCCGGGTTTCGTCCAATTACATGAAGAGTTTGTAGCGACCGCATGCTACATACTTTACACAATTTACACGAAAAATCAGAATTGCTTGCATCAAGAAATATCGCCTACAAATGCGTAATCACGACAAAATCCTACATCGCGATAGCGAAATTTCAAGAGCAATTCGCAAGGTGAAGATATTCCCGACTACGACTATCGGGGGATAGGCGCTGCAACCCCTAGCCAGACATCCCACCTCGTCTGGCTTGATGATCATCCCTTTGCGCCTAAAAGTTGATTAGCCTTTTTTACGTTTTCATCCTGAGAGTGTCGTATAAGCCGACAAAAGGAAATGACAAGACCGATAACCAAGAGAAGGAAAAGTTGATACTACACCCTGTGCCACTCCGTTTGTGGCACAGTAGGCCAATTGCGCTTAAGGTGGATGCTCCAGGGTAGCCCGCGAAATTAAAATTTTCTTACGTTTTTTGCAATTTGCAGGGCAGTGCTAGGTTGTATGATGATTAACATTTGATTCGCGGCTGTAAGACGTATGTAGTTATAGAATTATAATCATCAAAATCATCAATACAACCCTCCAAGCTCATAAAGGTGCAAGAATGACTTTGACGTTGAAAAAGTTTTTCTTGCACCTTTATGAGCTTGGCGGGTTGTATTGATGATTTTGATGATTATAATTCTATAACTACATACGTCTTACAGCCGCGAATAACATTTAAATCAACATACAACCTAGCACTGACCTGCAAATTGCAAAAAACGTAAGAAAATTTTAATTTCGCGGGCTACCCTGGAGCATCCACCTTAATGTAACTGGAGGAGGCCCGACGTAGCAGTGGGTCGTCTATGGGCCGAGTAGTAACTAGTATTAACCCTTGCAACAGAATAATGACAGATAAATATGTGAATCAAATAACATACGTAAGGTATTCTCAGTAGGAATCGTATTATAATTAGGAAGAACAGATTTTATGCTCTCATTAACTTAAGTCAATGATGTTGGGTTTCTTCGAATTTCCCAATTTCGCTTTGAATAGCTTTAAGACTCGCTTATTATCTTAACATATATATATAAATTACGCGTCACGTTGTTTGTCCGCGATGGACTCCTGAACTACTTATCTATATTATGAGTCATATTACGTGTCTTTTAGTCATTTTTTTATACAGTTATCATGGGTCTAAGGTACCCAAGGTTACAAACTTTAAAAAATCATATCTCTGAAAATATGCATCGTGAAAAGTCATAGGACCTTTTTTATTTGTATTAAAGAATATAAAACAAAATTGTCCGATTGAAAACTATCAATTTCTTGAAATGAATAAAAAAAAATCGGTTTAAGCAAAATAGACGACACGTAGACACACCGACTTACGGCGCCGAGACGTGGACACACACGGTGAGACTTGTCCACCAGCTTAAAGTCGCTCAGCGCGCTATGCTTGGAGATTTTCTGAAAGATGATTTTTCTGACAGAGAACCAAAGTCACCGACATAGCTCAGATAATTAGCAGACCGAAGTGGTCATATCTGTAGAAGAACCGACAACCGCTGAGGTAGACGAGTTCTTGAGTGGAGACTGCGAATCGGCAAGCATAGTGTAGGACGGCCCTCTGCTAGATGGAGCGTCGAGCTGGATGCGTCAAGCCGAATGCAGGGCGCTATGGCGCTCATTAGGGGAGGCCTATGTCCAGCAGTGGTAGTCCACATGTGGGCTGATGATGCTACTTTATCCATCGCCACACGGAAATAATCAAGTACCTAATAAAACGTTTTGTTTTGTTTTTGTTCAAATTGCAAGTATTATCCAAACGTCTTTTAAATAAAGAAAAAATAACACGTTTTAACGGATTTATCGCAAGTATATTACATTATTCGCGAACGTCGGAAATTAAATAAGGTTGGTTATTACTTCATTCAGCGAATTAGTATTGCCGTACAATGTGGCAATGCTACTAGCCTTTTTAACACTGTACCCGATAGCTGGCGAAAATTTCTATAAGTCCTATATCATATTATATAAGATCGAAAATTTCTATAATTTCTATATCATATTATATAAGATCTAGATATTAATCTTTTTAGTATAATTTTAGTCGTAATTTGTGAAGTTCTTTGTGTTTTACATGTAATTTAAACTGTATAGGAGTGCCGATTTATGCAGAACACCGTAAACGCCTCAAAAATACCAACGACATGTTTGTTTGCGATGGCTTCACACTGCCTTGTCAAGAATCTTTCGTGTAGGCTGGTAGAAGTTACTCGTGACCAGAAGGTCAGTACATACCTCGCTTAGAGGATCAGCTATTCAGCGAGAGAATGCTGGACTTCTAGCCACTATAAAGTGTCTCTCATCATCTTCGCGTTATATCCCGGTTGCAGCCCAAACTCTCGCTTCAGCGCCCGCGGTCCGCTTTCCGACTTCACACGGTCTTCAGCATCCCTGGTAGTGAGCCCATTGGCACGCATATCACCCTCTACGACGTCTAGCCAGCCAGCACTTAGTTTAGTGTTAAGAATAATAATTATTTATTTATTGCTGAGGCTACCAGGCCCATTTGTTAGTAACAGGCTTGCCTAGTTTGGGACCTATAGTGCAATTACATTATTAACTCTGTACATCATATTTTAGTAAATAAAATTAAATCATCTTAAAGAGTAAGATAGTGTTAATGCTTTTTTGTAAATTTTATTGGAATATGCTAATTAAATTTACTATTTTATTAGTCCGTGTAGTGACGGATTCAGAATACACAATGTCACCACCCCATCCCATACTGAGGGTGTCGTAAGAGGCGACTAAAGGAACACCAGAGGCAGATTACCTAACCGCAAAAGAAGGTAAACTTGAAACAAACCCTGTGCCAACCCGTCTTGTCACCGTGGCATAGTAGGCTAATTTCCCTCCATGAACTTGGAGGAGGCCCGACTCAGTAGTGGGTCATGTATGGGCTGAAATTATTTATAAGCATTAGTTAGTAAAACAATGTTTAATATTAGATTATATATAAACATGTTGTAATACAATTTCATAAATAAAAATACTTTTTTTTAACTAAAACAATAGTTGTAGACTTAAATTGACATTCGTGAGATTACAAAATTTCTCAAAAAGCCATAGAACCGTCTTTAGTACAAACACATACTACTAGAATAAACAAACAGGCATTTCTCTAGTGCATTATAGATAGATACATGCCATCTAAGTTAGCACGAGAATCCAATTTTGCATGTCTCGCCTCCAGAAGTGGTGGCGGGTGAAACCTAAAATAACATATCGCGTTCCCCTCCAGTGTAACTAACCTGCACTGTTCTGTTGATTTATGAAACTTTTCGTTTCTCAAACTGAATTTGGGTTTCATTAGTACATGTTAGTTTTAATCAAAACTATTTAATTTAATGTTATTAAGAAACTTAATTTAAGATTTTTTAAATACGTTTATCCATATGTCTATTCCTTATAGTCCAAATACATAGTGTCACCACCCCATTCCATCCTGTGGGTGTTGATAATAAGGCCGAAAACCTAGCCACAAGGGAAGGAAAACTTGAAACAAAACCTTGTGCCAACTCATCTGGCTAGTGTACACCCCCCCCCCTGTGACAGGAGGAGACTCAGCATATGAGTCGCTTGAAGATTATCATCGAAAAGATGATTGCAACACCAGAGTTGTGACTCACACGTTGCAATTCAGGTAAAACTTTCAAGCATGACGCTAACAGCAAAGAGGAAAACTAAGCATAAGAGTTACAAGATTGTCATGCTGTCCATCAAGTAAAGAAAGTCGATCCACCTCGAAAAAATATTTATCGAAGAACTTCTGTCATTTAGAACAGTGGTGATTCTTGGGAGAGGCCTATATCTAGTATTGGACTAATATTGGGTGATAATGTTGATGGTGATGAAATAGGTTTTCGAGTGACTTACTACGTATGTTTGGACTGTTTGTTGAACGGTGCGTGCGTTGTGCGCAGGGTACTACGCGGCATTCGCAGCTACGGCGTAGGCAGCTACGGCGTAGGTGGCTACGGAAATCTTGATAAAACTCCGTAGCTTTCGATTTATAACCGCAAAGTAAAGGGGTACATACAATAGAAAAGTAATAGGAGAATATAGACGTGTATAGTATGGAACGCAGAAGTAAAGTTGAGCTAAAACTAAAATAAATAATACATATTGTATGTAATTGTTGCTAAATTAATAGCTTAATATTAAACGTAGGTAAAAATCGCGCGAGGTTTGTGAGAACAAAAAAAATATTTTTTTAAGTTTTTCTACGTAGTGGCAGGACTTATATTAACATACATTGGAATAAAGTTATAAGGGTATCTGGTGAATGGTTAAACCACGTTATGTCCACCGAGTGATCTCGTAAAACCTCAACTATGACCGCCGTTGTGGGCAGGTATCGTAAGAGCCGACAGTAGAAATTTTCAAGGCCAATAACCAAGCCGCAAGAGAAGAAAAACTTAATACAAAACCCTGTGCCAACCCATCTGGCCAGTGTGGCACAGTAGTAACTGCAGGTCTATCGGCGGAGTAATAGTAGTTGTAGTAGAATAAAACTGATGTTATACAGGTATCTTGACTGCCTCATTGGTCTAGGGGTTACATGTGCCGCCTTTGGACCAACGGGTTCCGGGTTCGATTTCGGGGTCGGACAAGTGTTACCTAAGCCACAGGTACTTGCTCTGAGTCTGGGTATTCTAGTCCCTTGCACTAGAATACCCAAACTTTAGTTTCCTTTAAACAAAAAAAAAAGATTAAACACGTTACGTCTACTAAGTGAACTCGCAGAACCTCACCCATGACTGCCGCTACAATAAGAATCGACAGTCCTAGTCAAACAACGAGCAAACCCGTACCTATTGTTATTTCCAAAATCAGTTAGGTTCCATTAAATGCGTGCTAACGACCGGACGCACTTCGGATCGGGTTTAAAAGGGTTGAGTGGGTTTGTACAATCGTTCTGATAAAAGGGGATGGATGTTAAAGCTTTTAACGATTTGAAGATGTCTCGTTGGCTGTGGCATCGCTTCGGGCGGATTAATCCGAGCCAGTACAACAATTAGCGCCATTTTCCGAGTGCATTTGCTAACATTTTATTTGAGATAACATAACTTGATAGTGCCGAGAAGATATCAAATTAATCATATCGCTTTATTAATCGATATAAATAATTAGGATGATTTTTATTCGCTTTTAAGTTTGTTTTTCAATACGTGTTATCGCATAACATTTTTTATTAGAATATATTTGCTGGCTTGTACCATCGAAAAAAAAAATATAACCAAAAATCGAAAATTCTTCAACCTAAGGTTTTCAGCCTTGTCATTTCCTTTTGTCGACTTGTATGACACCCTCAGAGTGGAATGACGTGGTGACATCATGTATTCTAAATCCATCACCACATAGACAGGGGTCAATCGATACCTTTCAAGTAAAAACAACATTCATCCATTCAGAATCCCAGAGTGGCCCGCGAAGCTTTTAAGAAGCCTCTTGTTCGCAGTAAATAGGTTAAATACCGTATTAAACCATGGTGCAATACAAACTCTCAATCTGACTAACGCTGGCCGTACATTTTCATTTGAAACTCCAGCTATCCAACACCCGCGAGTAACATTCTCAACAAAACTAAAAACTAACTTATGAATATTCCCTCCAGGAACATCGCGTAGCTTACTTGGTATCAATCCTGGTTGGGCATGCGCCGTGCCAACGACAGCGGGGCTTGCGTGCCGTCTTCAGTAATTGGCTGCCCGTCGACTTGTACGTACAAGTATTTTCGATCTTGGACAGTTACGCGCGTGTCTGTAACGTGTTCGAAAATAATCCGAAGAACTTGTGTCAACTAAAACTAAGACACTATTAGTGCGTTTTCTCTTGTGGATTTTACAACTTTTTTGTGACTCTTAGTGACTGGAGCTTATAAAACTGTTGTATGTTGATACTGTGAACTTAGTGAATGGATTTATGAACGACCGGTAAGTTATGTTTTAACACTTTTGTGCATCAAAAAGGATGTTAAAATTTATTGTGTATATCTTATCTATCTTGACACATTTTTTTTTTATTTTTTTTACGGAGCGTTTGCCGTTCTCTGCAAAATTACCGTACATACGAATATTGTTCCAGTTATAAAATAAAAAAACTTAAATATTTAAAAAAAGAACATTAAAAATATTAATTATATGTATCAGTACATACATCAACACCTAATACATTTGTATTGCTTCCAGTTGACGAAACAGAGGTGTTAAATCTTATACGTACACTAAAAAACACAAATTCATGCGGATGGGATGGGATTCCTACTTCCTTTTTTAAATTAGCAGGACCTATTATAACCACACCTATTACAATTATATGCAATCTGTGCTTTACTTCTGGTATATTCCCAGAGGTATTAAAGAAATCTATTGTAATACCCTTACATAAATCGGGGGACTGTGATGTAATCTCAAATTTTAGACCAATTACGTTGCTACCAACCTTGTCAAAAATTTTGGAAAAAGCCATTAACAAAAGAATTAAATTATTTCTTGAAAAATTTAACCTATTGTCAAAAACCCAATTCGGGTTTAGACAAAATAGAGCAACTGAGGATGCCCTTAAACATCTAATTTCTAATATTTCAACAGATACAGATAAAAACCTTAAATGTTTGAGTATATTTATGGATCTGGCTAAAGCCTTTGACACAGTTTCTGTCCCTTTACTGTTACAAAAGCTGGAAAGAAAAGGTATACGTGGTGTACCATTGAAATTAATTTCTGACTATCTTTCAAATAGGAAACAAATAGTTAAAATCGACGAGTACGTTAGTTCTGAGGAACCTACTGAATACGGTGTACCTCAGGGTAGCATTCTTGGACCTACATTATTCCTTATCTATATAGATGACCTCCCACAGCTAAACATTGAAGATGCAAAAATAGTCACTTTTGCTGATGATACAGTCATAACTTTTGTAGGGGCCGACTGGAGAGAAGTCAATGAAAAAGCGGAGGAAGGTTTTAAAACTGTCACTAGATGGCTTGAGGAAAATCTATTGACACTTAATTCTCTGAAAACTAAAATAATGACATATTACATCAATAAAAAGTCCAAACCATTGCCAGAAAATATTAGAATAAAGGCTCACACATGCAACTATATTACAAATTGTGACTGCAACTATTTGGCTACTACACCGTCTATCAAATATTTGGGTATCGAAATAGATGAACAGCTGAATTGGAAAACCCATATATTTTCATTAACAAAGCGAGTTAGAAAGCTTATATTTATATTTAGAAATCTGCGTTATATTTGTGACTCTAAACTTCTTATCAAAATTTACTATGCATTATGCCAATCAATCATTACATATGGAATTATAGTATGGGGTGGTTGTGCAAAGTCAACATTAATAAAACTGGAAAGAGCACAGCGTTATGTATTAAAGACGATGACATTCAAACACTACAGATTCCCAACAGATGAATTATATAGCACAACTTTGGTTTTGAACGTACGGCAATTATTCATAGAAAAGATTATTAGCATGCAACACAAAAAACTACAAGACTATCCAAAATCTAGGCGTAGAAATGACATAGTTTATAAAAAACCAGCTTGCAGAACTAAATTTTTCCAACGTTTCTTTACGTTTCTAGCTCCATTTCTTTACAATAAAATAAATAAAACTACAGGCATACGAGATTTACAGACTTATTCAATGAGAAAGAGTACAAAGCATTATCTACGAAGCTTAAACTATGATCAAACGGAGGAACTTTTGGACATTATGACTTAAATTGATAAAATTACTCAACATTATTAGCCCACTCACACGCAAATCTTTATCGAAGTTATGTAGGTCTATAGATCAAGATAGTAAGTGCCCACTGTAATACAGTTTAAACTAGTACAGGGGTATTTGCGACTCTAAACTATAAATAAAATATGTATGATGATGATGAAGCATAAATTAGGTAACTTATTATGTTACTAATTTCTAATTGCGTTAATAGTTCTGGTTAAGTTATCTATGTTTAAGGAGAGGGTTCAGTTTTAGTTCACATTTGTACACAAATTTCGTTATTGTATAAAAAGCTATCACTTCTCCAGTAAATAGTGTACACATTCATTTGGTTTATCATATGTTGAGTTTGTATTTAATATTAGTACTATACGTTTTTTTATTAGTAATATATGTTTTTCAAAAGTTTGTATTCTTATCTTATACATTGCTTAAAGCGAGATCTATGTACAATGTTTTAATGTCATTGAGAATAGTCATTTTAAGATAATTCGTAAGAATATGTTTATAATACATAAATGTACTATATAAAAAAGAAATAAATAAATAAATAAATAAATAAATAAATACATACAGTGTATGAACGGTCTTGAATTTAACATTTAAAGTACAATTGTCTTGTTGGATGTGCCGCCTTTGGATCAACGGGTCCCGGGTTCGATTCCAGGGCCGGGCAAGTGTATTTGGGTAATCCAGAGGTACTTGCTCTGAGTCTGGGTATCAATTGTGTTTGTGAATTATATATTTGTAAACTGCCTCCGCGTTATACCTAGTGCCCCCTGCACTTTACGTTTTTTAAACAGAAAAAAATATCTAAATGTTTCGAGAATTACTTTACTACATTATAATTGAGTAACTATAATATTCGTTTTCACTCATTTACAATGAAAAACTAGCAAGAAACTGTAACAACTAACAAAATATGACATTATCTTTTTAATACAAAGTCAGAACTTCGGAATTGTCCATTCTCGAGATATGCACTCGAAATATAAATTTGAACTTAATCATGTAATGGATCATCTTTTTTATCAATAGATCAGATTTTTATAGATTATAATTATTATCAATAGATTGACTGGGGTTAGTTAGGCCGACTTTGGACTACGGGTCCACGGGGTTTGATTCCAGCGTCGGGCAAGTGTATTTTTATAATTTGTGTTCGTGAACTACATGTTTGTACACTACCTCCGCGATACAGCACATAGGGCACTACTTCGTTTTTGCAGAAACAAAATATCCCATTGCCTTTCTGCAGGAAGTGGCATTTGAGAGACTTATTGTAGTCCAAAAATGATCCACTACAAATGCTGGGATGCAGGAAATTTGGCAACCGATTCGCTCAATTGAGAATACCTATAAAATTATAAGCTTACGATGTTCTCATTCTTACGATGATACATTATATGGGTTTGGCAAATTAAATAAACTACAGCACAAATGTCTGTTCGTTTGGTGATAGATTTAGAATACGCAATGAAATCACCAACCAATACAGTCTTGAGGGTGTCGTAAGAGGCGACTAAAAGAATGCAAGAGATACATCACCTAGCCGTAAGAGAAGGAAAACTTGATACAAACCCTGAGCCAACCCGTCTTGCCAGCGTGGCACAGTAGGCTAATTTCCCTCCATCAATATGGAGGAGGCCCGACTCAGTAGTGAGTCATTTATGGGCTGAAACGAACGAACGAACAAATGTCAAACTGCTGATTACAGTGGCTTACCATTCAGACCATGTTGATAATTACTTGTTGATTGGTTTACATAATGTTCACTCAACGGCTGTCTGAGTATTAATTTTGCCCATTCAACGTTATACTACTACTACTCAGACCATAAATGACCCACTGCTTAGTCTGGCCTCCTCCAACTACACGGAGGGTAATTCGAGGTCGTTCTCTTCCCTGCAATATGGTTCAGGAGGGCAGTTGCCTCATGCGTCATGCTTGTGAACAGGTGCCGTTGCTGGGGGTCGCGGGCATTAGAAGGTTACTATTGACCAGATCTGGCAGATGTTTGCCCTTTGCGACTATTGCGTGAGTTTGCTCTCACAAATCTGTCTTGTCCCGGCCTTGTTTCTAAAAATGCCGATCTAAAAAGAGCAACTACAGAGTTTCTTGCCTGCTCTTCTCTTTAGAACTGCATTCCGACCCGGTGGTTGGTGGTAATAAATCAATTTCTTGTCAAAAGAGCTTTATTGAGCCATCTTGATTAATTGAGTTTTGATTTGATTTGGTAATTAGCCTACAGTGTCAGTGACGGGTTGGCACAAGGTTTTGTTTCAAGGTTTTCTTCTCTTGCGGCTAGCTTTTCGGCCTGGTTCCTTTTGTCGGCTCTTACGAAACCCTCAGGATGGAATGGGGTGGTGACACTATGTATTCTAAATCCGTCACCAAACTGACAGTAGATATGTTATACTGCCTAAGTAATATTACTTGCAGTTTTATTGCCTTAACTATTAAAGACGATAAAAACACTAGTATCTTTATCATCTTTAATCATCAAAAAGGTTTTTTTGGAAGAAATTTTTAACAATACTTCCAATACCACCGGGTTGAAAGCATTCTTCATTCCATCATTTCATTCTTCATTCCAAAGAGAAGAAACATACTCTATGGTTGCTCTCCATCACCACTACTATAAAACAAAGTTGCTGTCGTCTGTCCGACCCTATGTATGCTTAAATCTTTAGAACTACGCAATGGATTGTGATGCAGCTTTTTTAATATATAGAGTGATTCAAGAGGAAGTTTTATATGTATAATACATACATAATATTGTAGTGAAACACTAATATATTTAGATGTTCATCATTGCACCCGTGCGAAGCTGGGTCTCTAGTTTAAAATAAAAGGGTTACAATTATGGTGGTACAAACAAGTCTGAACACGCACAAACATGTAATAAAGATATAAATTGTCAAACATAAAAAGGCATTTCTTTCAACATCGATAAGCCAACAAGAAACCATGTAATCACAACAATTTAAAACTTTTATCGTAAAACAATTAAGGACCTAAAATCGTTTGCTTTTTAGCTAAGGTTTTCAATAAGATAAATAATACTAAAATAATTTTAGGTGATACTTATGTGCCCGGCCCACTGCCACTAACTTAAGTGGCAGTGGGCAGGGCACATAGCGCGCAGGACCGACGCCCGATGGGGCAGAAAAGTCCTGGAATGGCGACCGCGTTCCGGAAAGCGCAGTGCTGGTAGGCCTCCCACACGGTGGACCGATGACCTGATTAAGGTCGCCGGAAAACGATAGATGCGGGCGGCCCAGGACCGGCCTTTGTGGAAATCTTTGGGGGAGGCCTATGTACAGCAGTGGACGTCTTTTGGCTGAAATGATGATGATGATGATGATACTTAAAGGGTTAAAAAAAGCTGTCTATGGATTTATTTGCAGTCATGAAGTAAAATATGATCATTGCCACCCTTAAATCACCCATGGTTGAGTCTTAACTCCTCCAATTTATTGTGCCACGAGAAAAGTAGTATTCTTTGCGGCTAGGTTGTATTCGTCGACCCACACTTCTGCAAACAAATACACAATGGAAGGAGCACCCTGGGGATGTTTAGTAGTTATGGTTCGTCCTCATTTATAGGGCGTACCATAGTCCCGCAAGGCCCATACCGGTTTTCCTCAGGCCGACAGGGATAGTCCATTAAGAATTTTACCGCAAGTGAAAAAAAAACGAAGGTTTGACAAAACGAAAGAGGAAATCTCGGATCCAACTCGGCTGGGCAGCGTTTGGGAAGCTGCAAAAGATCTTCTTGTCCGCAATACCACAGTGTTTGAAGACAAAAGTATTCGACCAATGTGTGTTGCCAGTGATTATATATGGAACAGTGACGTGGTCGCTTATAGCTCCATCAGAAGGCTCAAAGTCACCCAAAGGGAAATGGAGAGGGATCGGAGTTCCCGGAGGAAAACCAGGCCTTTGTGGAGATCCTTGGGGGAGGCATATGTCTAGTAGTGAACGTCTTTTAGCTGAAATGATGATGAAGAGGAAGAAATCCTTTGCATTTTGTCAAATCTTACGACACGCTACTCCGTGCTTTCGAGGTTATATTATGCCGAGTTTACGAATCTCTGTTGAAGTCCATGTACGAATTTGGTGGCGTGGAATCTGACAGCTGGTCTAACAAAATGGTTCTCGATTGTCTCACTAGTTAGGTCTAAAAGCCGAGAAATTATACGTGGTGACGGATTAGTTAGTCAAGGAGGTCCGACTGTATCCGCATAAATCCCAAAACTGGTAACAAGCAAGATACGTCATTCTAGCTCATAAATGACCCACTGATTAGGGCCTCCTGTGCAACGCTGGCAAGGTGGATTATCAAAAGCCTTGCATCAAGTTTTCTTTTTCTTAGATGATTTGCCTCCTGCGCTCCTTTAGTCTCATCTTACCACACCCACAAGTATGGTTTGGTGACATATTGTATTCTGAATCCGTCGCCACACGGAGTAGATATTATCATACCGCTTATGTAATATAATTGGAATACATTAGATTCCAATTATATTACACAAAAGATTTGTCTTATAAGATAAGTGTTGAATACTAAAATATCAGATTAGCTAATTAATATACTGATTAGGAGTTTCATTTAACTAATTAATTTGATTAATAGAAATTTGATCCTTTATGTTTTCTTTGTTTATTACCAAGACATGTTTCAAAGACGTATTATAATTAATTTCATTAAAACTAATACATGTGATGTGAGTATGTTATGTTCAATTAAACTTGCTTGTCACTCACATCAAACAAAAGCGACAACAAAAAAAATGTGTGTTTTACCTGTAATTTTTCAAGATATATCGATCCTTAATTGTGTGAACATCTCAATCCCAAAAGGGGTTTATCACAAAACTTTAGTAAACAGCCATGTTGAAAACGACTATCATCATCTGTCGGTTCTTGTCCCACGTTGGGTGGTAGGGTCTATACTCGTACATTCCTAGTGGTCGTCATATCTACATTCACACAACACATCCATCTCTTTCCTCCCACAACCCTTATGTCTATCCATATTCATACTGAAATTATCACCGGTTGGGAATCCTATTTAAAGTATAATATAGAAATTGTTGTTGTAACTGAGAAATCACTTTTTTCCCAATATGTTTTTTTTATCTTAAGAAATGTTTAAAACATATTTCTGACAACTTAGTATTGCCTTAATTCATATAACAGCTAACCTATAGCAAAAATAATTGTACACAGTGAGTAATTTTATCTATAGTTTACGAAGAAAGGTTCGATATAGATTTCTTTACAAACGTTATAATTCACGAATGTAAATGACACCTTGACTCAGAAAAATACGTCTTTGGTTTACTACGTCTTAAGCTAAGGCTCTGGTTAGGTCTAAAAGCGGGGCTTACAATCCCTTAGACCAACAGGGCGTCAATCGATAACGCGATTACGCGTATCGATAGGTATATGAATTCTGTGATGTGACTGTTTAAGAATACATAGTGTCACCAGACTATTTTTATCTTGAGAATTTCGTAAGAGCCGAATGGCAGCATGGCACATGGCACATGGCGGGAAACCTATCCAAAAGAGAAAGAGCTATTGACATAATATATAACTGTATATATATAACTCAGCTGTGGTTCTATTTTGGACTCAGGTGATGATGATGATTATAATATATTAAAATATTTTTTTATTTAAACAAAAAACAGGCAGTTTAAAAACATGTCATTCACGAGCACTATGACACCCAGACTCCGAGCCAGTGCCTCTGGTTTAGACAAAGACACTTGCCCGACCCCGGAATCGTACCCGGCACCCCTTGATCCAAAGGCGGCACATCTGACCGCTTGACCAACGAGGCATCTATTATTAATGGTGCTATAAGCCCCCTTACGCACTAGCGGTTGAACCACGGAGGCGGCTAACCGCGCGGTCTGCCGTTTTTACAATTTAATATGCAACCGCCTATGATTGTACGCACTAAACCGCCACAAAATTTCAACCGCTAGTGCGTACAATCATAATTGGTTGCATATTAAACTGGAAAAGCGGCAGGCTGCGCGGCTAGCCGCCTAGGCGGCCAACCGCTAGTACGTACGGGTACTTAGTGTTTAAGCCAGTACGTTAAGAACAGAATTTAGCGAGTATGGATTTCATTTTCATTGAATTGACGTTATTAATTTCAATAGGATTAATGAATTAAATACACCATTGAAAGTAAAACCTCAATTCATACTAGTATCAGGACGAGAAAAAAATCACTCACCGCATCGCTGTGGGATATTTCTTTAAGAAACGGAATATTTTTAATTCAATAATGAAATCGTCGAAAATACATCTTTCAACTGTTTAGAAGAAACAAAAGCACAAATTACAGACGGCTCAAAGTCTTCCAGCCTAATACATACCATTTAGATTCCCTTTCAAACTCACCAGAACTTCCACAAACTCAATTCGCATCTATGATTAAACAACACAAACTAATTTTACTCGAAGAATTCATTCACCAATTACCATCACTTTTGGACTTAATTTAATAATATTTCCCATCGGCCTTGGGGTTGCCTGTCAACGGAAACCCCACCCTACATTCGGCAGAGCCTTGTTGCCGTGCGTGTCCATACAAAATGTAGCCAGGGTCAGTCGTGAACTTGGAACACGCGACGTAGCCACGGCGAAACCTCTCTTGCTTTAAACGTAAGCCTATCTGAAATGCGATTAGTTTTTTCGTCGATTTAACTAGCGCCTTCTCACGGGTGCAATGACGAACCTCTAAATTTATCTGTGTTTCTATACAATATTATACATGTATTATACTTAAAAACCTTCCTCTTAAATCACTCTTACTATTAAAAAACCGCTTCAAAATCCGTTAAAGATTTAGGCATACATAGGGACGGACAGACGCCAGCGAGTTTGTTTTACACTATCTAGTGCCTAGTGACTAGTGATAATGATTATTTTCTTACGTGTGGTGACGGATTTGGAATACATTTGTCACCACCCCATTCCAACCTGAGGGTGTCGTAAGAGCTGACAAAAGGAAATGACAAGGCCAAAGAACTAGCCGCAAGACAAGGAAATCTTGAAACAAAACTGTGCCAACCCACCTGTTCAGCGTGGCACAGTAGACAGATTACCCTGCATGTAGTTGGAGGAGGCCCGACTCATTAGTGGGTAGTAATTATTATTAGTAGTAATTATTTTTGAAGGTACGCCTCCGCTTTTCGCCTTAGGTTATATAAAAAATCTGTAAATTTTATTTAAGAAAAACACACAAAATCTTCAAGATTGAGCTGATTCTTAATTTGATTCTTTTATTAATGGTTCGGGAGTATTTACTTTCTAGGCCGTTTAAGATTTTTTCTTTCTAACTTTAAAAGATGTAATTTGTGAAATAATAGATTGTTTTAAGTGCCGTTTTAAAGAATTTTTTAGGTCATTTCAATTGTTTCGGTCATAAAAAGTTTCGTGTTACTTGACTGATCCAACTGCGTGATAAATCATCCAATATCCAAATGTTTTCAATTGAAATCGATAACTGCATTCAATGACCAAAGAAATATATGAGGAAATCAAATTCAATTTTTTTTTGGAATAAATTCACCACATAATTTAAAAAATACAACATGTAGTCCTTACCACCGGTTCGGAGTGCCATTCCATAGAGTAGAGCCGGCAAGAAACTCCATGGTTACTATTTAAATAAAAGGGTTATAATAATGATGGTACAAAGAAGTATGACAGATTAGTGAGACCAATTACACGCATAAACATATATCTTTGTCTATATAGGTATAAATACAAAGTGTTCTGCATGAGCTCAAAAAGGATCCGAACAAAAAAAATAATTCAAATTTATTTTAGTCTGTGGCGTAGCAACAGTAGGTTATAGCTAGTCACTATCACTTCACTATCACTACACATGTCGTCTGTCCGTCCCTATGTATGCTTAAATCTTTAAAACCACGCAACGGATTTTGAAGCGTTTTTTTAATAGATAGAGTGATTCGAGAGTAAGGTTTATATGTATAATAAATCCATAATATAGTAGAGGAACACTGATAAATTTAGAGGTTTATCTTTGCACCCGAGCGAAGCCGGGGCGGGTCGCTAATGTATAATAAAATCCGGTTGCCAGAAGAAGAAACCTCGAAATATAAACCATCTGTTATTTTTTCTTTTTCCCTCGTTCGGAAAACTCATGGATACCATGCTGCTGGGGAAAAACCGGGCTAAGTGTGAATTTGTGCTCCGACCTACTCATTAGAACAAACGACGTCCCTCAAATGCCCAGACCAGGGCGACGTTGGAAGATGATGGCCGAAGCGCAAAACTGCTGTTCCTACCGACCTCAGTGTTGGCAGGGCGTTCGAACCACCAGCGTTTTGCGTGCCTGAAGCACCCTGCGACCGCAGAGTATGGCGCGGCTGTTTAAGACTCCCAAATCAACTTTGAGACCAGAGGAGTCCGTTAAGACACCCACACTTCATCTGGCCTCTCCACATGGGCTCACACTGAATGGGTATTCTAACGACACGCAAGCCGAGGCAAAAAGTGGCACGGTCGAGGGTGGCGCCAACCCGTCTGGCCAGCGTGGCATAGTAACCTCATTTCCATGAATCACATTAGATGATATCTAATTCCATAGTCATTTGGTACCTTTTTTAATTGCGATAAAGGTACTTGATGGTCCCGATCTTAGATTAATAACAAATGGAGTGATAGTACCTTTTTTTGACCCGGTGTTAAATCCTTTATCGACTATCCCCGTCAGCCTGAAGATGGCAGCAGGGTATGTGTGGGAGTCTTCTGTGAGGAGAAGCATACCCACTCAACTTCCCCGGGGTGTAACGTCCAGCGCTTATCGCCCTGTGGCTGACGTATACCATTGTCCGTGCGGTGACGGTTTTAGAATACACTGTGCCACCACCCCATTCCATTCTGCGGGTGTCGTAAGAGCGACTACCGGAAATATCGAGGCTCAAAACCTAGCCGCAAGAGAAGGAAATCTTGATACGAAAACTTTTTTTTTCCTCGGAGATCCTCATGGAATCCCGGCCGTTGGGTACTGGCCGGGGTATGTGGGACTCCGGGGCGCGTAGAGATGGCGTAGAGATTGCGCCTCGACCCACTAAAACTGACGGCGATCGTCGACTGCCCGAACCAGGGCCACGGGATTCACTGCCATTACGGGAGCATGCTCCGTGACTCTGTGGGCCTTGGCCCGCCCCTTATAAAGCTAGTGGAGCCCCATGCTCCAAGGCGGGCCCCTCCGATTATGAGGGGGGCTGTCTTGCCGTCCCCCATTCCACCGCTGGGGGGTGATACGAAACCCTGTGCCAACCTATCTGGCCAGCGAGGCAGAGTAGGCTAATTTACCTCCATGTAATTGGAGGAAACTTGACTCAGCAGTGGGTGTTTTATGGGCTGCGATGATGATTGGTACAATTGTCAAATCAGTTGGTTATTCCACGAATAATAGTTGTTCTTTAATATCCAATGCGGTGAAACAAATTGTAGTATTTTCCTTAGTAGGCTATTGGGAGCCGAGCCCCGGTGTTTCCGCCTCATATTAAAACTGTTATCGCACAATCTTAACTACCCTATACTCGAAACTACCGGCTCTGCAGAAAATGATATATACCCATCATGCGCCCAAGCGAAACACGACCTTAACACAAATACTTGGAGTCCAGTTTTACCCAGAAATGAAGTGTATCGCCCCCGTATTCCTCATTATTAATTTGATAAGAAAAACACTCGCATCGTGAGTAAATGAAATTTGGACTTTATTAATTCATGGCCGAAGAGTAATTTTGGAAATAAACTTGTACTTTCGATACTTGATTTATATAACGGGAAAACATTGCTTCTATGAAAACTTTTAAGTAGAGCAGGATAATAATTGGATCGTATTTTTTTCCTTTTGTGACTTTATTGAAATGTAAACATTACTTTATTCTAATGGATTATTCGTACAACCAGGGACCCGCCTATGTTTTGCAATGCTATTAGAATGCTTGTCATGTAAAATTCTTTATTCGTACGAAGGACAATCCCGCCATATTTTTTTATCGAAAATAATTTACGCAGCATTTACGTGTACGACAAACATTCAGCGTTGATATAGTTAAACCCTCTATTTGTTAGTGAAACGCACATGATAATCCGTTTAGTAGTTAAGAACAGACATACAGCTAAGAGTCACTTAATGTGTAATAGAAAAAGCTATGCTTCGAGCTATTTGGCGCGATACCCTCGGAAATCAGGAAAGCTGAAAATTAACCAAAGTGGTACATAGCTCAAAATATACCACAATTGCAGTGGGTAGGCGTCGTGGACTGGCGACCAGATAGTTGTTGGTGAAAGAATACTCTAAGTGCCTTACCAACTTATGGTGTTGGTTGAAGAAGGAACTAACTTCACTACCCTTTCTTAACCTCTTCCTAATAATGTCCATCTCAAAAAATCACATTTAGTGATAAGACCGCCCCTTGTACAAATTATTGTTGCTTATATTGTGTACTGTTTTTATTTCTTTTGTACAATAAAGAGTTTATCTATCTAACTAATCTGGCAGCGTCATGCAATCTTAGCCTTGTCGTTGTTTAAAAAAGAGAACCCCTGCACTAGATAAAACCTGCACCGATGGGCAGTTTATAAACATGAAATTCACGAACACAAATGACAAAGACACTTGCCCGACCCCGGTATCGAACCGGAAACCTTTATCTAAAGGGGGCACATCCAATCACTAGACCAACAAAGCACAGACAACGGATTTCGCGCAGTCCGTAAAAGACTCGCTACTGAGTCGAGCGTCCTCCAATTACATACAGGACGATTAGCAAAATTACAACTGCACTACGCTGGTCACGGTGGTGGCAGGAACCGGTTAGCCTCAGACTGGCCGTAGACTCGTATTACTACTACTACTAGATGAGCCACAGCAGAGTTGGGCCTCTTTATAGACGACACGGTTAGCGTAGTGGTTGAGCGATCAACTGCTGCCCAGCATGTCGCGGGTTCGATCCCCGCACGAAAGAAATATTTGTACGACTTACAAGTATTTGTTCCGGGTCTGGGTGTTTTCTATCTATAACATGTATGTATTTACAAAAAAAAATTTATAGAAGTAGTTTATCATCCATCTCGTTACCATAACACAAGCATTAAGTTGCTTAGCTTGGGACGAGATGGCGTTGTGTGAAATGTCCAATGATATTTATATTAATTAGTCTACTTTGCTACGCAAGTCAGACGGTTTGGCACAGGCTTTCGTATCAAGATTTTCCTCTCTTACGTCTAAATCATCGGCCTTTTCATTTCCTTTGGTCGGCTCTTACGACACTCTCAGGACGGAAGGGGTTGGTATATGTTTTCTAAATCCACCAACACGCGAAAAATATTTGAACGGCCTCTACTTATGAGAGAATAACTTTTTAAAAGTCAGTCGGTTCGGTAGTTGATTTCTGTGTAGATCATAGATCTACACAGAAATCAACTACCGAACCGAACCGAACAAGAATGTAAAGCAGAGGCACTGGCTCGGAGTCTGGGTGTCATTTCTATCTATAATATGTATGTATTTACAAAAAAAAAATATGTATATAAGTAGTTTATCATCCATCTCGTTACCATAACACAAGCATTAAGTTGCTTAGCTTGGGACGAGATGGCGTTGTGTGAAATGTCCAAGGATATTTATTTATAGGATATTTATTTATAAAAAAAAAGGTGTTCATGATGCTCTTTTAGTGATTTATTTCTATAAACATAATAATAAACTTCTCCATGTTTAACGGTTGATATTTGGTTGGTTTCCAGTGCAGTAGGCACAAAGTGAAATATTTGGTCGAGCGCCTCTGTTACTGTAGGATCTGTGGTTGAACAATGTCATTGTACCTTAGCGGGGACAATGGTAATTTGAAATTTGCGTGTGGACTTGTAAAGGGACATATTTTTCTCTTTAGTTTTAAAAGCGACGAAATGCCTGTGTTTAGAAAAAAATAAAACGCTTTGTCAAATACCGGAATGCGGTTTCTTGTTTAATTGGGCGTAGTAATTCTTCTCATTGTGGTTTGTTCACGTTTTTACACTAAACCTTTACTCATGTTAGGCATTTTTCCTTTCTTGCCTTTTTACCCTACATAAATAGAAAATAAATTATTATAATGAACAGCTTTCGTTTAGGCATAGAATAGAATAGAAAAAGATTTATTTGTGACAAATGCACATAAAATAAACATATCAATCTAGCCTACCTTACAAATCCTTCGGGGATATCTTTTATAGGTTTACGGGTTGGTGACATCGTGTATTCTAAATCCGTCACCACACGGTCATACATACCCACAAACAAACATACAGACATGTATCACTCATGAATTTTATCGGAGTTGAAGAATAAAGTAAAACATACAGAACAATGTCCAATTGTCAAGACTAAATAAAAAGGACACGCTTTACGATACCCGTGTTAAATTAAATTTGACGGAACATTCCGGATATTGCGGTGTTGCTTGGGGCAGTTTTAGGAATAGTCACATCTGAAGGTAAATCAACTTGTTGCAACTATACGTTCAAACTATATTTAGGGACTATTATTACAAGCAACTGTATATTGTTTACCTTTTGAGTTTAGAGACCATAATACAATATCCGTATATTATTGTAAAACTCGCTGTGAACGGCTGGACCGATTTGGCTAATTTTGGTCTTGAAATATTCGTGGTAGTCCAGGGAAGATTTGAAAGGCAAGAAAATATGGAAATGCTTGGAGTTAAATAATAACAAAAAAAATGACGTGGCGCTTGACGATTACTTTTGTTTGTTTTAAGTTTATTTTATATAAAAGTTAGGTCTTTTATTTATCGATTGAAGCAGTACGAAGTCTGCCGAGTCAGCTAGTCAATCATAAATTACTACTACTTGATCAAGTTCTTGATCACAACATACTAAGGTTTGAAAATTCTTACAATAAATTTGGTCAACAGCCTATTACATAAGTTTACCTTAATGCGACACCATTTTTAATTGTTAATTGGATGAACATACCTAAGTGATCTCCATTTATAATTTTATAAACGTTGATCTGAAATATAATTGTTTAACAATGTAGTATTTCCCTTTCGCTAGTCGTTGGCATCGCAGTTTAGAGTATGAAGAAGAAGAAATAAAATGGAGGCATTTTTCTGTGTGCATCCCTAAGGTCTGGGCGTCACTTTTTTTTTTAGATGTACACAAGGCATCGACCGTTTTTTAGTTTCCTCTAAATAAACATAAAATAATTTAACAACTTAACATAATTTAAACAAGCAAAATGCCTAGGTAAAGGAAACTACTAAAAATATTAAAGAAGACATTGAAATGTCTCAATCGTACTAAAATTACAGACGTTTACCTTAATGTAAGACCATTTTTAGGTGTAATTACATTCTGTATTCATTACCATCATCTTGGGGGGTAATTGACCCACTCGTAAGCCTCCTCAAAGTTCATGGAAACAAATAAGTCCAG
Source organism: Clostera curtula (assembly GCA_905475355.2). Taxonomy (NCBI): domain Eukaryota; kingdom Metazoa; phylum Arthropoda; class Insecta; order Lepidoptera; family Notodontidae; genus Clostera; species Clostera curtula. The sequence goes on from FR997802.1 coordinate 1,056,308, forward strand.
CGTGCCACGCTCGTGAGATCATTGGCACAAAGTGTGTATAATATTTTCATCTCTTGTTTCAGTTGCTTCTTACGTCACTCTCAGGAGGAATGGTTGGGTGACATATTCGTATTCCACGTGGACTTCTTTTATTCATAGAGCCATATTTCGTAAATACACGCATGAGTTTACATCATACAATTAACCATGAGCAAAGGCAACTTCCTGTGGAGTGTGAAACATCTTAACGCTTTTGACATCACAAACATACGTAAGCTTATGTTCAAAAGGCAGTAACTGCTCTGTGTTGCCACTGTTAGCGGGAATTCCGCTTATGATAGTCGAAGCATTTATTCAATTATATTTCAATATAATACGCACGCTATTGTCTAAATTTGATCGCTATGTTGATCTAGGGGTTGGACATACCACTAGATCTGCAGGTCTCGGGTACGATTCCGGGGTCAGGCATGTGTCTTTGTGTAAGCCAGAGATACTTGCTCTGAATCTGGGTGTTATTTGTGGTCGTGGTGATTTGTTTTTAAAGTAACCCCGCGATACAGGTTATACCTAGCGCAGACGTTTAGTTTTTTATTTAAGGACTAGCTGCGCCCCGCGGTTTCACCTGCGCTTACTTAATGTCGTACCGCGGGTGACGCCGCGGGGCGAAGCTAGTCTAAAAAAAGTAGTCTAAGTCACTCCTTATATCATCAGGTTCCTATCAGTGAAACTCCCGTCAAAATCGGTCCAGCCGTTCCCGAGATTAGCCGGAACAAACAGACAGACGGACAGACAGACAGACAGATAGACAGACAAAAATTAAAAAAAATGTAATTTTGGTCTATGAACTGTGTATACATACCTACGCATTTAGTAAAAAGTGGTTATTTTATTATTACAAACAGACACTCCAATTTTATTTATTTGTATAGATGTATAGATGTATAGATGTATAGATGTATAGATTTCTTTCGTTCGTGTTGCACCTTATATATTTTCGTTGTTATGAAAACTATATAGACAACAGAAGTGAGGTCATAGAGCTAATCAAAAGAGTACTTTATAACAATATATTAAAAGTCCATATTATAACAACCAGATTATTTTCACGAAACATGATTTCTTGAAAAACAAAGGAGCTAGCTAACTTGCTTGAGCTGCTTGTGTATATGAATCATATTGTTTTATAAACTATCATGATTCATATTTATAGATTTCTTTTCTACGCAATTAATAAATATATTTAGAAATTATAATTTCTTCGGTTCTCTTAGCTCATTTCTCGAATTATGACCATTTCATCACCAATATTTCAATAAAAGAGCAGTGGCCTTGTTTTATATACCTATAACACATTTTAAGCATACATTTTTTTTACTTTGATTAACTAAACGCCTCCAGTGAGACCTGTGCCCGTAACTCTTCGTTTGGCCCTTGAGTAAAGATTACTCCGTACCTTGCCAGATCTATCCTCTCGGCTATGAAATGTGTAAACTTTGGTGTTTCACTTTGATAACTATATTTAGTAAAGCTAAGGTTTTCGCTCCTGTCAGTTGTACACTTTGCTCTATAATTATTGTAATGTTGCTTGATTTTGGGTACACTGTTTACGGGGCTAATTGCTATGGGTGATGTACAGTTACGAACAAAAGTTGTAAGACAAAAGTTACTGATACGACTTCTGTTTATATTATTTTTTTTCTATTAAAACGTTACCTCAGCAAAGAAAGAGATTGAAATCCATGCGAGAAAAGCTGTAGAGAGAAGCTCATATAGTCATCAGTCTCAATCTTACTTTTTTACTTATTTCAAAACAGCAGAATGTTCTAAATGCGTATGTTTATTTTTTTTGTATGTGAAATGAAAAAAACTTTGTGTCAAAAGGAAAATGTGGATAGTTTTGAACAAAAAATAATAATAAAATTAATAAGTTTGAAGTCAGTGCCAACTTTAATTGCTTTATCAAACACTTAACACTGTACAAGTAATTTATTTTTTATTTAATAGTTTTCGTTTTAAGACTGCACCATTCTTATTACAATCTAGCCTAGGCTAATAAGTAATTTGTATCTGTCCTAAATTACTACGGAAATAAATAAACTAAGGCAGTGTCCACTAGCACTTGTTTTATTGTTTCTAGTAATATTAAAACACTTTGTTCATGTGTTCTTCAGAATATTACACTTATTGCTCTTTGTATATCACTATTGTTCACTACACTAGTTCGAAAGGTTTAGTCCTTTTTAACCGTCTTATAGTGTCTGTGGTGTCGAGGAGCTGGATAGCCTCGACATTCACATGGTGATGAAGCCTATGGTCATGCGCTTCAGCTTTTTTCTTTATTACAAATGACCTCCACCGGGACCTGTACCAGTACATGAGACAAAACTATTTAGTTTATGTTGAAGGGGGTATATTTTTGCGTTTGTTTAAATTACGACGGTAACACATTTTAAATATTTCCTTTTAGATTCTCACCTACTCAGTTTCTCAACTATATAGTTAGTTTTCAATGGAGCTAATTTTTACGTAACTCAATATCTAAGCTTCATTTCTGTAAGCTATCTAAGAACTTATCTCAGATTCTAAGGAATTGTAAACTCTACTCAAATGAATGAAGCACAAATTAATTTACTGTAAGGTACCTTTGTACGAAGGCAACGACTTGAAATTTCAATCATCTAATTGAAATTTTAAAACAAGTATTAGTGTAACAATGCTTTATGAGGTAACTCCTAGCTGCCACATTCGGCATTGCTCTCGCTGCCCCAGATCTGTGTTCGAGTACTATAAAAATGTAACACTTAAGTAATAAACCACCCTCTAATTTGATGGTGAACATTCAAGATAGCAGCATCACGCGTCCCAGAGTCCCAAATAATCCGGCCAGTCCTTAACAGCCGGGTACCAATTATGATCTCCGACGTAAAAAAAAAGTGGTAGTCTCCATACACTTATCAGTCGTCATATGCGTTTCCTCATTCTCACAATCCATCCATCTCTTTCATTCTCCCACAACCATTGGGTCCTTTCACATTTATACTGAAACTACCACCGGTAATGCTGCTCTACAGAGAAATGTCGGCAAAAAAATCTGTAGTAGCTTTTGCAATTTATAGGTCTATATATATACATACATATATATCTGTTTATCTATTATACTAGTGTATTTAGTGTGGTCGAAAGGTTATTAAAGTCCTCGAGTGGCGACCGCGTTCCGGAAGGCGCAGTGCTGGTAGGCCTCCCACACGGTGGACCGACGACCTGGTAAAGGTCGCCGGAAAGCAGTGGATGCGGGCGGCCCAGGACCGGCCTTTGTGGAGATCCTTGGGGGAGGCCTATGTCCAGCAGTGGACGTGTTTTGGCTGAAATGATGATGATGATGAAATGATTTAGTGTGGTGACGGATTTAGAATACATTGTGTCACCTCACCGCCCCATTTCATCCTAAGGGTGTCGTAAGAGTCGATAATAGACAATGACCAGGCCGAATACCTAGCCGCAAGAGAAGGAAAACTGGAGACCAAACTCTGTGCCAACCCGTCTAGCCAGCGTGGCACAGTAGGCTAATTACCCTCCATGTAGTTGGAGGAGGTGCGACTCAGTAGTGGGTAATTTATAGGCAGGGAAGTAGTAAGTAGTGTATCTAGTGACTCTAGTATAAACTAGTTGTTATGTCAGTGACTGTAATAGATATTTGTATGACAGACAGGATCGACGGCTTTACGTCCCTCCGAAACAGGGAGAAGGTCAAATGTTAATATTAGGGTCACACATCCAAATCGGCTGTGCCAAACTGCTATTCAGTCTACATCTTTTCCTTCTCAAATACTACTTTTCCTTCTCTTGTTGCTAGCCTAGTCATTCCTTTTTGTCGGCTCTTACAACACCCGCCGGATGAAATAGGGTGGCGACACTATATATTATAAATCCGTCACCACACGGAATCACACTTCCTAAAAAAGCTGCCTCGTTGGTCTAGTGGTTAGATGTGCCGCCTTTGGATCAACGGGTCCCGGGTTCGATTCCGGGGTCGGGCAAGTGTCTTTGTCTAAACCAGAGGCACTGGCTCGGAGTCTGGGTGTCATTTCTATCTATAATATGTATGTATTTACAAAAAAAATGTATATAAGTAGTTTATCATCCATCTCGTTACCATAACACAAGCATTAAGTTGCTTAGCTTGGGACGAGATGGCGTTGTGTGAAATGTCCAAGGATATTTTATTTATTTTATTTTATTTATTTAGCTGTTTTTATTTCTTTTTTAAACGAAACCCTGCACTTGGTATAATCACTACCCCGGGGGCAGTTTACAAACATAAAATTCACGAATACAAATGACATCCAGACTCGGAGCAAGTGCCTCTGGTTTACACAAAGACACTTGCCCGGAATCGAACCCAGACCAACAAGACTGTCTTTTACTACATTCGTACACCAAAATGTCTGAAATGCGTGATTCACCATACCGTAAAGCACCTCATACAAGGGGGCTTAACGCGATTTCCGGAGGAACATTATAACACACTTAGCAACATTAGTTGTGGAAAATCACAAGCCGATTAGAGCAATGCTAGAGGTGTCGTCTCTCGCGTGACATGGATCTTAAGATGCTTTTTCACACACGAAACGAGGTGAAGCGAGGCTCAGAATCGTGCTACTCAATTTTAATCTTGCTCGCGATATAAAAGTGTGAATGGCGTACTTGTGCACTGAACGTTTTCAGAGATATTTTGGTAAATGTGTGGGAATTAACAATTCTGGTTGGGACAATCTTCTGTCCATGGATTTTCTACCGTGTGTTTAAAACATGGGATTATCTATAGTAGAGCTGTTCCACCAGAATACGGCAGCCAATAAGATTACCCTTGCGTGGCTATTCTGTTTCTGTTCATAAGTAAGGCTACACTACTTCTCAGCCCTTATATGACCCACTGCTGAGTCAGACCTTCTCCACCTACATCATAATCATCATCATTTCAGCCAAAAGACGTCCACTGCTGGACATAGGCCTCCCTCAAAGATTTCCACAAAGGCCGGTCCTGGGCCGCCCGCATCCACTGCTTTCCGGCGACCTTAACCAGGTCGTCGGTCCACCTTCCGTAATACGGTCTCGAGGGTGTCGTAAGACTAAGGGAACGCCAGAGGCAGATCACGTAGCCGCAAGAGATTGAAAACTTGATACAAACCCTGTGCCAACCCGTCTTGCCAGCGTGGCGCAGTAGGCTAATGTCCCTCCATGAATTTAGAGGAGGCTCGACTCAGTAGCGGGTCACTCATTGGCTGAATCGACGATAGAGTTTTGTATCAAGATTTCCTTCTCTTGCAGCTAGGTTTTCGGCCATAACAATTCCTTTTGTCCGCTCTTTCGACACCCGCAGAATGAAATGGGGGAGCGACAGTATGTATTCTAAACCTGTCAATAGACAACATAACTAAGGTTACCAGAGCTCTTACAGGGGAAATACGTTGCCAGCAATAGTCGGAACCCACTTTTTCTCAACTGCTGGAGTCCTTTTGTCACTTTTTACAGTGTCAGAGATGTGTAATTGACGCCTTAGCTGTTGTATACGTCAATAGGAGGCTTACAAAGTAGGATATATATATTTGAGCGCCATCATCTATTATTTAAAAACCGCAATAATATGGAAAACATTACCATATCCTATTAATAGATGGCGTTGTTAACAACAATATGCTACAGCTAATCGTGGCAGGACATAGCTGGTAGTGATATAAAAATTAATCTCTACGTCAAGGTGTGTCCCTCTCTGTAATATCATAAAATCCTCAACCAAACCAAAAATACATCATATGCCAGGATGTTCACATTATTAAGCAAGAAAGCTTAACGACTACCAGTATCTTTACATACATACTTTTTGGTACAGCCTGTATAACAGTGGGATGCTACAGTATCTCCTAAAGACTGGTCGCTCGACGCTCGTATAATATCAAACTTCACGTAAGTTCGTTTAATCCTAAGTTATTACGTACTTAGGTTGTTGGTCTAGTGCCAAAGAGAAGACGCCCATAAGAACTTGCGTCCAATTTACTGGACTAGGTATCTTGTGGTATTGTAGATACTAAAAAATAATAGCGCTGTAAGATTGACGTGTTTTGGTCTCTCTGCCTGTGTATTTATACGGGAGTTGGATGGGCGACAAGACTTCCAAAAATGTTTATACGTTGGTACAGACTGCTTGCATCTCTCGTTTTCGTAAAAGTAATCTTTTATTTTATGTCTTTAAAAATGGTCGTGAAGACATTTTAGAACTTCAGGTGTCGATTGACGGTTTTAAAATAATAGAGTCATCAACCGAGTGAGTGTCATAAGCATGACTAGAAGAACGCAAGAGGTCTGCATAAGTCTGCAGTCTATCTGGACGCAAAAGAAGGTAAATTTAATATAAATAAGCCTTTGACAACCCATCCTGGAGGTGGTTTGTCTGGCGGGGAGCCGCGGCGCATATCCCCCGATAACTGTAGCATTTCTTAACTATTGGAATTGCTCTGAAATCTTCGCAATCGCGGTATAGGGCTTTTGGCAATTCTCGCATTTTAGGAGATATTTCTTGATGTTGATACTTCAGATTTTTCGGCCAAATTGTCTAAAGTATGTACCATGCTGGTCGCTACAAGTAGACTAAATTCCCTCCATGATATTAGTTTGACTTAGACGTGTTCTATTAATAGTTGATTTCCTAACTAAAGAGACCATGCGACTGTTCCGAATAATAAAGACCTATCTGCAATACTGCTTTGAAACCATTTTGGACTCTATTCTTCATACATATATAATATAATTATGAAGCTCAAAATGGTTTCAAAGCAGTATTGCAGATAGGTCTTTATTCTTCGGAACAGTCGCATGGTTAAATTCGTCTCCGAAAACACAGCCTACCAAATAAATAACCTTCATCAAACGGTACTAGACCATCAACTTTATGAACGAGAACGTTTAATTTTTAAACGTGGAATTCGGTGTTGCCATATGTCGCTACCGGCCCTGAAAGTTGGCAAAATATTGAGACCGCTGAATAAGAAAAGAAGTCGAGTACTGGCCATTACGAGTAAAGGTCACGCACAAGGGGCGTGCGGCCACAGAATTGGGCCACAGGTCGGCCCGGCCCGCAAATTCTATAACTAACCATGAGGAAATGGCCGGAGGGGAGGCGAATTACTGAGTACGACACTTGAGCCAGTCTATGAAGAAAGTTGCCACTCGTAAAATAAAAGAGGGTCCTTTTCCCGGCGACTGTTGACTTTGTTATGAAATTGTATTCGCAGAAACGCGAAATTCAGTTTTAACCTATTTACCCGGGGTTTCTGAATTTCATTGTGAGCACTTCATTGTATTTATTTGTTTTTTATTAACGTCACTCGCAGATGCGATATTGCTATTGGGATTTTAAATATCCTTGGATTTTGGATTAAATCATTCGTATTGTGATGGATTTAGAATACGTAGTGTCACTACCCCATTCCATACTGAGGGTGTTGTAGGAGCCGATAAAATGAAATGACAAGGCCGAAAACCTAGCCGCAAGAGAAGGGAAACTTGAAACGAAACCCTGTGCCAACCCGTCTGGCCAGCCGTCTAGCCATAATATAACATAATAATCGAACCATAAGTTGGAAATTTATGAGCAGATAATAATTTATACATTGTTCATAGGTAATCATCATCAGCCTCTAGGCCTACTGACGGGCGTAGGCCTCCCCTGCGCGCCATAGCGCCATAGCGCCCTATATGCAGCTTAAAGCATCCAGCTGATTTCGCAGATCGTCCCTCCTACACTAAGCTTGCCGATTCCCAGCTACCACTTCAGTTTAACACAACAACTCTTAGTCAGATAAATTCCAAGCATAGCTTGCTCCATGGCCCGCTCTAAGCTGGTGGACTAGCCTCATTATGTCATGACGGGTAGCACACATTGTTAAACTATCTTCTTTAAAAAAATAAAAATGAATTGCTGTTCGTGAGTCTCGCTAAAACTCGAGAACGGCTGGACCGATGTGGCTAATTTTAGTCTTGAAATATTCGTGGAAGTCTAGGGAAGGTTTAAAAGGTGAATAAATATGAAAAAAAAACAACATTTTTTAGCACGCATTTTTTTGTTCCAGTTAAGGTTTGCACATATTTTAATAAAGTTAAAACATTCTGGAATTATCATTCAGGTTTTTTATTTATTTATTCTGAGGCGGGAAGAAGTTTGCCTTGTCAGCTAGTCACTATCACTACTCACTACATATTATAAAACAAAGTCGCTGTCGTCTGTCCGTCCCTATGTATGCTTAAATCTTTAAAACTACGTAACGGATTTTGAAGCGGTTTCTTTTAATAGATAGAGTGATTCAAGAGGAAGGTTAATATGTATAATACATGTATAATATTGTAAATAATATTGTAGAGAAACACTGATAAATTTGGAGGGTCGTAATTGCATCCGTGCGTAGCCGGGGCAGGTCACTAGTTAAATATAATTCTTAAAGTCTGCAGGCCTCGTAGATAGACCAGATAGTATTTGACGATTAAACTATGAATACATTGTTCATAGTTTAATCGTCAAATAGACGTCGTTAATTATTCAGTCACCAATTTCCATTTCTGATTTCACAATATTATTGGGTGCACAATATTATATAAATTAAGACAGGACATGTATATTAGTAGGAGGGGAATTTAAATATTCAACGTACAGAAAAGTTGCGTATTAAAATATGTAGTGCGTTAACTCTTCAGTTCTCACTTCGAACAATGTTTTTAGCGGACTCTCATCCTAAAAGTTCCACAAAAGATGGAAGGAACTTTATCTATTCCTGGTCAACCCTTATTAGTAGTTTATAAAGAACATGGTTGGGATAAGTAGTTAGGTTAGGTCAGCTTTTTTTATTCAAAAGTTTAGTTACTCTACATAATCAACACTTTAGCAAAGTAATATATCGTAATGTTTAAAAATTCTCCAAATATAATTATCCTATGATCACGTTGAAAAGGCTTATGAATGAATGAGGCCGCTTCTAATTAGATGTTTTTTTTTAATATTTAGAACTACGTCTTATTATACCCTGTCTTATTATAGTGGATACATACTTTTGAATCAATCTTCAATCGTTCCGACACTTTCCCACTTCCTTTACAAAGAAATTGGTTGATAATTGTCTGTTAACAGAAGGAAAGAATATCGATCTTCTCCTTTCTCACATTTTTTAAATTGCATCCGCATCAGTATTACTTTATTTGGTTAACTACCAATATTTTCTAAAAAACGATTGCCGTCTGCCTTCCAATACCAATCTTGAGCGACGTCCGGTAATTTTGAAATGTTTTTTATTCGAATAAATTCTTGCGAAAGCTTTCCAATAGCCAAAAAGTAAAAAATAAAAATTTAAAGAAAATTTTAAATAATTAATCATTTAGTTTTTACCACCGGGTCGGAATGCCATTCCACAGAGAAGAGCTGGTAAGAAACTCCATGGTTAGACCAGCTGTCAGTTGGTAGAATGGCAGGCGGAAACGACGGTTTTACGTACCCTCCAAGGCACGGAGCAGGTCAGATATTAAGATGTCAAGAAGAAAGAATATCGATACCGTTGAATAAAGAACTTCCTAACAAATACTCGGCGATCAATCTGTTTACAGAAGAACACTACAATTCCAAAGATTAACTAGCGCTGTAGCCTCACGGCTTTAAGCTAAAAACGTATAAGTAGCCTTCCTTAGCGTTTGCAGATCCGATAGGACAATATGAATGAGGGAATAGCTTTTGCAGCCGGTTTTACTTGGGTTTCTATCGCGCAGTAAGAAACTGCCCGTGTGGTAAAGGATTTAGGATACATATTTTCACCACCCCATTCCATCCTGTGGGGGCCGTAAGAGCCGACAAAGAGAATTGACAAGGCCGAAAACGTAGCCAAAAGACAAGAAACATTTTATACACAACCATGTGCCAACCCGTCGAGCCAGAGTAGAACAGTAGGCTAAAAACCCCCCTGTGATGGGAGTAGGCCCGACTCAGCTGTGGGTCTTTGGATGGAGTGTGTTGTTGGTCGAGGGATAGAATGTTGCCCTTGGATCACGGGTCCTCGGTTCGAATCCAGGGTCAGGCAACTGTCTTTGTGAAAACCAAAGGCACTTGCTCAGAGTCTGGGTGTCATTTGTGTACGACCCCCGACCCACCTCCACTTTGTACTCTGAATCCTTCACCAGATGGACTATGTCAGTCGTAGTCTATCCATTATTATAAGCGGGTGACGCCGCGGGGCGAAGCTAGTCAAAAAACTCCTTATATCATCAGCTACCTATCAGTGAAAGTCGCGTCAAAATCGGTCCAGCCGTCCCAGAGATTAGCCGGAACAGACAGACAGACAAAATACAAAAAAAAAATATTTTGGTCTATGTACTGTGTATACATACTTACGCGTTTAGTAAAAAGTGATTATTTTATTATTACTAACAGACCCTCCAATTTTATTTTATTTGTATGTATAGAAGTTATTAGCTACTAAATTTATTATCTTTTTCATAAAGTAATATAGCATCATAAACTGCCGCTCTGTGGGAATATGGTCTCACAGTTAAACAGAGAAGTTCGTAGCTTAGCAGGTAATGCGGAATGCGATCGATCTGCAGTTAAGCGATGCGTGGCTTAGTCGGGGTGCTGAGTGGCTATCATATGATCTGTCCCCTATTGATTCGAATACCACTTAAAGCCATTACTAAACCACTGTAGAGGTGGGCCTCGTCCTATAACAGGAAGGATAATCAGCCAACTGTGCCACGCTGGCCAGACGGGTTGACACAGGGTATCACGTTTTTCTTCTCTTGCGGCTTTCTTTATCGGCCTTGACATTTCCTTTGGTCGGCTCTTACGACACCCTCAGGGTGGAATGGGGTGGTGAAACTATGTATTCGTGATCCTTCACCACACGGACACGTCACCAAACGGACACGGTAACGACTGCCATAGATGATATGAATTTGAACCGGAACGGGGATGCTCTACGTGCACTCGTGAAGCATGTAGGAGATCAGATATTACAATACACAATGTCACCAACCCACATCACCCTGAGAATGCCGTGAGAGACGACTAAGGGAACGAAACAGGCAGAGCACCTCGCCGCAAGAGAAGGAAATCTTGAAACCAACCCTGTACCAACCCGTCTGGCGAGCGTGGCCCTCTATAAATATGGAGGAAGTCCATCTCAGTGGCGGGCTGCAATGATGATGACTGGTTGGCATAAAAACGTGAGACGGTAAAAACTTGTCATTAGAAGTTCAGTTGAAATATGTTGACAAAATTTCCCGCACGAACGTGAAAAATAAGCGAAAAAAACAAACACACCCACACCAAAAAATGTATCATATATATTCCCCACTCACGTCTTTCCCGTCACTTATAAATAGTGTTCTCTCAAACTGTTGGCGACGTAAGTCACAAAAACATAATATAAGGCGACTACTTTCCTTCTGTCCTTCCCCAGATTAAATTTACCCGGTACACGCGTAATAGTAAGAGCTGACATAACATCAAACTCTACACTACGCCAACTTTAAACAATAATTAATTATATTGTTAAAATATTTATTTACTAAATTATGATGTACAGTGTATTAATTACACTATAGGTAACTAACTAGGCAAGCCGGTATTATTGCACATTGTTAGCTCGGGTAATGCAATTAATTGTACCCACACAAGTAAGGACAGCGTTTTGTTAGCTGTGTGATCTATCTGCAGGTTAAGCAACTTCTACTACTCCTGCTCAGCCCACTGCAATTACATGGAGGGTAAGCCATCTTCTCATGTAATTATTAAAGTGTGATCCACATATATTGTGTGTATAATTAAAAGCTTATTTTTAATTATACACATAATATATGTGGATCACACTTTTCGCGATGCTTGGGTTGCTGTGGTAAATACTTTTAATAGACGTGCTACTGTTAAAACTCACTATTTATACCATTATAAATTGATTTTAATGTAAACAACGAATATTATTATATTGCTTATTTTATTTTGTTTTATCCTCAAAAAATATTTTCGCTGTGTTCTCGACCACTGCAAGTCCAGTCTAGTTTGGACATAGTTATAGTGTAATTATTACTCTGTACACCTATTTATTATTTAAAGTAAATAAATACGTATTCATTCTGACAGCGGGTCTAACCATATATATTTACCGGTAGTGCCACTAGATGGCTCATGGAGGCGCAGTGGTTCAGCGATCGACTACTGCGCAGCATGTCGCGGGTTCGATCCCCGCACGGAAGAAATATTTGTACGACCTACAAGTATTTGTTCCGGGTCTGGGTGTTTTCTATCTATAATATGAATGTATTTACAAAAAAAATTTATATAAGTAGTTTAACATCCATCTCGTTACCATAACACAAAATAATCAATGTCCAAGGATATTTAGTTAGTCAAATCATTTAGACCGATTCTGACCCGAATAAAATGGGAAAAAAGTTTTAGTCTGATTGTAGCTCTGATTTAAATTTTAAGAGATTGGTTTTAATAACGAAAATCCCTTAGGTTCCTCTAATGAAGGAAATTGATATTGACTTTAAAACATGGCGGAATGTCATAATTTATTCAAATGTTAATTAAATTCCCTTGTTTATATAATTTAACTTTCTAAGCATGTCAAATTAAAGTTAACGCTACAAATTACTTATCGTTTACTTTCGTTAATATTGGCTTTGTAATGAGGTCATTTGAGTTTTCCCCTGTAGCCGCGGTTTCATTTAATATTAATATAAAGCTCCGTGGAAAATTTTGAAATTGAACCAAAAGCGATAATTAATTTAAAATTGTACTCTGAAATTTAAATATGATTGTTGGTATTATGTAAGAGTTGGCATTCATAATAAAAAAATGACATATTGACAAAATATGAAATTATGAAGATGACGAGACAACAATGTACCACATTGTTACACTCTGTATTATCAAATTCTGTCAGTACACGGAAAATTTAATGTTATAGTTTCCATCAACTCGATATAGACTTTGGTATCTTAAGAGTTTAACTTTAAGTGTGGGAGCGACGACGACGTGTAGACTTAAGTGGTGCTCAAACCCGCTCCGATCTTGAGTGAGTCCTCAACGTGAGACGTCATTACATACGTCACTCCCATGTTCGGGTCTGGTTGAGTGATATCGTTTTATTAACACAAGATCCAAGGCCTAGTTTCCTATAGTTGAAGGGCTGTACAGATCTGGGGTCGGGTTAAATTTAAGGGCGACAATAGCCCTACAAAACAATATGGTCCCTTCGGTAACTTTAAGGGATGAATTCCATCTACTGGTTAAGTGACGTCTGGCTCTGCTGGAGATTGGTTGGATATCTTTTTTTTATCAGTAACCTGAATGTCTTTGATCCTAGATTTGCGTGATGGAGAGCAACGACAGGGTTTGAGATGGAGCAGGCAATTCAAGGATATACTCTGTCAGGCACCGGCTCTCACAGACACACGACGAAACACAGTAAAACTGCTCGGCGCCGGACTTGTGGTTCCTAGCCGGGCGGACTGCTAAATCCACCACCAAGTGTGCTGGGTTTCGTTGACGTTTACAACACGCGTTATTTCCCAGCGTGCGGTGGGGAATATTATGCCCCGTCCTGTTGTTCCGCGTTTTGGAAGGGCTCGTAATCCCGTCAGCCCTAGCTGCCATTCTACGATTTATGGCAAGTTCGTGCATTAATTAGTAAAAACTGACTCCTGGTCTAACCAAATAATTACCAGTTGGCCACTTGGTGGAGCAGGGTTAATGGAAATCTCTCCGCATCGTTGGCCATATCTGGTTAAACTTATGCTGATCCCACCAAATCGGTGTCGGGAACCAACGAAGCCAACAAGAACCTTCAATTTTCCCCAAGAACCACTCAGGGGCCATGGGGAGATAGAAGGAGAAGATGACTTTAACCTTGATGACCTACTACGCTGTCTCCGAATGGAGCAATCCTTCTGCTTCTGGTGACATTCCCGGAAAGCGAGGCATAGCACTGCATAAATGTCGACTCTACCACGAGGGAGTGAGAATTCCCAAAGTCGCTCTATTGTGGTTATCAGTCAGATGTACTTGGCTGCCTAGTTGGCCCTAGTAGTGCCATAGTGCTGAACCCAGTAAAATTACCATAATGTCACTTATTGGATTCCGTTGTTTTGTGAAAGAGACGGGCAGAAAAGACTGAAACATTGGGAATTATATAAAATAAAACGATCATAAACGGTGAAATAATCATTTTCTGCAAAAAAAACTACAATATTTTGTTAACCGAGTTTAAAATTGTAATTGTCATACATGGCGACACGTCATATGACAGTTTTATAAACATGACTGTAAAACCGTACTTATAAATTATTTACTTCTCAGCCCATAAATTATCCACTGCTGAATTGGACCTCTTCCAACTACAAGGAGAGTAATTACTGTGCGAAGCTTGCCAGACGGGTTGGCTTCATATCAAGGTTTCTCTTTTTTCGGGCTAGGTTTTCGTCCTTGTCGGCTCTTACGACACCCTCAGGATGAAATGGGGCGGCGACACTATGTATTCTATATACGTCACCGCATGGAATATAAAATGTTTGGCAGGAAGTAATATGGTCGAAAATGTAAAACATCATTATCCTTAATTGAACCTTTGAAATAAGAACTTCCAAGGTAAATCAAGGGAGGATGATGGTATGACTTATTATCCCCGCTTCCCAAATTCTCGCGGCCGTTTACGCGTCTTAATATTATCATGAAAGCTAAATCCATTTAGGAGCAGTTTTTCTGGGGGCGTACAAGCCAAAAAATATTGTTATAGCCGTCGGCGCTCGTCGGCCATGGGAATTTTAATAATGAGTCGATACTTTTTCCACCGCTTCTATTATGTCTAATAAAGTTGCGCCATGCTGGGTTTAGGCCGCCATATTTTAGGGTTCCAAAATTAACATGTTTAAATCTTTGTGGTTTTGTCTATGCCTTTAAAAATTAGGTCAGAATTTACAATTTTTCATTGCCTTTAATAAAAAAATTTGTCTTATAACTGTAAAATGATTTGAGTAACATAGAGAGTATAGGGATTTCGTAAACAGTAAAAAAAAACAAAGTTAAAGAAAAAGAGGTATATTTCTGCCTGCAATGTTTCACTTGTACAGAAGGTGGTCTTCTAAACTTCAAGTTCTATTAAACTTATTGTGCATCTTGACTATATATATATACATAACAAAATAATCTTGAAGTACACTTTAACGGATTTATCACATAAAACACTTTAACGGATTTATCGCGAATACCCAAGAGATTTTTCTCTCCTAATTGTAAATTTGCAAACAGGGTTTACCTAAAGTTTTCCTTATTTAACAACATTATCAAAACATGGCGCTGAATATTTTCGAAGACTCTTTGAAAAAGTTTTCTCCATCATCTGGTTATGGGCTGAAACGACGTCTGTAGAAAATTCGTCGCTTCATCCAAAAAATTACGCACGACCAAGTCAGGCCTTCTCCAAATTCATGGAGGGAAATTAGCCTACTGTGCCACGCTGGCAAGACGGGTTGGCACAGGGTTTGTATCAAGTTTTCCTTCTAGGTGATCTGCCTCTTACGCTCCTTTAGTCGCCTCTTACGACAACCTCAGGATAGTGTGGGTTGGTGACATTGCTTATTCATAATTAATTATATACCCAACATTTCTTTTCTCATTTAGAGAACCCGGATGATTTTCCGTAACTCCTGCTTGGAACGATTTATATTCATGTTATATTATCTGATTACGCGTAATAACATTGTAATGAAGTTTGCAGATTGGAAATATTTTAGAAGATTTAATTGGTATTCTTTGTGATAGATATACTGACTTTTCTTTACTTATAGATTTTATTTGTCTTTCTATTTCATTATCTTAATTTAAAACTCAAAAGTTACTTTATTTGTAAAGGATTTTTTCAAAGCTCTTGCAAACCCTCAGAAGTCAATGTGAAAACACACATGGTTTTCCCGCGGCCTGTGTATTTATGCCTTGAAGCTACCTGAAATGTTGATCTACAGAGAAGAGCTGGCAAAAAAACTCTGTAGTTGCTTTTTGCAACGCATCTTGGTTTCATTACAAAAAGGTAACATACAGTGTACTGAGAGTAAATTCGCTAATCAGTCACGATATACTAAAAAGCTTATTATAACATAGGCTAACAGCAACAGTACTTAAGGTGTAAGCTAACTTTTATGACAAGTGATTTGCTGATAACATGTATGTAACGAATATCAATTCAGTTACCACAAAAAAATGAAGGGCTTCTCCTTCTCAGCCTTTGAAAGACACACAGCTGAGTGGAGCCTCCTCAAATTCAAGGAGGGAAATTTACGTACTTTCTTTCAGGCTTCGTTGGTCTAGTGGCTAGATGTACCGCCTTTGGATCAACGGGTCCCGGGTTCGATTCCGGGGTCGGGCAAGTGTCTTTATTAGGGCAAGGTAATATGCGTTGGAGTATTACCTAGCCTAGCATTGTGTATTCTAAATCCGTTAAACACGTAAAATATAATACTCGTAAATACACACGTTGATTATATTTTTCCAGAATATAGTATAGAGTAAGGTTATGAAACAAACAAAGTGAACTAAAGGGATTTACGAAACCACGTACGTCATAAAGCAAAGGTAAATAAACAGTGGAATGCGAAGACCATCAACAAGATTTATGATCGCGTAACGCACAAAATATGTGCGCGTTCGCTCCGGCAATTTTTAAAAACTCCCGCTCCAAATCCAGCATAGATATTGAGCACCCAAGTTTGGGCTGCCACGCTCCGCTCATCAATTTCTCTTACTTTTTATTATCCCGCGCGGAGGTGCGGATGTTTCGACGCATTTCTTCCAACAGTTACTTATTCTTTTATTAATAAAACTTTATGCGCCCCCGGTTATGTCGGCAACCTCCCGGCGTGATCTTTTATTTGCCTCGGGAAATCGTGGGAACATTTTTTGACTTAATCATGATGTAATAAGGTCGAATCATTTAGATGTTGAGCTTTTGTGCGGTACATTTGTCAGGGTTGTACACAGGGTGTAATAGCGCAGATGTTTACATAACAATAGGATCAGAAGTGATGTTCTTGTTCTTCTTCCCATTTTTTATCGGAGTCAGCACCAGCCTGCAGCTTGGAGCGATTGCCGTCTGCCTTCTGCGACCGGTAGTTATATAACTTGACTAGACCATACTACAGACAATATGTATCGACTGCCATAGTTGACAACCTGTGTGTAGCATATTTTGAGAAGTTTTGGTTCACCATATATTATTATGTATTCCATAAGACCAATATTTTGACTCGTTGGTCTAGGGGTTAGATGTGCTGCCTTTGGATCAACGGGTCCCGTGCTCGATTCCGGGGTCGGGAAAGTGTCTTTGTCTAAACCAGAGGCACTTGCTCGGAGTCTGGGTGTCATTTGTATTCGTGAATTACATGTTTGTAAACTGTCCCCTTGATACAGGTTAAACCTAGTGCAGGGGTTTCGTTTTTTTTATAAAAGAAAAAAAATACTGTTTAAAGTTTATTCACGCAGCACACTATACCTTCAACACTATTTTATTGTAGGGAAAGCGAGTAAAACTATAATTACACGTAGAATACATATTTTTTTGTGTGATACTCATAAACTTTTGGCATAGGCAATAACTAATCGCATCAAAGCGCACCGCACGAGAGGCTTTCGAGAACATGCAAAAAATCGTCCGGCGCGCACGCAGCAATGGGCGGGTGCCAGGGACCGCGTGACGTAATCTGATTACGTACATTAGCCCGAATGTCAACATCCAGTAGAGCCAGATTTGTTTAAACCGCTAGACGACCTATATTATCTGGATATAAACCATTAAAATATTTATAGTTCCAGTAAATGAGCATTGGAAATAGACCATAAAAGCAATTGAAATTTTATCACCATTACCGTCTAGTTTAAATAGAAGTTCTAAATTGAACTCCATTAACTATACGTTTGGCCGTGTGTTGACGGATTTAGAATACACAATGTCACCAACCTATACCGTCTTTAGGGTGTCGTAAGAGGCAGATCACCTAGCCCCAAGAGAAGCTTGATACAGATTGGTGCAATGCAACATGTAATGTAATATTCTGCCTTACATTGCATGTTCCCTGCTGCCTTGGACGTGTGGCGCGCGCGGTACGCGCATTGACTACGAATCAGAACGAGAACATCTGTTCCCGCATTTCGTTACAAACACTATCCCTCGTCACACGTGTTCTTTTCTTTGCCCCCGTCACTCTACTTAAGTCGATATACTTAAGAATCATGGAGTCTGAAGACAGCCTTCTTGCTCTGACGATTATCAGTGCTTCATTGTTAATTACCTTTATTATTCTTTCCTTTTCCAGTCTCCTTGGAATTTTTTTCCTTTCCTTTTTCACGGCGGTAAGAAGAGAGAAGACTTGTCATTTTGTTATTGCACTTTTCTGCTGTTATTTTCTGCTGTTATTTTTCAATACATTTCCGATTTCATCCCACGCATCTTTCTTTAAATTTTGTTTATAAAAGTTTTCTTTTTGAGGGTTCCATAAAACTTCCCTTGTTCTGTATTCCTCTATCAATAAAAGTGACTCGTCATCACTCCACGCACCCTCTTTCACCGCCATGATCGTTGCGCATGCGAACGAAACGAACGACCGTCCACGGCCGAGTCCTGCGCTTACTGCGCGCCCCTTTGTGTTCGTACTAAAAACTGACAAATCTCGGATGGAGCCGCGCACGAGTTGTAACGCTCAGAGCGTGCGCGACCCAGGCGCAGTTAGTGCGCGCGAGGCGTCCACACTATGGGAATTCTGTTACATTACATGATACATTGCAGCAATGTGGACCTCAAATTCTTGCATTGCATGTTGCATTGCACCAATCTATACCCACCATTAGATCCTGGAACTTGCTACATTTTTATACATTACACCTGCAAATCATTTGATTTTTGCTATGTGACCTCCTCGGCGATACGGCGATTCGTTTATTTATTTAGGATTTGCAACAGAGAATACAATACACATTCAAATTTAAGAGTTGATTCGATAAAAATTCATGTTGTGTTGGTGGATCATTCTGAACATAGGATAATGCTTCACTAGGTCTGTGCGGTATCGCAGGATTTTGAGGAGAGGTTGAGGCCGGCGTGGGCTTCTAGAAGGGACCTTAATTCAGAACTGCCAAGTAGATCTAGACAATTTATGCCATAATTTAGTGTTTTAAAAAGAATGTGAGATCGTCTAAAATAATTAATAGTCTAAAATAATAAAGTTTGTCAGTACTTTGGCCTGTTGCTCCGTAGGCCGAACCGATAGTTTAAATTGTTCGTTATATCGTTAAAAGTGTTCAACAGAGAAAGTATCAAAATCAGTTTACCTATTCAGCAGTTATTATGCCACACACACATTATATGTGACACAGACAAACACCCTTCTTTTCTCGTTGCGCGGTTAAAAATGAATCGTTATTGGAAAATTTTCCCCAAACGCGAAACCCGAAATGAATCTGCGCGAGAATTCGCGACGTAATTTTTTGTCAATTTATTCTTTATTATGTCCGCTTCCCATGTTTGGAGTAATAAAAATGTGCTTTATTTTCAGAGTTCCTTATAGTACAGGAATTTAATCATCATCAGCAGTAGTGTGTGTTATTTTAGAATGATAGTGGCACCACCCCATGCCAACCCGAGGGTATAAGACTCAATTATGATTACAAGACAGAAAAGACAAACTTATTTTGTTAACCTGTCTGCTCAGCGTTAGGTTGATTTCTCTTCATGTTATTAAACAAACTGCATTGTTGGTCTAGGGGTTGAAATTGCCGATCCGTTGGCGCCATACCGGCTCAGGGTCAACCATGCCGGGTGGGCCCACGGGGAGAGGCCAGACGAAGAGCGGCACACGGAGTCATGGTGGGTTTTGGCTCTGGGGACTGTTGTTTGGCCTACGGGTTGGCTTTCGGGAGGCTTTCGGATCAAGTTTTCCTCCTCTTGCGGCTAGGTTTTCGGCCTTCTCATTTACTTTTGTCTACTCTTATGAAACCCTCAGGATGGAATGGACCACCCCATTCCATCCTGAGGGTTTCATAAGAGTAGACACTATGTATTGTAAATCCGTCACTATACGGACTGTTTTTTGTGTAAGTGTACCGACATTTTCGTCAAGTTTTAACGATTTCCAATATTCTATCTTACTCGACATCAAAATTCAGACGTTTCGTCATCATCAGCCCACATTAGTCCACGGCTGGACATAGGCCTCCCCTAAAGAGCGCCATAGCGCCCGGTCTTCAGCTTGACGCATCCAGCTGCTGCCCGCAACCTTTCGCAGATCGTCGCTACACCTATCAGACGTTTGGTTAAAATAATACACCGAACCGCCAATAGGAACACCATAAAATCAAACTGCTACAAATAAATACGGATCGTCCCATAAAATATCACTTCGCAAACAAAGAACAATTTTAATTTAGATAAAATTTCAAACGGCGTTTTAATTGGCCATGGTGTATTTAATTTGCTTTTGTTGCCGTAATTTATCGTTTATTTTAACGATAATGATCTAATGCCGTTGCTAAATGTTTTCAGTAATGCGCTTATTTGACATAAAACAGAGGTTACATCTGCTTGGTTATTTGCCAAGATTACTTTGCAGCATATACCTTGTTATCCGCATATGTAACTACGAAATCGAATAAAGAATATCAATTTTGAGACAAAATTACACATAATGTTTTATTGTTTAATCGTTTATTTCAACAACAAAAACCTTTACATCATTATCAAATTTAAATTAAAATTTATTCTATCAAATAATAATAACAATGTGTAACTTAAAAGTATTCAAATTTAAGTTCCATTTAAGTGTATGTTTGAGATGTTATTTAGAGGGTGTCATATGAGCCGACGTAAATTACAAGGTATGAAACCTATCCGATAATCTAGTCGTAAGAAAAGAAAAAGTTGTAACGAAACCTTGTATTTTTTTACGTTAGAGATCCTCATGGATACCCGACCGCTAAATGCCAGTCGGGTTATGTGGGACTCCGGGGCGAGAAAAGATGGCAGTTGCGCTCCAACCTAAACACTAAAACCAACGGTGACCCTGAAGTGCCCGAAACTGGGCCACGGGTTTCACTCCTCCCAATGGGGAAGCATACTCTGCGACCCTGATTGGCCGGTATGGCCTCAACGGATCCCAAAGCCCCCCTCAGTACAACAAGTTGGCAGCACGGTCGAGGGGTGATACGAAACCCTTTTTTTTTTGTTCGCCCTGGGTAAAATCCTTTATGGACTTCCTCGCCGGCCACGGGGATGGCCAGCGAGGGGAGTGTGGGACTCTCCACCATAGTGGGGCCTACCCACTAAACCTCCCCGGGATGCTCCAACTCGCGTCGCAACTATGCCAACCCATCTGGCCAGCGTGGCAGAGTAGACTAATTGCTCTCCTTGTCCTTAAGCGCTGAGTAGTAGTAGCTATTATTAGTAAAGATCCGTGTAATAAGGATAAATATCTTATTCAATTCGACAGGAGTGCCGATGGCCTTGTTTTTTAATTAGCAGTATTCCTACTGGCGTATCGTGATCCCGCTCGTTCATGTAAACATGTAATGCCGCAAAACGCTCGCTGCCGCTAAATGACATCGTTAACAAGGACCCGCGTACACGCGCATGCCACGATGTGAATAAACGAAGAATACCTTCTTCATTTGCACACAGAAACACCATGATGAAGGTTAGTGTAGCATATACTGGTTAAGCAACGTCGTTCTCTGTTTCATATTGAATGCGTGTCCGCTCTTCTCTATGTACAGCAGCATCCCGAACCGGTGTGGTAGTTTCGGCATGAATGTGGGGCCGAAAGGGTTTTGGGAGATCAAAAGAGATGGATGGTGAGAATTAGGAATTGTGTATTAAAGGTGTGAATGTAGATATGACAACTGATATATGTATGGGAACATTACCTTAAGATAATGGTAAGTTTAATTATGATGATTCATGAGAGTTTCAATCAATTTCATCAGCTGTTTTCAAGTGGCGATGTCATAAGAGTTTCAACTTTGGTTACGCATCTAATGTGGAACTTCTGCGCTAATTCACTGTGTGTGAAAGGGTCTTTCATACGGGCGTGTGCTACAGTACTGTTTTGTCCCCAAGTGTATATTTGCTGACATGAATAATCATATAGTCAACAACGTAATAAGTAAGATTTTTGTTGCACGTACTTTTTTGTCTGCAAAAGCATACATAGCTCTTAAATAGGTGAAGGATGATAGTATTTTTGTTGGTTTTAAAGTAATGTTAATTGTGAATACAATTGAGTGTATCGGTTTAAATCAATATCACTATCACTACATAGTATGAAACAAAGTCGCTGACGTCTGTCCGTCCCTATGTATGCTTAAATCTTTAAAACTACGCAACGCATTTTGAAGCGGTTTTCTTTATATACATGCAAAATATTATAGAGAAACACTGATAAATTTATATGTTCACCATTTCACCCGTGCGAAGCCGGGGCGGGTAACTAGTTCAAATATAAATTTGAGCAAACACATGGCAGGAGCAGGCATGAGTGAAATTACGCATCAGCAGCAGCAGGATTGCCAAACTTAAGTGGCGGCGGACTAGGCGCCTAGCGCGCAGGATGGAATCCATCAGATTACGAAGATTCTCGAATGGTGAACTTGACGCGGAAAATACAGTACTCATACGCTATCCACGCGTTAACCTGGTTAAGTCCAGCAGCTCAGGAATGCTCAGTGGAGACTCAGTGGGGAAACTTAAACTCAAAAGGAACTTTATTTACGTAGGATCACAAAAGTCTTATAAGCCGTCGTAATCATTATAAATACCATTATCATCTCACGGCCCCTGTAGTTGGTAGTCTTCACACACTTCTATCAGTCGTCATACCTACATTTGCACCTTTCATACACAATTCCTCAATCCTACAATCCCTCCATCTCCTTTGATCGCTCACAATCCCCGCGTCCACTCACATACATGCTGAACCTACCACTGGTTCGGAAAGTGGAAGCTGAGAATACAATTCAAGGCAGTTTTTTATTATTTGACAGAACCCCTGTACTATTTATAACCTGAATCGCAGAGGCTGTTTACAAACACAAATGCCACCCACATTGAAAGCAAGTACTGCCTCTGGTTCACACACATACACTTGCGCGAGCCTGGGATAGAAGCAGAAGCCCGTAAACCAAATGCGGCACATCAGATCCATAGAGCAGAAGGTGCTAACTGCAGTCGGGCATAATTGCTTTAGTCGGGGATTTCTTATTCCCTATCGCCATGTAGAACTTTTTGGTGTTTATTATGTATATAGTTGCGATTGTTGCATAAAATATAGCATGATTCGCGCTACAATTATGATGAGGAAAAGAAGGGTCAGATTTAGATAAAATATTGACAAAATACAAATACATTATTGAAGTTGCGACTAAACTAAGACATTATTTATAAGGGGCGTCTCGGCATTCCTTACGTTATACGGCGTATGTGGCCTGCCATTTCAACCGTGCAATCCTAAATATACAATTTTGATTGATCAAATCTAAAGTTAACATCAAAGTTGATGAGCGAACGCACTAGGGGTGTCCAACTCATTATTAAAATGAAAATCAAATTACTCAGCTACAGGTTAAATCGATTTTGAATCGCTTCAATATTATATATTTCACTCTAAATTGCGTGACTGTGAACCATTCTGGCTTATCGTAATGTAAAAGAAAATACACTTAAATATATAATCGTTCGACTGAAATTAAAAGACAATAATTTACTTTCTGCCTACGCCATTTGGAAGGAAGTTCATACGAGGGATGAAGGGGCAAATTCATTTCCAAAGATTTATCCTCCCATGATAGTAGTATACAATGTACTGAT
This sequence comes from Clostera curtula, assembly GCA_905475355.2. NCBI lineage: Eukaryota > Metazoa > Arthropoda > Insecta > Lepidoptera > Notodontidae > Clostera > Clostera curtula. The sequence continues at coordinate 1,080,223 of FR997802.1, forward strand.
GTAGAATACAATGTCACCAACACGTTCAATCCTGAAGGTCGTAAGGGGCAACTAATGGAACTTAAGAGACAACCTGGCCTCAAGACAAGGAAAACTTGATACAAACACTGTGCCAACCTGTATGGTCAGCGTAGCACAGTAGGCTCACCCTCCATGAATTTAGAGGAGGCCTGTCTTAATAGGGAGTCATTTATGGGCTGATATGTATAGATACGCTGACTTTAACAACCAAATAACAAAAAAACCAACCAACTAACAATCAACCAACATCAGCAAGTAATGCAAGTGGTAGCCAAAACATTTTGTTTTTATTTTGAGATAAATAGATTTTGACAGAATCCATTCCCAGTTTTCTTGGTAGTTCAGAACCAAAGAATTATCATTTATATTATTACTAGTGGCCCGCCCCGGCTTCGCCCGTGCAAAGCGGGGGTGTGTTATACATTTAACCTTCCTCTTGAATCACTCTATCTATTAAAAAAACCGTATCAAAATCCGTTGCGTAGTTTCGAAGATTTAAGCATACTTAAGGACGGACAGACGACAGCGACTTTGTTTTATACTATGTAGTGATAGTGATGCTGGCGTCACACCCTCAGAGAGAAATTAGTTAGTGACACAAATTATTCTGCATCCGGACGGACTCGTTATTATTAAATCGATTTAAACACGCAATGTCTATGCAACACCAGACGTTCTTAAGTCCGTTTATGAGGTTTAATTTTCAAACGCGGGCTGCAAACCTATATTGAGCTCCGTTAAGAAAATAGCCCGTTGAATATTCAGTAGCAAAATACAGAAAACAGTAGGGTTGCTAAGTCAAAGGAAAATCTATTTTAATTAAAAAAATACGAGTTATATGCAACTCATAAAAATTGATTAATCTAGAGAACAAAATTTCGAGCATGATTCATTTCACTGAAAGGCATAAGTAATCTGTTTCTGGGTTCAACCCAGATTCAAGGTTATTAAGGTACGTATTTCTGATGTATTGTTTTCATATCTTAGCACGACCTGAATCAGAAACACGATTTGAAGATTTTACCTTGATCCTTTTTATTTTCGAAAATACATCTTATAAATGAAAAGTCCTCAGCTTACTGGCAAACGAGAATAGATACGCGTAATAACAGTAACAAGTACTAATTCATTGTTATCTTCTTGGTATTTTTTAATGTAATATTTTGTGGCTTCAGTATGTATTCTAAGCAACTTGATTAAACGCAGGCCATTCACGACTTTATTTTAGGTACTACTATGGCCGTACAACACAGGCTCAGTGAGGCATGACTTATTTTCTAAGTATCGTCTTAAGCTGTGTCGCACTGGTAGTTGGATTGCCAATGGGTTTTTATCAAGTTTTGTGTATCGTACATTGGGGACGAGTCTATAATAAGCTAATTATCCATTCATACCAGTCCTCGCATATATGTCTCTCGTACTTTCATGTTACATACTTTATCTTTCTTGCAAACATCTCTTTCTTTCCAATGGGGGGGAAACCCTTTCCTATATTGTTTTCCTACTTTCTATTTTATTGTTTTCCTATTCTAGCCTTTTTTGTCTTGCCTGTTCCATTTTGTTTGACAATGGTCTCTTTTTCATTATCTATGCCAGTAATTTACTTTACGGCATTATATTTATGCTTTTATGGCATTTTACGGCTTTTATAAATACATACAGGGGGAAAAAAACGTGTAGACAGGGTATCTTCCGATCCGAACCCGAATATAAAAATACGGGTCGGCTTAGTCTTAGAGCTATTAGTATATTTTTCGCATCGATTATGGTAATTCCTGAATCTCCAGTTTGGGGACCGCTATTATCAGACCCGTATTTTCATGGGTTCCGTTTAAACCGCACTTAACCTATTGGTTTTTTGTATACACTAGGATGACGTACAAACATGGGGCCCGATGGTAAGCAGATTTGAAGTGTCACTTATGCGTCACTGACCCTGATGTCGCATACCACGGTTCCCCTGGTCACCTGACTCAGGCGCAAGAACACAACACCACCCATTGATGCTATTTGGCTGCGGTAGTGGACTCTCCGTGTGCTGACGGATGAAGAATACACAATGTCACCACCCCATTCCATCCTGCGGGTATCGTAAGAGCCGACGGAAGGAATTGATAAGGCTAAAAACTAGCCGCAAGAGAAGGAAAACTCGTTACGAAACCTGTCAGGCCAGCGTGACACAGTATGCTAATGACCCTCCCTGTGATGGGAGGAGGCCCGACTCAGTAGTGGGTCAATTACGGGCTAAGTATTAGGAAGGTGTCCATCTCCAGTCCGTCAGGAGTTGGCAGTCTGCTCAGCCAACTAGGCTAGTCCCTTAACTGGGTTACTGCCAACCCTACCACCTACTATGGTTTGTTTTCATTAGCATGATTATACTGACCCCATTAAATAACCACCCATGACCTACGTACGAAGGAAAAAAAATAGTAATAACTTAAGGGTGATTACCTAATACAGGTTAATTGCTGTTGATTATCTACTAGTGGTCGAGTGGTAGGAAAGTAGTAATATGAAATAAAAATACCATTTCCTAAATGTTCTTTGTTTCGAAAGAAACGTTTTTATAATGGTCTGCTTAATCGATATAATGTCTCGAATGACCACTCTAATATTTGTCGAAAATTTCATCAATTTAAACGTCCGTGCGGTTATGGATATAGAATACATAGCGTCACCTCCCCATTCCATCCAGAGGGTGTCGAAAGCCGACTAAAGCAAGGCAAAAAAGCTTGCCGCAAGAAAAGGAAAACATGGGACGAAACCCGGCCAGCGGGGCACATGTAAAGTTAAAAGTCATACTGGAGGTGTCGTGTGTGTCGGATCCTTCGCTTCCCTAAAATATGGTTGAGCTGGGGGATGGCTGCCACATGCGTCATGCTCGTGATCGGGTGCCGCCAGTTGGGGCTGGTCAACTCTTAACTGCTATTGACATACATAGCTTGGTATTGATGTCACTTCTCTTTTGCAATATGTTACATTGTCCTCACATCTTAGCTTACTATAATTAAACACGAACTCAATGTAACCCAATCAGATGTCTGTAACAGAAAATATGATAAAAAGAGTGTCCATGGAGTTTCTTGCCTGTTCTTCTCCATAGGATCTACTTTTTGGAACAAGCAACTTCCTAACTTCACTTTCGACGTTTCAAAAACACCTGTAAATAGGTTCAATTGAAATAAATGATTTGAGTTGAGTTTGTAAATGGGGGAGGCCGGTTCAGCAGTGGGCTGAGTACTAGTAGTATTAGATTAAATGTCTCGAACAAGAATAACACAAACGAAAACCGCATTACAAGCTGCCCCGGCCATATTTTGCTGTGGCTAACATGTTGATTTAATATTCGTAATCCCCCAACCCGTGCTTATCTCGACGACCAATTGCAGCTCTTCTTTACGTGGGGACACCTTTTATAGGTGCCCTGCCTAAAGGGACGGGTGACCGGGACATGTGGGAGTCTGCGGATGCGAGACTATGTTAAGGTGCACCCGATCTACCTATTATAATTAATAAAACCTAACACGTTTTTACGTTAAAATTCATGTTGTAAATCAACAAAACCCAGCGCACTTGGTAGTAGGCTCTAATGGTCCGCCCGGCTAGCTACCACCCTCATATCTAAGTTCAGCACCAAGCAGTATTACTGTGTTTCGTCGTGTGTATGTGAGAGCCGGTGCCCGACAGGGCATTTCCTTGATTTGCCTGCTTCATCTTAGACCCTGGCGTTGCTTTCCATCACGCAAGCCTAGGGTCTAAGGCATTGAAGTAACTAAAAAAGATAAAAAATCTCTACATAAATTTTGTATCCATTTTTCACATCTAAGACGCCTTGGAACACGGGGGCGTGGACAGAAACCAGTACACCTCAAAATCCTCAAACTTACAAATTGTAAACATAAGAATAAACATTATACAAGGCAAAGTATTTGAAAGATTACGACCACTGCTGAGAAGAAATGGGAAGAAACTTAAAGGACTTGTCAATCTTTGTTTATACTTTTCGGTCCTATTTAATATAACTTTTTAATATAGTTCGTCGTTTCAGTCCATAAGAAAGAAAGAAAATAATTTTATTGTAGCTCACAATTGACATGAAGTAAATGACCCCATGCTGAGTCGGGCCTCCTCCAAATTCATGGAGGGTAATTAGCCTGTGCCACTATGGTAAGACGGGTTGGCACAGGGTATGTATCCAGTTTTCCTTCTCGTTCGGCTAGGTGATCTGCCACTTGCGTGCCTTTAGTCGGCTCTTACGACACCCTCAGGATGGCATGGGTAGGTGACCTTGTGTATTCTAAATCCGTCACCACACGGAGTTAATATAGTTAAAATAACACACATAAATCAGTGGGCTTGTCTTTTTACGCCAATCGTAGGTCTATAACATAATATATATCACCAGTTGATACATAACAAAAATATAACGCGCTTACGTCTAATAACCCTTTTGAATTCAATTTGCTCTTAGAAATTAGAAGCCTCATATAAAGTGCACATGAAAAGCGATCCATTCCTTGCCTTCACGTGATCGTGATAAATTTAAACCGGAGTTCAAGCAGCTTGGATCGAGAAAATAATATTCACTGACTGAAACTAATTTCCCATAAATCAGCAGGTTTTCCTTGCGTATGGATTTTCACGTAACCGCCCCACCGTGATTTAGTGCCGATCTACAGCGCCATCTATCGAGCGCCAATAAACTCACTGCAGCTTTTAACTTTTGTAATTACTATCTATCAAAATCACGCTATATTTATCCTCCCTGTGGTGGGAGGAGGCCCGATTCAGCAGTAGATAATTTATGGATTGAGTAATAGTACGGATTTAGACAATATAGTGTCAACACCACGATTCATCCTGAGGGTGTCGTAAGAGACAACAGGAAATGACATGGCCGATAACCTAGCCGCAAGAGAAGGAAATTGAAACCCTGTGCCAATCCGTCTGGCCAGCGTGGCACAGTAGGCTAATTACCCTCCTTGTAATGGGAGGAGGTCCGACTCAGTAGTGGGTGATGTATGGAATGAGTAGTAGTTCAATCAGACTCAGAGCAACATTTAGGCGGATGAATAATAGATGTTGTCCAATTCGCAGACTTATCAAATGTGAATATAAAATTTCATCAAAATCGATCGAGCCATTTCGGAGTAGTTCAATAACAAACACCGTGACACGAGAATCTAATATATTAAATTGCAATCGGACATCATCCCCCTAAAGGTTAAGAGTGTTCCCCACCCCTAATTTTATTTTATGTTTATAGACAACATTGTTTGTTTTTATTTGTTAAAGATACAACATACAAAAATATATACGAGTACAACCTCTCTATGATCAGCCCCTATTTTTTACTAACGATATTTATATGGCAAAACAAAGATTGCCGGGTCAGCTAGTTTTTGAAAAAAGAAGTTGAATACCAGTATTTCCACGGAGTGATGGCCTCCTGTTCGGCAGTGGTCGTCTGTAGCTGAAAGATAAGTAAAATCTAAAGCAACCAACTAAAGATGTCCTTGTAAAATAATAACAATTGAATAACCATTCAAATATTATAATGGCGGATAGTCAGAACATAAAGGCAGCAACAGTTCCACGGTGGGATTTGTTAGAGAATCAAAGCAATTTGCGCTCGTCACGCGGGGACTGTGGCTGACACTCCCATTTGTCTCGAGGAGTCTGGCTGCGCTGCTAAATCACCAAACAAACAGGCGTAGAGAGTCCTGTTTATACAAATGCCGGTAATGCACCTCACTCCACGAACCGCGGCCTCCTGCAAATCGACGGTGTTCGCTTTCGGTGGTTAAACTAGACTGATTGGTATAGATTAACGTTCATCATCATCATTTCAGCCAAAAGATGTCCACTGCTGGACATAGGCCTCGCCCAAGGATTTCCACGAAGGCTAGTCCTGAGCCGCCCGCATTAATCGCTTTCCGGCGACCTTAACCAGGTCGTCGGTCCACCGTGTGGGAGGCCTACCAGCACTACGCTAGATAGATTAACATTACAAGGTTTTAACAACCAACACAGAAGAGGAGTATATTAATACGAAGAAAACTTTGTTTATGTATACTTGTTGTTTTTTATGTGTGTTTTTACGTGTCTGTGTGTAAACTACTTTACTAGTTACCTACAATCTGAATGGCAGGGGCTCAAATCACGAACACATGACACCCAGACCCGGAGCGGTGCCTCTGGTTTACACAAAGACCTGTAATCGAACGCGGAGCTTGTGATCTAAAGGGAGCACACAAGGCTGTTTTTTTATCCGGGGAAAAGCTTAAATACAATGTTAATAAGAGTATGTTCATGATATTTAAAGCTGGGTCCAAGTGTCCGATGGAGGCCCCCGTGGTAAAACTGTGTGGGGTACCCTTAGAGCGGGTACAGAGTTTCAAATACCTTGGCCACATTGTCACACCAGATCTGAAGGACGATGCTGACATTGAACGAGAAAGGAGAGCTTTGTCGGTGAGGGCGAACATGGTAACCCATAGGTTCGCTCGCTGCTCCAAGGTTGTTAAAATCACCTTGTTTCGAGCCTACTGCACATCTTTTAACACGAGCAGCTTGTGGGTGTCATACACGCAGAAGTCGTACAACGCTCTCCGAGTTCAATACAACAATGCGCTGAGGGCGCTGTTGCAGCTGCCTCGCTTCTGTAGTGCATCGGGGATGTTCGCGGAAGCTCGCATCGATTGTTTTCATACAATTATGCGCAAGAGAGCTTCTACCATTGCAGACAGAATACGGGAGAGCAGCAACAGCCTCCTTAGTGTCGTTGCCAACAGTCTGGATGGGCCGTTTAATCAGTACTGGGGGTCTTTGCACGCACCTGTGTTTAAAGCGTGGAGTAGTTGATGTAATAGTAATACAATTAAAATAGTATAGTTTTGTTTAGTAATTTATAAGTATTGTAATTTGATTTTGTGCGATATGGATTTTGTCTGAAATAAATTATTATTATTATTTATTATCCTCTTCATAATGTTGTACGTCTGTTGTGTTTGTTTCTGGTATCGCAGCTGCTACATAAACGGATTAGTTATTTATTATTTAAACAACTTTACCCGGTATGCCCACCAAACGTTGAGACCCGTTGGGCGGGGCGCCACAGTAAAATGCGTTCTTCCGAACCTCTGGCATCGCAAACGAGACGTGTGAGGGTGTGCCGCTGGGGTTTTAGTGGATAGTCAAGGGTTCCGGGGTCCCACATAGCTGACCCCCCAGTGGTTACAAGATTATAAGCAATTTCCTGGTTGTATCAGGGTTCCTGCATTTTTAGTTATGATTATATAGTTAAAGTGTTAGTGTTAACCCATGGACCTGAAGCGGGCAGTCAAGGAACGCCGTTGGTTTAAGTGGGTAGGTTGGGGCGCTAATTACCCTCCTTCGGCTAGTGCCCAACTGACCGCAAATGAGGATTTCCAACGAAAAAAATAATATTATGGCTGGTATGGAAGACACTTAAGTGTTGGTTGAGCTTACCAAAAAGTGTCTCTCTCTATCACCTAGCGTGGGACAGGAGCTGTAAGATGTTAATGGTAATTTTAAATATGACGAATTAAAAGAGTTTTGTGATAAAACCTACGTAAATAAAGTTCCTTTTAAGTTTGAGCCTTTCATATCATTTAAATGTGGCCTACATTGCGTAACTGTGTAGGTATCCAACCTGATGGAAACCCTTTCATTGTATAGGTTATTAGCCTATTAAATTATATCCTTTACCACTCGCACAGTCATTTCATCCATTCACGGGTTGTTATAATAACTGTATTTGATTGGTAGCGAACGTGTGGGAAAGGGAAAGGTGTCAAAGGAGTCGTTAAATTTATCAGTATGTTCGCTGGCATTTCAATTTTGCCTATTCGTATAGGATAATTCTGTTTCTATTTACTCTGTGGTGGAGCATTCGACGCGTTTTGCCAAATGAGGAAACGTCGAGGCAGAATAACACCATTTTAAGTAGACACGGCATAATGGCTTTGCGTCTAAATCTGTTTCGCAAAACTTCGAAATGAGATATTTTAGAAATCTAGGTTTCTTTTATCAGTATTTTTATTTTCTTGTTTCTTTACTGCACCCAGCACAAAGTATAATCTGTATTGCGGGGGCAGTTTACAAACATTAAATTCATGAACATAAATGACAGCCAGACTCGAAGCCTATGGCACTTGCCCGATCCCAAAATCTAACCGGGGACTGGTGATCCAAAAGAGACGTATCTAACCTCTAGACCAACTAGGCAGTCTAATTGTAGTTTATAGGTTTGTACAGGTAAATTTACTGCCCATAATTTGTTCTTGACGACACGGTTGGCACAATGGTTGAGCGATCGACTGCTGCGCAGCATGTCGCGGGTTCGATCGCCGCACGGAAGAAATAATTTGTACGACCTACAAGTATTTGTTCCGGGTCTGGGTGTTTCCTATCTATAATATGTATGTCTATAGTATATAAAAATGTAAGTAGTTTATCATCCATCTCGTTACCATAACACAAGCATTAAGTTGCTTAGCTTGGGACGAGATGGCGTTGTGTGAAATGTCCAAGGATATTTATTTATTTATTTATTTTGTCGGCTCTTGCGTCACCCTCAGGATGCAATGGGGTGGTGACACCATGCATCCTAAATTTGTCACCATACGGAAAATGTTAATGAAAATTCTTTTTACCGTGCTTCTCTTGAAATACTCTAAGGTTTATATATTAACTGATATTCCCATCCCACAGTTTCAACTATTCAAACACATATTAAACTCAATAAGTCAAAAATATTCGTGTACTATGAAAGTAGGAAACTGAATACATTACCGTAAGTGGGCTGCCGTCTAGTCGTCCCATTTTGACTAAAGTAGTTGAAGAATAGCCCACGAAATGAAGGCATTATTCATGCATAGATATAATCCAGGCGACAAATGAAATATTAGAAACGTTTTAAAATATACTAGCTGCCCGGCAAACATTGTTTTGCCATATAAATATCGCTATTAAAAAATATTAAAAATAGGGGTTGATCGTAGAGGAGTGAAAATTTAGAGTTTTATGTATTTTGTATTCTGTATCATAAAAAGTAAAAACAAAATATTATTTTGCCTGTCCAGTTGTCCAGTTTGCCACAAAAAAGCCCACTTTGTATAGAGTTTTAACTCGATAAAAACGAAATCTACTACTCAGACCATACACTCAAACTCAAAATGAACTTTATTTACATAGGTTTTATCACAAAACTCTTATAAATTGTCATATTTACAGTTACCATTATCATCATCTTATGATGTCCCTGTCCCACGCACCTTTCATATACAATTTCTCATGCTTATAATCCATCCATCTCTCGTGATCTTCCGGTACGTCCACCCACATTCATGCTGAAACTACCATCGGTTCGGAATGCTGCTCTACAGAAAAGAGCCAGAAAGAAACTCTGTAGTTGCTTTTTTCAAATCAATGGGTTTGTTTACAAAAAGCACTAAACAGCATAATGAGAGCAAGTTCGCCAGATGAGAGAAACACACAACACGTTAACGCAATGAATGACAACTTGGGTCAGGGCCAATCAAATACAAGTCCGCGAATAAATAGCTATCCATTGCGTCGTTGCTCACACATACAGTGTACAATATATGACATTATCTAAATGTGTCTAAAAGTACAAGTGAGATATATTATTCAAGAGGCTAAAGGAACCGAGCACAGGCACAAAATGACTTCCTATAAGCTTGCCACAAAATAGCCCACTTTGTACAGAGTTTAAACTCAACACAAACGAAATCTACTACTCAGACCAGACATGACCCACTGATGAGACGGGCCTCCTTCAGTTACATGGAGAATAATTAACCTACTGTGCCACGCTGGCCAGAAAAGTTACCGCTAGGTTTCGTATTAAGGTTTCCTTCTCTTGCGCCTATGTTTTTGGCCTTGTCTTTTCCTTCTGTGAGCTCTTACGATACCCTCAGGGGGGTGGCGACACTGTGTATTCTAAATCCGACAAAACAAAAAACAAATCTGTTTTTCTTCATTTGCAAATGATGGTCTGCTCTGTGTTTTAACATGTTTTTTTAATATACTAGACGGATCCTCACAAACAGCGGGTGCAGGAGCTGGGTGCTGCGGTGGATCAAGCGGCTGAAAGAGGCACGTGTGACCTGGCTATCCCATGGCCCAGTACCCATCAGAATTTCCAACGTTAATAAAAGCGAAAACAAATATCCGCGCGAGTGAAGCCATGGACCGTAACTCATACAATACAAAACCTTTTAAAATCAGTGAACCCGACCAAGAGCTAAGATCGCATAGACAATGAGACACGCCAAACTAATATGATTCCTATTATTCCCCGTGGCTTAAACAAAATTCAAATGAACTTTCATTTCTTTATCTTCAAACACTAATCTTGTCCCTTGGCCTTTAGATCCCAGCATATCTCTTTGTTCTATCCAATGTCATCTTCTAGCCATTACCGGGGATAATCATAATGGAGTTGACAAAAGGTATTTGACATTCAAAGGTACTGACATCCTTTCATATTGACACTACTATATCCTGACAAAGACATCGGATAACTTCTGTTCCTAATATCTCCGTGTGGTGATGGATTTATATGACGTCACACCCTTATATCCTGAGGGTGTGGACATAAAAAAATACAAGGCAAAATATGACCCACTACTGGACGGGTCTCCTCCAAATTCATGGAGAGAAATTACCCTACTGTGCCACGATGGCAATTCTGGTTGGCATAAGATATCACGTTTTCCTTATGTTGCGGCTAGATGATCTGCCTCTTGGATTTCCGCCTCCAATGACACCCACAGGGAGCTATGGGTTGGTGACATGTGTATTCGAAATCAGTTACCACGCGGCGATGGCGACCGCATAATAATAAACAAAAACCTTTTTGTACACATTGCTTATTTTCATGGGCAACATTATAATGTTCACCATCAGGGACTGTAAGGTCACACGCAATTACACCAATATAAAAAAATACCTTGAACTAGTTCTAACAAGAAAACGGCTAGAGTTGTAATACATAGAATGATACTACCGCCTACCTAGCGTGGAGCAGGGGCCTTAAGATGATGATGGTAATCTTAAATATGAAGATTTATAAAAGTTTTGTAATAAAACCTACGTAAATAAAGCTCCGTTTGAGTTTGAGTTTCCGTTTGAGTTTCCTTTTGAGTTTGAGTTTGATTATCATCACATCAGCCCAAAACAAACCCACAACTCAGTCTCCTCCAATTACATGGCGGCAAATTAGCTTGCTGTACGCTGGCCAGATGGGTTCATTTCAGACTTTCTGTCCTTTAGTCGGCTATACTAGCCGGCTTAGGATGCCCTCGGGACATAAAAGGGATGGAGAGATAATTTCATCAAAATATATTGAAAGTTAGTAGATGAAAAACCAGGTTGATTTTAGGCTTCAACTTTTAAATATTGTTGTGTCAGTGTGTGTCGAATTACGGTACTTACGGCCGGAGGACTCAAAAGAAATGAAATTTATTTAACATAAACATTTAATTTCATAAGTAATTTTACAATTCATTGTAATAAGTGCTTTATACTATACTAGCTGACCGGACAGACGTTGTTCTGCATGATATTCGTTTGCCGACTGCAGCGCCATCTGTCGGGCTGATTTGCAAATCTAAACCATCCTCGTGCCACCCTAACGCATACAAAATATCATTTAAATCGGGCCAGCCGTTTAGGAGGAGTTTAGTGACATACACACGTACATTAGTGTAAATATATTTTAATTTACACGTACGAAATAAGCGTACACTCTACCAAGGTTACCTTGTCTTGAGGCTAGGTTATTAGGTCGCGTTCCTATCTCCGATTTCCTAAATCCGTTACCACATGGATGTCCTATATGCGAGAGCAAGGGTCTAGTTAGGAAATTGATCGACGCGGCTTCACAGATATAGGTTTTCAACTATGAGCAAGACAAATGGTTGTGTCAACCCCAGGTGTGCCCCGCTCGAGTTTGGGTTATGCGTGCCTGGCGTACAACGTTGCCTATTTATATTTTGACGATCTATCTTGCGTTAATAAAGGCAAATACTTCAGTGCCATGCCAGACTAGGTGATACTCGAGGTATTTTTTTATCTACTAGTGACCCGGCACGGGTACAATTATGCATGTATTATACTTATAAACCTTCCTCTTGAATCACTCTATCTATTAAAAAAAACCGCTTCAAAATCCGTTGCGTAGTTTTAAAGATTTAAGCATACTTAAGGACGGACAGGCGAAGCGACTTTGTTTTATACTATGTAGTGATAGTGAAGCATGTTTGGACTAAAGGAAATGATAAGGCCGAAAACCCAGCTGCAAGAGAAGGAAAACTTGATACGAAACCCTATGCCAACCCGTCTGCGCAGCATGGCACAGAAGGCTAATTACCCTCCATGTAGATGGAGGAAGCCCGATTCAGCAGTGGGTCTGATATGGGCTGAGTAGTAGATGTATAAACGCCTAATTTTATTAAGTCATTTGGAATTTAATATACAAAATTTGTTAATGAAGATATAGGTGAAATATAGTTGAAGCTGTGTAAAACGTATATAAATAAGAGATGGAAAATAAATTAATCATGACCTATCAAGTATGAGGGTATGAAGCACAAGACTAGATCAAGATCAATCATAGTGAAAATTTAATTTGTATTAAAAAATATAGAATTATATAAATAAATATAAATATCCTTGGACATTTCACACAACGCCATCTTGTCCCAAGCTAAGCAACTTATTTAAAAATATCTATGACGATTTTTAAGAGTGTTGTGATACAATCTACGTAAATAAAGGTCCTTTGAGTTTGAGTATTTACAATGGGCTCTAAGTGGGAAAAGTCACGCACATAAACTAGTAACGATAATATTGTAAAGCGCGATTTTACGAATTTGGACAAACGCTCGCCTAGTTTATTTCTTTTGTGAACTTTACACGAACTCACTCAAATGAAATGGCTCACTTGTACCTTGTTAAACAGACAGAAGACATATTAATAATATATTATAATGATTGGATGATTGGATTGTGATGCAAGCTTAAGGAGCAAACAACAGGCCTATCATTAGACTTGTCGTCAAGTATACATCTAAGTGTTGGGCAACGAAAAGTACGGATAAGAAAGGAGTGAATACAGAAGCTTATGTTAAGATAGATGTGCCGATAAGATACTGCTTCTCAGACCGTAATAGTCCCACTGCTGTGTGGGCCTCTTCCAACTACATGGAGGGTAATTACCCTACTATGCCACGCTGACCAGACGGGTTGGCATAGGGTTTATTATTAAGTTTTCCTTCTCTTGCGGCCAGATCTTCGGCCATATCACTTCCTTTTTATCGGCCCCTACGACACCCTCAGGATGGAATGGGGTTGTGACACTGTGTATCCAAAATCTGTCACCACACGGGCCAATAGGATAAGAGATAAGTAAATCTATGTGATGACGGACATCCTGAGGGAATCGCAAGAGCCGACTAAAGGAAGACAAGAGGCAGATCACCTGGCCGCAAGAGAGAGAAACCTTGAAGCAAACCCGTGCCAACCCTTTTTGCCAGAGTGGCACAGTAGGCTAGCTTCCCTCCATGAAATTGGAGGAGCCCCGAGTCAGTAGTTGGTAATTTATGGGTAAAAACGACCACGTCAGAAGATTTCATAAGTGAATAACAATCGTCGGGCATCATAGATAATGTTGTGTGAATGAAAATAGAATATTTCATTACAAGTGCGGAAAGGCTGTCATTGCAAAGAGTTCCGACAAATGTCTACCCGAGCCGAGGCGCAACCGAAGGCGAGGGTTGACAGTCGGAACAAGTTGCAATGACGGTTCCGCACGTGTACTGAACGACTATTTTTAATACAATAACAAAATAATAAAAACACAATAAACTCAACTAACTAATCATTTATGACTTAAAAACAAAATGGCGCCAACCGTAGAATATTAAGCAGAGATTTTTTTTTCTTCACCCATTCTAGTTGGCAAAAGCAACTATATACAGCCAAGTCTTCAGTAGAAAATTTTTATTGATATGAAACGAAAATGAAATTTAATGAGATGAAATGAAATGAAATGAAACCAAGCCTAACACATTCAATCAAATCATTAAATCTGATATTGAAACAAATTAGTACGTAGTTTCTTTTTGAAATATATGTATTTGCATGAATCATAAAAACTTCTATGATTTTTTTTAGTAAAAACTTCATGGTTCGTTTTTTCTTTTAATAGACATTATTTTGCGGTGGGAAATAAAACGCACTAGTGCGGGAATGGTAAAAAAAAGCACGCGCACACTGCAATATGCCACTTTTTGAGCAACTGTATTAAAAAACATATATCCTCCCCGTAGAGTGAGAAATAAGTAAGTCTCCAAAAATATGTAGTTAAATTTCGACCTAAGGTATCACCGACGCAGGTTGAAAATGGCTAAACACGTTTTAAGACTTAGTTAATTCTTCCTATACACCGACGAATTATGTAAGGAGTGAAATTAAACATAGCGTCTAGTCGGAGTTTATGAAGATTAAAACACACACTGGTTAAGGTCACCGGAAAGCAGTGGATGCGGGCGGCCCAGGACCGGCCTTTGTGGAGATTCTTGGGGGAGGCCTATGTCCAGCAGTGGCCGTTTTTTGGCTGTAATGATGATGATGACGATGAAAACACACAATTGTCTCCACCTATGGCTAAAAGTTCAAACTACATTCCATAGATAATAGCTCGAAGCTGAAGCTGCCGATCCGTCAAATACAACACGCGGCTTAGTCGACTGGCTTTCCGGTTTAAGCACCGCGTAATGACACAAGTGATACACTACAGGCGGCTCAACTTTAACTAATAACAAATGACCCAGCTCAGAGGATCCATTAATAAATTTACTCTAGGTTTTCTAAACAAAGGACCCCCCGTTTCACCTAGGTGGTCTGACGTGTCCCTTATAAGGAGATTCACACAAAACCTACCCGTGACTTCGCTAGGAGTGTTTACAATAAAATGCTGTTCACTTTTTTTTTTCACCCGCACTCATTGTACGTTTATCAGTTCTTTCCAGAATTTGGCAAGTGACTGTTCTATGCCACTCTGGCTGGAACAAGAACTAAAAAAATGTTTGACTGCCGCTCTGTTAACACTGTTCAATAAATTCAATCCGTAACCGAAATTTGGACTAATAATTCTTTAGCTCGACCGGGGGTTGCTTTAAGAACAAACTGCTTATAATGGCTAGTTCAAAAATGCCACTACTCGATTAAGGAATACTTTCCAGAACTAACTTTCAAAAATGACTGTCTGGTTAATAGTTGGTGCTTGGTGATAGTAATAATTATAGTGCTGGTATAAAAATAAAGTAAGTCAAATAAACGTAAGGAAATATTTCTATTATTTTTAACGAATATAATGCAGGACAACGTCTGCCCGGTCGGCTAGGCAATCACTACATAGTATAAAATAAAGTCGCATTCTTCTGTCCGTCCCTATGTATGCATAAATCTTTAAAACTACGCAACGGATTTTGAAGCGGTTTTGTTTAATAGTTAGAGTAATTCAAGAGGAATGTTTATAGGTATAATATAATTGCACCCATGCGAAGCCGGGGCGGGTCGCTAGTTATTAAATAAAATATTTGTACGCTTGTCAGGAATTCTAATATACCATAAGCAACACTTAATCTAATTTACCCAAAATCTATACAAATAAATTAATTCTATTCAATAAAATATACATGGCTTAAAATTGTCAAGAAGGCAGAATATGAAAGAATGAGTTTTAGTTCTGACATAAACAGTCGGAGCAGAGCGGACAAAGCAGCACGCAATCGATCTGCTAGTTAAGCAATGCTTCTCTGGTATAGCTCTAGTTGTGCTGGGTGATGGAGGGGTGTACGTTTAAAAAAAATTAAACAATCGTTACATCTGACTTATGGGCTGGTAGCCTTTGCCTGGTTGCCATTTAATCCTCTTTGGCACTCGATAAACATAGTCAATAGCGTGAAAAAACAGACAATATGTGGGTGTCATGAGCCAACCGCCTTAATCACTGATTTCATTGCCCGAACGAAAGGTAACAAGGAGCTAACAAACCTGGTCTTTAATTAATTTATGCTGGAAACAGTGCAATAGCGTTGTCACGTTCATGTTGTCGGATGAGAATAATTAATGATTACTAGATACTAGATGTAGAGATGAGAGTTGGTCTCTTTTACAAGTACACGATCTTTTTGAAAGTAATAATTTTTCACTGATTTATCGCGTGTATCTTGCATTATTTAATTCCCGATGTTTCGAATGCTTTGCAGCAGTCGTGGTTACGGGATAGACTAGATGACTTAGATGTCTTTAAAAGTCTTTAGAAGTTAAAGCCTATATTTCTCAGTAGACTTTCATCGCCGAATGAAGATTCTCAGTCGTCATTACCTACGCACTAAAAATTTACATATCGTGTTATGCCATACCGACCCGTATATTATTGATTTACCCCGCGTTTGTGGTAACTATGTCGTGATGTTATAAAGTTTATAACGTTCCTATAAAGCCAAATAGGCTATACTGTGCAAAAATAAGCACTTGATTAATTACACTAAAAGCTTTACCCTCTCTTTTGGGTAGACGGATAAAAAGTAAACTATAAGTTAATCCAGGCTGGAACGTACATGCATACCAAAATTCATTATTAGATAACCTAAATACATTATCGTCCCCTTTGGGTAGTTTGGTAAAAAGTAGCCTATATTTTGAACCAACGTGTTACACCTAATTTCATCATTTTATTTTTATAGAAGAACATAATAGTTCTTACAGTGTTGCCTTAGTAAAAGTATTAAAGCAAGTGTAAAGGGGACCTTTGCACCAGGTGACTAGTATGTCAGCACCCTAACATTACGTAATTGACAGTGCCTGGCTGTTTCATCAGTGCCATTCACGCTAAGTGTGCGAGCACGAAATTAATTACGTAAATAGTATACAGCAGTGCGTTGCTTATTCATGCTGTCACACGCTGAAACCTTGTCAAATATTAGACCCGCTGGAAGCATACATGATAAATTGTATCATCACGCTTAATTCTGTGGTGGGTAGTCTGAAATCTTAAGTGTTATTATGCCACTCAATTGATTCAGAAGAATCGATGGGAAGAATTCGAAGCCATTAAAATATTGTTGGTGGCACTCTTAGACGATTTATTGCCTGTGAATAAAGTTTAAAAAAACAATAAGAGGGCTAGCTGGTTAAAATATAAAGGTACTTATCTGCTCACCCCCGCGAAATTATGCATCGCCATGATATTTTGTACAAGCACTACTCGTCTTAACTCTCTTCGCACCAGACCGTGTTTCAAGTCGAATTAATTCATTCATGTTTGGCACACCTGAATAATTTTAGCTAAATATTGTTTGTAGACCAAGATGCCACCTTGCAAAACATAATGTTACTTCGGTTCATTGAAAATTATCACTCCTCATTTCGTATGTATGATCATTTAGTTACATAGCTCAAATAAATATTTGATTGAGAGTTTGATTCTAGACTACTACTCGTCGGAGTATATATATTCACAGCTTATAAAGAACCACTGCTAAGCCCAGTTAGCCCAATTATAAGGGAAATTAGCCTATTCTGCGTTGTTTGCGATAAAAGCACATTGTTTTATCTTATTTAACTACTAGCGACCCGCCCGGCTTCGTTCGGGTGCATGTATTATACATATAAACCTTCCTCTTGAATCACTCTATCTATTAAAAAACCGCTTCAAACTCCGTTGCGTAGTTTTAAAGATTTAAGCATACATAGGGACGGACATACGACATCGACTTTGTTTTGTACTATGTAGTGATGACATGGGTCTGGATTGCGGGCATATCTTGAAGTTTCGACATATTTGCCTGATGTTTCGGCGTGTCACAGCCATGTTCTGCATGTTTACCCTCACTATTCGCATTTCAGCCGTCGTCCACTGCTGGACTTAAGCCTCCCCAGGACGAAGGCTGGTCCTAAGCCGCATGCCCCATAGTTTTTGGCTCCCTTAACCAGGTCCACCACGTGGGAGGTCTAACCTCCCTTAAAATGTTTTTTTTTTTTTCGAAATCAGTAATGACGTCTACACACTCGCGGCTAGTTGGTTTATGTAGCTCAATCCTCTGCACTGACCGCCGCTACTATTCATAAACTACTCGTGAATCAGTTGTAATAGAAAAAACACAGCAACTTCAACCGAGAAGATGGATACTGTATATCGTCATTGTGGAATCTAGTTTTCAGTGAAAGACATCTCTGTAACAAAAACGCTAAAAGCCCATCCCGTGTCATAATTATATAAAACTAGCGACCCGCCCCGGCTTCGCAAGGGTGCAATAAACCTTCCTCTTAAATCACTCTATCTATTAACAAAAACCGCTTCAAAATCCGTTGCGTAGTTTTAAAGATTTAAGCATACATAGGGACGGACAGACAACAGTGACTTTGTTTTATACTATGTAGTGATGTGTAAATCCCGTGTCTGAAAACAAACATTGATTCATATCAAGTTTTCTTTTTGTTGCAGCAAGGTTTCCTGCATAAATTTCCTTTTATCACGTTCTACGAATTCAAAATCAAAATAAAATTTATTTTATTGGAATAACTCTTATGAAATGCCAAAGAATATTTTTTAAATAATAACACACAAACAGAGAGTAAGCCTAATTTAATTTTAGATTCAGTAGAAGGATTATAAGAAGATTTAGAAAGAATATTTGGATAAAGAACTATAAGTTTCATATTGTCTTTATTCCACTCATTCCTTTGTTTATCTATTGTTAAAACAAACTCTGGTCTTGATCTTTGAAATTTGACTCAAAAACACAAGACCTGTTATTATGCCAAATAAACATAGTTAGTACAAAAGTTTTTAATACATATAATCACGCCTCTTTCCCGTAGGGGTAGGCAGAGACCACTTGCTACGATCCATACATACTTGTTTCGCTTCGTCCACTTTCATTATTCCCTTCATACATGCTCTTCGGTTTAGGGTACCCTTGACCTGGCCTTTTTTCAAGACGTCCCTGATTTGGTCTTGAAACGTCCGCCTAGGCCTTCCCCTTCCAACACTTTCATTCACACTCGCCTTATACACTTTTTTCGTCAATCGTTCTTCATTCATTCTCTCGACATGGCCAAACCATCTCAGCATACCTTTCTCAATTTTTGTCACTACATCGTCTTTCAGACCACAACGCTTCCTTATCTCACTATTTCTTATCCTGTCACTCAGTTTAACTCCTATCATACTTCTTAACCCTCTCATCTCAACTGCATTTATTCTGCTTTCATGTTTCTTCTGCCATACCCAACTTTCACTTCCGTACATGAGTGTCGGAACCAACATTCCCTCATGCACAGCCAAACGAGCCTTGTTAGACACCTTCCGACTGCTCATAAAGGAGTGCAAAGCTCCGTTCACCATGTTCCCTGCATTCACTCTTCTTTCGATATCACTCTCACACTTTCCATCTCTTGTAAACTTTGAACCCAGATACACAAACTCATTCACCTGTTCAACTTGTTCATCTCCAATCACGATATTGCAGACTGTCACTGCCTCATCTCTTTCAAACACCATCACTTTCGTCTTCTTAACATTAATGAATACTCAGATATTTCCCCGATTTAAGTCAAAGTCAATATCTCATAAGCTACAAAGAGCTAACTGTATATGTTTTTACTTACATTATTCTTTTTTGTATGCTGTTTCTACAAAAATAGTATTTTTAGCCGTCGACTCTCGCACTATTTCTGTACGCCTCAACGAACTAATTCGAGTGAAATATCGCTGGTACATTCCGCGAAACATTTTGTATTTTCGCGGTACGCAATATAGAGTATCTTGCAACTTTAATATTCCTACATTCCAAAAACACCTACAAAACTTAGGAACATATTCTCAACAGAAATTAATTTATCAAAACATTAATTACTGAAATTAAAGGATTGATACGAATTGTTTCAATATGCATTATCATCTCCAACCCATAGAAATTCCACAGAGACGGACATCCTCTATTTTTATGGAGGAGGGAAAACAGCACTCCTATGCCACGTTATCACTGTCCAACCCATGGCATACAGCGGGTGTTGTAAGAGGCGACTAAATGACAACACCCAGCCGCAACAGAATCTTTTTACACAAACCCTGTGCCAATCCGTCTACACCGCGTGGCACAGTAGGCTGTTTTCACTCCATGAATTTGGTGGAGCCCCGAGTATTTAGGGAGTCATTTAAGGGCTGAAATGATGTTGATGATATTGATGCCCCGCCATTTAATTTCTCATGGGGGTAAGTTGTCAATATCTCTAGTTTCACTAGTCCTCTTCCGACACCCTCAGGGCGAAATATATACCGTAAATACATTGCGATTTAAATAATACACCGGTATGTCACATTTTATGCATGAGAACATAACATCTCTGTACGGGCTGGGACGTTGATAACCCGTACTACGTTGTTTTATGCTTGATAGAAATGATAGAACCGGAAGACTTTATGATATATAGTTTATTGATAGTTTAATTGATAGTTTATGCTAAGTGATAAAATGCTAATTGATCGGATGATAAATGATAGGGTGATATGATAGGAGTACGCGTGCCCGATCGCGATACTTGCACGGAACGCACTGCTTTCAATGCTGTGAAAATAAGCCATGTGCCGTAAAGTGCTGACGCTACATTTGTAGTGTCAGCCGAATGTACGAGCCCGTACATGCTCCCGGGCCGAAAGATGAGGATGGGGATGAAATGTAATGGAATGAACTAAAACTAAAACATCGTGATATTAAATTTCCTTAAAACTAATACATACTAAAAAGTAAACAAGAAAGGTAAGCTATACTACTGTGTCCGATATAGTAAACAATGATTGGAACACTGGTGAAGTGCCCCGGTTTTGCTTATGGCTACGTGCACTCGTATGTCGATTGTCACTGATGCTATTATTATTTAAGGAACACTGCACTGCGCTCTCCTGTTGTAATTCTACATCCACGCACTGCACTTCACTATTGCACTGGTTTTCTCTGCGAACGCGCCCTGCCCGCCTGGGCGAGCGGCGCTCGCGCCGCCACACGTAGAATCCGCCTGCTGCTGCGACTGCGGCGACCATTAAGTAGATCGCGACGTAATGGTGTATGTCGTGGTACGATACACCTTCTGCTAAAGGCTCACTCCACTTCATGATATCTAATTGGTCTTGGATGGCAAGCAGCTGTTGTGTATTATTGGTATCTGAGTTGGTACTGGCAGGTAACTCCGGTAATGAAATGTTGATGAGATGATTTATTGGAGCGATCTGTGGAACACCAATGTCGGCTTTCATCTTGATAGTGCTTACGTCTTCTTTATGCGAATATAAATAGAAATCAGCTGATTTAATCATACAGCCTTGATCGAATGTAATCAGTCCTGAATGACTAAGCTGTATGGCGGTAACTTGATCTTCACACAGTAACTTGAAGTGACAATCATTACAACAGAAATAAAAGTAGACGTTTTGTTTGTTTGTTGGAGTGAAAATGTTTTTGCAAGTTTGTATGATAGTTTTACAGCCTCTTGTGTTTTCGTTCTTCTCACATAAACTCTCATCGTTTTGCATATGATAAATAGGCTTCTTGAATCGACACAACACAGTATCTAGATCTTGTTGAACACAGTTCTGGATATCGATTTCCGACAGTGATAGGAAAGAATCTTTGTGCATATTAAATGCAAGGTATTCGCTGATGGGTATAATGCTGATCATGTTAGTCCCCGATCGTTTCGGTATCGGAATAACCTTAAGTATGTCGTATTGATCTCGTGTTATCAATGGGATTCGCATTTCAAATATGATAAATCTCTGTGATAGGCGTGCCTTTACATTTATTAATTTATATAATTTTAAAAGGTTTGCGTGGTCGGCAGGTAGAGATAAGTCTTTCGGTAACTGAGCTGATATGACACTTAACTCCTGTTGAAGTTGGTCCGGGCTTAAAAGATGCGTGTCAAATTTCCCATGAAAGACGTCAGCGATGGTGTCCAAGAGATATGATTGTATGTCTCGGAGCTTGTTTAGGATGTTGTTGGCAATCATGGCGTCTAATGTAAATTCGCTGATATATGAACCAGTCTGCAACTCGGCTTGCACGACATTTAAGGATTTTTTCAATTCATTCATTTTTTGTTTGCCATTTTGTGATGTTTTTCCATGACAGATTCTGTCCTCTTGATAAGATTAAATTCTGCCTCCACAACTGAATAAAGAGTGGGCGAGGTTACCAACACCGTTAATGAGTCCTCGACGTTTACGTGTTCTTGTTGTAAATTGCTGATTCAGTAGCATTTTATTGTAATGGTCTAGCTCGGAGTACTCATGACTTAATTGATACATGATACCGTCGCAGGGTGAGCGCCCTGTTATCATTGAACATATGCTTTCCAGGTATTCCATGTACTTTACTGAGGCAGTAACGCCTTCCCAGTACGGGGTCATATCATAATAGACAACAAGTCGCCAGTCGTCTCTTATTAAATGCATGTTTGTAATTTTGTCGAAATATAATGTTGTGTTATTTTGCAGGTGATTAATTGTATACAATCCGTAGGAGTTTGATATAAAAGTCATAAAATAGAGTAGTACTGCCGCGGCTACTGATACAAAGTTGTATTTTTGGTTCCCTCGTCTTTTTCTTTTTACCATGTCATCAGGTTTTACTGGAGATTCCACGTCTTGAGTTTTCTCTGGATGTACCGGTAGAACTGATAGTTTGACAATTGGTCTCTTCATATAACCTCTCTTGGTTTTTAGCGTAACAACTCGTACGTAGCCATCACTGCCTGGATGAAGTTCAACGACACGCCCTAGAGCCCATTTGCCTGCTGGAAGGTTGTCATTAATGATTACAACGTCATTTAATTTGATGCTGTCTTGTGCTTGCCGCCATTTGCTTCTGGCAGTTAGATTTGTTAAATATTCATGTTGCCAGCGCTTCCAAATGTCTTGGAAGACTTTTTGTGTTAGGTGCCACCTGGTGCGAAGGTCCCTCTCCGTCTCATATATTGATAGTATCGGACCACTTGATAGAAAATGCGACGGGGTTAAATAATTTAAGTCATCTGGGTCTTCAGTCAGGGGGCACAATGGCCTCGAATTTAGGGTTGCCTCTAACTGAGCAAGAAGTGTGCTGTACTCCTCATACGTCAGTTTTTGATCTCCAATAACCCTCTTGAGGTGATATTTGAGACTTTTTACTGCTGCCTCACACAAACCACTGGCTGATGGCCAGGAAGGTGCGTTGAAGTGCCAAGTTATACCCATATCCGCTAATTCTGAGTAAAACTGATCGTCGAAAACTTTTAACATCTCTTCGTACTCTTGTTGTAAGATCTTGTTGGCACCAACGAAATTTGTACCGTTGTCACTGTAGATGTGACTCGGCTTCCCTCGGCGAGCTGACATTCTTCGTAACGCTGCTAGGAACGCGGAACTCGTCAAATCTGATACCAGCTCTAAATGCACAGCTTTCGTTACCATGCACGTGAACACCGCGATGTATCCCTTGGTAGTCTTAATGCCACGGCCTGCGCTAGCCTTGATAAACACGTGGCCCGTGTAGTCCACCGACACATGAGAGTACGGCCTTGATGGGTTGGTCCTGGCGCTTGGAAGATCACCCATAAGTTGATAGTGTTTGCTTGGCTCTTGCCTTCTACATTGGATACAGTTACGTAATTTCTTCTTGGTGGCCCTGTTACCACCCAAAATCCAGTACTTTTTCCTTAAGTAGGCCGATGTTAGCCTGGCGCCTCCATGATAAGTTAATTCATGCGCTTGATCAATTAGTAATTCCGCTAGTCGGCTGTTGTTTGGTATTATGATAGGGTTTTTCATATCGGCGTCGAGGTTAGCGTGACGCAACCTTCCACCCACTCTTAACAGCTTATCCTGATCAAGGTACGGGTTCAATTCGCAAAGCTTGCTTTTCCGATGTACCTTGTCTTCATGTTGCAAATCGAGTAGATCTTTTTCGAACGCGGATTGTTGTATAATTTTAATGATAGATAATGTTGCTTGCTTCAGCTCTTCTACTGATAAATATTTATTACGTTGTTGTTTCTTGTACGTAATAAATCTACGAATCCACGCTACTACTCTCACTGCCTTGATAAATGTGCTATATTTGGATAGTATTTTTTGAATGATAGAGTCGTCTTTTTGCTGTATAACATTTGCTTGTTTTAATAATTTTATTTCCTGGTCCGTAGTGTATTCAATCTGTTGATCACGATCTTTGAATGTTGATAGCCAAGTCGGGCCCTGCCACCACAAACTGTGTTCTTTCAACTGCGATGCAGACAGACCACGACTAGCACAGTCCGCAGGATTCTCCTCAGATTTGACATATCGCCAACACTCTGAAGGCATGTTCGCCGTTATTTCGCGCACCCTGTTGGCGACGAACGTTTTCCATCTGGCTGGGTCTCCGTTGAGCCAACCTAGTACCACCATGGAATCCACCCAGCCGTACGTTTTGATATGATGGCCTTGAAGGCAATTTTGGACTTTGTTCATGAGTTTTGATAAAAGTAGTGCTCCACTGAGTTCTAGTCTCGGCAACGTGAACGCCTTGTTGACAGGAACTAGTCTTGTTTTTCCAACCAATAGCACTACCGATGATTTATCGCCCTTGTTGACGCGACAGTAAATTGCACAAGCATAGGCTTTTACAGATGAATCGCTAAATCCATGTAATTCGATGCTCTCCCGTTCGTGGGTTCCCATCCATCGAGGTAATTTGATGTTTTTAATATTATCCATATCCTCTCTAATTTTCAACCACTCTATGTGGATGTGATTCGGTACGGGGTCATCCCACTTAATGTCTGCAGCCCATACTTGTTGAAAAATGATTTTTAATTTTGTTGATAGAGGTGATAGCCAACCGAGCGGGTCAAACAGTTTTGATATATCTGACAAGAGGGTCCTCTTTGTGACCTTGCTTGTTAGTCCCGCCGGTTCTAAACTCGATTGAAAAGTGAATTCATCCTTTTCCGGGTTCCATCCAATACCCAGTGTTTTTGTGTGTTCTGATAACTTAAAATTGAACTCTTTTTTACTCTGTGCCAATTCGACATCTTGCAATAACGCAGGTGCATTCGACTTCCACTTCCGCAGATGAAAGCCTCCAGACTTTAACAAAGACACAAGGTCACGCTGTAATTTTCTTGCAGCGTCTATGCTGTGACACCCATGTACCAGGTCATCAGTATACATGGAATTACGTAATGTGTCGATTGCTTGACTGTTTTGATAGTTCTCTGCCTCATCGGATGCAAGTTGTTTGAGCGTCATCATAGCGAGGAACGGAGCTGCTTTCGTCCCGTATGTGACAGTTGTAAGCTGGTATTCCTTAATAGGTTCAGAGGGTGAATCACGCCACACTATTTTCAACAGTTGCTGGTCTTCAGGCCTAAGCCAAATCTGCCGAAACATCTTCTCAATGTCAGCGGTAAAAGCAAATTGATATTGTCTCCACTTAATGATAAGAGACTGCAAGTCTTGTTGAAGGTTTGGACCACATTTCATCAAGTCATTTAAACTATTACCGGATGATGTTTTACAAGATGCATTAAATACCACTCTAAATTTAGAATTATGAGCGTCATCAGATCGCACACAATGATGTGTTAAAATGCACTGTCGATTCTCCGAACTCGTGTCACGTATTGCAGGAATCATATGACCGAGCGAGCGGTATTCGTCTATGAATGACCTATATTGTTTTTCGATGTTTCCATGTTTATTGAATTTATTTTCTAATGATTTAAATTGCGCTATAGCCTTGAATTTCGACTCCCCTAATTTGTCCGTAAAATCTGATATCATTGGTAGACGGACTTCATATCGACCGTCCGCACGTCGCGTAGTGGTAGACTTGTAGTATTCGATACATTGCAGGTCTTCTGTTGATAGGGTTGATTCCTCACTGATATCCTCAATCTCCCAGAATTTTTGAATCTCTTCTAAATTATTAATGATCACGTTGCATTGCAATGTCTTAACATTCCCTGTTAAAATCCAACCTAACCGAGTATTTTGGGCTATAGGTACGCTGTCGCTGACTCTACAGATTCCTTCGAGTAAAATCAAAGAATGAATGTCTGCCCCTAATAAAAGATCCACCGGGCGGCTGATATTAAATTCTGGATCAGCTAAGTTGATGTTATCCAAGTATGTCCAAGACGGCTTACAAAAGCTGTAGTTAGGTAAATTTTTGATAAGGCTTTTCATGATATATACCTCAGCTTCTAATTCAAAATTGCCATTGGTGGCCGCACACTTAATGCTCATAACGCCCTTGCAGTTGCTTTCTTTAGCACCCACTCCTGATATAGTTCCCCGACAGCGAAGTCGGGGCTGGCCCAGCAAAAAGGCCGCTTGCTCTGTTATGAGTGAAGTTTGAGATCCTTGATCTATAAGTGCACGCATATTAATGTAAGACCCGTCATTTGACTGCACCCTAATTATGGCTGTTGCTAAAAGAATTTCGGGCATGTCACGTTGTAATGACACGTGCGAGTTGCTACGTACTTGCGGATCGGATTTCTGACCATTTCCGCTGTTTACCAACTTCGATGAGCTAGGATTATTTGTTTGACCAACTTGATATGCCTCGTGTAATATCGTATTGTGCTTTGCATTGCATTCATTGCACCTCTTTTCGGAAAAACATTGCTTACCATTATGAGAATATAGACAGTTTTCGCATACATTTAGCTTCGATACTGTTTGACGCCGTAGGTAAGGCGACAAATTTAAAAATTGATGACAACGATAAAGGCAATGATCATTTGTTTTACATATTCCACAATTGTAAAATTTGCTGAAATAACCGTTTTTGCTGTTGGACTGTTGCGAAATAAACCTACCGTGCGCCGGAAATGCTTGTTTGTTAATCGTACTTCTATGATATTTGTTAAATTGTGGCGGCGAATAATTATGTAGGTTTTTGTTATGATTTTCAGGCTTTTTACGAGATGACTCTAGGCTTGTAAATTTGCCCTCTAAGAATGATAAAAATTCATGCATATCGGGTAATTCTCGGGGTTGCTTCACCGAGGACACGTATTCGTTATGAGTCTCCGTGTCGAGTTTTTGAGATAGGAGATGCACTAGAATTGGATCCCATGACTCTACTTCAACTCCTAAATTTTTGATAGCGTTCAATGTTTCTAAAGTAGTGTCGTGAAGTCGTTTTATGTGGTTTAATGATATTTGCTGCATTACCGGAATATTTAATAAAATATCAATGTGCGAGCGGAATATTAAACGTTTGTTGTTATACCTGTGGTTCAGTATATCCCAACAAATAGAATAATTATCAGACGATATTGGCAAGTGTTGAATAAGCCTTTCCGCCTCGCCTCGAACTTTAGTCTTAAGAAACTGCATCTTCTGTGCACTTGATAATGATGGGTTTCCGTGAATGGTTTCTATAAACAGATCTTTGAACGAGGTCCACTGATGGTAGCTACCGTTAAATGTAGGTAAGTCTACTTGAGGTGTCGATTTTTCCCTATGTGATACAGACCATAATTTACGATTGATTGCTTTTGTAATTTCGTTATACTTCCCTTCATATTTAAAGAACTTTGCCTCGTATTCTGGACACCGATCTCCAAGCTCACTATCTATCTCCCAATGAGTGGAATCAATGATGGACTAACGCGATTGTAAAGCACGTAATAAATGATCGAATTCCCATTTTTCTGTTATAGCGTCTAAATTTATATTTGATACTGTGTGTTCGAACGCCTTAAAATTGCTGTTTTGCTTCCGTAACATTTCGTCCGTTTTGCTAGTTGTACCCTGGGACCGAGGTAGGGGTACTTGAGGCGACGGCACCTGGGAAGATGGTCCAGGTATACCCAAAGGAGTCGCCGCTCTTAAAACGGGTGTTGAAGGCCGGTCGTCCCTATGCTGATAATTACTAAGCACTGCTCTAATGTTTCCGTACCTTTCTTTCGCCAATTCGAATTGATTGTTAGTAAAATAGCTGTGCGATTTCGCAAACTCATTTCCGCACAATAATATATGATTGGCCTGAAACTCCTGCCAGTATTTGTCAAGCGTTTCCAACCCCCGCTTGATATAGTCAGAAGTCTTCCGATCGGCACCATCCTTCTTAAAGTTAGTGTACACTTGCTCCACAGCATTAAGAAGTTGATGCTGATTTGCCAATATGTCTTCCATGTTCGACATGATTTTGATAATATATATGGAAAGATCTTACTTGGTCAGATCCGGTTAGCTGCTTGCTGCTTACTTGCCAGTGAACGTCCCTGCGCACTGGATTAAATGATAGGGGTGATAAAATTCAACGATTGGTTGCTTGCTGATAGTTGCTGGTTCAGTCCTCACTTGCGATACACCGTAAGTCTCTCCTACACACTAAGTCCACTGTTAGACCACTTGGACGGTATAAACACACGCGAGGTCCTCGAAGGACCAAAAACGATGTACGGGCTGGGACGTTGATAACCCGTACTACGTTGTTTTATGCTTGATAGAAATGATAGAACCGGAAGACTTTATGATATATAGTTTATTGATAGTTTAATTGATAGTTTATGCTAAGTGATAAAATGCTAATTGATCGGATGATAAATGATAGGGTGATATGATAGGAGTACGCGTGCCCGATCGCGATACTTGCACGGAACGCACTGCTTTCAATGCTGTGAAAATAAGCCATGTGCCGTAAAGTGCTGACGCTACATTTGTAGTGTCAGCCGAATGTACGAGCCCGTACAATCTCAAAAACGTATTGAAAACCACTTTTTACAGAAGACCAAATAATTGTCTCTTTTTTCACATAGTTTAAAAAGTTACTACCTAAAAGATATATAGACGTTGTTGTAGACAATAGCCAATAAAATTCGATACTTCGGTTTAGAATTACAAATAAAATCTTCTTCGCCATTTCTCACTGTAATTTTAGTCGGCCCCAGTTAACTTGATTTGGCTGAATACCAGTATTCACACAGGCCGATTGCCGTTCTCCGCAAACTCTATAATGTCACAGCCGGTATTTATTTATTTATTTGGCAAGGCCACCTGTCCCTTTTGACACTACTTACTCGTGTAACGACTGCAGATGATAGATGGTATAATAGATTTACATCGTGTCACCACCCCATTCCACTCTGAGAGTATCGTAAGAGCCGACATTATGAAATGACATACACAAATAACCTAGCCGCAAGAGAAGGAAAACTTGATACGAATCCCAGTCCCGTTTGGCCAGCGTGGCACAGTAGGCTATTGACCCTCTATGTAGCGGGAGAAGGCCAGATTCAACAGTGGGCTGAATAATAAATAATAAATAAATAAATATCCTTGGACATTTCACACAACGCCATCTCGTCCCAAGCTAAGCAACTTAATGCTTGTGTTATGGTAACGAGATGGATGATAAACTACTTATATACATTTTTTTTGTAAATACATACATATTATTTATTGATAGAAAACTCCCAGACCCGGAACAAATACTTGTAGGTCGTACAAATATTTCTTCCGTGCGGGGATCGAACCCGCGACATGCTGCGCAGCAGTCGATTGCTCAACCAAGTAGAAGGTAGAATAGAAGCTCAGACTTTACTTTACCAACGGCTTTTCGTGACCTCCGAAGCTCGATGGAAGCCAGAATAAACAAACCCTCATGCCTCATCCAGCATTCAGCAGAGCCAGGCGTTAGCATGCAGATCGATTGCGTTGCGTACCATCCGCTAGGCTAATATGCCCTTTGTGTTGACCCACAATACGGAACTCCTAAAAAGTTAAAGGACCAATTATGGCACCCTCCATTGAATTTAATGAAATCTCGGCAATTGTGTCAGAATACGCAGGTGTATTTTGTTTAATAAAGCTAAAGAAAAAGGTCAGCCTGTTATCAGGGCCGTGGACACAGGACGCAAACCTTTTCGCCCGGCCGTTGTCTTAAGATAAAAAGAAAGTGGATTAAACGCGTAGATAGCCAGCGGCCGTAAAGAGATTCGGATTCGCGATAACGTTAAGAAAGAATCGGGTAAGCACCGTGTCTGCTATCTCGAAAGGTTTCATTTCGACGGGTTTTTATGCAGGTGGCCATTAAGATAAATTTTACGATATTCAATTTTTTTCCGTGACAGATTTTGTAAAGGAGTGTCGTTTGGAGTTAAAGATGGAGTGCCTTTGAGGCGAGATTACGGTCCGAATGTAGCCTTCTCTTTGTTTCCTAGTTGATTACTTAGTAGATAAAATATAACGCCAAGCTTGGAGTTTTTTACTTTCTGTAAAAAAATACGTCTGTATTATTATAGGACAAAATTCTATACTCTCCAAGAGTATGATTTTGTTTTCTTGTTGTCTTTGACGCATAATGCAGAGGTCATTTTTTTTATCTTGTAACGGGATTTCAAGGCTTAGCTAGTTTGACTAAGTACAAAATAAAGTCGCACATTTTATCTCTGGTATTTTCCTGAGGGAAATTTCTTCTATAGTTGGAATATCAGCAATGTAATCGAGACTACAGCGAATAAGACCGCCAACCAGGCGGTCGGACGGTCCGCCCGGCTGGCTACCACCCTCACATTTAAGTCCGACGCCAAGCAGTTTTACTGTGTTCCGTCGTGTGTATGTGAAAGCCGGTGCCCGACAGGGCAATTCCTAGAATTGCCTGCTTCATCTTAGACCCTGGCGTAGCTTTCCATCACGCAAGCCTAGGGTCAAAGGCATTCAAGTCACTGATAAAAAAAAAAGTTCAGTGCACTAGAGTGGCTGTTTTGGAGATACTATCCCTTTGTCTTACTTCCAAACGGCTCAGGCTAAAGGCGGGGCGTGTGGACCTTGAGGCTCACCTCACATTTACCAATGAACCGTCCCGCACCGACTCCTCCGTGGGTCTCGACTGTAGCGGCCTGCCTGGTAGTAAGCGGTTATAGCCGCGTCCATGAAAGAAGTATTGAAACGGCATGCTGACGATGCTAACAATCAATGTCTAGAACCCCCATGGGCCATGAGGATTGGATCAAGGGGTCCTGGTTCGATTCCGGGGCCGGGCAAGTGTCTTTGCGTCAACCAGAGGCACTTGCTCGGAGTCTGGGTGTCATTTTTGTTCGTGAATTTCATGTTTGTGAACTCTGTGATCACTTATTTCAAGAGTTCTACTGAACCGATATCGGTATTTTTTTATGGAATCAATCTGGAACGAATTAAATTTCGAATAAAAAAGAAATTAAGATGTTTTTCGACTGGGCTTACAAATGACAGAGCTATGCGAGTTATGACTTAGTAAAAAACATACGGTTGAAAAATAATCCTGATTGAGATAGGCATAGTGACTATAGATCTACCTTACAGAAAGCTGCAGTAAAATAACTCTAACCAAGGGTTGTATTTTTCACTGCGCGGGGTAAAGTCCAGAGAGCTTTTTATGGATAAGCAAGGTGTTGAAAGTAAAAGAACCTGTCCATTTTAGGCAGTCATATTTTCTCTTTTGACAGTTTCAATGATGCACGCACGGAGCATGTTTTAACTCCATTTGGTAATGGATTTAGAATACACAACACCCCATTTCATCCTGAGGGTAAAAAGAAAATGACAAGGACGAGCTGTAAGTAATAGGAACCCCCAACCCTCCAAGTAATAGGAGGAGGCCAAACTTAGCAGTGGGTTAATTGTGGGTTTAGAAGGAGCAGGTAACCGCTAACAATCAAGCGTGCCTTAAGTTTCAGCTTCACAAGAGGTGTAAAAATGGCTAAAAACGTCAAACCTGTGTTGAACAAATTGTATCACCAATTGAACCAAAAAAAAACTGCACTAAATAATACGTATAACATTTTCTTTGATATTTAACTAAACTAACAACACTTTCTCCAACAAAAATAGGAGGCCAAAACAAAGGCCTTAAATTAGTAAGCCATAATTAACCTGTCATTATGTTAAATAGTACGTTTCTTTTAGTAAATTTCCCCGAAAGAAATCATAACATTCAACAGCGTTCCATTATCATACTTAGCTACCTACTTCACTTCTAAATTATGTATCGTACTACCACTGAGAAGCTGGCGCAATTGTTGCGCTTAGGCGGTATAAATATTAAATCTTTTTTTAACCGACTTCAAAAAATAAGCTGTAATTTTAAAGAAAAATTGAAAAAACTCAATTAAAAAACTAAAACTATGTGTGCTTGAGATGACGCAATGACGCATGTCCGAAACCACGAAACCAGATGGACTTACTCTGAATTACAGTAAAATTAACACTTGGCTAGATGCAACTAGGTGTAATTTCAAAAAATGATTCATTGAATAAACCAATTATGTCAATCACGATCGTCAACGGATACTACCAAGTCGGAACTCGTAACTAACCGAAAAGACCTGGTGGAATAAACTGGATGGACTTGTCTTTTTTATACGTCACATTACAATGTCTGTGTACTATAACGTGTTTCGTTTGTTTCCGATCATTTTCTATTCCGTGTGGTGACGGATTTAGAATAAATAATGTAACCAAACTATACTATCCCGAGGGTGTCGTAAGAAGCGACTAAGGGAACGGAAGAGGCAGATCAGCTAGCCGAAAGAGAAGGAAAACTTGATACTGAAGCTGATCTTGCGTGTTCTTCATATGTAGTGAAACTCCAGTCGAGGTATAGCGAAGGAATGATTTATTGTGTACATCGTTGTGATATAAATACAGAACATGATTTCTACTATTAGGTACTAGTGCTGACAGCATACAAGGGAGAGAGAGAGAGAGAGAGAGAGAGCGCGCTTGTGTGAAAGAGATAGGGTGCGCAAGAGGGGGCATCCATTCGATGTGTGTGCGTGCCCCCAGAGGGCGCGCGCGTCGCGTGGATATACACATTCGCGCGGCGCGAGCGCTCGCTCATTTCGGCGAGGCAGCCAGCGCGTGCGGACATCTCCACTGCTCCAGCGGTAGGCGGCGCGGTCGTCGTGTACGTAGCCGCGTGCAGCGCTGAATCGGCACGCGTGGAACCGACGTCTTCAAGCGATCTTTTCAGATCCACTTCTTGTTTCACTGAATCGATTACGACGTTTCTTGAAGCACACCATCGATAAAATAAAGTCTTCCTCCTTGCGATGTTGTTTTATTTGGTAACGGTAATGTTCTTGGTAAGGTAACGGTGCGGTAAAGTATGTAGGTACACAAGGTAAGGTATGTACCCTACATGGCTCCCCCTCAAGCGAAGCGTACGGGTTTTTTAATATTTCTGCCGGATCGTGTATGCGTTTCGGGCAGAGGCGGTAGGCACGGTTCGCTGGTGCTTGTTGAGGGGTCATCGGCTGCGGGTTGACGCTCGCACGATGGCTCGTTCAATGTGTACGCCGGCTTGAGACGATCGATGGACAAGTTGACGTCACGGCCGGGCATGCGAATCTTGAAAATCTTCTCTGCTCGATGTATAACCGGGAACGGGCCTTCGTACGCTCGCTGGAGAGGTTTTCGTACTGCGTCAACACGTACAAAAACTGAGTCGCATGTATTGAGGTCTTTGTGTACGAACGTATCGCGTTTACGGCTATGCGGCACGTACACAGGCGTCAGTGCGGTGATGACTTGGTGTAATTTTTCTACGTAGTCGTAGGTCATTGGCGGTGATGCGTTTGACGGGTTGACAAAATCGCCTGGCAACCGCAGCGCTTGTCCGTAAGTCAGCTGGGCGGCGCTGGTATCGGTGTCTATCCTAGCGGCTGTACGTAGGCCTAGTAAGACAGTAGGTATTTCGTCAGTCCAGTTTGATGTCGAGTTTAGTCGCGCCATTAATGCGGCTTTCATTGACCGGTGCCAGCGTTCGACAATGCCGTTGCTCTCTGGGTGATAAGCCGTGGTGCGTGATCGCTCGGCGCCGATGAGTTTTGTCAATGAGGAGAACAGTTGACTCTCGAACTGGCGTCCTTGGTCAGTTGTAATTGTAGCCGGGCATCCAAATCTGCAGATCCACGTGTCGTAAAAGGTCTTCGATACGATTTCGGCGGTCATTTCGTGAATGGGCGTGGCTTCAGGCCAGCGTGTCTTGCGGTCGATCATGGTAAGTAGATACCGATGTCCATTTGCGGTGGTAGGCAGGGGGCCCACTATGTCTATATGGACGTGTTGGAATCGATCGCAAGGCGGGAACGATGATAATTCGCTACGTGTGTGGCGTTGCACTTTCGACTGTTGACACGCCACACATGTTTTCGCCCATGTACCGACGTCGGTGTTCATTGATGGCCAAAAGTATCTCGTTTGCATGAGTTTACGTGTTGTTCTGATACCGGGGTGACTGTTATTGTGTACTGACTCGAAAGCTGCGCGGCGAAATTCTTCGGTTAAATACGAGCGTATGTTTCCTGTTGATGTTTCGCAGTAGCACACCATCGATAAAATAAAGTCTTCCTCCTTGCGATGTTGTTTTATTTGGTAACGGTAATGTTCTTGGTAAGGTAACGGTGCGGTAAAGTATGTAGGTACACAAGGTAAGGTATGTACCCTACAATACAAACCCTGTGCCAACCCGTCTTGCCAGCGTGGTACAGTAGGCTAATTTCCCTCCATGAAATTGGAGGAGGTCCAATTTCCATTTCAGCCCTTGCATGTTTTTGTTTTTGGCATGGGCTGAAACGTCTTGTCTATGGTTAATCGCTCGGCGCTTATAAGTAGCGCCAAATGACTTAGGCGCTGTTAAAAATTCAAGAAAAAGCGACGTTCCCAACTGTGGCCCCAGGGTACACTTAGCGGGGCTCCGGCTGAGGGCGTGACGAAAATATTCAAACAGCCAAAAGAAACGTCTACCATGTTGTGAAAAGTTGTTCCTAAACCGTTTAAAGCCAATCACCATCATCATCATTTAGATTCACAGGATCAGCAGCATCTGACCATTGCTTTATACTATCGTTCTTACTTCTTACTTCCACTACTACTTAGCCTATAGATGACCCACTACTGAATCGGACCTCCCCCCATTACACGAAGGTCACTTAGCCTACTGTGCCACGCTGGCCAGACGGGTTGGCACAGGGTTTCTTTTCAAATTTTCCTTCTCTTGCGCCTAGTTTTTCGGCTTGTCGTATCCTATTGTCTGCTCGTACGACACCCTCAGAATGGAATTGGGTGACACTGTGTATTCTAAAACCGTCATCACACCAACGAAAACCTGAAACTGAAGTTAGTTATGTGGGTCTAGGTTGTCTAGCTAGATTAGTCACTGAGGGCGAATTTTCCTGTTTAAACTGGTATTAGGCCAAATTAGGTTAGACCGATTCTGCCTCCAATAAATTTAGAAAGAACTCTCCTTGATGCCATATTGGTTGCCTGGAAGAGATTTCTCTTTAGCGATAAGGCCGGCTATTGTACAAGTGACTACTAATATTATAAGCGCGAACGTTTGTAAGTATGAATGGATGGATAGAAGTTTGTTACTCTTTCACGAAAAAACTTCTGAATGGATTTTAATAAAACTTTACAATAATATAGCTTCAGACATCGGAATAACAAATAGGCTAACTATCTATCTATCTATATGAATAAAAATGATTTGCTGTTCGTCAGTCTCGCTAAAACTTGAGAACGGCTGGACCGATTTGGCTAATTTTGGCCTTGAAATATTCGTGGAAATCCAGAGAAGGTTTGAAAGGTGAGAAAACATGGAAATGCTCGGGATTAAATACAAACAAAATAATATGCTTTTTCATTGACGTGACGCTTGACGATTCCTTTTGATTGTTATACGTGTATTTTTTATGCAAACGTTTAGGTCTTTTATTTATCGATTGAAATAGTACGAAGTCTGCCGGCTAGTCTCTATACATAAAAATGAATCGCTGTTCGTTAGTCTCGCTAAAACTCGAGAACGGCTGGAGCGATTTGGCTAATTTTGGTCTTGAAATATTCGTGGGAGTCCAGGGAAGGTTTAAGAGTTGAGAAAACATAGAAATATTGTAATCTCTATATATAAAAATGAATCGCTGTTCGTTAGTCTCGCTAAAACTCGAGAACGGCTGGAGCGATTTGGCTAATTTTGGTCTTGAAATATTCGTGTGAGTCCAGGGAAGGTTTAAGAGTTGAGAAAACATAGAAATATTGTAAGTAAAATAATAAATACAACAATTTTATTTTCCCATACAAACTGTTACCTGTCAAACATCTGACGTTCGTCCCGACGGTTCGGTAATCTTTATATCATAAACTAAGTAAATGATTATAATCGAATTTGCGCAACGTGTGTGTTTGTTTGATTTAGTTTGATCAAAATTAAGATCTCAATTTATATTGCAACTTATTTGTCTAATATTTGACAGTTATAATCATATGTTCGCTCCAAACAATGGCGCTGTTGACTGTATTGTCTATATTGGAGTA
Source organism: Clostera curtula (assembly GCA_905475355.2). NCBI lineage: Eukaryota > Metazoa > Arthropoda > Insecta > Lepidoptera > Notodontidae > Clostera > Clostera curtula. Next base: position 1,116,692 of record FR997802.1, read on the forward strand.
AGTATTTATTAGATGGTGCTTTGTTAAAAGTACAAACGTTTCATAAATGTATATACAAATTAATTAAATAAATAGAAATAAAATAAACAATTACGCGGAAAATTAGGAAAATAAAGAAGACTTAAACACCATATAAAATTATTTCTAATTTAAATTAAACTTTTTAAATGTAACCTCATTACGTTTGACATGAAATTAATAGAATGCGTGCTGCAAATATTGTCAAAGAGGATGTAACAACTAAAAAGTATCGTTTAAAACAGATGCTTCGGTCGGAGTTACTTTATTTACAAAATACATATATGTATATCTTCAGTATACATAGTATAAAACAAAGTCGCTGTCGTCTGTCCGTCCCTATGTATACTTAAATCTTTAAAACTACGCAACGGATTTTGAAGCGGTTTTTTGTAATAGATAGAGTGATTCAAGAGGAAGGTTTTTAAGTATATTAAATGCATAATATTGTAAAGAAACACTCATAATTTTAGATGTTACTCATTGCACCCGGGCGAAGCCGGGGCGGGTCGCTAGTACTATATAAAGATGTTGGACAATTCACAAAATCATACTTATTATTATAAACGTGAAAGTGTAAAAGTGTGTTATTCCGTTCCGTGATATAAAACATCGTATAACAAAATGAAACTGCTGGAATAACAAAACGTCACTGACCGCTAAACGTCATGTTGTCTATAGTTTGACAAATTTGACAATTAGAAATTTTGAAGTTGACCGGTTGATGTATTTATTTCGAGTACCTAATTATATATTAGCTTATTGTGCCGATATTAACAATGACGTGACCAAGACGATCGAAACTTACCCAGACAAAGCCGTAATGCAACTAGGATACGACACATTACGAAAGAAATGACAGAAGAAGAACTAAATAATGCACCTGAAGATCGCCGCATTAGTATGGCTTGAATCCGTGCTTCTCAATCACAAGAGCAAATCGAGGCAGCCCGTGAAACGGATCGGTTGGGAATGCAAAATCGTCGAGCAAGATCAACAACTAGATAGTTAATTTTCGAGACATAGATAATAATTTGGATCGAGCAACGTTTCGATACGATGGCAGCACTAATTACTGCTTGCATACTTGCGTCCGCATTGGACCAATAGATGTCATGTAATATTACAAAACACTCCTCAGCGGCTAAAGTTTTACCAAAATGGAAAATCGTCATCTGGGACGAATGTACAATAGCGCATACATGTGCATTGGAAGCACTTATCCGATACATGACATGACACCTACGCAATGACTCGAGATGTTTTGGAGGCGCAAAGATTTTACTGTCTGGCTATTTCTGCCAAATACTGCCACTAATTCCAAGATCGACTGCTGCCGCAAAAATAAGCGCTTGCCTCAAATCATTGAAATATGTGGATTGATTTTATTTTCTCAGAATTTCTGTTCATCGAAGGACGAACTCACAAACACAAAAATAATGAATGGTTGACTGAGCGAGCAATTTTGGCGGCTAAGAATAAATATGTAGATGACATAAAGTAACTAACATAATTCGGAATGAAATCATTCGTACACTGCATTAATTCAAATATATTGACTGTGTACAAAAAGACTCCTTGGATGTGCCTGGCTTACCACCGCACAATTTACGACTAAAAATTGGCTACGTACTAAATTTGCTTCCAAATATAAACCAAAACCACGAAAACTGTGCAACGGAACGCGTTTGGTGGTGAGTGAAATGATGAACAATGTAATATACTCAAAGTAAAGTTGGAAGGTGAGGAAGTTCTCATCGGAGGATCCCGACGATATCAACTGATATACCGTTTTAGATTTAATGATTTCCGATTCGTCGTGCATTCGCCGTGACCATTAATAAATCCTGGAAAGTTTGTGGCCTAAATCTAGAAAATTCATGCATGTTCCGGGTCAGAAGACCATCTGCGTTATTTGTTCATGCGCCTGATAATAAACCGAAAAATGTCGTCTGTCACAAGGTGATTCACTGAAAAGTGCAGTTACTAAAATAGATGGCCAATAAAGTATAATTAAAATCATAGATGTTTTATTTTTTGAATTTAAGTTAATTAAATCAAAAATCTGCTCATTTATTGCCTTTATGGCGAAACAAAGTTCGTCGGGTCAGCTAGTAATTTATAAAGATATATTGTGAATGCGCAGATGAAGCTGCGGTGCGCAACTAGTAAATGAATACTATCGTAAGTTGTTCTTGTTGTGTTACGAAACCATACACAAAATATGTACGGAGTTAAACTGGTGGTAGGGTTTACCCGCCTGGTTTGTTACCACCGTATGCACGACGAAAAACTCGTGAAGTGGCTGCTTGTCAGCCGCGTTTCGAGATCAGCCGGCATACTACCAGCGCTTGAGGCAGCGTTGCTACGACTGACTGAGCCGTTAGGGGTGTCTGCCAAACTAATGTATGGGGAGAATTGCGTTGATCCGCCGGCCAGGGAGACCCGAAGAAACGGCTGTTCCGCTGGCCGCCCGTGGCACAGTACAGGGGCCCAACCGTGCTTAACCAGCTCGCGTTGGCTGCCCTATCATGTCACGCATAATCCCGGGGTGGACGGTCGTGCCGGTTGGTGACCGGAAGGTGGGGTCCCGGCTGCCACTTCTGGGGGGGTTCGGGGGCCCTTCCGTCCGGCGGTTCAGCACTTCTTCTCTCCGTACAACCCTTCGGTGAAACACCTTTCACACACACTTACACTCATACACATACACACACACACACACCCTTATAATTTGTTTATTTCAGTCGTGGCAAAGTTTTCCTCACTTCACGCTTCTCTTCGTTTTTCTCTTATAACATGGCAGCACAAACAATGAATATTGGTCATTCAGCGGTGCACAGCCCCACCAAATCATCGCTTTTTAAGGTGGAGTTCTGCAACATTCGCGGACTCCACGCCAACCTCGTCGCCGTCCACCAACACCTTGAGACAGCACGGCCAGCAATGTTGTTTCTTACGGAGACTCAAATACTCCGCCCTGCCGATGCAAGCTACCTTGACTATCCTGGCTACGTACTAGAAGAGTCCTTCAAAGCCAAGGCCGGGGTATGCTTGTATGTCAGGGCGGGTTTCTGTTGTCGACGTCTCCGCTGCTTGGAAGACCCTTCCTTCTCTATCCTTGGGGTTCACGTGGACTTGGGTCTTCAGAGTCGAGTGTACGTTGGCCTCTATAGATCCCATAGCGGCGATATGGAGACAACCCAACTTTTCAATCACCTTAGCCAAGTGGCAGATGCCGCGCAGGAGCAATTTCCGAACGCAGAATTGGTATTTTTAGGCGATTTCAACGCACACCATGATATGTGGCTGAAATCCCATAAAACAGACCATGCGGGAAAATCTGCTCATGCATTCGCTCTGACGCACGATCTGACGCAGCTGGTCGATAGGCCTACCAGAATCCCGGACATAGCCAGTCATGCGCCCTCTTTGCTGGACCTCCTACTAACAACACACCCGGCAGAATACCAGGTCGAGGTCCAGGCGCCCCTAGGTTCTTCCGATCACTGCCTAATATCCACCAAAGTCCCGTGGGCCAGCCCTCCACGACCAGTAGCAAGCACTCGTCGCATTTGGCACTATGGCTCTGCAGACTGGGATGGAATGCGTGACTACTTCGCTTCTGTCCCCTGGAAGCAACGCTGCTTCAGAGAGAGTGATCCGACATTATGCACCGCTGCCCTTACTGAGGAGATCAAGTTAGGTATGGAATACTACATTCCGTTCTCGGATATCATCAGTAAGGATAGACGTAACCTCTGGTTCAACCGCGAATGCGCTGATGCTGTTTCCACGAAACGGTTGGCCTATCGCGCTTGGATCAGAGGTCGTGCTAATGGCGACCCTGCTATAGACTCTCTGAAGGCAGCTTACAATAAAGCTTCCAAGTCCTGCAAAAAGGCCTACATTAGGGCGGATGCCCAGCGCATTGCGCGGATTGGCCAGGAATTGCTTTCGCACCCCACAGGTTCACGTAGCTTCTGGCGTTTGGCCAAAAACGTGCAGAGCAATTTCTGCCAACCTTCGCTACCACCTCTCAGGCGTCCAGACGGGTTACTGGCCCACAAGCCTCAGGAGAAGGCCGATCTTCTGGTGCAACTCTTTGCGGCTAACTCCCGAGTCGATGACTGTAATGCATCGCCACCAACGCTTCCTCACTGTGGCTTTTCAATGCCTGACCTAAAAATCAGGCAACGTGATGTACGCACTGCACTACAGTCACTTGATACACGGAAAGCTAGTGGGCCCGACGGAGTACCGCCTATAGTACTAAGGAGGTGCGCAGCTGAGTTGTCTCCTGTGCTCACGCGTCTTTTTCGGCTTTCCCTTAGCTTGGGAAGTGTCCCGGAATCTTGGAGGGAAGCCATTGTGCAGCCGATACCCAAAAAGGGAGATCGCGCCGACCCGGCCAACTACCGGCCAATAGCTATCACCTCAGTGATGTGCAAAACAATGGAACAAATAATAAATAATCAACTAATCCATTACCTAGAAGATCACCACGTAATAAACGATCGCCAATATGGCTTCAGGCCGAATCGGTCCACAGGTGATCTTCTAGCGTACATCACACATCTCTGGGGTGAGGCTATGGACAAGCGTGGCGAAACGCTAGCAATCAGCCTTGATATCGCCAAAGCTTTTGATAGCGTTTGGCACAAAAGCCTTCTTTCCAAGCTTCCGGCATATGGTCTGCCTGCTCAGCTCTGCACGTGGATTGCGAGCTTCCTCCACGGGCGTAGAATACGTGTTGTTTCGGATGGATGCTCATCGCAACTCCTACCAGTTAACGCTGGTGTACCTCAGGGTTCCGTGCTATCCCCCACCCTGTTTCTTCTGCATATCAATGACATGCTTCCATTAGGTAACATTCATTGCTATGCAGATGATAGTACAGTTCATGCGGGATACTTCGGACATCCGGGGGCAGGGCCAGTGGAGACTGCCGAAAAACGAGTCAATTTGGTGATTGAACTTAACCAGACGTTGAACCACATTACAGAATGGGGATCTAACAACCTGGTTGAGTTCAATGGCAAAAAAACTCAAACATGCGCGTTCTCCGCTAAAAAGTCACCATTTCTTCCTCTCCCGTCTCTTCTGGGCACGACACTTGCGTTGCAGAGTAACATCACCTTGCTTGGTATGGAAATCTGCTGCGACCTAAATCCTAAAAATTACATCGAGGCTGTGATCAAAACAGCCTCACGTAAACTCGGAGTCCTGAACAAGGTGCGGCGCTTTTTCTCGGCTGAGCAGCTGTACCTGTTGTATAAAACTCAGGTGCGGTCCTCCGCCGAGTATTGCTCACACCTCTGGGACGGCTCCGCTAAGTATCTACTTGAAGCTTTGGATCGGATGCAGCGTCGAGCAATTCGCATTATAGGTGATGAAAATGTAACCATGAATCTCGAGCCCTTAAAACTCCGTCGTAATATTGCTGCTCTGAGTGCATTCTACCGACTGTACCACGGGGAGTGCTCAGAAGAGCTTTTCTCCCTTATCCCTCCCTCCCCTTTCCTTTGCCGTAATACGCGTGCGGGCCTTCAGTGCCACCGTTACACCGTAGCCGCCATTCCATCGCGAACGAAGAAATTTAGCAACTCGTTCCTTTGTCGCACCCTAAAAGCATGGAACTCCCTCCCTGCGCACGTATTTCCACCTACCTACAATATGGGGTCTTTCAAACGAAGCGTGAAGAGGCATCTTGCGGGCCGGCAGGGTGGGGATGGCTAATGCTATACTTACAGTCTAGCACTAGGTATCCCCACTTCTGGACGGCATTTCCACTTAACATCAGGCGGAATGCAGTCATCTGCCTGCTCTTACATAAAAAAAAAAAAAAAAAAAAAAAAAACAAGTTTTAACTATCTTACTGACAGTACAAGGTAACTTTTATATTGTTTTATTTCATACCAGCTTACGCTCTTACTGACGCTTGTGCAACTGAATTTCTAATAAGCTCTAATTCCTAGAGGACTTACTTCTCAGCTCATAAACTACCCACTGAGGAGTCGGGCCTCCTCCAACTACACGGAAGGTAATAAGCCTACTGCGCCACGCTGGCCAGACGGGTTGGCACAGAGTTTAGTATATTTTTTTCCTAATCTTGCGGCTAGGTTTTCGGCCCTGTCATTTCATATTGTCGACTCTTACGACACCCTTAGGATGAAATGGGGCGGTGACACAATGTATTCTAAATCCGTCACCACACGGAGACAAGTACCAAACCTTAATACGTGGTTCCAAAATTATCAACACCAACTCGATAAAAGACCCAACACCAACTTCATCAACAACACCAAATTCGTAGTTCAGGCAGTTAGACTCTGGAATGCCCTTCCGGAGTATCTACTGCCTGCAAAAAGTCTGCAGATATTCAAAAATCTATTAAGGGAACACTATCTGGCTATCAGTGCTGTTATATAATATCCTGAAAGTGTCACTATTTGGATATATAAGTCTACTTTATTCATTATTGTTAATAGATTGTTAAATATATATTAGTGTATTATACCACGTATATAAGTATTATATTTAGTATAGTTAATTTAAATAGTCTTGAGCACACTTTGACCGCCAGTTTTTAAATTGTCTATCTATTATAATATATACAAAGGTTGCCTGGAAGAGATCGCGGTAGGCGATAAGGCCGCCCAATGTACACTTTACTTTAAGTATATATTTTTTCTGTATCTTTTACTTTGGTGTGCAATAAAGAGTTTATAAATAAATAAATAATACTGATCTAGTGTTTCGGGTAGTGACGGATTTAGAATACAAAATGTCACCAACCCATACCATAAGGCAGAGAAGGAAGTCTTGATACAAACCCTGTGCCAACCCGTCTTACCAACGTGGCACAGTAAGCTATTTATTTTTCCAAAAAGTATGAAGAAGACCCGAATTAGAGGAGATTTATGTGCTGAACCGAGAAACTAAGTCAGGCTTCCTCTAATTACATGGTGGGAGATTAGAGAACTGTGTTACGCTGGCCGGACTTTGCGTCTTTATCTTCTCATTTCATTTAATCGGCTCTTACGATAGCCTCGGGATGGAAGGGGGTAGTTTTATATTCGTCATCACACAGACAGCATATAGGTAAGGATATTTAAAAGATTTTTAAACTATGATTATGTCATGAGTATTTGTATTTTTTAATAGCTCGCAGGGACCGACGCCTGATTGGGCAGAAAAGTCGAGTAGCGTCTGCGTTCCGGAAGGCGCACTGCTGGTAGGCCGCCCACACGATCGACCGACGACCTCGTTAAGGTCGCCGGAAAGCAATGGATGCGGGCGGCCCAGAACCGGCCTTGGTGGAGATCCTTGGGGAAGGCCTATGTCCGGTGGACGTCTTTTGGTTGAAATTATGATAATAATTTGTAATTTTTACTGAAATATGTTGTGTTTAGACCCGAGGGATATTTAGAAGGGTGTACATTGGTGGCAATTTAGCAAGACGGATGGCTACTGGCAGGCGTTCTTCAGGAAATATGAAGATTGATCGCTTACAATATGCCTTATCTATTGATCCTGGGCAATGTTGCTCTAAACTTTGATACGACATTTTGTACTTAATGAACGGATTGCGGACAAGCTTGTGGAACTATTTTTATCCGTGACTAGCTGACCCGGCAAACTTCGTACTGCCTAAGAATAAATAAATAAAAAACCTGAATGGATAATTCTAGAATGTTTCAACTTTATTAAAATATGTGCAAACCATAAATGGAACAAAAATAATTCGTATTAAAAAAATGTTATTTTCTCACCTTCTAAACCTTCTCTGGTTCCTCATCTCATATGTCCACGTATAAAATATTAAACTAGGAACCGGCTGTAGAACTTTTGTCTTTCTCTGTGTAATCAAGTGTACAGAATCCATTGTGGGTTTTAGTTTACTAAATATCTACGACCCATTCTATCCTGACGGTCTCGTAAGAGGTAGATCACCTAGAAAAAGAAAACTTAATACAAGTAAAAACCATGTGCCAACCCGTCTTGCCAGTGAGTCACATTAGGCTAATTTCACTTCCCGAACTTGGAGGAGGCCCGACTCAGTAGAGGGTCATTCATGGGCTAAAACTAATACGATGTATAAAGAAATATTTACAAATTTCTTTTTTTTTGTTACAGATTAATAGTGAACAGTTCAATTGACTTGCTGATCAATTTGACTACAAAGTGTTAATAAATACGATGATTACATTTTACACAGTGACTCTAAAGTGGCTGAAAGTGGTTCCGTGGTCAAATGCATTGTGATTGTGAGAGATGAAGTGAATCATGTAACATGGAGCCCTCGCGGCGCACCAAGAAGTTCCGGGTTTGGTTCCTGTGGATGCTCTGCGGGTACTTCGATTTTGCAGGTCAGTTTTACATTATCTTTAAAATTAATCATCAACTCAGGTCATACATTTTCTAATATAATTACCACATTAAACCCATACTAAATTTCTTACACTACCGTTCTGAACTGGTAGAAAAAAAATGTAGTCGTTGACGATTATGAACGCCATAAATAATCTTCTTCTTCTTCCTGGCGTTAATTCCGGCTATTGCCAGAGTCCGCGTTCCGACTCCGAATGCCATTTAAAATGGGTTTATACGATTAAACACATTTCTATTATATTCCCCTGCTTGAATGCTAGCGACACCTCCAAGAAAACACCACCCAAGTTCGGCAAATGCTATTTGCCTGTCTAAGGTCTAACCTTTTCTGCAAGGAGGAGTTATTTTCTCAGTCGGGCAATTCCCGATTTCCGTTTTCGATTTCCCAAAATTCAACTACATTCAGTGTTTTAATAGAAAAACTGCGCGATCTATACGAACATATACATTTGAAAGTGACTGTAAAAAGTACCATTCATATCTAAGCAACCGTTTGTAATTTATTAAATTGGATTATACATATATTGAGAGCAGCGACATCTGTTATTAAAAAAGGTTAACAAATTGAGATTACGTGAAAAATAGAACGTTCACATAATTGGGACGGGGCGGGCAGCTACTAGTCTATACATAACTAGCGGCTCAGTACTTTCTGAGCCAATTCGTTACAAACATACTTACAAAGAAATCTTTCATCTTTATGATATTATTATAGATATCGATCGCATTAAAAGCTATTATGTTACATGTAATATGTCAACACCTGGATCTTTCCCAGTGAGGTCAAACAATTATGTAGGTGACGTCATCACGACAAGATATATGATATCTGAAATTTAATTACAATAACTCAGGGCGATGTTAATAATGCTGACCTTGCCGACCTCCGGCCTAACTTCACAGCGTATTGCGTCAAAGGTGAAATGTGAAACGGGTCGGGCCCAGTAGTATAATTGGTGCGAATTCATTAAGCTGTGCTCATATAGAGCCCAGTGGTCGTTTCTTTAACGTATACACCCAAAATTTAAGAAAATATATAGAAAGGACCAAGTCCATTTTGTCGTACTAACTATGCCTCCTTTCAAATGCCAAGAAATTTTAAGATCTAGTGTTATCAAATCAAAAATATCTGTATTGTTGCTTTTGAAGGGCTACCGCCGCGTCGTTCCGCCGCTCTACAGAGTAGAGCCGCCAAGATCACAGGAGGTTTGAATTTTTTAAGAAATGATCTGGTTTTCGTTACATAATCGGTAACTGACTGTGGTAATATACTGACAAATAATAATAATAGTGTCGCAACCATAGAACATATAACTAGTGCATGTAAGTCTATAGTCCAAACAGATTGTAGGTACTGACAAGATCAAGTAGCCAAAATCATTTAACAAACAATTCCAATATTACACATACTTATTCCTGGACCATCCGTACCATGCTATAAATACACTCCCGAACCGGTATTAGAAAATACAGATTTCCGACTCTACTTCGAACGCGCTGCGCTATATTGACAGTTAAAAAGACATATTTTACGGCAAGAAAAATCGCAGTACTTTCATCATTGACGTTGCTATATCTAATTCCCAGAATACAAAAAAATACTGTTTCTGAAAAGATATCAAAATATACAGATTTATAAGACGAAATTACAAGAATGTGGCGAATTGATAACTTTACCATATTACCAATAGTTTTTTCCACCACTAGCTTAATCCATAAACAACAACACAGTTCTTTAAACCTACCTCCGTATATCTTACATAAATATATATTACATTAATCTTCAAAGGGAAAATTTGGAAAAAAAACCAAGAATTGTAAAGTATATGTTAAAATGTAACCATATCCAAATAAATTAACCACTAAGAGGATTTTACATGGAATAGGATTCGTTCGTTTGAACCCATTAATGACCCACTACTGAGTCGGGCCTACTCCAACTTCATAAAGGGAAATTAGCCCACTGTGTCACGCTCGCAAGCCGGTTTGCACAGGGTTTGTGTCAAGTTTTCCTTCTCTTGAGGCTAGGTGATATGCCTCTTGCGTTCCATTAATCACCTCTTACGATACCCTCGGGATGGTATCGGTTGGTGACACTGCGTATTCTGAATCCGTCACCACCCGGATAGATTAAGACTACTAATTCCTATATTTAATAAATAAATATATCCTTGGACATTTTACACAACGCCATATCGTCCCAAGCTAAGCAACTTAATGCTTGTGTTATGGTAATGAGATGGATGATTAACTACATATATACATTTTTTTTGTAAATACATACATAATAAAGATAGAAAACACCCAGACCCGGAACAAATACTTGTAGGTCGTACAAATATTTCTTCCACTGCGCCAAACGTGTCGTCATTCAGTGTTCAATGTACCAAGCTGCTTTCGGAATTAATTCCGAATACTATTTAATATAGTTTTATTATTCGTAGATTTAATAACATTATATTTTCAAACATTTTACCCTTCGCGAACAGTCGCAGTTGCCAAAGTAAATTGGAAAACCGAACAAAGTTTCGCTGTATCGCTGAAATCACTTGCTGACGATATTATTCGATTGGGTTCTGGCCCATCGAAAATATTTGACCCAAACGTGACGCGAATATTCAACCGTAAAGTTAAAATATTTTCGCCAAGTGACATTTTTATTTCGCTTGGGCGTCGCGCCGGTCTCTGCGATAAAATCTGTGGTTTTTTAGCTTCAGACGTATGTAACAGGCTTCAGACGTAGGTACCTATGTAACGGAATCTTTGAACATGATTTTGACCCAGTTAAAACATCGGAATAACTCGAAATTTGGCATACATGACAATTCAATATTTTTAACAGATTATCCTAATAAGGATAATTGATCCATTATCCTTATTAGGATAATCAAGATTAGGGATTAGCTTCAGACGTATGTAAACGTATGTAACGGAATCTTTGAAGACTTTGAACATGATTTTGACCCAGTTATTTTTATTCTATAGATGAATAACCCCATTCCATCCTGAGGGTGTCGTAAGAGTCGACAAAAAGCAATGGCAGGCTGAAAACCTAGCCGCAAGAGAATGAAATCTTGAAACGAAACCCTGTGCCAAACCGTCTGGCCAGCGTGGCACAGTAGGCTAATCACCCTCCCCATGTTGGGAGGAAGGCCAACTCAGCAGTGGGTCATTTATGGGCTGAATAGTAGTAGATGATGGATTTGAAATAGGGTCAGCTACCCATGCCACCATGTGGATATCGTAAGAGCCGTATGTGTGTGTGTGTGTGTGTATGTGGTAGTCTTTTACCGCAGCCACATGGTACAGGAAGCATGAAAATCTGACGACAAGACCAAGAAATCTTAACATGAAAGTCTGTATTATATCGTCTGGCCAGATTTTCTTTCATGTAGACCAATACTTCTGAATGTTCATTAACGACAAATACCTAAATCTTAGTGGATCAGAATGGAATAGGGTGATGACAACATGTATTCTTTATCCGTCACCACACTTACAAGATGGAAGTGTAAATAAATTCGACTGTTAGAAAAGAAGCAAGGGTACTAGAATAAAATAACATTATAATTATGCATGTTCTGATATAACTAGCGACCCGCCCCGGCTTCGTGCGGGTGCAATGATGAACCTCTAAATTTATCAGTGTTTCTCTACAATATTATGGATGTATTATATTTGAATTGAATTGAATCACTCATCTATTACAAAAACGCTTTAAGCACGAACATTTAAGCATTACATAGGGACGGACAGACGACAGCGACTTTGTTTTATGATATGTAGTGATGATGCATAACCGCTGGACTAATTTTGTCCTTTGTAATTCAATACGAACAAAATATATTCACTCTGACAGATCTCAATATACGCCATAGAAAACCGTTACATACCTTACTTGAAAAACTCTAATTTTTTTAGACCGGTTGATTGCCAATTTCCACGTACCTGGGATCTGTTTATAAAATTAATCAAATCCCAAATACAACACAATATAAGACCCCAGGAGACAACTTGTGCAACTTCTGAGGCGTTATATTGGCCGTCACGCTATATATGTATAACTCATGATGAGTGAGCGATATAGGCGGACTGGTAAGGGCGCGGCCATTAGTGGTTCGTCACTATACAAAATACTTTCTGTTGTGTCTGTCTTGCTACATGTTTATGCGTGTAATTGCTATCACCAATCTATCAGACTTGCACAGGGTTTCGTTTCAAGTTTTCCTTCTCTTGCGGTAAGTTTTCGGACTTTAATCAGGTCTTACGACACCCTCAGTGTGGAATGTAGTGGTGACATTATGTATTCTAAATCCGTCACCACACGGACAATAAACAAAACAATATACTTATATGCGTGTGCGACAAGACATGGCATAATAAAAAAATACATGCCGCCCTCTTCGCTCATCTTTATATTAACTACTAGTTGACCCGGCAAACGTTGTTTTGCCATATAAATATTGCTATTAAAAATAGGAGTTGATCGTAGATTTTTGTATGCTTTTTCATTAAAAACAAAAACATTTTTTTTAAAAGATATAAAAAATGTCCGATTCTCAGACCTAATCGATATGCACACAAAATTTCATGAAAATCGGTTGGGCCATTTCGGAGGAGTTCAATAACAAACTCCGTGACACGAGAATTTTATATAAAACTAGCGACCCGCCCTGGCTTCGCACGGGTGCAATAAACCTTCCTCTTGAATCACTCTATCTATTGACAAAAACCGCTTCAAAATCCGTTGCGTAGTTTTAAAGATTTATGCATACATAGGGACGGACAGACGACAGCGACTTTGTTTTATGTATGTAGTGATAGTGATTTCAAACTCCTCCGTCGCGCAATTTTCATAAAATTTGGTACAAGGTTTTTGCCTCGCGAATTACTATATAAAACGATCTCATTTACCACAATGTGCAAGGATCGTGAAAGCCTAAGACATAATTATGGATAATCACAGGCTTAACAGAACACCGCACCCTAATAATGCGCGCAATTCCTTACTTACAACCTTTTGCAACAGCTTTATTACGGGGAGCATGGTTTTTGCTGCAGAAGGAACTCACTTCTCCTTTCTGCTGCCAGGTTTATGCATTCCCTTTTGACAGAATTAGCAAAGCATGAGCAATTTAAGTAGTGTTGCAAACTTCTATATCTTACTGTAACTGACAACCGTACATGCGTGTTATTTCTTTCATCAATATGTCAGACTGGTTTGTACCACCATCATTGTCACCCTTTTATTTAACAGCGCAACTGTGGAGTTTCTTGCCGGCTCTAAATCGTCACTGTAATCTCATTTTGTATCTTTATTCTAATGGCGTTAGAATTGAAATACAACCGCAAGAACAAAGCGAGAAAAGCTAATAAAAGGAAGAAAAGGAATATTTTAATTCGACATCAATTTGCGAAGGATCCATTTCACAAAGGCTACGTAGCACAAAATGTCTTCCTAAGCTTTGAAACAGATATTAAAGGTACATCTGATACGCATTTAATATACAGGCAAACACGAAAATGTCATTATATTATGTTTTCAATAGGTATTTCATTTAATTAAAGGCGGCTTTGACTTCCTAGTTTGCTTTATTTGGTAACATTTACGACTAATACCTGGTTTAGTATCGTGGCCACATATATCCTAACAATAACTTTGGTTAACATTTCATCTTAGTACTACTTAGATAATAAGCTGATACGACGAGACAAGATAACACGGTTATCCTTAAGCCCGTCACCGACGTAGCTTTAATTTAAATTAACATATATTTAAATTAATAATTATTAAAATTAATATATATATATAACGAGATATAAATTATACTATAATATATATTTTGCCCTCGCTCGGTCTGCAGTCGTCCTTGCAAGCGCAGCTCATTTTCTGTATTCATGCTAAAATATATCTTACTAATATTATAAACGTGAAAGTTTGTATGTATGGATGGATGGATGGATGGATGGATGGATGGATGGATGGATGGATGTTTGTTACTCTTTCACGTAAAAACTACAGAATGGATTTTAATGAAACTTTACAATAATATAGCTTATACATCAGAATAACACATAGGCTACAAATTATAAAGATATTATGTGAATTACAACAATATAAACAAGTCGAATTCAAAATTTCTAATTGTCAAATTTTCGACCATATTAAACTATAGACAACATAACGTTTCGCTGTCAGTTGCGTTTTGTTAAAGTAGGTTTTATACGGACGGGATAAAAATGTCAGGTATCATAAGTCCAACTTTCTTTTTGTTTTAAATATAAATGCGGAACAAAGTTCGCCGGGTCAGCTAGTATTTTATATTTTTGTGATGTCATTGAAATATATATTATAGCTGCGTGTGCCGTCACTCGAAAATTTATATGGAAAATATGTCGTTATATGCCTTGCTATGATTCATATTAATATATATTATAGCTACGTCTGTGATGGGCTTATGGGAAGATCTCCATTACGCGTTTCCGTCATTAGTTCATTACAAAACTAAATGCTAGCCACACGTTCTCGCTCAACTTCGCTCTGTAGCGTACCAACATCGGTAGCAACTGACTTGGATCGCACGGTGCTCAGTAAGGCACACTTAACTTTAGAGTTCAGCTTACAAATTAAACGGAGAATAGATTGGAAATTAATTTAACTTTATAATACGGAGCACTCCGCCATATATAATTGTGAAAAAACAAGGGACTATAATATTATGTTTAGATGTTTTCGTCACCGACGCGTTTTTGAATATATGCCATTTATTTGGTCAAGGACTACTACTACTACTCAGCATTTAAATGACTCACTGCTGAGTCGGACCTCCCCCGTCTCATGGAGGGTAATTACCCTACTGTGCCACGCTGGCCAGACGGGTTGGCACAGGATTTTGTAACAAGTTTTCCTTCTCTTGCGGCTGGGTTTTCGGCATTGTCGTTTCCTTTTGTCGGCTCCTACGACACCCTAAGGATGCAATGTGGTTGGTGACACTATGTATTCCAAATCCGTCACCACACGGAATAGGAGGCCTATGCTGCATCATATTCAAAAATCCTGAAGTATTGAAAAGTATAAATCTATTCAAATTCATGATACAAATAAAGTTCATAATATTATACTCGTTTCCTTGACTTCTTGCTCGTGATGAGAGCTTATAGAACATCTCTGTCCTTAACATATACGGGCGTTGAAAATAGATTTTAAGCAAAACACATGTAGATGAACAGGTTGCGGTGCTCACACGCCAAAACTGTTGATTTTACAAATAAGTTGTTCCGACGTAAATTGTAGACAATTTCCTCTTAAATAATTTCCTAGTAAATGTTTGACTGTACTGTGCAGCAGCTGGATTCGTCAAGCTGAAGACAGGGCGCTATGGCGCTGTTTGGGAGAGGCCTATGTCCAGCAGTGGACTAAGGTGGGCTGATGATGATGATGGACTGTCTTGTGTCATTAAATTCGTGCATGTCATCAACCAGTGTGCAAATATCGACTATTACGCATTGCTAAGTTATTTGGCGTGCACTGACAATCAGTTTAAAGAACATATTGTTGAAGAAATATTTTCCATTATATAACCATTATCCGATCAACCGTGTCTGCAACGCTTGAACCATCAAGCGTTGCAGACACGAGGTTGCGTTAAACTTTTGAAGAGTGCACATCAAAATCAAATCAAAACAGTTTTTCAAAACGCCCGGAAAACTTTCCAAGTAACCCCTTTATTGTGCCAAATGACTAGACTAAACTAATAATAAGCTGTGTGAGATACTGGTTTTCTTTAAAATTTACTGCGGTTGAAATGTTGAAGGTTCATGCTCAAACTCAAAGCGGTTTTCGTATAACTTACACAAGCCATATAATAGTTTTGTTTAATTATGTACTCGAACATGTAGCCACTCGGTGTTTCGTTAGTTCGCGAGACTATAACTATACAGCTTACTATACAGCCACCAGCTTAGTAACGTTGAACGTTTTAGTATATGAAGACAGGAGTGCCTATTAGTTTCGTTACTCATTATTCAAAATATAATCGCTTTGCCAACAGAATAACTTTCACAGTTGCATCAGTCAATCAAACTTTAATGAAACTCAATGGAAGCAATAGGATCTCATACAACAATCAAATATTAGTCTAGTAACTGTGAATTATTAATATTCACTTCAAAGACAATTCAGTAAGTTTAAATTAATAAATGGCGATTAGTCGCAATCGTGGTGCGCAGGCGTCCAGCCCGTCTGACGTTCAGTCATAAAGTGTGCGCCACCGGCCCTGGCTTCGACACGACGTCGGACGTATCGCCAAGATGACGTTCCGATTTGCCATCTTTTTCGTTCATATCATCATAGACTGTAAATTTTTAGACGCGCCGTCAAGTATATTTCTCAGCAGTTTTAGCTTTGGTATTAACGGAGCGTCCGCCGAGGATCGTCGTGGGTTTTGGTTTTTGTTTAACAAAAGCATGTAATTCACGAACACATGACACTCATACTCAGAGCAAGCGCCTCTGGTTTAGACAAAGACACGTGCCCAACCCCGGAATCGAACCCGGGACCCGTTGATCCAAAGGCGGCATATGCAACGCCTAGACCAACGAGGCATGCAGTTTTAGTGGGTAGTCGGGTCGCAATTTACCAAGGTCTTACGGCCGGGTATCCATGAGAACTTCTAAAGATTGTTTTCTCTCTTTTAGACTTTCTGCCCCTTTGTTTCTACCGACTCGTTAACGTTTCGTTGATTAAAGCTGCAAATTGTTTCATAATTTGTTTAAGATTATCGTTTTATATTAATTTGGTATATAATATTAATTCCCAGAATTTATCTCCTTATTATGAATAAGATTAGACGGTGTTCATTAGAAGGTGAACATGAGATCAAGGAGGTTTTCAACGAGTCGGCTTCGATACTTGAGTAGAAATGAAAATAAAAAAACCTAAAATCCAATGAGACAGTTTCAATTTTCATCAAAATCGGGCCCAATACATTTCTATACGCCTTATACTTTGTTTCGATTTAGCCCATCCAGGCTCACTTGAAAAAACTCATTCTGTACATGTGCCAGGAGGGTTCACTGATAGTACAATAGAAGTGCGGAATTATTTCGTAGTACGCGAGTGTGTTTAGCTTTGAACGTTATTCGTCAGAGCTAAGCTGAAAAGTCCGTTCCATATGGTAATTATGTTTTCCAGATGATACGAGAATGTTATGCGTGACTCTGGAAATTAAACGGCTGCACTTATCTTTCCAACCTTTGCATCCAAACTTTCACTATTCCACACTTTAAAACTAAGCATTAGTGAATAGTTGTTAGGACAAGTCTCATCATCATTTTGGCCAATATACGGTTGCAACGGCCCTCTACCAATTTTATCTCGGGTCTCGTATTTTATTGTAGAGCTTAGTGCACCTAGCTGCCCGTTTTTTTATTGTTATTCCCTTCAGATTGGTTTGGAATTGATCGGGGCGCAAATTACTATCTTTCTGCGGAGTCCCACATAACCCAACTGGAGCTAAGCGGACGGGTAGCCATGGGGATATTCAATGAAAATAAAGCGGTTCGTTCTGCACAAGTGTGTAATGATCAACGGCTATCCACCCTGGTTGTGAAAAATGGTGAAGAGCTACAAATAATGGGAAGAACTGGCAAAATGTATTAGAAGTAAAGAAGGACGCGGAGCATGAATAAGGGGTCCAATTCCCTGGGCTACTGGGACCGAGACTCGGAAGAGTTTGAGTTCCTGGCAGAATGTCGATGGAGCGAAACAATACCGCTTATAAAATTTATATAACTGATGCTCCATTCACAGGAGCCGAAGAAGTAAGAGGTGTGATAGAACTTATATCTGTAGCAGCAAGGAATAGAACACAACATGCTCATTCTGCTGGAAGCAAAGACACAAAAGAAGCAGCATCCGGGGATTTTTAGTGGGTAGGGGGTCGACCTCATTTAGAAGGCATACCAGGAGTTCCTAGACCAGAACCTTTGCGAGCTGCTTGCCAGTTATTCTCAGCAGTGGTCGCATTTCAAACTGACAGACGGTAGGATGATGAATTATATGTTGACAACGGTCGAATGATGAATTATATAAATGTTATGCATTATATGTTGACGATTTGTAAATGTCTATCGCGAACTCCTCGTTCGTGTTCGTTTCAACTCATAAATTACCCACTACTGGGTCAGGCCTCCTCCAAATTGATGGAGGGAAATTAGCCTTTCGTGCCACGCTGGCAAGACGGGTTGGCACAGGGTTTGTATTAAGTTATCCTTCTCTTGGTGCTACGTGATCTGCCTCTTGCGTTCGTTTAGTCGCCTTTTACGACACCATAAAGATGGTGACATTGTGTATTCTAAATCCATCACCACATAGACATCGGACACGGGTCTATCGTGAACTGTACAAAATAAATGATTTGAACTTCCAAGCTGGCTTTGGATCATATTATGCCGGTAAGACGATGTTATTTGGCTTCTACCAGGTCCACAATCGTGATAAACATAAAGACAAACATTTCTCTTGTCATAAAAAAATAAACAAATAGAGACGCTTTTACTTACAAATGGGTCTCGACGGTAACTTGATACGTTTTACGCAGAAACCCTTCTCTGCACATATTGCGCTCGGCAAAATGAATTGAAGCATTAAAATCTCTGCCGTGGGAAATCGGATAGCCACCCTTTATTCGGGCAACAACAGTATTTCATGATATTAACTCCAGGAAAAGCTTATTTTACAATGTACATTAAAGGGACTTGATGATGACTACTATCTCGCCTTAATAAAATAACGATGATGCTCCGGTTTGATTCCAAGTATGAGCAACCATGATTTGACTGCCTCGTTGGTCTAGGGGTTAGATGTGCTGCCTTTGGAATGACGGGTCCCGCGTTCCATTCCGGGTTCGGGCAAGTGTCTTTGGCCAAATCAAAGGCACTTGCTCCGAGTCTAGGTGTCAATTGTGTTCGTGAATTTCATGTTTGTATACAGCCCCCGAGATACAGGCCACAGATAATGCAGGGGTAATGTTTAAAAAAATGTTACTATGCATCGTAATTGTCGCCTTATGTAACTCTTTCATGTGTCAATATATACGCTTTTACAACAAACTGCTCATTTAAAAAAGCTTATTACCGCATTGCTGATTTTGTAAATGACCCAGCTGTGGGACTAGGCAGTTCAGTGTTAATAGACTTAATTATGTTAATGTAAATATTTCATTTAATTAAACTAACTATAAATAAATAGGGCGCATAAAAAAAATACGAGCCCTCCGACTTTCTTGCCAGTTCTTCTCAGGAGTGGTGGAGTTCCGAACTGATAATCAACTGGAACTGGTGTTATGAAATATAAATGCCGTCTATAGTATGTGGACAATTTGTAAAGTATGTAAAAAATGTACGTTTGTCATTTTGACAAACAATCATAGACGAAAACTAACTACCATAGCAGCATAAATAATACAAATGCGGCACTAGCGAAGCCGGGGGTGGTTGTTAATTTAAAATAAATGGAATGTCTGACCTCATTATGATCTTACAAAATGTACAGTAAATTTGTATGTTCATTCATTCATATTGAATTTTATAATTTGGTTTGTTGAAATATATTTTCTTACTTTCAATATCAATGTTTGAAATATGCTATGTTTGATATCCGTGTGGTGAGGGATTTAGAATACATAATGTTACAACCTGGCGACCTGGTTAAGGTCGCCGGAAAGCAGTGGATGCGGGCGGCCCAGGACCGGCCTTTGTGGAGATCCTTGGGGGAGGCCTATGTCCAGCAGTGGACGTCTTTTGGCTGAAATGATGATGATGATGATGAATGTTACAACCCCAATCCATGCTGTCGTAAACATGCCACAAGAGAAGGCAAACTTTACGAAACCCTGTGCCAGCCCTTCTGGCCAGCGTGGCACAGTAGACCAATTACTCTTCCAAGGCAATAACGAGGCCGAAAAGATTGCCGCAAAAGAAGGAAAACTTGACACGAAATCCTGTGCCGACTCATCTGGCCAGCGCAACACAATTACCCTCCCTGGATCATTTGAACTAAGTAGTAGTGTTCAACTAAGTAGTAATGTGGTGTTGGAGGCGGATGTTGCGAATTCCATGGACCGCACGTCGAACCAACGTGTCCATTCTCAAGGAGCTCGCAATAAACACAAGGCTATCCGCTATCTGCTTTCAGCGAATACTTAAATATTTTGGACACGTTGCTCGCAGAAGCCCTGACAGCCTGGAGAAGCTAATGGTAGTTGGACAGGTCGAAGGGAAGAGACCACGCGGACGCTCACCTACCCGGTGGTCAGATTTGATAAAAACGGTTACCGGCCTGCCACTGACCAAAGCTATTAAGACCGCCGAGGACAGAAACACGTGGAAGAGCATCGTGACCAAAAGGTCATTCTAGACACGACCTTCAGCAATGAAGATACCGACCAAGAAGAAGAGTAGTGTTCTGTTTCTATATTTTTCTGTGCCAACCGAAAGCAATTTTGCCATGTGATGCAAAATCGAGCAAATAATTGCAAATAAAAGTAACCAGCAATTTCGTTACGGCCATAAACATTGGGGCCATAGTAAATGGTGTCTCATTTCTCAGAAAACAGAAATCGAAGGAATTGCGGTAAAAAGAGAAAATGATATAGTACAATAAATATTGGCGGGACAAGCCAGCCTTGTCGCACGAATGGCACGCGAGCCTGCCGCCATCAGCGTTCGGCGAGTCAGCCACTATTTTAGGAAGGTACACACAACTTCTGTTCACACACACTCTTAAATTGTCCGTACTGCTATTCATCCCATAAATGACCCACTGCTGAGACGGGCCTCCTCCCAAGACAGGGAGGATAATTTGACCGCCTCGTTGTTCTAGGGGTTAGATGGATCAACGGGTCCCGGGTTCGATTCCGGGGTCGGGCAAGTGCCTTTGTCTTGCTCTGAGTCTGGGTGTCATTTGTGATCGTGAATGTCAGGTTTGTAAACTTCCCCCGCGATACAGGTTATAACTAGTGCCAGGCTTTCGTTAATATTAAAAAAAATGCCTACTGAGCCACACTGGCCATACGGGTTGCACAGGGATTCGTATAAAGTTTTCCTTCTCTTGCGGCTAGGTATTCGGCCTTGTTATTTCCTTTTGGCAGTGGTTACGATACTCTCAGGACGGAATGGGGTGGTGACACAATGTATTCTAAATTCATCACCACACGGACACATAATGTCTCCACCCCAGTCCATGCTGCATAAGAGCCGACAAGAGACTATTTAATACCTGATGTTGCCCTATAACAATGTATCACGTATAGTGTTTATCTTTTGTTGGAGATCCTTACCACTACATCACTATCACTATCACTACATAGTATAAAACAAAGTCACTGTCGTCTGTCCGTCCCTATGTATGCTTAAAACTTTAAAACTACGCAACGGATTTTGATACGGTTTGTTTTAATAGATAGAGTAATTCAAGAGGAAGGTTTATGTGTATAAAACATAATTGCACCGGTGCGAAGCCGGGGCGGGTCACTAGTTTAAAATCACTATCACTACATAGTATAAAACAAAGTCGCTGTCGTCTGTCCGTCCCTATGTATGCCTAAATCTTTAATACTACGCAACGGATTTCGAAGCGGTTTTTTTTTAAATATATAGAGTGATTCAAGAGGAAGGTTTATGTCTATAATACAGGCATAATAGCACCCGTGCGAAGCCAGGGCGGTCCGCTAGTAAATAAATAAGAGAAGGTAATCTGTAAAAACAACACCTGTACCAAGTCATCTGGTCAGCGTGGGGCATTAGGCTTATTTCCCTCCTGTAATTGGAGGAGCCCCAACTCAGTAGTGGGTCTCTTACGGACTGAGAAGTGACACACAACTTGTAGTGTTGTGTTGTGCTTTGGAGGACACGTTAAACTCCCGGTTGCAATTCTACCATCTATGGCAGTCGGGACACGTAGTACTACTACTGCTCAGCCCATAAATGACCCACTGCTGAGTCGGGCCTCCTCCAACTACATGGAGGGTAACTAGCCTGCTGTGCCACGCTGGCCAGACGGGTTGGCACAGGGTTTTATGTCAAGTTTCTCTTGCCGCTAAGTTTTCGGCCTTGTCATTTCCTTCCATGTAAGGTTATGTGCTTTTCAATACTGTCATCTCCAGTTATAGCAGTGACCATCCACTTTGACCTCTTAGCCTGTTAGTAAATCCCTGATTACCCAGATACCATTGCTATAACATCTCACTTAGTTCGTACTTTTGTAGGAACCGTTGGTCCCACCTTTCATTGGGAAATTTACGGCAGAAAATGTGTACGTAATAACAGAAAACCGATCGTTGCTTTGCCATGTAATTAATGTTAAACCTTTGGGAATATGCAAATGTTCGTTACAAATAATAATTGTATGTAGGAATTCCGATCAATATAGAAATATCCTTTTAAATAACACAGAGAAAAGTCGAGTTACATTAATATTATACACAACGGTTTATAATACATAATCCGATTTTATTATCGGCACTTAGGAGTTACGAATTAACTACTTGAAGTCGGCGCCCTATGCATTTATAATCTAGTTAAAGAATTCAATTCAAATAATATATTTATTTGATATTTTTCGCATTGCAGTCTTGAAGCGCAAAATAATATTTCCGTATATGTGCAGTATGTGTTATGTAAAGAACTTGGATTACAACAAAAATAATTTCGTTCCCGTTGTTCACTTATTTTAGGTTGTATGTCATCAATTTGGAATTGATGCCATTCTTAAAAAAACCCGACAAATGTAGTAAGAACCGACAAAAGGAAATGGCCAGTGTAATTACCCTCCTATGTAACTGGAGGAGGCCCGCCTCAACAATAGGTCATTTATGGGCTAAGTATTAGTTACAAAAATACTTTTCCAGATCGGCTTATAACTGACTGAGCAATGTGGGTATCCATTAAAATACAACCGCATTGACGACCTTCCCCTTTCTGAACAGAAACTGATAAATATAGTAATAGATATTAGTAAAAAATATTTCAGGTCACAAAATACTCAACAATCAACCAAACTTTAATAATATTACCATAATCAGGACCTGTTAATCACTACATAGTATAAAACAAAGTCGCTGTCATCTGTCCGTCCCTGTGTATGCTTAAATCTTTAAAACTACGCAACGCATTTTGAAGCGGTTTCTTTTAGTACATTGAGTGATTCAAGAGGAATGTTTATATGTATACCTAATACATCCATAATTTTGTAGAGAAACACTGAAATTTAGAGGTTCATCATTGCACACGTGCGAAGCCGGGGCGAGTCGCTAGTATTATTATATAATATTATTTTAATACCCACACTATCCTGAGGCTGTCGTAAGAGGCGACTTAATAATCTAGCGGCAACAGAAGGAAAACTTGATCCAAGCCAACCCGTCTGGCCAGCGTGGCATAATTGGCCAATTACCCTCCCTCCAATGGGAGAAGCCCTGACTCAGTAGTGGGTCATTTATGGGCTGAGTATTAGTATGAATTTCGGCTTTTAATCACTTGTGTGTTCTACGCCTAAAATGAAGGACGCGCGACGGTCGCGTTCGCACGTTCCACTCTTTTTATTGTTCGCATTGTTCCTTTGGAATATAAATCGTGGCAGTCGAGGGTTGCGTGCTCTCTATGTGTAGTTTACATGTGAAAGAGCTCCTCCGAACTGGCAAAAACGGTCGTAATCTTTCGAAAATATATCGATTTGTCACTTACAGTAACGCCGATCGAGTGGTGGTTTCGATCGCTGAAGCGGTGTAAAGATATAACTACTTGATTGTGCATGTTCCTGTTTATGTTTGGGTTGACAATTGTGCTGGTCGAATACAAGTTTAATAGTAATGTAATGTTCATGGTCTCGACTGTCATAATGATAAAATTTGTACTCAATTTATTACACAACTTAATACAATCATACATTAAATAATATTGTAAATTAAGTAGATTTGTAAAATTTATTTTTACTTATTTAGTTATTTTAACATTATGTTAACATTAAGATTTATTGAAACTAAAAACTTTTTAACATATTTATTGCTTGCAGATTTATTGATTTTGAACATTTTTTAATTGCCGCCGCTTTAAATGCTACAGTCTTTTTATTTTTAACTAGCGACCCGCCCCCGCTTCGCACGCGTGCAATGATAAACATCTAAATTGATGCATGTATTATACATATAAAGCTGCCTCTTGAATCACTCTATCTATTAAAAAAAAACGCTTCAAAATCCGATGCGTATTTTTAAAGATTTAAGCTTAAATAGGGACGGACAGAAGACAGCCACTTTGTTTTATACTATGTAGTGAAGACTTTGTACATTTAATGATGAGTGTCATCTAGTCTCTCCGGCGACCACGACTGCTACAAAGCATTCGAAACGTCCGGAATTAAATAATTTGGTATACACTCGATAAATCCGTTAAAAAGTGTTTAATGTCATTGTGTAATTATTGCGAAACCCTAAGACATAATTGCCCTAAGACCTAAGACGATGCTCGATGTCCTCTTTCGAGCCTCCGAACGAGTCGGCCTTAAGATGAACATGGAGAAGACGAAAATCATGTCTAATATCCATGTCCAAGCCACTCCTGTTAACATCGGAGGTTCTACTCTCGAAGTGGTTGACCATTACATTTACCTGGGACACACTGTCCAGTTAGGTAAGTCCTACTTCGAGAAAGAGGTCAATCGTCGGATCCAACTCGGCTGGGCAGCGTTCGGGAATCTGCGAAAGATCTTCTCGTCCACAATACCGCAGTGTCTGTGCTGGTAGGCCTCCCACACGGTGGACCGACGACCTGGTTAAGGTCGCCGGAAAGCAGTGGATGCGGGCGGCCCAGGACCGGCCTTTGTGGAGATCCTTGGGGGAGGCCTATGTCCAGCAGTGGACGTCTTTTGGCTGAAATGATGATGATGAAGACATAATTAAAGTATTGTTTTACCATTAATGTGGTCACGGCGTTGCGTGAGAAAAAGTTACCCGCTCCGCGTGGCTTCCAACAAACTGGAGGAAAATCACTCTATTGTGCCACTGTGGCTACACAGGTTGCCATAAATTTTCGTGTCAAGTTTTCTTTCTTTTACGGTTAGATTTTATGCCTACTATTTATATTCGTGACATTCTTGGAATAGAATGTTTTCTAAATATGTATGTCCATCGCTACATTCTTGGAATATAATGTTTTCTAAATATGTCATGGAAGTTACAAATCCTGCTGTAACACTAGCAAGAAACCTTTTTGAAATTCTCTGCAATGTGTACTTCTACATCGTACAGCAGACAAATTGTCACCGACTTAAGCCCCGGTCTACACTACTATAATTCAGCCTGTAAGCCACGGATATCTCGGGATTAGTGATGTTGTAAAAACCGACATTTATACCTAAGAATAAAGCAAGTAGAAATAAGATATCAGAAGATTTATTTCTTTACTGCCAGTAGCGCATGTACCTGTAGCCTCGATTTTATTTTTAACTAGCGACCCGCCCCGGCTTCGCACGGGTGCAATGGTGAACATCTAAATTTAAGTGTTTCTCTACAATATTATGCATGTATTATACATATAAACCTTCCTCTTGAATCACTCTATCTATTAAAACAAACCGCTTCAAAATCCGTTGCGTAGTTTTAAAGATTTAAGCATACATAGGGACGGACAGACGACAGCGACTTTGTTTTATACTATTTATTTATTTATTTACACTTTTGCACTACAAATGTACAAAGACGGACTTAATGCCTTAGGCATTTTCTGCCAGTCTACCTTGGGTGGTGCAGAGACAAAATGTGGTAGGTGTAAAATAAGAAACAGAAGGATGGATTGTATGAAGAAGGAGCGGTGTAAAAAATCGGAGGAGTGGGTAGGACATTGGAGTTGTCGGTTGAAAGTGGAACGTAGGTTCGTGTTATGACTGGAGGAGGAATATTGGAAATGACAGGATAGGCAACTAGGAGGATTCGGAGAGTGAAGGAAGGAGTAAAGACTCGTCAACGCCCTTAACTCGCGACGCTATCGAATGGGCAACCATTTGAGTTGGGTTCTCGACGCTGAAACGTGATCATACTTGCGAAGGTTGTATACGAATCGAATGCAGTTATTGAGAAGACGGTCAAGGTTATCGAGGAGATCTGCATTCAGGTCATTCATACTATGTAGTGATAGTGATATTAACATTTTATAAATAAATAAATAATAAATAAATATCCTTGGACATTTCACACAACGCCATCTTGTCCCAAGTTAAGCAACTTAATGCTTGTGTTATGGTAACGAGATGGATGATAAACTACTTATATACATTTTTTTTTGTAAATACATACATATTATAGATAGAAATGACACCCAGACTCCGAGCCAGTGCCTCTGGTTTAGACAAAGACACTGGCCCGACCCCGGAATCGAACCCGGGACCCGTTGATCCAAAGGCAGCACATCTGACCACTAGACCAACGAGGCAGTCAATAAGTATTGTCGTTGTCGTCGTTTCAGGCCATAGATGACCCAGTACTGAGTCGGGCCTCTTCCAAATTCATGCAGGTAAATTCCTACTGTGCTATGCTGGCCCGGCGGGTAGGCATAGGGTTTCGTATCAAGATTCTCTTCTGTTCCGGCTAGGCTTTCGGCCTTATTTTGTCGGCTTCGGTTCGTGAAAGTTTATAAATATGTTTTCATCCCCCTATCTCGGAAGTGTCTTTGTCTAAACCAGAGGCACTGGCTCGGAGTCTGGGTGTCATTTCTATCTATAATATGTATGTATTTACAAAAAAAAATGTATATAAGTAGTTTATCATCCATCTCGTTACCATAACACAAGCATTAAGTTGCTTAGCTTGGGACGAGATGGCGTTGTGTGAAATGTCCAAGGATATTTATTTTTTATTATTTACTGCTGGGTCGGGCCACCTCCTATTGCATGGAGAGTATTAGCCTAATGTGCCACGCTGGCCAGACGAGTTGGCACAGGGTTTCGTATGAAGGTTTCGTTGTCTTGTGGCTAGGTTATCGGCCTTGTCATTTTCTTTTGTCGGCTCTCACAACACCCTTAGGATGGAATGGGGTGGTGACACTGTGTATTCTAAATCCGTTCCCACACGGACCATGTGTATTAAAGTTTTGCAAAATGTTATACTTAGAAGGGTGAATTATATGGATTAAAAGGTATTTTAAGGAAATAAATTTGCATATGTCGCTGTATTCCGGCGTAGTTACTCAAAATGTGTCTCAAATCATGGGTCGTATGTAAGATTCTTGGGACCTTGGAGGAAGCCACTTTTCGTTACTAAATTTAAATTTGAATGGAAAAATCTAGCGTTTTTTTATGAAATGCCGTTATTTTTTAAAAGTATTTTAATATAACTGTCTTTATGTATAACAAATATTTTTCAACAAAATTTACAATTTCATAACAACAGTTACATAATATCTATGAAAATAAAACAAAAAGTATTTATGAAAAGTTTCGCAGTGTTTGGCATTTGTTTTTCGTGCAAACATCGCTTTTGTACAGCCGTCAGTTACGTTCTATCGTCGCCGGTGCTGATTGAAGCTGGCGTATATACGCTCACGGTTGTCTAGGCACGTACATCAAAACGGGTCAAGCTGTTTAATTTTAAACCCCGACAGAAAGTATGGGTTGAAATGGCTACCTAGAGAGTCTTTCCACCCTATTAACAAAAGACTAAATAAAATGGCAAAGCAGAAAATCTAACTGCAAGGAAAAAGAAGAAAACAATTGTGGCTAGAGTTGTACAGTGAACAAATTTGTTTTTTAACTGATACCCCTTCTTTCGGTATAACTTGTATTGTACCATGGGGGCAGTTTACAAACATGTAATTCGCAAACATAAATTACACCCCGACTCACAGCAAGTGCCTCAGGTTTTTGCCCGACCCCGGCATCGAACCGGGGTCACGTGATCCAAAGGCAGTACATCCCGCCAGGTAGAAGAAGAAGAAATAAAATACTTTGTGGAGCGCCCTCAGCTGATCTAATATGCCCCCATAAAATTGGAGGAAGACTAACACAGCAATGGATTATTTATACGAAAGTTAAGGAACAAAATTAAATAATATTTTCATCCCCCCATCTCGGAAAGAGTATTTTTGCTCTTCGATATCTGAGTGCAAAAGCCGTTTTTATTCGCTAGAGAATAAAGTATTTTTGCTCTTCGATATCTGAGTGCAAAAGCCGTTTTTATTCGCTAGAGAATAAAGTAAAGATTATTCTGTAATACTTACCTGTCATAATGTAGTAATTATTACCTAAACTGAAATAAAAGTGTACCTATCTTGTGATTGTAAACGTTTTTTTTTGCATTTAGTCATTTCCTCGGTGAGGTGGAATGAAAAGTTACGTGTTGCACTCGAGTGCAAAGATTTTTCACCTCGTGCTCTTTTGATTCCCTCGCTAACGTTCAGGATTCTAATTTTGAATCACTCGCTGCGCTCGTGATTCAATTTTAGAATCCTTCGCTTGCTCGGTCATCAAAATTGAACACGCGGTTAAAAAGCAACTTTGCACTCTTGTATAACAAATAACTATTGTTACTCTTTGACGTAAAAACTACTGCGTACTAACTACTAATGAATTTTAATGAAACTTCACAATAATATAGCTTAACCATCAGAATAACATATAAGCTACAATTTATAAAGATATTGTGTAAATTGTCCTAAATTTAAAAATAAGGGTAGAAAAAAAATCTCCTGAAAAAATATATTACATCACCACGCGGGTAAAACCGGGGGGCGCAGCTAATATATTATAAATCTAAGTTAATTCAAGCTTGTTTTAATACTACTTTCCGTTTAAAAGGTGTGTGTGGTCTGAATCTGAATACTAACTATAATACCTATCTCTATAATCACAAATGTAAATTCTGTAGCAGGTTATGAGCCGGTATCGCAGTGGAAGTTATTTGTAGTAATATAAATAAAACCATATCGCCAACCTGAGGGTATCTTCATCATCATCATAATTTCCTCCTGTGCAAACCAGTCGTCTAATTGGAAAAGGCGCAATTTTTTATGAGTTCCTATTTCCCTTGGTTACGGCATCACGCGTGAGCGACTGGGTTAATTTCGTTAATTCTTTTGTTGTTGTGTTTATTATTTTCAGAAGAAGATTCTTATGAAAAAGAAATGTGGCGGATAAAATTTAAGATCTTTTTAACTACCATCTTAACTTTTCCAATGTCTTAGTCAGGTAGCATCTGATAAAACTGAATGTCAGTATTTGTTACTGAATGTCACAACTATGGCACTCGATATACTCGTATGAAATCAGAAACATAAAAAATAACAACCTATGACATAGATCCGATCCCAAAAGATAGGATTGGGAGGGCAGACGGCGATTTAGTATTAGTCACTAATACAGGCCGTGCCAATCTTTATGGCCGCTCTGAATGGAGCCGTGGGTACAAACTTGCAACATTTTTTAACCAATACGAACGTAGCTCACTCACACTAACGCGCCGGATGCGAGGTCACTTGCGGATGGGAAACGGCGCGTGCGGGGGTGCCCTGCCTCCACGCCCCGCGGAAGTCCCGCTGATACCTGATTTTGTTTTCTGCGCAGCGTAGTGCGGCTACAATCAGAGCGGCCATAAAGATTGACGCGGACTGTAGTTTCGTTGTAGCAGCAACAAATACTTTGTCAACTTTTTACTTCTCAGCCCACGAGCCAACTCCATGGAGCCTACTGTGCCACACTGGCCAGATGCGCTGGGTCCTTTTGTCGGCCAGAGGGTGTCTGGAATGAATAGAGTGTTAATCGGATTACTAAAACACGAATTCACACAATATCCCTAATATCTTAGGGAATGCGAACCCATCAATATTACTTTCGAAAAGCATGTAATGCTACATCAATCAATTGCTTTTGTCTATAGCCTATGATTTCTCAATCCATTTTATGTACGATATTGATAGCGGGATACCTCGATCAAGTCTATTGTGGCCAATCATCAATCAATTTCACTTTGTCATCAGACTTATGGATCAGCGTTATTAATAGGCATCAGGTAAAGTATTATTCATGGCGTATACATAGTGTCGCCAAAAGGAAATTAACCTTTACATACTAAATTACCGCGGTAGCGAAATTTTCAAGAGCAATTCGCACAGTTAATGTTTAGGAGAGATTTAGAGAGGGAAGATTTAGAGAGAGAGGGAGGAATATGCGCTGAGACCCCTGGCCAGACATACCACCTCATCTGGCTGGATGATCATCCCTTTGCGCTTTTTATTTTTTCTTGAGACAGTTAATGGTTCTTTTATTTTCACATGAAAATGAGGTTACATGCAGTAAAATGTCTTAAATTTGAATTAGTTTTTTTTTACATAATTTACTCAATTACCCATTCTGATAGCGAGAAGCTAGTAACAGATGTATGTCCGTATAGTGACAGATTTAGAAATACACAATGTCACCATCCCCTAACATAATGAGATTGTTTAAGAGGCTACTAAAGGAACGCAAGAAGCAGTCAACTGACCCGCGTAATTTTTCTCCATGAACTTCGAGGAGACTCGGCAGTGGGTCATTTACTGGTTGAAATTATCATGATGATGAAGTCTATAATCGTCAAAACTCGCCATAATCGAAACGTAATATTGCCAACGAACCCTGTTCCTTCTTCTTCCCTTTCTTCTTCTTCTCATCAAAGCGTAAAATTCACATAAATTAACCTTCATTCAAAATGACGACAGCATCGTAAGATTGTAATAACCGCGCCAGCTCATCATGAAAATTTTAATATAAAAGCCGATGCTGTGCAAATATTGTAATAATTAATGAAGCCAGGTGCTTATCTAAGTTAACTTTGACTGCGGCACCGTCAAATCCATTATTCAAAACCAACAGACCCTCAGAAGTCAAGGCTTCAATGTCAGAACATTTTAGTGACGACTCATTTGCATTATTTAACCAAAAAACTTTGAAACAGAAACATTGTTCCAACTTAAATATGAAAGTGTATTTTGTGGCCCACATGTAGTTACTACTGATAAGTTTGTCGTCGTCGTTTCAGCCCATATATAACCCACCACTGGGTCGGGCCTCCTCCAAATTCATGGAGGGAAATTAGCCTACAGTGCCACGCTGGCAAGACGGGTTGGCTAGGTGATATTCCCCTTGCGTTCTTTTAGTCGCCTCTTACGACACCCTAAAGACGGTATGGGTTGGTAACGTTGTGTATTCTAAATCCGTGACCACACGGAAGTTTGAGTGATGAATAACGTTGAAATGTAATCTTTCCATCTATATACAGACTCATCATAATGTCTCTGGAACCATAAGGCTCGACATTTGGAGCGAATATTTCTTTCTCCGAGTCAATGCGTCAAGCTGAAGACAGGGCGCTATGGCGCTCTTTAGGAGAGGCCTATGTCCAGCAGTGGACTAATGTGGGCTGATGATGATGATGATGAGTATATGTCATCTAAGAACATGATTGAAGTTTTAAGTTTTAACTACTACTACTACTTTTCAGCCCATAAATCACCTACTGCTGTGTCCTCCTTCAATTATATGGAGGGCAATTAGCCTACTGTGCCACGCTGGTCAAACAGGTTGGCACTGGAGATGCGACGTCCTGTTGGGTGCTCCCGACAGGACGTCGATTGCTCGTTCAGCGAGCCTGAGGTGTGGAGGTGGGCCTCCTTGTCTGCGGCGGCGTGGTTCTGCACCAGATCCCACAATGCCGCAACAGGACGCGAGTGGGAGCACTCCGGGGATGTTTAGTGGGTAGGCACTCTGGGGGAGAGTCCCACACGCCCCCCCTCAGCCATCCCCGTGGCCGACGGGGATAGTCCATAAAGGATTTGACCCCGGGCACACAAAAAAAAAAAAAAAAAAAATTCCGTATCAAGTTTTTTGAGCTTGCTGTTAGGTTTTCCGCTTTGTAATTTCCTGCAGCTCTTACCACACCCTCGGGATAGCACACAGTTTTCTATAACGTATGACAAACGAGAAAGTGAACGGTATACAATACGGACTCATGAAAATCGGATTTCTCTTAAACTCGACGTATAAATTCATCATTACTTGGATTAAAATTCCACCTTCACTGTACCTGTAGTATTATCGATACAAACAGAAGCCAATTATAATGTCGATCGACGCAGTCGATGCTAATTTCTCGGTCCCTTGAATAAATTAACGCACCCTAACAAGTCCCTAACTCTCCTGCAAAGTAATCGATCTTCGTTCGATTAAATGTTCCGAAGTGCTACTCGACTCCGAAATGGCTTTTCCGTGGTCCGCCATAATTCATAACCACGTTTTTTTGATATTCGTTGTAACAAAAATGGTGTACTGTTTAATATTTGTTGTATTCTAAATTGACTATATCTTCTTATTTATAAAAATGAATCTTTGTTTGTATGTCCTTTCTAGAATCTTCATGAAAATTGAAAAAGTGTTTCTCTAAAAATAAATTGAATGTTTGTGTAATGTCTTTCCATAAAATGTATTTTAGTTAGTAACATAGCAACGCGTACAGGGTATAGCTAGTACTGTATAAATACTATAATATTAAATAATAGTCTTGATTCTGTCACGATATAAATTGCTAATTAAACTCTTCATACTATTTATACGATCATCGTAATAAAATAAAAAATAACCTTTTAAAACATTTTAAACCATTTCACCAAGTTAAACTAAACCGTCTCTTTCGCGCGTAAACAGGTTGCCCTCAAGATAAACGGTGTTCTTTACAGAATAGAGATCTCATTGAATCGCGACCCCGTAGATTGCTCTTATCTCTTATTCTAGGGTTGGCTCACATTTTAAAGAAAAGGTTCCTTTTTCATTGAGTCTTCTATATATTTACATAACTAGTAGAACCACGCGTTGCTTTGACTAAGGTTTTTTTGTTAATTTTCATTTAACATGAATATATTTTTTAATATAGCGCCATCTATTGAAAACTTACTCAATACAGTCAACAGATATCCCCATCTGCTAGAATCATTTGGAGCTAACATATAATTGTGACTGCCAAACAATAGACAAATAATTTTCTATAAAATAATATTGCGACTATAAATTGAGATGTAATCTATCCTATCTTTCAAGTTGGATCAAATTGCGCACGGTATGCAAATTTGATTAAAATAGGTTAATTAGTTTAGGAGTCGATTGCGGACAAACAACGTGACACGTCAAATTTGTACACACACTTTTGACAGTCACACACATACAAACAGCATGTTCGTGGTAAATGCCAACGCTAATGTCTTACCGTGTGGTGGGGGATTTAAAATACACAGAGTCACTAAGAGCCGACAATAAGAAATGACAATGTCGAAAACCTAACCGCAAGAGAAGGAAAACTTTAAAACTAAACGTTGTGCCAACCCCTCTGACCAGCAGCGTGTCACAAGTAGGCTAAGTATATAAATTTAATTGTAATAACACGTTCCTAAAAATTTTAAATCGTTGTCAATAAGTGGAGATGTGGTACTGGCTGCACTCATTCGGCGTCGTCATCGGAATAGCTTTCTCTCTCGCGTTATAGTTTTTTCACTATTAATGACTATTTGGTCAGTCGAACCCGAAAAATCTGCACTAATAACATCAATAAATGAGAGAATTACCAATTACATACACCGCGATAGCGAATTTTCAAGAGTTAATTCTATTCACCCACAGTTAAGAATTCCCCGATTACAACTATCGGGGGTAGGCGCTGCGACCCTTGGCCAGACGTACTACCTCGCCTGGTTGGATGATCATCCCTTTGTGCCTAAAACAATAAAGTCATCGAAATAATACAAATTTTGCCTCCTTATAAAACTTTTTGATCACTTACTTCAAGTTGTCTGCCCAACTTCTGAACCGCGCATACGCGACTAATCTAGAACCAATACCAATTGAAAAAAAAATACATCTACAAGAACTCTCTAAATTGGTTTACAAACGACGGAGTTATACGGTATCATACATCAAAAGACAACTTACAACTGAATTGATCATCTTATTAAAGTCTGATGAAAACAAAATACGATGATAGTGTCATTAGACTGCGGTATTTTGAAATAATCCTTTAACTCAAACTTAAAGGTAACTTTATTTACGTAGGTTTTAACACAATACTCTTATAAATTGTCATTTTTAAAATTACCAACATAATCTTTGGACCCTTGTCCAAAGACACATATCAGTCATCATTTCTACATTCACACCTTTCATACACATTTCCACTCACTCTCACACTCACTATTCATCCATGTCTTTTGATCTCCCACAACCCTTGCATCTTATTCCTTTACTAGCGAACCAACCCGGCTTCGCTCGGGTGGAATGATGAACATCTAAATTTGTTAGTGTTTCTCTACTATATTATGATGTATTATACATTTAAACCTTCCTCTTGAATCACACTATCTATTAAAGAAAACCGCTACAAAATCAGTTGCTTAGTTTTAAACATTTAAGCATACATAGGGACGGACAGACGACCGCTACTTTGTTTTATACTATATAATCATAATGATGATAATGATTATAATGATACTAAAACTACCACTAGTGTCAAAGCCGGCAAGTTCAAATTCAAATTCAAATCATTTATTTTATGTGGGTCACGATGGACACTTACAAATAGTCAACACATTGTCATATTATACAATAAAAAAATTCGACCGTCTACCACCAGTTCGGAACGCGACCACTGCTGAGAAGAACTGGCAAGAAACTCAGAGGGCTTGTAATTTTTTTTCATTGCGGTCCTATTTGACTAGTAACATAAATAAATAACATAAAAAATACATTGACACTGAACATCCTAGTCCCAAGCAGCTGGGTCGTTTAAATAATCAGCAACGCGGTAATATGCTTTTTTGAAAAGTTTTGTCTTAACAGTCTTTTTAAAGGCATTGCGAGGCAATTCTCTAAGTTGCACACAAGATAAGAAACTGTATACTATCCAAGTCATCTCCAGTTTGTGCGGCTGTTATTCGCTTCAGCTCTGTAGAGTTGATGAAGAGGCATCCCTAGCGCTCAGTTTATCAGATACGTGCTACACCCAGCGCCGTGTTGGGTACAGAACAACAAATTGCCAGTGAAATAGGGGAATCATCGAGCTTATTTCGCTACGTGAGTCACGCGAGCGCGTAACCATTGTTGCCGTAATGGAGAGCGCCGCCACTCGTTCAAAGAAAATTGGCGGCAGTAATTGCCTATATGCAGACATTTTACTGCTCCCACTAAATGTACTATCTAGTCTGTTACAACAGTTAGATTATCTTCATTGTCTTTCAATTGTTACATGCGCTGTAAATGCTCTTGACACAGTTAAGTAATTTCCCTCCTGTAATTGGAGGAAAGGGCATCTTGAGGGTGTCGTAAGAGGCGACTAAAAGAACGCAAGAGGCAGATCACCTAGCCGACAGAGAAGGAAAACTTGATACTAAATATAAGGGTTGCCAACGGAAGATCAGCGCTGGGTGAAACCCAGCTAATGCTGAGATGGTGACCTATTCGGCAGGACATGCAGAAATACTAAATCTTTTATAATTATGCAAAGTCCCTGTTTAAAAAAAAAACCAACAGTGTTTTGATATATTTTTATTTAAGTTATATTGTTAATGTCTTTTTGTGTGTCCTCTAGGAATAAGATATTTTCTTTCTTTCTATAAAAAAACCCTGTGCCAACCCGCCTTGCCAGCGTGGCACAGTAGGCTTCCTCCATGAATTTGGAGGAGGCCAAACTCAGCAGTGGGTCTTTCACGGGCTTAATTTTTTTTGTCTCCATAAGAACAGATGTTCTTTTATTTTTATTACCAGCCACATCTCACCTAAGTTACTTAGTATTCTTTCATCGTGCATCCTTAGATAAGAACACCTTTACCCATGCGCTCTATATCACGCAAAAGTATAATGTCGCAATAAGATTTGGGCGCGCACAATTAAAAATTAGGACCACCTCGCAAGCGTGAGACTACAATCATTACAGTATAGAATGACAAGCAGCAGATCAACTTTGTAATAGGTTCTAGAGTAAAAAAATTACTTATAATGTTAATATTCTTATATATAAATATTCATATATAATATTCAATATTTGATTTAATTCAGTATTTGATTTGATTTTAGTATTTGACAGATCTAATTCAGTATTTGAGTTTCGAACGTTTTTAAGGTTCAATACTTCTACTACTCAGCCCATAAATGCCAACTTCTGATGCCGGTGTAGGTGGGACTCCGGGGCGCACAAAGATGGTAATTAGCGTCGCGACTTACCCACTAAAACCAGCGGACTGCCGACTGAATAGGGGAACCTGTTCCAGGACATGGGATTCCTACCGGTTTTCTCGCTGGTTCTATCAGAATCGACCCAGTCATCACCAAGTTTGTCAACTTTATTCTAATAATAATAATACTTTTATTTTCAATAAAATTTACAAACAATTATTACCAGTGGGACCCAAACTAAGTTAAACTTGTATTTTAGGCCCTTAAAAAAGACAATAACAAGTAAAGAAAAAGTTGTGTGTGTGCGTTTGTGTATATGTGTGTGTATGTGATAAAGAGAGCGTGACTAGTTATAATATAGAAGCATTTCTGTGACTTCGTAACTCGAATCAGAGAAATTCTTTTTTAATGTTTTGACCATAATATCATGTGTCACATTTTAACATCTTTCTAAAATTGTATTGTACGTGTGGATATGTGAGTATTAGAGACAGCGTCTGGCTAGTTCTGAAGTGTGATTTGGTAAAGGGAGATGAAACAGTCTAGTTAGATATCTTTAAAAAAACCCTTCTTAAGATAAATAAATTTCTGAAAGAAGAAAAGTTGACAAATTTAGTTACTGTTTAAATTTTAAATATGCTATGTTGACGCCTACTGATGCAACAGCATAAATATTCATGATAGAGTCGTGAATACGCGCCACAGCGGCATGTTAACGCGACGGCTTAAACGATTATGTTATGGTCTAAGTCATAACATCAAAGTAAATAATTGCACAAACTTCCCGCGGCTCCTTCACATGTGTCATGTTGGTTGACTAACATCGTCGTTTTATAATGTGGAGGTTCTTTTTAGGTTAACACGATCATCATCAGCATAGTCTTTCGTTGACTCACTTTTACGTCTCATTATATGGAGGGAGTGTAAAACAAAAAACAACCAAATAATAAACAAGGACTCAAATAATGATATCACCGAAAATATACAAACTTACAGATCTAGAAAACTTAGACAACTGCGAGACTTAGAGCACTTATTTCAAGTTGTTTACCAAAGTCCTAAACCGTGATGGATGCGTCAAGCTGAAGACAGGGCGCTATGGCGCTCTTTAGGGGAGGCCTATGTCCAGCAGTGGACTAATGTGGGCTGATGATGACGACGATGATGAAACCGTGTTCGAAAAAAAAAATGGGACCAAGCGGGAAACAATACCAATTATATAAAAAAATGATGGCGTACAAACGACGGAGTTATTACATAATTATATTATAAAACAGGCAAGCGCGGGCAAGCGGCCAGTCGGCCGACGGAAATAGTCATAGTTAAGAGACTTCAGGGAGTGGACTGGAATAAACAATGCAGAACTGCTATTCCAGATGGCCCAGCATAGGACGAATTTTTCAAAACTGACGGCCTCCATTCATGGAAAGGCACTTTAAGAAGAAGAATATAACACAATATATTCTCTAAGGTTCCTTTCCCAGTCAGAAAGCTGCAATTTGAGCGGTGATTGTTTTTTATGCTCTATCTCACCTTAAAACTATAGATATGAAAACAAAACTGTGGACGAAAGTTATTTCCTAATTTAATTCTTAAAATAATTGTCTCATAAGAGCAGGCATCGCCCGCGAATGCTTATCACTGGTCCTACCAAAATAAGAGGTAGTACTACATACTTAAGATCGTAGCGCTGCGGGTCTTACATAACTAACGGTATTACTTACTAAGCACATGTTGCATAAAGAGACATTATTTTGTTCGACATACCTTAAACGCACAAACAAGCAACTTAAACAAATAATTTTATTTATTCATGTTTTTTTATCAGTGACTTGAATGCCTTTGGCCTTAGGCTTGCGTGATTGAAAGCAACGCCAGGGTCTAAGATGGAGCAGGCAATTCAAAGAAATGCCCTATTGGGCACCGGCTCTCGCATACACACGACGGAACACAGTAAAACTGATTGGCGCCGGACTTAGATGTGAGGGTGGTAGCTAACCGGGCGGACCATTCGATCCTACCACCAAGCGTGCTGGGTTTTGTTGACATTTACAACACGCGTTATTTCCCAGCGTGCGGTGGGAAAGTTTTATATTCTGACACATAGAAAAAGTAAAATCACATTTAGGATACTTAGGTACAAAGGTACTACTTATGTCTATAGAAATCTCTTCCAGTAGACCCGCAAAAGAAGATGGTGAAAAAGTATTTCAGGCTTAGTGCGTAAAAAAATGATATACTGTATAATAAGACGGATATTACAAATGTTTAAAATAAATATAACGACGATATGAGGCAAGCAGAGCTCAGAATACCAGCGGGAAGTGAATGGCGTGTACACTAAAGGAGTGACGCCGTTCGTTTACTCTTTTGTTATATACACTACTCTTTTTGGTCGGCTGTTTGCTCTCACTTTGGATGGCTAAAGGGGTTCTATTACATCCTGTATATACAACGAAAGGTTATTATTGTATGCATTTTTCTAAAACCGATTTTTTTCACAACGTATTAATGACCTATTATGAAAACCCTCCTACCTAGAAAAAAACACAATGGAATCATAATGTAATATAGACTACTAAGCTGGTTACGTTATCTATTCGGTAAATTAAATATAGAACATGTGAAATGTAGGTACTAAATGTTTAGACAAGCTCTAAATAGATTAATCAATACACAGAACATATCGAAAGCTCCGCGTTCTAGTTCTACCGTAAGCACTATTTAAGTTGCATCCTGTATATTCGAGCCAAATAAACGCCAGCCATCCTGTCCCTATAGAGAAAGAGAAGCTAATAGATTTCATTAATTAACCCGTTCAGTGGACCGAGTGATTGCACTGTCCCAAGATAAAAAGTGACAATCCCCATTTCCCTCGCTCGGATTTTGGGACGCATCGTACATGAAACGCTGTAAGCAAATCAATCTATCGTATCTGTTTATCTCGCTGGTTGCACTGCCAGGGAGCGACTTCCATGATTCCCAAGACCTAACTAGTGGGACCACGGTCATATTGTTTTTTTTTAAACGAAACCCGTGCACTACCTATGTCACCAAGGCTCTTTAATAAGTAAATAAATAAAAAATCATTTTATTTTCTTACAAACAAAATTATAAAGTATTAAAAATAGTGATTTTACTAGTATAATTTGTAGAAAAGGAAAACTTGATACGCCCTGAGCCAACCCGCGTGTCACGGTTGGCTAATTACCCTCCATGTAATTGGAGGACTCAGCACTGGGTCATTTATGGGTTGAATAATATATGTATGGTTTATAACTCTAC
Organism: Clostera curtula; assembly: GCA_905475355.2. Classification (NCBI taxonomy): domain Eukaryota; kingdom Metazoa; phylum Arthropoda; class Insecta; order Lepidoptera; family Notodontidae; genus Clostera; species Clostera curtula. The sequence continues at coordinate 1,156,620 of FR997802.1, forward strand.
AATCTTCATTTAGTAACTACTTCTTGACGTAATATTGCCAATTAGGCTCCAGTATTCGATCAGCCGTAGAATATTTTCATTGCCTAGTAAAACAATATTTTAGTGGGCCATAAAACGCCTTTAACTGAATTGGAATGCCATTGCAAAAAACTGGTCCATTTGGAGAAATTGTAATAACGGATAAACCCCAAAATGGCGGATAGCACTTACCTTATTGGGATATTAAAGGCTTGCTGACTAACATAATTATATTAACCGCATGGCTTCCAAACTCTTGTTATATATTCTTATTTTTCTATTGATTTGAAACTACTGTCGGCTACTGTGGGATTACATGGAGGGCAATTAGACTACTGCACGGCCAGACGGGTTGGCACAGGGTTTGTATCAAGTTTTTCTTCTCTTCCGGCTAGCTGATCTGCCTCTCCCGTTCCCTTAATCACCTCTTACGACACCCTCGGGATAGTATGGGTTGGTGACATTGCGTATTCTAAATCCGTCACCACACGGTATAGACAATGATCGGTCTTGCGGCTAGGTATTCGGTCTTGTCATTTTCTTTTGTCGGCTCTTACAACACTCTCAAGATTTGTAAGCAGTTACTTTTAGAATACATAGTGTCGCCACCCTATTTCATCCTGAGGGTATCGTAAGAGTCGACAATAGGAAATGACAAAGCCGTGAACCTAGCCGCAAGAGAAGGAAAACTTGATACTAAACCCTGTGCCAACCCGTCTGGCGAGCGTAGCACAGTAGGCATATTACCCTGCCTATAGTATAGAGGGTCTATCTGCCCTGCCCTCTCTATACTATGGGAGGAGCCTATAGTATAGAGAGTATGTTTTTCAGCAGCTGCATCGCATATCGCCATGCCGTTTTATTTCTCAGGTTTCGGAGCCTTTTTTGCTTTTTCCGAATCGTACGTGTCCTGGCTCCATTCAACGGGTTAAAATATACGTGGCTGCTATACAGAGGAAGTGAAATGTTTCAATAGATTTTCTCCTCTACGAATAGGGCTGGGCTGCATCGATTGCTAAATAGACGATGTTAATTTATCGAACGAAAATGTTAAGTACGAGTATTTAAACATAATCGTGTGGACATCTAAATGCAATATATTGGTTTTTTTTACTATTAGTGTGCAATCAATAACGTTCTGATAATACCTACCATCACTATCACTACATAGTATAAAACAAAGTCGCTGTCATCTGTTCGTCCCTATGTATGCTTAAATCTTTAAAATTACGCAACGGATTTGGAAGCGTTTTTTTAAATAAATAGGGTGATTGAAGAGGAAGGTTTATATGTTTATTGCATGCATAATTGCACCCGTGCGAGCACTGCCGGGTCCCTAGTGTTTTAATAAAAAAATTCACGATTTCTCACTGGTTTTTGTAGATGTTGTTAATTGCCATTTTAAAAATCAAAGTTCAATTCTACTTGATAATTACAACTACACAGCCCATAAATGACCCTCTGCTGAGTCGGGCCTCCACCCATTACGCTGGCCAGAAGGGTTGGCACAGGGGTTCGTTTCAAGTTTTCCTTCTCTTGTGGCTACGTTTCCGGCCTTGTCATTTCTTTTTGTCTGATCTTACGGCACCCTTAGGATGGAACGCAGGAACCCAACTTATCAGATATATAAATTATGTATGTTTTTCTAGTTTTATGGGCTGGATATTCTAATTAGCTTCATGTGCCCTTCCCGTTGGTTTAGTCTGCACATCCATTTTGATTGACGAATGTCTGTTATTCATTTATGCTAGCGCACTACGTTGAATAAATCTAAATAAAACTATACATATATTGATTGTGTGACATATATTGAAGTGTTGTAACCGGGATTAGGAGACCAAAAGAAATCGACGGATTGTTTAAATAAGGAAACTAGTATGAAAGGTGTGAATATTGATATGACAACTGAAAGGAGTATAACGAGATTGTCACGTAGCGTGGGATAAGGAACGATATATGATGATGGTAGTTTTAAATATCAACATTTATGAGAGTTTGTGATAAAAGCTACGTTAATAAAGTTTGAATAACGCTTAAAGGTACTTAGCAGCAGAAATACGATTATGATAAAATTTATATTATATTTGCATGGACGCAAGGCCGAGAAAGGCACAGTCTCGTAAAATGTAATGTATGCCTCTAAATAAATCTTTCCCGATTTGGTAAAAATATTTTACCGTTCGTGGGTACATGGGTACAACACTAGTGGAAAACCGGATAAGCTTGGTGGCTGAATAGTCTACGTTAAATATTGCTTTTGGGCTATCGAAAGAGTGAATTCCCGTTACCAGAAAGAGGTTTGGATTAGTTTAGTTTTTATACAACGAAAACCATGCATTCTGATGGAATGATATCATCATGCTCTTGAGCTCTGCAGTTTGATATTTTGAAATTAGTTTATATACGTTATTAAATTCGTGTAGTGACGGATTTAGAATACACAATGTCACCAACCCACACTATCCTAAGGGTGTCGTAAGAGGCGACTAAAGGATCGTTAGAGGCAGATCATCTGGCCCTATGAGAAGGAAAACTTGATACAAACCATGTGCCAATCATTCTTGCCTGCTTGGCATAGTAGGCAAATTTCCCTCCATGAATTTGGAGGAGGCCCGACCCAGTAGTGGGACATTTATGGGCTGAAACGAAGTCGACGTTATTAAATTGAAAAAAAGAATGACAAGCCCTTTGAGTTACTTGCCAGTTAAGTAACTATATTACGTTGCATTGTATCATTTTTATCTATGTGTTAACAATTCTCACACGTTCTTCAATACGTGTGGTGACAGATTTAGAAAACGTGGGTCACCGCCCCATTACATTCTGAAAGTGTCGTAAGCGCCGACAAATGGAAAATGACAAATCCAAAAACCTAGGCGTAAGAGAAGGAAAACTTGAAATGAAACCCCGTGCCAACCCGTCTGGCCGGCGTGGCACAGTAGGCTAATTACCATCCATGTAATTGAAGGATGCCCGACACGAGCAGTGAGTCTTTTATGGGCTGAGTAGTAGTAGTAGTAGTACGCCGTTATAAGTGTGTCAATAAAGTTATTTCTGTCTCTCTCTCTCCCTCTCTCACAGGCCAAATTATTGAACTGTTCTTATTTGCCTCTTGTGGCACGCGATACCCATAAGTCCAGTGATAAGCCAAGTATTCTTATTGCGCCATTTTTTTTCTATACCAATAAATAAAAATGGAGTGTCTGTTTGTAATAATAAAATAACCACTTTTTACTAAATGCGTAAGTATGTATACCCAGTACATAGATCAAAATATATTTTTTTTAATTTTTGTCTGTCTGTCTGTCTATCTTTCTGTCTGTCTGTCTGTTTGTTCCGGCTAATCTCAGAAACTGGACCGATTTTGACGGGACTTTCACTGATAGGTAGCTGATGATATAAGGAGTAACTTAGGCTACTTTTATTTTACTGGCTTCACCCCGCGGCGTCACCCGCGGTACGACAGTAAGTAAGCGCGGGTGAAACCGCGGGGCGCAGCTAGTCTTAAATAAAAACGTAACCCCTTCACTATGTAGTGGTTTACCAACATAAAATTCACGCACACAATTGACACCCAGCCTCAGAGCAAAAGCCTCTGGTTTACTCAAAGACACTTGTCCGGCCCCAGAATCGAACCCGGGACGGTTTAAAATTAATTAAAACACTAAATGCTATTTTCGATGATTACTCGTACGTAACAAAACAAGTTAAAACAGTGCCCTAAAAACTCTTCTTATTGGCGGTGTTAAAAAAAATATATTTATGAAACAAAAGTCTAAATCTGCTGTTTTATCTTACACGCAACATATAACGTCTCCCCAGAGCCCAATTCCTCCATGCCAGAATGACGACTACGGTCTTATGCTGACATTTTTAACGAGAAATCCTGAAACAAAAGACTTCAGTATTCTGCGCCTTATTTATATTTCAATGGAGTTTCTGCAGGATTTCTCCCACGGTCATAATTTATGCGATTTCTACTATAATAATCATTTAAGACTTGTATAACTAGTTTGATGGGTAGACCATAAACGAGTCACTGCTTAGGTGGCCTCCTCCAAATTTACGAAGGGATTATCCTATTTTGTTATTTTTACGTTTCGACCATGTTATAAAGCTCGCAAAGCTCGCGACCACGGCCATTGTAACATGGTCGAAACGTCGAGCAAAAACAGGTATTAATTCTGTGCGCGATAAGTCCCGATAAGTTTTTAATTATCCTATTTTGCCACACTGGCCAGGCAGGTTGGCAGAGTACTTGTATTCTTTGATCTTGACGGTTCATTTTCAGCTTTCATACAAATCATGCAAGCATTTAATTGACACAAACAATGTTGACGTAATATATTATTAAAACACAGACAAATAATTATATTCTGTAAATAATTCAATTATATCGAATGAAACAAAACCATCGAATATTTGTTACATGACTCATTCATAACAAATCAGGAGGCAAAAATATTTGAACAGCGTAATAGTACAAATACAATCAATTGTTCAAACCTCAGCGTGATTTGCTTTGCCATACAAAAAACGCCCAACAACTGACGTGGACGTTATTGCAAATTGCAGTACGCTCTACGTAGAATACTACGAACATTCGTAGCACTCGTAGCGAAGCGTAGCCTGTAGCTCGTAGTTCATACACACCCATAGTTCGTAGTAGACTAAAGTGAAGGTGTCAAACCAGTGTCACTCAAAAATGAATAGCCAAAGTTTATCATAGTTTTTAAGTAAATTTGGCAAAAGCTATGAATATTATTTCCAGAAAAAAATATCACCGTATTTTTGATGATAATAAACATATAATTTTAAATTAAACAAAATAATCATCCGCTGTCATTGCAGCCTTTAGTATTGATCGACCAGTACATCATCCGTTTTGTGACGGATATATAATACATAATGTCACCACCGCATTCCATCCGGAGGGTGGACAATTCCACGTTCGCTGGTACAAAAAATATCTAATTTGCCAGTACAATAAACGTCCAACTAATTGAGTATAACTACAGAGTTTCTTGCCGGCTCTTCTTTGTAGTTGAATTTTCTGAAGCAGTGGCTTTACATACGATGATTCGAAAGCTTTTGTATGTGAATCTAGTTGAATAAAATTGATTTTGATTCAAAATAGTACAAAAACTATGAACAAATTTCTGTGGTACTTTCTTGGACACAGCTTATTTAGCATCGAAATAATTCGATAGTAAATAAACTGTCAACTAATTCGACAGTATTAAATACTGTGTCTAATTCGACGGTATAACAATTCGAACACCCTTAGTTCAGCGTTCCGCCTCAGCAAAAGAAATACGGTGCAAACAATCAGTTTGTATAGAACCGCGTGTTTAATAACCAGATTAATATTGTTTGCGTTGTGCGGCGGTATTATTCTAACGACGATCGTGATGTAACAAACAAAGCTATTAGTATTCGGTAAACGGGAGAGAATACCAAATAGCAGTGTTTTGTATAGAGTTTTGTTTACAAAACCTTTGGAAACGGCATCAGTGGGAGCAGAGTGTGCGGAACTGAGTGAGATTATACTCTGCTCCCACTGATGCTTATCCGAGACGAGTTCCGTGTGGTGACGTTTTTATAATACACTAGCGACCCGCCCTGGCTTCGCACGGGTGCAATGATGAACCTCTAAATTTATTAATGTTTCTCTACAATATTATGGATAAACATATAAACCTTCCTCTTGAATCACTTTATCCAGTAACAAAAACCGCTTCAAAATCCGTTGCGTCGTTTTAAAGATTTAAGGATACATAGGGATGGACAGATGACAGCGACTTTGTTTTATACTATGTAGTGAAGTGATAGTGTCCACACCCCATTTTATCTTCAGGAAATAATAAGGCCGAAACCTAGCCGCTAGAGAAAGAACACTTGATACGAAACCCTATGACAACCCGCCTGACTAGCTTGGCAACTTTGACGTTTCGTGGTTTCCAGAATATTCTGGCGGTTATCATCAAAGCCATAAACGATAGACTGGCATATAAGCTTAAGTCTTAACAGTGATTTTCATTGTTAGACACAGGTCTCCTGTCTAATATGATGAGTTATTTTCAAAGGCCTGGCCTGAAATCTTCAGGATTATAATTCCATAGAGAGCTTAGAGTATTTCTTTGTTTTCACCACTGAGTATCAAGCCCAAAGGCTAGACTAAAAGCTTTAAGCTTCATTCTAATCTATACTATAATATTATATTTTTATATCTATACTATATATACTATATTTAATATTATAAAGCTGCAGAGTTTGTTTGTTGTTAGTTTGTTTGAACGCGCTAATCTCAGGAACTACTGATCCGATTTCAAAAAAGATAAGAAAAAAAGGCCCAGTATAAAATAGTTTACAAACACAGGTCAAAATTGTCTAGGGATCAAACTCATTTTAGAGTTTCGCCGCAATTGAGGATTATTATTATAACGTTTTTTGGATACTTATTAATAATTTGAATAAAGATTTTTCTTGAAAGTTTTTATTAAAAATTTAATATCAACAACGGTTGAATGTAACAGTTGAGTGTAACAGGGTTTTTACAAAATCATTTCTGAATCGGAGCTGAAAAAATATGAATAGTTGTGGAGCGATGACATCATTTGACACCTTATGAGATGATGGGAACCGTCGAAAATTTGCAAGCTGCTTCTAGGCAAAATAACTACTGTTGCTTTCTCTTTAGACACGCTATTGTATTATGGGCAGTGTGTCAAAGTCAAAGTCATTTATTTACTATAGGACACAATGGACACTTACACATTGACAAAAAATGAGAAACCGGCAAGATACTCACAGGGCTTTTAATTTTTTTTTTATTACTTTGTCGTCCTATTTAATAACGTAAAGCAAATTTTTATTTTCCCAGCAAATTCCATATAACAAACTACTCTATTGAATACGGAAGGGTAAACTGAAACGTGAATATTAAAACAATACAAAATAAACTAGAATAAAAAGTCCTTGGTCCAGGGAGCCGACTAACCCCAAAGAGCAGCACCTGTTCACAAGTATAACGTATGTGACAGCCATCGATCTCCGCCACCATATTAAAAGGCAGTGACCGTGGATGAACGATATCGCTGCCCCACTCACAAGCAGGACTAGTTCATTCAAAATTGTGCTTGACGGAATCGTATCATGGCCATTATCATGTCCCACCAATGCACCCGTTTACAATAAATAATAATAAATATCCTTGGAAATTTCACACAACGCCATCTCGTCCCAAGCTAAGCAACTTAATGCTTGTGTTATGGTAACGAGATGGATGATAAACTACTTATATAATTTTTTTTTTGTAAATACATAAATGCACTGTTTTTTATGTTTGAAAAAAAATTACACCCCTGCGCTATCTTTACCTGTTTCGCGGGGGCTGTTTACAAACATATAATTCATGAACACAAATGACACCCAGACTCGTAGCAAGTGCCCGACCCCGAAATTGAACTAGGAACGTGATCCGAAGGCGGCAAATCCAACCTCTAAACAGCCTTGTCTTTTATTCATACGCCTGTATGAATCTTGTTTTGGTACGAGGATACATTACGTACTCGAGTTTGAAAGACTTCTGGTTAATGATGTCTTAGGTTTTCACGATCACTCACGTGCGTCACAATGCGCCCATCAATAGGATGAGAGCTCATTAGTGTTTCGTCGGTATATTATTGCTTGCAGCGACAACCGACATCCAGTCGTCCAGCGACCACGGAAACTGCAAAGTGTCTGGAACATTAGGATTTAAATTAAAGAACACGATCAGTACCGTAAACAAATCAAGACCACTGATTTTTAAAATATTGTCAGGAAATTTATATAAAAATCAATGCCACTTTTCATTGTAATTTATTGTAATAACTCAAGAACGGCTGAACCGATGTGAATGTTTTTTTTTGTATGCGTTTGGGTGGCACCGAGGATGGTTTAGATTCACAAATCAGACCGACAGATAGCGCTGCAGTCGGTAAACGAATATCATGCAGGACAACGTCTGCCCGGTCAGCTAGTTAATTCATAAAGAGAGGGACAAGACGTTAGTATCCTTTTGCGGACCATATTGAGTGTTTGGTTGATGATGAACTGACTCCGACACACGGATCTAGAAAATAAGTTCATGGTATAACAGACGAAAAAAAACATTACAAAAAGCCAAATTTTATTCACCACTGTCATTTTGTCTCAAAACACGTTTCGTGTAAGAACATCTAGAAACAATATTAACTAAATACGCACATTTGCATGAAAGTCGTTCTTAGAGAAGATGTTTATGCAAATCAGTATATTTAGTAAGCAGATTAACATTGTTTGCGCTGACTGTACCGCAGCATTATTCCAATGCAGATCAGCCCCGTGATAGACGACGTATTTAGTATTGGATTTTAACATAAAATATGGTACGTTGAGCCCCGAATTGATTATATGCGGCTATTTGGATCCATTCAATTTGTTGGTTAATGATTCTGTAGAGGATAGGCCAGACGGGGAATTTATTTATGTCGCAGTTTATTAATTACCTACTACTATGTCAGGGGTAATTATTAGCTTGACGTTTGTGTGGAAATGAAATGCGCTTTATGTGTGTGTGCACTGTCCGTGCACGCAACCGCTTACTATAAAACGGGTCATATGACTGCCAGCCACTTCTGTACAAATAAATAAAATTGGAGTGTCTGCTTGTAATAATAATATAACCACTTTATACTAAATCCGTAAGTATGTATACACAGTACATAGATCGAAATAACTTTTTTTTAAATTTTTGTCTGTCTTTCCGTCTGTCTGTCTGTCTGTTTGTTCCGGCTAATCTCTGGAACGGCTATACCGATTTAAACGAGACTTTCACTGACAGGTAGCTGATTTTAATAGCAGTAACTTAGGCAACTTTTTTAGACTAGCTTTGCGCCGCGGTGCGCAGCTAGTTAGTAATAAAAAAACACATACACTACTACTCAGCCCAAAAATTACCCACTGCTGAGTCGAACTTCCTCCCATTACATGGAGAGTAATTAGCCTACAGTAGCACGCTGACCAGACGGGTTTCGTGTCAAGTTTTCGTTTTCATGCGCCTAGATTATGGGCCTTCACATATCCTTTTGTCGTTTTTCTTACGTCACCCACAGGATGGAAGAGATGTATTCTAAATTCATCAACACACGGACAACCTAGCCGAAAAAGGATTAAAACCATAGATGACCCACTGCTGAGTCGAGGCGCCTCCGGTTACATGGAGTACTGTACTGAACTATAAAGGTACTGAGCCACGCTAACCAGACGGGTTGGCACAGGGTTTCATATCAGAGGTGTGGAGGTGGGCCTCCTCGTCTGCTGCGGCGTGGTTCTGCACCAGATCCCACAATGCCGCAACAGGACGCGAGTTGGAGCACTTCGGGGATGTTTAGTGGGTAGGCACCACTCTGGGGGAGAGTCCCACACGCCCCCCCTCGGCCATCCCCGTGGCTGACCGGGATAGTCCATAAAGGATTTGGATCCCGGGTTCGATTCCGGGGTCGGGCCAGTGTCTTTGTCTAAACCAGAGGCACTGGCTCGGAGTCTGGGTGTCATTTCTATCTATAATATGTATGTATTTACAAAAAAAAAATGTATATAAGTAGTTTATCATCCATCTCTTTACCATAACACAAGCATTAAGTTGCTTAGCTTGGGACGAGATGGCGTTGTGTGAAATGTCAAAAAAAAAAAAAAAAAACCCTGACAAACAAAAAAAAAAAGGGGTTTCATATCAAGTTTTCCTTCTTTCTTTCGGAGAGGTTACCGGCCTTTGCCATTCCCTTTTGTCGGCTCTTCTGGCACCCTCAGTATGGGAGGTGACCCCGTTTATAGTAAATCCGTCACCGCACAGAATCATAATTTTCATATTTACATTCAGAAATTTTATTGTCGGACTTTAATAGAAACACCGGCAAATTGACACCATTATCACGCTAATTTATTTCAGGCAAATAACTTGATAGTCTCGTCAGCGTTAAGAAAAATCCTTTGATATATAGCATCGTTAGTCGCGCCATCTCCTTCGTCGCAGTCGGGATTGTTAATCGGGCCATTTGTCACGATCCCGCTTCCCATTCAGTGTAAGTGAACAATTCGAATTTCGCGAGCGATTCCTGAAGGGAATCACGGCGTGTGCCTAATCACGATTGTAGCTTGTTCACTTACAATATCATATTCGCGTGTTCCGATTACGCGGGCCCTTTTTGTTTGCGACCAATTTTCTGGTCTCAATGGGATTTTCAAATTGAAATATATATTTTTCTTAAGAACGATGGCCAGTTACAAATGGTCAACATAGTATTCATAACATTTTCAAAATTCAACATTCGACTGTCGTCTTTTGTTTTTCATTTGCTGACTGACTGACTGACTCACTGAGTCAATTATTCATCAATTTGATGGAAGAAAACTGACACATTAAAATGTGCCAGAAGTTATAACTTTATCTTATATGTTTGTGACACTTATTGTTGTGTGATTGGTATTAATTCCAGTTTGATTCAACATGAATTTAATTGAAATCCGTTAACACAATACAGATCTATACTGTGTGTATTTTTTTAAATAAATGTGTTTAATTAAATAGTTTATTTAAAAAAAAACATATTTGTAAAATGTGAAAAATGAAGAGATGAGATTATTACGTATTTTATAAACAACAAAAAAATATTAAAGAAAAAAATAATAATTTAGTGTATATTCTGAAGGCGGTTAACATTTTTCATTAAAAAGCTTTAAAAAATAATAAAATTTTACTTTTCGCTATTAAGATAGACCTAATATTTGATAAAGAACTCTGTAAAGTAATATGTATTTTTGTGTGACTAGTAGCTGTGATACGTTTACTTGCCATCTCTGAAAAACTTATACCCACAACCCATTAAAATAACACACTGCTTGTCAACAGGTCTACGAACTTCGTCCAGTGTCTCAGCAGAGACCCTAGACATGGTGAAAGTGGCAGCTGTGGCGGGTGCAGATGCAGCATTACCCTGTGACACTCATGTGACTCAAGCCTCAGATGTACTGCTTCTTGTCGTGTGGTACAAGAATGACGTTCCGGTATACAGGTAAGGCATTTTAATATGTATATACTCTAATAGACATTCAGGATTTTCCGTTTTTCGGAGGCCCTACTGAGTATTCCAATTCAAATATTTTGGATTTCGTCATTGTCAGGGAAATAAACGAAAACCTTCACATTATAATCGGTTAAAAATCATAAGTATTTAATTAGACATAAAAATTAATTTCATTCCAAGACCAAATAAATATAAAATTCTACACGTTTTAAAATACATATATAATAAAATGCTCTCCCTGTAAATACTGCCTTGGATATAAGTGATGACTTGATTGCATTTAAACGCATTCTTCGCAAAATTATTAAATTGATACTACTGTTAGGTATTGGCCTATGTCCAGCAGTGGACGTCTTTTGCCTGAAATGGTGATGATTAGGTTTTATTAAAAGTTGTAGTAGTAGTAGTCTCTTCTTTTGTTCCGCTCTCTCTCTCTCTCTCCATAATTTTGTGTCATATTTATTAAATAAGTTTGATTTTTTTCTTATATATTCTGACTCTGCGAAAGATCTTTTCGTCCACAATACCGCAATGTTTGAAGACAAAGTCTTCGATCAATGTGCATTGCCAGTGATGACATATGGTAGTCGTGGTCGATCACTATGGGCTCCATTAGAAAGCTCAAAGTCACCCAATGGAGAGCCCCAATGCTCGGAGTTTCGCTGTGAGATCAAATCAGAAATAAGAGATACGCAGAACTATAGTTACCGACATACCCTCCGGGATTGCCAAACTTAATTGGTAGTGGGCAGGGCACATAGCTCGCAGGACCGACGCCCGATGGGGCAGAAAAGTCCTCGAGTGGCGACCGCGATCCGGAAAGTGCAGTGCTGGTAGGCCTCCCACACAGTGGACTGACGTCCTCCTTACGGTCGCTGGAAAGCGATAGATTCGGGCGGCTCAGGACCAGCCTTCGTGGAAATCCTTGGGTGAGGCCTATGTCCAGCAGTGGACGTCTTTTGGTTGAAATGAAGATTAAGTACTAGCTTTTGCGCGCGGCTTCGCCCGCGTGGGCTTTGAACCCGTGCTTATCTCTATGCATATTTTTATGAACATAAAATCGGTTATTGTGACTAAACTATGATAGTTAGATATGTGCTCTCGCAAACTTTTTTTATAAGACTACAAACCCGTAGTACATCATTTTGTTCTATTACCAATAGTTTTTGCAGCGCACGCATAAATAGGTTCTCGATTTTACACCTTGGTTTACATAATCGCAATTTTCATACGGATCCCTAATTCTTTTGAAAATAAAATAAAATTTCCTCGATAAATGGAATATCTAACACTGAAAGATTTTGAAATCGGTCGAGTAGTTCCTGAGATTAGCGCGTTCAAACAAACAAACAAACTCTGCAGTTTTATATATTAGTATAGATTAATGTTTGGTTAGTTGCTTAATTACATGCATGCAGTGATTTCCTATATTGAAAGAGTAAAATCCCGACAGAACTGTATCCTATTTAATAGTAATGATTTTCGTTGGAAGTCTATACCTATACGAATAAATAAAATTGGAGTGTCTGTTAAAATAACCACTTTTTACTGAATGCGTATGTATGTATACGCAGTATACATAACATTTTTTTTAACATTTTCCTCTGTCTGTCTGTCAGTTTGTTCCGGCTAATCTCTGGAACGGCTGAACCGATTTTGACGGGTATTTCACTGATAGGTAGCCGATGATAAAAGGAGTAACTTAGGGTACGTTTTTAGAACAGCGTCGCCCCGCGCCTTTACCCGCGGTACGTCAATAACCGCGGGTAACACTGTGGGACTCAGCTAGTAATAAATAAATAAAAGGTGAGCAAATTTCAAAATCAAATCATTGATTTCTAATTACATTTTGTGAGGATCATTTTTGTATTTGACTGCCTCGTTGGTCTAGTGGTCAGATGTACCGCCTTTGGATCAACGGGTCCCGGGTTCGATTCCGGGGTCGGGCCAGTGTCTTTGTCTAAACCAGAGGCACTGGCTCGGAGTCTGGGTGTCATTTCTATCTATAATATGTATGTATTTACAAAAAAAAAATGTATATAAGTAGTTTATCATCCATCTCGTTACCATAACACAAGCATTAAGTTGCTTAACTTGGGACGAGATGGCGTTGTGTGAAATGTCCAAGGATATTTATTATTATATTATTATTATTTCACAGTTCATTTACAAACGCTGTTGGCACCTTAACCGGCGCGCGCTTGTTTCGCAAGTTTTTGCCGCAAAAATGTAAATTACCACCCGTATTGGAGCACGTTCCATACGTACGTAAATGGAGTTTGTTTTTTACACTGTAATATGCCTGGCTCGCGTGCTTCGTCGGGGCAACGACCTCGGTGCTACCTCCACGTTACCTAGACGTTACCTCTAACAGGAATTATTACTTTCGTCGGTGGGAGTGCGCAGATCTAAATAGATTACAAGAAGGTTTAAAGTTTTTTTTATATATCATATTTTATATCATCCAAACCAGCACTGGATGTCTTTTGGCTGAAATGATGATCAACAAAAAAAATAACCGTCTACAAAAAGGATAACAAACTAAAAAGCAAAAAATTACCAATATATAATTGTTTTAAGTCGGTGATCAGTACATCATCTTTTTTCACGTCACTTTGATTTAAAAATTTACAATTTGTAATGCTAGAATGGTTTTTCATGGTTGAATGGTCATTCAATGGTTCAGCTTGTAAATACATAGTAACAGGTGTTATTACCGCGTTAGAATTGAAAAGTTAAAATGGCAGTGTTCTGGCCTCGTAGCCCTGTGACAAGTCTTGTTGGTCTAAGGGCCGCCTTAAAAAATACGTGTCCCCGGTTCGGTTCTGGAGTCAGACAAGTGTCTTTGTCGGTTTTGATCGTGTTCATTTATTTAAATCCCAGCGTTTCAGACACTTTGCAGTGTCAGTGGTCGCGGGTCAAGAAATCGATTCCTGCAATGTGCAAAGATCGTGAATATTCAGTGTCTTTGTGTAAACCAAATTCACTTGTTCTGTGTCTGGATGACATTTTGTATTGATACAGGTTATACCTAGTCTAGCATAAATTTTCGTTTTCATAAAATGAAAAATTGCGACATAACTGGAAAGGTGCGATGCGGGACCGCCCACGACTAGATTTATACACGACCTTGTACATATTTAGGCGTTACTGTTTACTCTTTACGAAAGACCGTGCTTTAAGGTGGACATCCGTGGCTGGTGTGTGAGGTATAAGTTGAAATAACACAGCCACACACACATTGGTTTACATTTCACTTCATTAAATTTGAGCATTCGTCTGAAATAAAATGTTATTTTACCTGGAAATTTTATACGATTTGAACATCGCCAAAATAAACCAATCTGGTAAAGCCATGGACGAAGAGTTTAAAATAAATTTGCTTCAATCGTCTGTGTTCCGTTCATTTCACTTTGTTTCTGTTTCATTTAGTTTATTGATACCTTAATTCGTAAAGGATTTTATTATTATAGAAAATCATGTGGGGACCTTATTAGTTATATTTTTAGCATCACCAAATTGATATACAGGATGATTTCGGACTTTCGATAAATCTAATCCATATTCGTAGCAAAGGTCGATTCAGAACGATTAAAAAAAATCGAAACGTCCTGTATTTTACACGATCCACTAGTGTCCCTAATAAGAATAGCATCATCTAAATGTTTCTGTGCATATCGCTCTAGTTATTAGTATATAAATTAATTTTTGCCTGTAATTCTACACACATCACTTTTATCAGTAGTACTACCAGCTCTTCCCTCATAGATGGTCTAACAAAAACCCTATAGCTGTAAAGAACGCTGGGGAACCAAATAAACAATTAGCGATTTTGTTGGTTTTCCTTTAGGTAAAACAACGATATGTCACACAAACTTCAATTTACAAAAACCATTTAAACACAGAATTTTCATTTAATTCGCTCCATGCTCGTTTTGGATTGCTGTATGAGTTTTTGTTACACCCGGTATAGATAAATCTCAGCCCAAATCTGACCCACGGCCGACAGGGATCTCGTTCAATTACATAGAGGGGCATTGGGTAGGCCTACTGTGCAACGCAGGCCAGATTGGTTGGGTCTGGGTTTCATATCAACTTTTCTTTTCATTTCCTTTAGTAGCTCTACGATACCTTTAGGATGAAATGAACAATGACAGTATTGGAAAGCCGTCACCGCATTAAAGCCAGTATAACAAATTAAATTTTTCTTACAAATATTTTCATTTTAAAAATGTATACTGTCTCCAAATAGGCACTAAAAAGCGAAAAAGAAACAACCATTAAGCCGAACTTCCACCGCCAGCTAAAATAAGTTAGTTTAGTTTAGCTTGAAATAAGATCTCTTAAAATAAGATAGCTGAGCCAGTCTTCATACATAAGCGTCCACCGACGGCGAATTAACATGTAAGAAAAACTGGCTCAACTATTCAAATTTATTTTGTTTGGGTCACGATGGACACTTACAAAAAGTCAACACATTATTTATAATAAAAGAAGCTCTACCGTCTACTACCAGTTCGGAACGCGACCACTGCTGAGAAGAACTGGCAAGAAACTCAGAGGGCTTATCATTTTTTTGCATTGCAAACTAAACTAACATATTTTAGCTGGCGGTGAACGTTCGGCTTTAAGGTTGCGGGCAGCAGCTGGATGCGTCAAGCTTTAGGGAAGGCCTATGTCCAGCAGAGGACTAAAGTGGGCTGGTGATGTTGATGATGATGATGAAACAATTTGAAGTCGGTGCCGACTTGAATTGACACAAATACGTAAAGAATATTCCAAGTTAGATGATAATGAAGCAGTTATCTGATAGTCCGTGTGGTGACGGATTTAGAATACATTTTGCCCTGCTATACCCAATACAAAACGATTGGTTGGCATATTTTCCTTCTCTTGCGCCTAGGTTATCGGCCTTGTCATTTCATTTTAACGGCTCTTACGACGCCCTCAGGATGGAATGGGGTGGTGACATCTATGTATTATAAATCTGTCAATACACGGATAGTAGGATAAATACCCTCCATGTATGTCATTTATATATAGCGCGCAGGACCGACGCCCGATGGGGCAGAAAAGTCCTCGAGAGGCGACCGCGTTCCGGAAAGCGCAGTGCTGGTAGGCCTCCCACATGGTGGACCGATGACCTGGTTTAGGGCGCCGGAAAGTGATGGATACGGGTGGCTCAGAACCAACCTTCGTGGAAATTCTTGGGGGAGGCCTGTGTCCAGGAGTGGACGTCTTTTGGCTGAAATGATGGTGATATCATTTCTGGGCTGAGAAGGAGTAGTAGAAGTCGTTTCGTCGTTTCAGCCCATGACCCACTACTGAGTCGGGCCTCCTCCAAATTTATGGAAGTATATTAGCCTACTGTGCCACGCTGGCAAGACGGGTTGGCACAGGGTTTGTATCAAATTTTCCTTCTCTTGCGGCTAGGTGATTTGCCTCTTACGTTCCCTTAGTCACCTCTTACAACACCCTCGGGATGATATGGGTTGGCGACACTGCGTATTCTAAATCCGTCACCACAAGAACCAAATAAAGCAACCAATCAAATAAAAAAACAAGCAACAGCATTGAGAATTGTCTGCGAAGTTGGTTGTATAGTCCTCAATTCTTTCGGAAGTACAAATGCATTGGCTCAAAGGTCGTGAATCAACGGGAATTTACGGCCAAATCGTAATCTGCCTACGCGTGCATATTTCATGAATCGCTCAAGCGTACATCTGTTATGCATAGTCGCGCTTGTGAATTTTTAAGCTACATTAGTTTGGTCGCTCGCGGTATGAAACGTACGATAAATACTCTGCCAGATGATAAAGAGCTGTGTTATCATCATCAGACATTTGTTTTGAAAGCTTATGAAAGAATTTATTATTCTATTAATCACTACATAGTATAAAATAAAGTCGTTGTCGTCTGTGCGTCCCTATGTATGCTTAAATCTTTAAAACTACGCAACGGATTTTGAAGCAGTTTAATAGGTAGAGTGATTCAAGAGGATGGTTTTTGAGTATAATACATCCATAATATTGGAGAGAAACACTGATAAATTTGGAGGTTCATCATTGCACCCGTGCGAAGCCGGGGCGGGTCGCTAGTTTAGTATAAAACTAGCGACCGGCTTCGCACGGGTGATGAACCTCCAAATTTATCAGTGTTTCTCTACAATGTTATACATGTATTATGCATATAAACCTTCCTCTTGAATCTCTCTAACTATTAAAAAACCGCATCAAAATCATTTGCGTATTTTGAAAGATTTAAGCATACATAGGGACGGACAGAAGAAAGCGACTTTGTTTTATACTATGTAGCGATAGTGATGATGATAGTGATAAAAAAAATACAAAATAAAACTTATATTAAAAAATTGCATTTTATGTCAATTAGGTTTAATAATAAGAATTTTAAGAATAGAGATAGATGATTTTTCATAATTTATTTTGAAATTTCATAATTAAAGACAAAGCGAAACCTAAACCATAAACATCCATCAATGGGTATACCTTTATCTTAATTGACTGGCTGCCTTATTGGTCTAGAGGTTATATTAGACTTGACCATTGTGACCCTTGCGTGGTGCTCGGTTCGATTCCGGGGTCGGGCAAGTGTCTTCGTGTAAAACAGAGGTACTTGCTCTGAGTCTGGGTGATAGATTGTGTTCGTGAATTATGTTTGTAAAAGTCCATGTGATCACGTACGTAGAATACAAAGTTGTACCACCCAATTCCATCTTAAGGGCGTCGAAAGAGCCGTCAAAAGATAATGATAAGGCCGAAAACCTAGCCGCAAGAGAAGGAAAACTTGGTACGAAACCCTCTGCCAACCCGTCTAGCCAGCATGGCACAGTAGGCTTATTACCCTCCATGTAATGGGGGAGGATCGATCCAGCAGTGGGTAATTTATGGGTATAGTAGTAGTAGAATGTATCCAACATCCAGCAGAGGCATAGGTTGCTTAACCTGAGGATCAATTGCGTTCCGCACTGAGGCTATGTGCTCCGGTCTAATAATAATATCTTCTTCTTCTTCTCAGCATATACAGAGTTGATATGACAGAGGGGCATTAAATTACACTACGTATACTATAAGTGATTAGTATGAATTCGAAACGGTACAAAAAAAAATTTAAATTAACCAAATGTTAAAAAAAAACATCACGTGATTAATGGACAGCCCCTAAGGTTAATAAACGATGCGTTAGGCATAAACAACTGTTAGGAAAGATACATCATGTTCAAATGAGGCAAAAATTTTAAAATCATTTGCGGCTAAACTATTGCTCCAATTGAATTGAGTTTTGTTAAAGAACCTGGAAATGATACCTAGTATAGGCAGTTAAAAAAAATACCCCTATGTCGTATCAAGCCTGTATGACGCACTGCTAAGTTAGGTCTCCTCCAACTACACGGAGGGTAATTATTGGCCTACTGTGCCACGCTTGCCAGACAAGTTCGCAAAGGTCTCTTGCAACTAGGTTTTTCGACTCTTACAACACCCTCAGGATGAAATGGGGTGGCATCACTATGTATTCTAAATCCGTCACCACATGGAACGTTAATATAATTGTGTACAAATCCGATTACGTCACGTAAACGCGGCTCTCCCAACTATCGCGACGATATTTCTTATTTCCTATATTTCCTTTGACGGATTATGATGTATGTTATTTCGAATACATTTTGGGTATATAATCGATGTTGATTGATGATTCACTCGCATGGCGAGAACCGATTTATGTATAAATGCCTTACTACCCATTTACTGTAAGTCCGGTAATTACTACGTGTGTCATTGGAACTTATTCTACGAAGAAGGATCTGCTAATGGATGTTACGACACTATTAATGCGACTACACATGCTTGTACGATTTGAAGGACTCGATATACTGGCCTTTTTTTTAAACCCCTGACCCCACTTTTATCGCGGGGCTGTTACGTCGTTTCAACCCATGAAATGACATGATATTTTTTTTTATAAGTTACCCGTCAAACTAATTCTTAGTTTGATTAACCCATAATTTGTTACGTATGTGTGTTTCTCTCATCTGGTGAACTTGCTCTCACTATGCTGTTTAAACTTTTTTGTACACAAGACCTATAATTTCAAAAGCGGAAATACAGCGTTTCTTCCCGGCTCTTCTCTCTAGAGCAGCATTCCGAACCGGTGGAAGATTCAACATGAATGTGAGTGGATGCAAGGACCCTTGATTGTCCCTTGGGTGATCAAAAGACATGGACGGATTGTAAGAATGAGGAATTGTGTATGAAAGGTGTTAATGTAGATGACGACTGATAGGGATGTATGAAGACTACCACCTAGCGTTGGACAGGGGTCGTAAGATGATAATGGTAATTTTAAATAGGACGATTTAAATGAGTTTAGTGGTAAAACCTACGTAAATAAACTTCCTTTTGAGTTTGATAGTTCTAGTCTGTCTTGGGCGCGTTTCGCCCAAGACAGACTAGAACTATACTTATTTTCATCTTCACCAGCCAACTTTATTCTACGACAGTTATGCCCTATATCTGGATGCATCCAGCCTCTCTTGTTTTTAATTATAACTACACCTTATCTATTCACAGTTACGATGGTCGGATAAAAGGGCCTTTAGCACACTGGTCGGACGATGCTTTAGCTGGGCGTGCGAGGTGGCACTCGGTGACACCATCGGTGTTGAGGATTCGAGGAGTACTCCCTGCCGACCGAGCCTCCTACCGCTGCAGGGTTGACTTCAAGATCTCGCCAACAAGGAACCACAAGATACAACTTGATGTCATCGGTAAGAGATTTAACTTCTGCCCAGTTTAAAGGTAGAAGAGATTGTATGCCGCCAATTGAGCGACCGACTGCTGCGCAGCATGTCGCGGGATTCGATTCCCGCACGGAAGAAATATTTGTACGACCTACAAGTATTTGTTCCGGGTCAGGGTGTTTTCTATCTATAATATGTATGTATTTACAAAAAAAATGTATTTATGTAGTTTATCATCCATCTCGTTACCATAACACAAGCATTAAGTTGTTTAGCTTGGGACGAGATGGCGTTGTGTGAAATGTCCAAGGTATATTTATTTATTAAATGTATTTTTGTATATATTTTCTCCTGAAAGCTATTTTTATGTAACAAATGTGGAATAAAGTGTTATTTATCTATCTATCTAAAGTCTAGAAGGGAATAGAAACATACAATAAAAATAATCCCTGCAACAATAATAAAACTAAAAATCCAATAAAACTATTAAGCAACAATTTCATTCAGCCAAACGTCCACCGCCAGCCAGTAGCTTGCATAGTTGAGCCAGTCTTTCATACATGTGCGTCCACCGAAGATGAACTAACATGTATAGAAAACTGGCTCAACTATGCAAGTTAAACTAAACTAACTTATTTTAGCTGGCGGTGGACGTTCAGTTTTCAAGTCGGTGCCGACTTCAATTGACGGCGACGTTAATAAGGATATATGTATACATTGACTTATCTAATTTAATTCCATATTTATGGGTCTCGGTCTGATTCTGGGATCGAGCCCGTAACTTTACGTAAGTCAAAACTTGTTCCTGAGCCCCAAGTCTGCTAATTCGATAGAGTCAAAATCGACGATCAAAGGCACGGTGGACCCTTTGACAGTGTGTGTAATCTACTAATACAATTGTGTCTTTTCGGCACGTACGAGTATACCACACGAATCGAATAATGAGATTAACAATAACATTGTTCAGTGTATATTTGTTTTAGTAAACGTTAACGCCGAATACATAGTGTCACCACCCCATTTAATCCTGAGGGTGTCGTAAGGGGCGACTGATGGAACGTGGGAGGCTATGCTCGGAGTTTCCCTGCGAGATCGAATCAGAAATGAGGAGATACGCAGGAAAAACCAGGGACACCGACATAGCCCACAGGATTGCCGTGGATTGCAGTGGGCAGGCCACATAGCGCGTAGGACCGACGCCCGATGGGGCAGAAAGGTCCTCGAATGGCGACCGCGTTCCGGAAAGCGTAGTGCTGGTAGGCCTCCCACACGGTGGACCGATGACCTGATTAAAGTCGCCGGAAAACGATGGATGCGGGCGGCCCAGGACCGGCCTTTGTGGAAATCCTTGGGGGAGGCCTATGTCCAGCAGTGGACGTCTTTTGGCTGAAATGATGATGACGATGAATGGAACGTAAGAGGCAGATCACCTCTTGCCAAGAGAAGGAAAACTTGACACAAACCGTGCCAACCCGTCTGTCCAGCGTGGCACAGTAGGCTAATCGCCCTCCATGTAATAGGAGGAGGCTTGACTCAGCAGTGGGTTTTTATGGGCTGAGTTGTAGTAGTAACGTTGAATAGTAGTTTTCTTAAAATAACATTTAGAATACATAGTATCACCACACCATTCCATCTTGGGGTGTCGTAAGAGCCGAGAAAAGGAAATGCTATGGCCGAAAACCTAGCCGCAAGAATAGGAAAACTCTATACGAAGCCCTAGGCGCGTGGCATAGTAGACTATTTACCCTCCATCTAATTGGAGGAGGCCCGTTTTAGTAGTGGGTCATGTATGAGCTGAGTAAGTAGTATAAAAACAAGCGATCACCCAGATATCGAAAATCGATGGATGAAACCGGCTTGGAACGACTTTTGCCATGAACATGTCTTTTTATGTGTGTGAGTGTAAAAAATGTTAGTCTGTGTAAATTTTCTAATTTGTTTTATTTCCACTGCATAATGAACTAATACTTATTTACGGAGTTAACACTTTGAAATTAAGGCCGATCAAAAGCGTGTTTGATGAAAACATCTTGTAAAATCTCCAGTTTTGAAAAAGTTCACGAGCATTCTCAAGTAGCCAGTCATCGTACATCTCGAAATTCTCAAACGATGAAAAGAACGCTTCGGGCAAGTTTGGACCAATTTGCGTGCGCCTTTTGAGTACGCTTTTTATTTTAGCAATGTACTTACGGTCCGAGAAGTTTAATGTGGGGTAACCCAATTACGAAAGGTTGGTCGTATGTTTCTACGAGATCCGCACCTTGACCCTCAAAGCGTCCCGTTATCTGAGACTGTTCGCTGAAGTACTAGGTATATCATAAAATTCTCCGTGTGGTGACGGATTCAGAATACATTGTGTCACCACCCCATTTCATCCTAAGGGTGTCGCAAGAGTCGACAAAAGGAAATGGAAAGTATTGACAAGGCTGTAAACCTAGCCGCAAGAGAAGGAAATCTTTTTGTATAAAGTTTGTACCACCCCGTCTGGCCAGCGTGGCACAGTAGGCTAATTACCCTACTTAGAATTGGAGGAGGCCCGACCCAGCAGTGGGTCATATATGGGCTGAGTAGTAGTGGGCATCATCATCATTTCAGCCAAAAGACGTCCACTGCTGGACATAGGCCTCCCCCTATGTGACTGTCTCGTTGGTCTAGTGGTTAGATGTGCCGCCTTTGGATCAACGGGTCCCGGGTTCGATTCCGGGGTCGGGCAAGTGTCTTTGTCTAAACCAGAGGCACTGGCTCGGAGTCTGGGTGTCATTTCTATCTATAATATGTATGTATTTACAAAAAAAAATGTATATAAGTAGTTTATCATCCATCTCGTTACCATAACACAAGCATTAAGTTGCTTAGCTTGGGACGAGATGGCGTTGTGTGAAATGTCCAAGGATATAAGGATTTCCACAAAGGCCGGTCCTGGGCCGCCCGCATCCATCGTTTTCCGGCGACCTTAATCAGGTCATTTCATTGGGGGGGGGGTTGCCATAATCGCCACGCTTGGCAGGCGGGTTGGCGATCGCAGTGATGGATGGTGTGTTTGGAACAGAACGTCGCTGCTGCCCAACGTCTGTTGTCCCTTAGTCGCCTTCTACGACACCCACGGGAAGATATGGGGTGGTTGTATTCTTCCTCCGCTACCACACGGCACCATTAGATATAGCAAAGGCACCATTAAATATCCTTGGACATTTCACAGAACGCCATCTCGTCCCAAGTTAAGCAACTTAATGCTTGTGTTATGGTAACGAGATGGATGATAAACTACTTAGATATTTTTTTTTTGTAAATACATACTTATAATAGATAGAAATGACACCCAGACTCCGAGCCAGTGAATCTGGTTTAGACAAAGACACTTGCCCGACCCCGGAATCGAACCCGGGACCCGTTGATCCAAAGGCGGCACATCTAACCACTAGACCAACGCATTGCATTTTTTTAGGTCGTTTAACAGGTTTTATTTTTCAAATCTTTTATTCATAACATTTTCGTGACCAAATTGCAAATAAGATAAAGCAAGAATAGGGAATACAAGACATAGTTCACTGAAAATATTATCATTTTAATGTCACGTTTGTTTCAGAACTACCGGAGAAACCGAAAATTTATGACGAATTCGAAAGAGAAGTGATAGGCGCTGCCGGCCCGTATATAGAAGATGCGAGTATGAAACTATCCTGCATTGTAATCGGAGGTAATTAAACTTCCTAAAGCACTGCCTCCTCCAGTTACATGGAGGGTAGTCGGTCTAGTGGCCACGCTGGCTAGACGGGAAGGCTCAGGATGTCGGCACTTACGACACCCTGAGGATGGAGTGGGATGGTGACAGTATGTATTTTATTTAGCGTAGTATAACAGTAGGCTAATTATCTCACATGTAAATGGAGGAGGCCCAAATCTGCAGTGCCGCCTTTGGTCAACG
The DNA here is from genome assembly GCA_905475355.2 of Clostera curtula. Classification (NCBI taxonomy): domain Eukaryota; kingdom Metazoa; phylum Arthropoda; class Insecta; order Lepidoptera; family Notodontidae; genus Clostera; species Clostera curtula. The sequence continues at coordinate 1,180,426 of FR997802.1, forward strand.
GGTCCCGGATTCGATTCCGGGTTCGGGCAAGTGTCTTTGTCTAAACCATAGGCACTTGCTCTGAGTCTGGGTGTCATTTGTGTTCGTGAATTACATGTTTGTAAACTGCCCCTGCGCTTCAGGTTATACTCGTACATAGACAAAGCGATTCGTTTAAAAAAAAAGATCACGTAACAGTCGGGTAGTAGTAATAGTAGTTCGTTTTAGCCCATATATGACCCACTAGCCACTAGCCCATATATGCCTCTTGACATCTATTGGTCTAGTGGTCAGATGTGCCGCCTTTGGATCAACGGGTCCCGGGTTCGATTCCGGGGTCGGGCCAGTGTCTTTGTCTAAACCAGAGGCACTGGCTCGGAGTCTGGGAGTCATTTCTATCTATAATATGTATGTATTTACAAAAAAAAATGTATTTAAGTAGTTTATCATCCATCTCGTTACCATAACACAAGCATTAAGTTGCTTAACTTGGGACGAGATGGCGTTGTGTGAAATGTCCAAGGATATTTATTATTACTATTATTATTTCCTACTGAGTCGGGCCTCCTCCAAATCCATGGAGGGAAATTAGCCTACTGTGCCACGCTGGCAAGACGGGTTGGCACAGGGTTTGTATCAAGTTTTCCTTCTCTTGATGCTAGGTGATCTGCCACTTGCGTTCCTTTAGTCGCCTCTTACGACACCCTCATGATGGTATCGGGTAGTGACATTGTGTTCGGGAATAGTTGGAGGATTTTGAGAAAAACTCAGGATTAAGTTGTGCTTCATAAACTCGTGTATTGTTCCCAAATAGACGTACAGAAAAGTGGGGCGAGAACATGACACTTAAAACTTAATAAGGCTATCGGGCGCGCCGGGAGTCGTTGCTCTGACGAGAACGGTAGGAGCCCGAACATGCCCCCGGACGTTGGAAGCTGCACTGCGCTTTCAACCACACGCAGAATCAACGGGCAGTGGGCAGATCCTGTTGAAGGCTCTGGTGATCACTCCAGCAGACGTTTGAATATCCGCCACACGAACAATTCCATCCGCACCTGGATGAACGGCGACAACTCTCCCCAATCTCCACTTGAGAGGAGGTAGATTGTCCTCCTTTATGACTACTAGGGAACCCAACTTCAGTTGGTCTTTGCAGACATGCCACTTGGTCCTCTGCTGCAGCTCTGAGACGAACTCCTTGCTCCAACGAGCCCAAAAATGTTGGCGAAGCTGCTCGATCCTTTGGAAACGAGACAAGGAAGAAGTGGAGTAGTCCTGAAGGTCTTCCTGCGGAAGGGCGGTGAGCGGACGACCAACGAGAAAATGACCAGGAGTCAGCGGTGTGCAGTCAGCTGGGTCGGATGAAAGCGGCGTCAGTGGACGTGAATTCAATATCGCCTCAATTTGGACTAGCGTGGTGTTAAGCTCTTCAAAAGTTAGGTTACAATTTCCCAACACTCGCCTAAGATGGAATTTAGTCGATTTAACACCCGCCTCCCAAAGTCCGCCGAAATGAGGGGTATATGCAGGGATAAAATGAAAGTTTATCCCGTCATTAGCTAATTGTTCAGCCAACGAATTACAATTAGATTTAAGGAACTTGGAAAGCTCATTGTAGGCGCCAACGAATGAGGTACCGTTGTCGGAGTGGATGTCAGTAGGTATTCCCCGTCGCGCAATAAACCTATACAGGGCTAGTAAATACTTACTGCTGGTTAAGTCACTCACTAGCTCCAAGTGAATAGCCTTGGTGGTGAAACATATGAATAACGCTATGTACACTTTTACTAGCCTACATCCGCGACCTTGCCTAGTAGCAGCCATGATGGGACCTGCATAGTCCACACCTGTGCTTTCAAAGGGGTAACCACCTGGAAGGAGACGCTGCTGGGGTAGATTGCCCATTAAAGGCGTCACAGTTCTACCCGACATGCGACAACAACGCACGCACTTACGGTAACAGCTCTTTGCTAAACTTCGTCCACCTATGGGCCAGTAACAATCTCTGATCGAAGCTAGCAACAATTGTGGGCCTGCATGCATCAACCTTAGATGTTCATGTTCAAACAATAATTTCGTAAATTTGTGAGTGGACTGTAAAATAATAGGGTGCTTCTTATCGAAAGAAAAAGTTGAATTTGCCAAGCGTCCTCCTACACGCATTATCTTATTAGTATCTAAAAATACATTAAATTTTATAAGGGCGCTTTTACATGGCAATTTTTTATTATTAATAAGCGAGTTATACTCTGGAAAAGATTCAATTTGGCTTCTAATTATAATAATATTTAAAGCATCTTGCAACTCTGTTTGTGATAAAAAATTAGTAGGTAAGGGTATTTTTCTGCACAATTTACTAAATCTTAAAACAGTTGCTACAGTACGAATGAGCCTTGAGTAATTAGAAAAACGATTAAAATCTATGAATGTATCACACGCATTACCTACACTAGCATTAAGTGAAATATGAGGTCGAGTTTCAGGCAGCTTGTCAAATTCTAATGATTTATGTGAAGAAGGCCAATGAGACTGGTCTTGCGTCAAAAACTTAGGGCCACTCCACCACAAGTCTAATGATTGCAGAGAACTAATATCCACGCCACGAGATATTAGGTCTGCAGGATTTTGATCGGTCGGGACGTGTCTCCAGGTGCAATGCCCCGCCTTGTCTAAAACTTCAGCAACGCGATTGCGTACGAAGGGCTGAAGCTTAGAAGGCAACATTTGCAACCATCCCAACACGACAGTGGAGTCAGTCCAGCAGTAAATATGGTTGACTTTTACGCGCAGAGAATTAATTACCTTCTCACATAAACGAGCTCCTACTACAGCGCCGCACAATTCCAATCGTGGAATCGTAGTAGGTTTAATGGGCGCTACTCGACTTTTGCCAATTAGCAGACGCACCATGCATTTGCCATGATCATTGGCACTGCGTACGTAAACACAGGCGCCATACGCACGTTCAGATGCATCGGTAAATACATGGAGTTCTAGCGTAGTGTAAGAAGCACATACAACAATGCGTGGTACCCGATAATCATTAATCAGTGGCAATGCTTTAACTATCGAATTCCAGTAAGTAGTAAATGCCGGGGTTAGCGGCTCATCCCAGGAAATCTTGTCTAACCACATTCTTTGTAAAAACATTTTCATGCTAACTACGCAAGGAGATAGAAGTCCTAGGGGATCAAAAATGCGTGCGATCGCGGAAAGAATGTCACGCTTGGTAACCGAAATCTTAGAAGGTGGAGTTGAACTAGAAAAGCCGAGTTCGTCGGAACCAGAATACCAGTCGAGCCCTAATAGCTTATTGGGTTCATTAGATCCTATATCTAAGGTTAATGTGGACTGAGAAACTCCGGTGACCAATTCAGGAACGTTTGACCTCCACTTCCTAAGTGGCATGCAAGCAGACGCTAACGCGTCGGTGACCTCTGTGCGGATAAACAAAACCTCATTTATATCATCCCCTCCAGTCAGCAGGTCATCGACGTAGAAGTCATGCTTGATGACGTCAGCAATCCTATTTCTGCTACGTGAGTATGACTCACCTTCAGAACGTGAAGCATTGCTTTGGTATTCTATCCCTATTTGCTTAAGACAACGCGTAGCAAGAAATGGTGCACTAGCTGTACCATATGTGACGGTGTTCAAAGTGTAAACTTTGACAGGATCGCAAGTATTATTGCGCCACACAACTTGCTGCAGGTGCCTATCAGACGGGTGAACAAATATACACCTATACATTTTAGCGACATCAGCTGACAAAACAAACTTGTGTAGTCGAAACCGAATGAGAATGGAAATTAGGTCATCCTGCACCGTAGGGCCTACCATCTGGACATCATTATAGGAAACTCCTGAGGAAGTAGCAGAACTCGCATTAAAAACTACGCGAAGCTTGGTAGTAGTGCTACTTTCACGCAGTACCCCATGGTGTGGTATGTAATATCCATTGGGACTATCACAGTTCTTGTTTTCGGTCATATGTCCTAATGTCTCGTACTCAGACATGAAGTCGCGATATAACTTACCGAAATCAGGCTTCGACTTCAGTCTACGTTCCAATGAAAATAAACATTTAGATGCCCTTTGGAAAGATTCACCTAAAATAGAAGGACTTTGTTTTAAGGGAATACGAACACAAAAATGGCCGTCCTGTAAACGTGTCGTATTTTTTATAAAATGCTCCTCACACATTTTTTCCTCAGGTAAATAATGTGAGGATGGTGAGGTAATCTCCTCCAGATTCCAAAACTTAACTAAATCTGCGCGGATGTTATCTAAATCACCGCTAGCAGAGGAATCGGCATGAGAAAAATTGCAAGAACTATCATACGATAATAATTTACCGTTATTATAGATAACAGGGCCAGAAACAATCCAGCCTAACAAGGTTTCACACAGCACTGGCTTTCCTACACCCAACCTAATTCTTTGAGATCCTACCAAGTCCCAGAACAGATCAGCACCAATTAAAATGTCTACGTCTGAGGGCGTGTAAAAGGTAGGGTCAGCTAGACAGATATTGTTAGGAATATTCAAGTCCGTAATGTCGATTTCACGACAAGGCACAACAGTCGTTAACGATGGTAAAACAAAACAACAAATCTTGGTAGTATAACAATCATCTAGTGACGTCATTTTTACCTGACATATTTTACCTACGCGAGAACTCACGTTATTTATGCCATAGACCGAACCATTTACCTGACTAGTTTCTAAGTTAAGTCGCTTACATACTCGTTCCGTCATGAAACACGAAGTGCTACCGCTATCAAGCATAGCCCTAGCTACATATTCACGATTACTGCAATCATATAACTTTATAAGCGCAGTGGACAATAACACTCCGCTTTGTTTACGCTCGCCACAGGACAAACCGGTATCCGCAGATAACGTTAAATGATTTGCACTCGCATTAGTGCATGCTACGGCGTCAGAGGGCGATGACGTGCGAAAAGAATGGGACGAGTTACTGTGTGATGTGTTGTTATTATCATTGCTAGCATTAGCAGCTGTTTTGATGTCTGACGAATGTATTAAAGTGTTATGCCGGCGCTTACATACTTTGCATCCCGGCTTTTTGCAGCGATTAGACAGATGGCCTGTGCGAAAACAGTTATAGCATACCTTATAACTGGGTATTAATTTGAGACGGGCGTCTATACTGAGTGCTAGGAATTGTGAGCAATTACTTAGAATGTGATCACCTCTGCAGTGAGGACACAACTTGGAATCAGTGCTAGCATTTGTAGAATCCTGTGATACAACCATAGATTTTACTTTACTGGGAGTAGAACCAGACCTACCGGGAGGGGAATTTCGTGATAATTCGATTGCTTCCACTAAATCAGCTCGACTACGAATAAATTTAAGGAAACCGTCAAAAGTGATGCGTTCATCTTTGCTAATTTTACTTTTGTGCGTCTCCCACTCACGATAAGTCTTGTGATCTAATTTACGAGTAACTAATAATATCAATAAAGTATCCCAGTACTTTACGGGCTCACCTAAAGTTTCTAAAGCACGTAAATGTTTATTAAGTTGGTCTATCAAACTTTTTAGTGCAACAGATGTTTCTTTTTGGATAGAATGTAAATCAAATAAGGCTGATACATGATTTTGAACTAAAACCCTTTTATTATCATATCTATCACAGATCAGGTTCCAAGCTATTTCATAATTGCTGGCTGAAAACACAATTGCATTGATTACCAGAGCAGCAGATCCTTCCAAAGACGCTCGCAAATAGTGGAATTTATTGATCTGGTCTATTTCTTCATTGTCATGAATGAGACTAGTAAAAGTGTCACGAAACTCCAACCAAGTGCTATAAGACCCATCAAACTTTGGTAGTTGTATGGTGGGCAACTTAACAGGCTTACACTGATTGATACGAGTACATTTGTCACCATTAATCGACTCATTATCATTAGTGTACTTAGATAAAATATCCTGCGCCCTACACAGTGTTCTGTAATATAGTGACTCGAAATCGGAACGCTCAGTGAACTGACCTTTGACATCTTCGGTAATACATTCTAATCGCGTTTGTACCTCATCGTATGGTTCATACAGGGCTTCCATCTTCCCTGTCCGCATCTGTAATTCCTTGGTATCACAACTATCCAACTGTTTGTCTTTTATTCCATCTAAGTAGTTGATGAAGGAGGTTAAACGTCCCTTATAACTTGCTCGTTTTTTAACCAATTCCCTTTCATCAGAGTTGGACATTTTGGGAGCCGAGTGTCAGTCGACCTGGAATTTATACGATAACAATTTAAGTGTATTTTGTGCAATAAGTTATTTAATTAGAGGTACCTAAATGCGTTTACTATGTACACAATTCAAATAAAGATGTAAATATTGTAAATAGTCACTAAACAAACTGTAGATAAGTAAATACAAAGTGAGTTTCAATTTAGACTTTCAATTTAGGATAAACACTCAATACCCAACTACAAAATTACCTAACGACGGAATTTAAGGGGAACACAATACTAATAATTTAATAAAGACACAAATACGGGTTTAATTAATTGAATATTTTAAATCTAACACCAACTGAACCTTTCTGCGCTTACTATATCTATGCACAATTAAGTAGGGAATAGTTTGCAAAAATGCAACTAACAATTATAAATGTAGTATAAATAGCTACTGTACTGTAACAAAATAAGTACGTATAATGTTATTTGCGAAATAATATCACCGAAATAAATGATGATTATAGAAACTATTCACAATGCAAATAAGTATCTACGCTGAAATTAATAAAAATACACCAGGTAAATAATTACTAACCTTATATTATCCTTAATTATGGTTAAATAATACCTGATCGAGTGTTGGGTTACGATATTTTAAATTAAATATTCTTAACACCGTAAAATCCTTTGTCCACACACGTACACGTTGGCGGCTTATACCCTCCGTAGTAATTTTACAATAATTCCAATCCAAAATTGCTGTATTTTTAGTGAATCTTCTGGTTCTTCACATCTGGCTCGGTCTTGGACCAGTATGTTCGGGAATAGTTGGAGGATTTTGAGAAAAACTCAGGATTAAGTTGTGCTTCATAAACTCGTGTATTGTTCCCAAATAGACGTACAGAAAAGTGGGGCGAGAACATGACACTTAAAACTTAATAAGGCTATCGGGCGCGCCGGGAGTCGTTGCTCTGACGAGAACGGTAGGAGCCCGAACACATTGTGTATTCTAAATCCTTCACCAAACGGACAATAGTATATTATAGTGATAGTATATGCTAAGCCTTGTAATCTAAAACCACATAATGGGTGAGCACGTTATACTAAAAATTGCAACTAAATGCGTTGCCGTTGCAGAGTGCCAATTATTTTATTTCGTGTAGTTTTTTGCGCCTAATCCTTTCAGCTAGTATCTGTGTGTTATCCATGTTTGCTAACTACTATTTGTGTGCAAAAATGTGCGCAAAAATGTGTATTTCCATTACTGTGGTTACTGTTCAGGCAGATTTGAAATTAGTCACATATTTTACTTCATAAAAAAACTTCTCACATTTATACTATACTACTTAGCTCGTGGTCACACACTATGGGCTCCATCAGAAGGCTCAAAGTCACCCAAAGGGCAATGGAGAGGGCTATGCTCGGAGTTTGCCTGCGAGATCGAATCAGAAATGAGGAGATACGCAGGAAAACCAGGGTCACCAACATAGCCCACCGGATTGCCAAACTTAAGTGGCAGTGGGCAGGGCACATAGCTCGCAGGACCAACGCCCGATGGGGCAAAAAAGTCCTCGAGTGGCGACCGCGTTCCGGAACAGCCAGTAGCGTGAACACTGACAGCTGTTCTAACCATGTAAATACCAATGGTCCCGCTAGTTCAGTCGCGGAGGATAAACTAAAACTCAAGAGGAACTCTAATGACGTTGGTTTAATCACAAAACTAGTTATAAATCGTCATGTTTAAAACTAACACACTCATATTTCGAACCTTGTCGCACGTTAGGTGATCCATACACTATACGCATTCATACAATCCGTATATCTCTTTTATGTCTCCCAGAAGAGCCTTCAAGAGAATTTGTAGTTGTTGTTGTTGTTGTAGCTTTTTTATAAGTCATGTTTATAATAAAGCAATAAACAACATAGTAAAACCGTCTTTGTTGTGTCACTCACACAGACAGTGTGCATTATTAGGGTTTTCCAAAAAACAAGTAAAAAGATCTTTGTCTCTTTAAGACCTCTAAAGTGGCCATGACTTAAGTGTATCCACGCCAACATACAATGCAGGCAGCATTTTCGGTCCCATGCGATTAACTTTTTCACTAACTTTTTCAAACAACATACTCAAATCGTATCAATAGTAACTATGATAAACCTAAACCTTCCTTAAAAACTATGAATAAAGTTCTTTTGAGCTTGACTTTGCCTGTGAGACCCAGGGTGCATTGCTAGTTTTAAAAAATCCTTTACAGGTCCGTTACAGATCAACATGTTTGTATTACTTAACTACAAGTATCTCCAATGCAAGTTTGCATTTGGATCAGACACTCCGAACAGAGTATTCTTTGTTGTTTAAAAGTCCAATCGCTAAAGAAAAACATTTTACAAAAATTCACATACAGTTTCGATTCAGTAGAAAACACTGGGCAAAGTTCAAATTAAAGTAGTTACCTTTGTATCTTCCCTGCTTAGTAAAAGTTAGCAGAGAGCTATCCAGTCGAAGTAGAGATGTACCTACTTGCCAGCGTAATACAGTTCCACTAGTTAAAGCACCCTTTACAATGTTTTCTCGGAAAAAAAACTTTCTGGCGTTTTTTTACTGAGGGAACAAAATTAAACAATTGTACGAATTTCGATCACTATGGGCTCTATCAGAAGACTCAAAGTCACCGAAAGGGCAATGGAGGGGTATATGCTCGGAGTTTCCCTGCGAGATCGAATCAGAAATGAGGAGATACGCAGGGTCACCGAAATAGCCCACGGATTGTCAAACTTAAGTGGCAGTGGGCAGGGCACATAGCGCGCAGGACCGACGCCCGATGGGGCAGTTCGGGCGTTCCGGAAAGCGCAGTGCTGATAGACCTCCCACACGGTGGACCGATGACCTGGTTAAGGTCGCTGGAAAACTCTGCTTGACACAAAGAAACTTGCCCAACCCCGGAATCGCGGAATAGCGGCAATCCAACTTGTAACCAACAAGACAGTCCCTAGGAAGTACGGATGAGTTCAGACATTACACCAAAAAGATGGACACCCATCAACATAGCTTATCAGTAGAATCAGACGTAACCCGAAGATCAATTTCGTTACCCATAGTTCGCTAGGCAACATTTAAATTTGCAATGAGTTTAAATTTGCTGTCCGTCACTAATTCAATAACTGCCTTAAGCCTGTTAAATCATTTTGATTACATTGCCCCACCCTTTTGAGCCAGTTTCGGAGTTCGCAAATTAACTAAGATGAAATTAATAATTTTATTATTCATTTCGTCCATCTTAGTAACAAACAGGCCTTGCCCGGCGTGGTGCCGACATGACGTCACAATTCTTACACTTTCAGAACCGTAGAAGCGAATTCTATTGGTTTATTCTTGCTGGATTCGGCACATAGTATGAGCCACCATTGCATACTGATGTCGTAAGAGCTCGAGGAAATGACAAGGAAGAAACTAACCGTAAGATAAGACAAAACGCAGTGCCAACCCAGCTAGCGTGGCACTGTAGGTTAATTTTCCTCAATGTAATTGAGGAGGCTCCATTTAGCAGTAGGTATTTTATTGGCTGAGATGTATCTTACTAATATTATAAACGTGAAAGTTTGTAAGTATGGATGGATGGATGGATGGATGGATGTTTGTTACTCTATCACGTAAAAACTACTGAATGGATTTAAATGAAACTTTACAATAATATAGCTTATACATCAGAATAACACATAGGCTAGAAGTTATAAAGATATTATGTGAATTACAACAATATATACAAGTCGAATTCAAAATTTCTAATTGTCAAATTTTTGGCCATATTAAACTATAGACAACATAACGTTTCGCTGTCAGTTGCGTTTTGTTAAAGTAGGTTTTATACGGACGGGATAAAAATCTCAGGTATCCTATGTCCAACTTTCTTTTTGTTTTAAATATTTATAATGCGGAACAAAGTTCGCCGGGTCAGCTAGTACATATATGTTTATAAAAAAATCTGACCCGACTGACTGATGAATCAATACACAACCATCAGACGTAGAAATTCTAAGAAAGTATAAGTAAGTAAAATTTTAAGTTGGGCGTGTTTATCTGCCTGTACAACTATTACAGCCCATAAATGACCCACTCCTGAGTCGGGCCTCCTCCAATTACGTGGAGGGTGCCATAGGTTCCTTCAGCCGCTCACACCACATTTGCCCTCATAGACCTTTGGTGGTATGCGTTAATATTAATAGTGGTCGTCCAGCGGTCGAAAGTCGATCATAATTAATTTAAAATATAGTTCTATTTTCAATTTGACCACAGACTTCAACAATAAACAAATGAGAGCAAGTTTAGGCGTGTGTGTCAAATACATGGTAGTGCGTGTAAAGTTTTTTTATTGATTTAATGATTGTTTAAGCATAATACTAAATAGAAATAATAATTTTGCACTCCTTCTTTAGACAAACTATAATTTTGGGAAATTTCATAAAATAATGGGTATTTTTTTCCTTCACGTATTAATATACAGATACTTTTCGCAGGTAAACCAATGCCAAGACTGCGCTGGTGGCGAGATGACAAGGTCATATCAACCCTCACTCCTGTCGAAGATGGGCTGAGGCAGAGTACCCTCGAGCTCAAAGTCTCCAAATTGACGAGGGACTATTTCGAAGCTGTGTACTCGTGTACTGCCGATAACACAATCCTTGCGCCACCACTTCGAGCCAATGTTCAGATACAAATGTACTGTAAGTATTTTTTTTTGTCTTTGGTGTCGCCTCTTTGTTTTGTTGAAAAGAAATTATAGACAGCAAACTGTGTGAAAAGGAAAACTTGACACGGCACAAGCCTTCTAGCAGTGAGCCTTCGAGATTTGAGATTATGACAAAAAAAAATTTTGTTAATGCTATGTTTATAATAAGTATTATTGGTAATATATCATGTATGAATATGTGAGTAGATATTAATTGATATTATGATTATATTTTAATTATTTAAACAGACTGTTTTACATAATTTTTTAAATAAAAAAGCCAATCTGCTTTACAGTTTGTGGGCGACATAGTGCTCTCTAATATGTAACCATTCAACATATTACAATAATATACATGGCAAAGTAATATAAAACTACTGTTGCTAGAGTGTATCTAACAAATACTTTTTCAATTTACCTACCTTTAAAAACATTTCTACTACAATCTTCCGAGAATTTTTTATTAAAAACTAGCGACCCGTCCCGGCTTCGCACGCGTGCAATTATGCATGTATTATACTTATAAACGTTCCTCTTGAATCACTCTATTTACTAAAAAAAACCGCTTCAAAATCCGTTGCGTAGTTTTAAAGATTTGAGCATAATATAGGGACGGACAGACGACAGCGACTTTGTTTTATACTATTTAGTGATTTTAGATATAAGGTACTTTCTTGTTCGTTGCCAATAATGATTAGATGTATATACAGAGTTGATATGACAGAGGGGCATTAAATTACACTACGTATACTGTGATTAGTATGAATTCGAAACGGTACAAAAAAAAATACACGTGATTTTTCATGGGGGGTGGAGGGGTAGTCTTAAACCTCACCAGGTATCACCAAGGGGGAGGGGGGGGTTAAAAATGTTAAAAAAACATCACGTGATTAATGGACAGCCCCTAAGGTTAATAAACAATGCGTTAGGCATAAACATCTGTTAGGAAAGATACATCATGTTGAAATGAGGCAAAAATTTTAAAAATCATTTGCGGCTAGTTATTTCTCCAATTTAATTGATTTTTGGTACAGAGCCTGGAAATGATACCTAGTATAGGCAGTTAAAAAACATGCCCCTATGTCGTATCAACCCTGTGTATACTGTGGTATAAAATGACGTCACCGTTGTTGATCTAGAGGTTGAGTGTTCGCGGATGCTACCCCGGCGGTGAGTGAAACCCGTGGCCCTGGTTTGGGCACTTGAGTATTGCCGTCGGTAGGTCGGGGCGCTACCCACTAAAAACGACCATTTTTGTCAATTCTTACGTCACTCAGCATGGAATGGGGTGATGACACTAAAAATTCTTAAAAATCCGTCTCCAAACGGACGCCACTTCCACAAATGTATACAATCTGTTTTATTCATATTACTGTTGTACAATAAAGAAGATAGTTATCTATCTACCCAGTAACTTTTATTGCTTGCTATTTAGTGATCTGAGCTTTCTACTACTATCTCGGTTTCTAGTAGTATTACTCAGTTGCTTTAAATTAATTTTAGCCTCTCAATAAATAAATAAAAACTTCCAAAAATTGTAAAGACATTCACAAAACGACAAGCTTAAAGAAACGTCCCTATGACGTCACGACAGTTTATAAGCAAGCAAGGGACTTGTGTATTTATGTTGCGAGAGATAGAAGGGGCTACGTCCGACTCATAACTCATGAAGGGCACGTATGTGATGACACAGTGTACTGTCAACGTTAATATTCTGGTCGACTTGACAAACCCTGCTTTGTATGGTGTACTAGTTGCGCCCTGCGGTTTTACCCACGTGGTGATGGAATTAATTTTTTCGTCAGATTCTTTTTCTACCTCCTTGACATTTATTGTTATATTTTGGACAATATCTTTAGTTATTGTATTGTATTGTTAATAATTTGTAGCATATGTGTTATTAAGCCATATTATTGTAAAGTTTCATTAAAATACATTCAGTAGTTTTCACGTGAAACAGTAACAAATATCCATCCATAGTTACAAACTTACGCGTTATAATACACTTCTCATTAGAAAAATCGAACCACCTTGCCAGTTTACGTATTGTAAGGATTATCAGAAAAAATTATATATTTAGGAATATACATTTATAATGTCAAATGTCGTTTAAATAATGAACATTAAAAGGTTTTCAAATCCTAATGTTAATGTTCTAAATTCAAATTAAACTTTCACATGTTTCGTATTTTGTTTAGCAACCATACAAAGGGAAGTGTTTCGATTTTACTGATGAGAAGTTTAAAGTAAGATTATATCCTCTATGTATATTGTGTGTTGGTGAGCAAATTTCCGTGTGGTTACGGATTTAGAATACATTGTATCACCCATTCCATTCCGAGGGTGGCGTAAAAGTCGGCAAAAGGAAATGACAAGGCCGAGAAATTGGCGAAGGATGACTTTATACGAAACCCTGTGCCAACCCGTCTGGCCAGCGTGGTACAGTAGGCTAATTACCCCCTGCATGTAATTGGAGGAGGTCTGACTCAGCAGTGAGTCACGCATAGGCTAAGTAATGGCAAGTAAGCAATTTGTGGTAAAAAACGAATGGGTTTAGTGGTTCTTGAGATTTGCGTGTTCAAACACACAATACGTGCCTGTTTATAAAAATAGAATAGATCATAAATAATAAAAGATATGTATATACAACCTGAATCAAATTTTCCATATTTAATTAATGCATCACCAAAAACAGTTCAGAAGGTCTATTTTTAAAACCTGAGCTGGCCACTTGTGTGTTTAGCTAAAAAAGTTAATTGCTTTTGTTTATTATAAACTCTATTATCTATTCTATACTTGCCTGAATTTACAAGCGGGGTTACGCTTGTACATTCAATCCGTACAGTAATATCATAGTTGAGCAATAAACAGTAAATGGAACAAGCAAAGTCCAAATCTCAACTATCCCGGTTGTTGAGTGCCGCAGAATAGTTGGAAACTTTCATAACGCCTGCTTACTGGGCGACAAGCGTTCATTTTCTGTTATTGCAAAACTCAATCCACGTAAAGCCGCGCGATTAACCTATATCAAATGAGATGGTGTGTCGGATTATCTCGGAATATGACGGTAAGTTGGCACACAGAATTCTTTTGTCAACGCCACTGTAAAGGTGCGGACACACTGGCGGTTTTAACGCGCGTTTAAAATAACTATTAATTATATTTAATAACAAATGCGTAATATGAATCCATATTTTTATCATCCATACAATTGCATATTTATTTGTTACGGTTTTCTGAACGACGCAATTTTGCAATTACGTGGCTGTCACTTCCTTCCCGCTCGCGCGCTATCGCTTTCTCTCCCGCACACACGCCGCATTTGAATAGATTTCGATTTTCGATTCTTTTAGTTTTTATTTAACAATATTCAGATATTTATTACTTAAACCAGGGTAACTACGTCCGAGTGAAAACTAAAGCCCTGCACTAGGTATAACATGTATCGCTGGGGCAGTTTACAAACATGTAATCCAAGAACGTAAATGACACCTAAACTCAGAGCAAATGCATCTGACTTACAAAAAGACACTTGCCCGATCCCGGATTCGAACCGGGAACCAAGGATCTAGAAGCGGCACATCCAACCACTAGACCTGGAAGAAATCGTGAAAAGCAATAAGGCCATCCGTGTACACTTTACTAGCTCTTTTAAGACCCTGTTACTGTGCAATAAAGTGTTAATTTAATAAAGAAACTGCCGAGAACCTTTACGCTGTTTGGCAGAAGTTTGTGTTGTAATGTACTCAGTGTAATGTTTATTGAATGAACTAATACAAACAATCATTTGTAAATTCTTATATCGTGGTTATATCCGAAGTATTGACACATATGTTAGGGTAAATATTTTGTTTACACAATAAAATAAGGATTAGGTTGGGTGTCTACTAAGAGAGCGTTTTGCGGTGGAGATATTTTAGAAAACGACATACGATATTTAAATGATGCTCATAGCTGTTATGAGTACTTCATTACTTCTACTGCCCAGCCCATACATGAACCGATGCTGTGTCGGGCCTCCTCCAATCACATGGAAGGTTATTAGTCTACTATGCCACGCTGGCCGGACGGGTTGGCACAGGGTTTCATATCATTTCATTCCGTTTAGTGGGTAGGCCCCCACTATGGGGGGAGTCCCACACTCCCCTCGCTAGCCATCCCCGTGGCCGGCGAGGAAGTCCATAAAGAATTTTACCCCGGGCGAAAAAAAAAAAAAGGGTTTCATATCAAGTTTTCCTTCTCTTGCGGCTAGGTTTTCGGCCTTGCCTATTGTCGACTCTAATGACACCCTCAGGACGAAATGGGGTGGTGACACAATGTAGTTTAAATCCGTCACCACACGGAGAACTTACTGCATTACTTTAATATAATATTTTAGAATTCTAAAAATCATAAATCTTTCTTTATTAGCAAAATTTAATTATATCTATATATGGAAGTAGTATTTCCCTCCATGAATTTGGAGGAGGCCCGACTCAGTAGTGGGTCATTTATGGGCTGATGATGATGATGGAACAAGGAAACAGAAGAAAGAAAGAAAAATTCTTATTAAAAGGGTCACTTTAGGTGCAAGATTATTTAACATTTTGGAAAATTTGACTTTCTGCAAGCCAAATAATTATGTTCTTGATATAGATATAATTTTCGTACGTTAATTATCTTGTCACTCATATATATATTTCAATAGCACGATACATAATGACGAAAGGTCTTAAAAGAAAAAAAAACACAAAAATGCGCGCGCGAATAGTATCTCGCTCGACATTTTTTAACGCAGGTACGCAATCCTTTTCCAAAATCTACTCGTTATGAGAACAAACAGTTTGTCCCGCAGCCGCAGCCCCAATCTGAACGCCCGCGCCCCTTAATCCGGATAGGGAGCCTTTGTCGCCAAAGGGACCATTAGTTTTTATTTGTGTCGCATTGTCCTGTCGTGAAGCCATTGCCACGTCGCGACGCCTGCGAGCAGGAAATTATTCTCCATTATAATAACCCATGATGTCATTCTTCAGTAATGCACGGTAAAACTCACCGTTATCCTACAAAAGCTTTTAGTAAAGCGTGTTATTAATATTTTTGTCTTCAACACTTTTCGGAACTGTAATGGTTCGCATTAGCGCATTATTCCATTTTGTACAAATTAATTTATGGGCGAGATGTTTTGAGTATCGACTAATGGAGTTATAAAGAAATATTAAATTTACGAGTTTGATTTTAAAGATTTGTAAGAAGTTTCTTTTCGTAGTTAAATTTTTAGAGAGAATTAGTTATAGTAGAACTGCTAGACTGGGGAAAGATTTAGCGTGTCAAAAATATAGGTTTGGGCAAAACTAGAATACATCTATCCAGCCTATTGGCTAGCCAAAAATATTAAACAATTTATGCGGGACTCTGCGGAGAAATAAAATGATCCTGCGCCCTTAATACTATACTGTCCTACACATTCATGAACCGCATGTAGGGGACAGTAAACTTTTTTGCGAGCTTGTTTCTGAACCTTATTATCTGTATAGTATAATATATTATTCATGGAATAAGCGGATCCTTGTCTGTCTTGGCAACATGCAAATATATCGCGATTTAACTTATTAATAACGCAAATCAACGCCTGCTATCATACCGTATGGACGGTTAGTATTATTAACTGAATATTTAGAACCTGCTCCATGAATTGAAGGACCAACTCAGGTAATAAATGCAAGAAGGAACATATCAGCTGTTGCTGAATAAAAAAAAATATATTGTTTACAAAAAGCACTAAACAGCATAGTGAGAGCAAGTTCGCCAGAGCGAAACACGCTACACGTTTACGCAATGAATGACGAATACGCCTTAACAGGGCCAATCAAAAAACTTATCCTCTTTGCCCACATTTTAAGGAAGAAACGGAAAGCATTTACTTACGATCAGTACAAAGCTCTTTACTAAACCTTCCATTTGTTTCAGTGCGGCCACTGTTAGTGGAGATCCTTGCAAGGGAACAGCCCTTAGCTGTTGGTCAGAAGGCCGAGATGGCCTGCCGAGCGGTAGGTGCTCGGCCTCCAGCTATCATCACTTGGTGGCTGAACGAACGGCAACTGTCACCAGTCGGAGCACAGAGGGTAATACACTAATGAAGACTGATTTACTACTACTACTACTGCTATACAGCTCATAGATGACCCACTGCTGTGTCGGGCCTCCTACCATCACAGGGAGGGTCTTTAGCCTACTGTGCCACGCTGGCCAGACGGGTTGGCGTATGGTTTAGTATCAAGATTTCCTTCTCTTGCAGCTAACACCCTCAGGATAAAATGGGGTGGCGACGCTATGCGGATGATATGTTTCTCTGCATTTAATTTCAACATTCAAACCAGGCGCTACAGGTGCGACTCTCCATAAAATAATGGACAGTCCATTACTTTTTCGAGAAGAAATAATGGATGTTCCATTATTTATTGGAGCAAGATTATTTTGTGAACTATTTTTCATTGCTCGCAGAATTCGGACGATAAAAATGAAACGGTGTCGTTCCTTCGGTGGACGCCTCGTATGGACCAGAACGGTGGAACCCTCACTTGCCGTGCTACCCATTCAAACCTAGAGCATGTCGTTATTGAAACCAGTACCAAGCTCAATTTACATTGTAAGTCAATATACGTTATAATAATTAGTAATTAGGTAATTAGGTAGGTAGGTAATTAGGCCCAAAATCACGCAAAGGGCAATGGAGAGGGTTATGCTCGGAGTTTTCCTGCGAGATCAAATCAGAAATGAGGAGGTACGCATGTGAACCAGAGTTACTGACATATTCCACAAGATTGTCTTGAGTGGCTCTTGGTTCCGGACAGCGCAGTGCTGGTAGGCCTCCCACACGGTGGTCCGATGAGCTGGTTGAGGACCGGCCTTAGTGAAACTCCTTGGGGGACACCTATGTCCAGCACTGAACGTCTTGTGGCTGAAATGATGATGATAATATGTTATGAAAATAATAATTTTTTATTTATTTATTTATTTATTTATAATTACGTAACTAACACCTTAACAGCTATAACGCCAATGCGATGTTACTACTACAGTACAAATAATTGAAACACTACTAAATTAAAAAAAAAAAAACACACTTAAAAATACATTTTAAATACCTAAAATTAAACCACTTAAGTACAATTAAAAATAAACTAATCATCCCAGTCTTTCAATACACTGCAGTGCTACTCCTGTGAACTTTATCAGGCTACAGTGAAATATATCAACCTCCTCTGAAATAATATTTAGTAGTCTTATGGCACGTGACAAGGGGGCAAACTTGTTAAGGTTGGTCCTAGAGTATGGCTCCAGTAGCGTGGGCGTGGGGCGACGCGCGCCTCCGCAACCCGCAAATAATAGATCGTAATTGTTTTTCTCATAATTAATTAATACAAATCAAATTAAATATATTTGAACATAACATGCGAGCGTTTAAATGTTATGTCCTCCGATTTCGGGCTTATCTTTTGTTTGTGTGTTAGGTGAATGAGTGGAAGTAACACTTTTGAAATTAAACACCGTGTAATAATGGTTCACTGCGTATATTATACTTTATTATTTGAATGCTTCTCAGCAATCTGCTGATAAATCAACAGATAAAGTCATTAAAAAAAATCGTATGAATGCTTCATTATTAGTCTGAATACTGCAAATAGATTTTTGTTTGGCATGAATTGAGTGTTTTTAAAAAGCTCTATAAAAATATATAAATATTTAAATCGATGTCTTTAACTATCCATTAGCTTTTATTTTTTACTCAGTTTGGCATACTGCAAACACTGATATCCAATAACCTTAAAATTAATAAGAGTAATTTTACTTTTAAAAGACGGGTTGTTACCTGAAATCATAATCGGTGTTTTCTTAAATAAGATTAGTTATTTTATTGCAAATAGATGTCGCTGTTTCAGTTTTTAACGCGATTTAACTAATTACAAATTGCTGCATTGGAGTAATCGCACAGTTGCCAAGAAGGTCTTAAACGCGATTAGGGCGATTAGAGGCGGAAAAGTGTTATAGGATTTTATACAGAGAATTTAAAAAAATCGTTTCGATTTGCGTCTTTGGCGCTTACAAATGTGCAATCACCTAAAGACGGAATGAATACCAATCTTCTTTGTATTTAGATGGGTGTGGGGCCAGAGAAAAGTAAAGACTCATTTCTTCGGTGTATGTCTAGACTTTTTGGCTATTGGAACACCCTTCTATTTTATTTTACGAACAACGCTTCTAAGGCCCTTCGTACACAAGGCTACGCAAATCTTCGATATTCAACCATTTTAGTCTTCAAGCTACTACCGCCATGATAAGCGAGTCACGGGACGAATGTCGGCGACGCGACTCGTGTACGATCCTCAATGGATTTCTATGGCGGTAGTCGGTTGAAGACTAAAATCGTTGAGTATCGAAGATTTGCCTATCCTTGTGTACGAAGGGCCTAAGATGTTGCGGAATGAAGAGATTAAGCTCCCGTACGCACTAGCGACTGGCCGCCTAGGCGCTAGTGCGTACGGGGGCTAATCTTACATTTTTTTAAATGTTTTTATGATTATGACATACTCCGTCGAAAAAGGGAAGAGGTTTAATGGCACAAATAGTATTGTTTGCAATTAATTTTATAATTTGAATATTTGTAGTCATACGATATTCGAATAACATGCATTTTGATTTCATTAGATGCTCCAATTGTGACGCTGAAACTGGGACCCAAAATGAACGCCAATGATATCGAGGAAGGTGACGACGTGTACTTTGAATGCGGTGTGGTCTCCAACCCAACAGCGTATAAGGTCGTCTGGGAACACAACGTAAGTAGACAAACTGTTACAGGCCACAAACTTATTGGGGAATATGTGCAGACGAGTGGGCAGGCAATTCAAGGAAATGCCCTGTCGGGCACCGGCTCTCACATACATACGACGGAACACAGTAAAACTGTTTGGCGCCGGACTTAGATGTGAGGGTGGTAGCTAGCCGGGCGGACCATTCGATCCTACCACCAAGCGTGCTGGGTTTTGTTGACTTTTACAACACACGTTTTTTCCCAGAGTGCGGTGGGGAAGTGTTCTATTCTGACCCGTCCCCACACGGGTAAAAATAGGTTCTGTTATTCTTCCCAATAATATTCGATACCAAATAATATTACAAGGCTGATTTTCTTAATTGAGACAACCTCTAATAAGTTGAACTTTGAACAGGGCCAGATAATGACACACAACCAACGGGCGGGTGTGATCGCTGGCACTGCACACCTAGCCCTGCAGGGTGTGAACAGGAGCCAGGCGGGAATGTACTCCTGCACCGCCTCAAATGTCGAAGGGGACGGCAAATCTCTGCCTGTGGAGCTCCAGATTATATGTAAGAACCTTTCTTTATGATGTCTGACTGACCTTGCTGATCAAGGGGTGGGGAGTGCCTCTGGTTTTTACACAAAGACACTTGCCCGACCCCGGAATCGAACCCGGGACCCGTTGATCCAAAGGCGGTACCTCCAATCTCTAGACCAACGAGGCTGTATTGATGGGTGACATTAAATTAAAGTGATGACATATGGAACAGAGACGTGGTCGCTCACTATGGGCTCCATCAGAAGGCTCAAAGTCACCCAAAGGGCAATGGAGAGGGCTATGCTCGGAGTTTCCCTGCGAGATCGAATCAGAAATGAGGAGATACGCAGGCAAACCAGGGTCACCGACATAGCCCACCGGATTGCCAAACTTAAGTGGCAGTGGGCAGGTCACATAGCTCGCAGGACCGACGCCCGATGGGGCAAAAAAGTCCTCGAGTGGCGACCGCGTTCCGGAAGGCGCAGTGCTGGTAGGCCTCCCACACGGTGGACCGATGACCTGGTTAAGGTCGCCGGAAAGCAGTGGATGCGGGCGGCCCAGGACCGGCCTTTGTGGAGATCCTTGGGGGAGGCCTATGTCCAGCAGTGGACGTCTTTTGGCTGAAATTATGATGATGGATGATGATTAAATTAACATAGTGTGTGGTCTGATTTGATGATCTGTCGACTATGATACGCAGGCAAAACGTGTAGGCACGGGGTTTCTTATCAAGATTGTCTTCTGCTCCTATCATCTATACTTGCAATTTCCTTTAGTCGGCTCTTCCGATCTTAGGATAAAATGTCGTGGTGACGCTATGTATTCCAAATCCGTCACCACAATTTTATTCATTCCTTTTAGAAACGTACTTGCGTTATCAGTAAATGTTGCGCTCGAAAGTTCTTCACACAAAGAAACTATTCCGCACATTCAACCAATCCTGGTCGATAGCACCACACCATAAATCAGAGGATAACGTATTCCATTTGTGTTTCTGATATTGACAGTCATGAATTAAGCGGCCGTTTTATTGGTGTTGCAATAACGTACAACGTGTATGCGTCGTGATTTCCAACTTTGTTTTTTCTGTGAAATGTGCAATGTCAGTTTTATTTGCTTAGACAATAATCTGTTGTGATTCTGAATTTGTGTTCGTTAACATTAACAAACTAATAAAAGTAGTTTTTTAACAAATTGAAGATCTAAGTCAGGTTGAATCATTCAATTTGATTTACGTGTAATCGTAAGTGTTATAAAAGAATTGCAATTTGTGATGTCTATGACAGTGCTTACCGAGGCCAATTAGTGATAATTAAAGTAAATTCCGTCTGGTGACGGATATAGAATACATAGTGTCACTACCCTATTCGCCCCGGGGTGTGTCGTAAGAGCCGACAAAAGGAAGTAATAACGTCTAGAGCCGAATACGAAACCCTATGGCAACCCGTCTGGCCAGCGTGGCACAGTATGGCACCCTCCATGTAGCTGTAGGATGCCAGAAAGAATATATTTATATAAGTAGAGATGAGATGATAAATAAAAATAAAATTCTTAGGCGATGAGAAATAAAATAAGTACTTATAATGTACTTGAATTTCATGCTCGCTCGACGCCCGAGTTAATAAAATATAAAGAACCTCAGCATCAGTCGCCATAACAGTATCAGACCTACTCTATTGGATGGAGGTAAGCCCAGCCTGCTGTGCCACGCTGGCCAGATGGATTGGCATGTTTCTGCCTACTTTTCGTTCTCCTACGGGCAGTCTGCCTATTACTTTACACCCACATAACGGATTTGTTTTTTATACATAATAACCACACAAACAAGTCCAATTTACTAATTTCAAATTGCTACCGCTATGTTAATAAATAATAAAAGGGTTTTCGTTTAAACTTTTGCATTTAATCTGAAGTTTAATCAACAGATAAGCCAACGTGCATGGTATCAACGGCCATGATAGTCGGAGCTCCTCTAAATGAAGCGACTAACGTCTCGTGTGAAGTAGATGCCTTCCCACCCCCCAAAAACTTTCTCTGGACACTGAACAATTCCCTGGGAACTTCAGAAATCGATGCTGTAAGTACTCGTAAAACCACATGTTTGTGTTACTAAGTATCCGTTTTATTTCCACCTTTACAAACCATACAAAAGGGTTGATTTTAGTTTAATCGTCAATGATTTAAATGTAGCTTAATGTTAATTGCTTTTCACTAGCTGAGTTTGTGATAAATTAACTTCCAGACGAACAACTTTTAATAATAAGGACGATTGAGTGACTGTCCTTCGTGTAACAAAATTGATTTCAATGTTTTACGAAGTATTGCTACAGGAAACACTTCAGTTTGGTGTATACATATTATAGTATAGTAGAGGGAATTTTAATCAAAATAGTGACTAATTTCTATGACAATAAACTTCAATCTTGAAAAATTCTTTTCACTCTTGACTCTTTGAAATCATAAAGTGTTCCTTAAATTATTATTTCCATTGATTCTTGTCCTTTGCAACTCATCTTTAGTTTTTTATTCCCTATTTTGTATATCGTCATACATCTCTTTAGATTATTGCCATAATTGAGTTGCTCTAAATTTTTACCTCGAGTTTATCTCTACCTTTTTCTTGACTACGATTGTCGCAAAACGTTTTCGTTCAGCTGAGACATTCCGTTCTAAATATTGACAAAATACTACAGCAGTATAGCCCTCTGTGACTATTGCGCGGGCAGTCCTCTTAGTCAGTAAAAAGGTAACTACAGAGTTTGTTTCCTGCTCTTATTTATAGAGCAGCATTCCGAACCGTTGGCAAAAGGTAAATAGTAAATGTAACATACATATTAACGAGTTCAAAGAGCCAACTTGAATAAATATATATTTGATTTTAATTTAATATTTCAAAAGATCGGGGCTTCAAATACGTCTTCATCGTCATTTTCCTAAAATTTCAGATAGGACTTAAAAATATCCCTCACATACTACTTATGTCATAATAGATCCTAGCCCTGTTTTCTGGCACAGGGGAACCCTGAATGACGTGGAGAACAGAGCCAGGCTCTGTAACACTCAGTACCCTGGTAACTGACCCCCTGGGAATATCCTACGCATGCCCTCTGTCATTCATGTAACTAATTCACTATCCTTTTACAATACTATACAATCCATAAATGACCCACAACTGAGTCAGGCGCATGTAGGGTAATTAGCCTACTGTGCCACCTTGGCCAGACGGGTGGGCACAGGGTATTGTATCAAGTTTTCCTTCTCTTGCGGCTAGGTTATCGGCCTTGTGATCATCGTTCATTGGTCGGCTCTTACGACACCCTAAGAATGGAATGGGGTGGTGACATTATGTATTCTAAATCCGTCATCACATGGACTATGTGACTACTTAATTGGCAGATGCTAAGGATACTAGCTCTAAATTGATAATTATAATACAACAGACCTTTGTCATTTAATTAGTAAAAAAAACATTCTAGTTTAATTGTCGTTACACAATATTTCAATCAATAAAAATAAATTAATAAAAAAAACGTAGTTAGTCACGGTATTAACATTTTTCAATAACTAAAATTGTCTCTACAATCCTCTGATGTTTAAATGGACGCGAATATTGAAAAGCGTTACATGAAAAGCTTACATTTCAATGGACTTGCTATCGGATCGAAATGTTATTCACAAAGAAATTCAGCATACTTGCATCAGAGTAGCTTTCACCAGGTCTGTGATTTACTTTACAATGTGTGCTTTTATTTTTAAACTTGTGCTATGGCGGTATTTAGGCGAGGTCTACGGCCAGCAGTGGGCTATAGCTTTTTTATCAATGACTATGGAAAGCAATTACAGGGTCTAAGATTGAGCAGGCAATTCAAGGAAATGCCCTGACGGGCACCAGCTCTCACATACACACGACGAAACACAGTAAAACTGGTAGTAGGATCTAATGGTCCGCCTGGCTAGCTACCACCCTCACATTTAATTCCGGCGCCAAGCAGTTGTACTGTGTTCCGACGTGTGTATGTGAGAGCCGGTGCCCGACAGGGCATTTCCTTTATTACCATGGCGTTGCGTTTCATCACGAAAGCCAAAGGTCAAAGCACTCAAGTGGTATTAAAAAATAATACTTTAAAAAAACTAAAAAAATACGCTTTTATAGAAAATCGAACTAAACTCAAACTCAAATCATTTATTTCAATTGAACCTATTTACTGGTGTTTTTGAAAAGTCAAAAGTGAAGTTAGGAATCTAGTTGCATGTTCCAAAAAGTAGATTCTATGGAGAAGAACAGGCAAGAAACTCCATGGACACTATTTTTAATTCAAATTTATTAAAATTTAATTTCTGTTTTTTACTTCGATTTTCTATAAAAGCGTATGTTTTAAGTTTTTTTTTTAACTATTATTTATTTTTTAGTTGAAATATCTTATAGCTTTTGCTTAATAATCACAAAAAATATAGCAATAGCTTTATGATATATACAATCTCTATTAGCTATTGCATCGAAGAGCGGTGTTCCACCTTGATCACCGTTATTATTATTATTCTTTTAATGATAACGGGTCAACATGTTGAAAATATTGAATTGTCATCGGTCCTTAATAAGTATGCCAAATTTCGTGTTAATCCGACGTTTTTAACTGGGTCAAAATCATGTTCAAAGATTCCGTTACATACATAGATACATACATACGTCTGAAGCTAATAAAAGCGTATTATTAAGAAAAAGCGTTCCCAAGTTTTTATTGTTGGTGGGATTAGAACAGATTTACTTATTTCTGTGTGGTGTCTTAGGAGTTAACAAAAGTTCGCAGCAAATAAATAATAATAATAAATAAATAAATATCCTTGGACATTTAACACAACGCCATCTCGTCCCAAGCTAAGCAACTTAATGCTTGTGTTATGGTAACGAGATGGATGATAAACTACTTATATACATTTTTTTTTTTGTAAATACATACATATTATAGATAGAAATGACACCCAGACTCCGAGCCAGTGCCTCTGGTTTAGACAAAGACACTTGCCCGACCCCGGAATCGAACCCGGGACCCGTTGATCCAAAGGCTAATTGTAATGGGAGGAGGCCCGACTCAGCAGTGGGTCATTTATGTGCTGAGTAGTAGTAGTAGTAGTGAACATCAGGTAAGTCTAAAACATCATCAGCGTGTTTTTTTTTCTGCCAGGACAAAATCTTAATCGACAGTAATGGACGGTCAGTACTAACATACGTCCCGACTTCTGAAAAGGACTACGGTTCATTGTCCTGCAAAGCCACCAATTTGGCTGGACAGCAGGTGGAAGCTTGCCACTTCTCTCTGCTGCCTGCTGTCAGGCCAGACCCGCTGAGCAACTGCTCTTCAGTCAACCTCACTGAAGACTCCGTGGAAATAAGATGTATTGCTGGTAACTTAAATCACATGTATTCTATTTTATACTTTTATTATATTCATAAAATAATTTCATAATATAACATCTTGAGTCAACATTTATTTTTGGGCGGCTTGACAAGCCTTCTTGCCAGTTCTTCTCAGCAGTGGTCGCGTTCCGAACTGGTGGTAAACTATATTACTTTTCTTTGCATAAATTTTATTAATATGTTGACAATTTGTAAGTGTCCATTGTGTACTATGCAAAATAAATGATTTGACTTTGACTTTCGATCGATCGCCGGAAAACCTTTGTGGAGATCCTTGGGGGTGGGTGGCCTATCTCCAGCAGTGGACGTCTTTTGGATAAAATGATGATGATGAATCTTTCCTTCTCATAGGTTATGACGGTGGTCTCAAGACTTCCTACGTTGTGGAAGTATGGGAGTCCAAGAAGCTGGTCGCCAACTTTTCCACTGGCCTGCCAGCTTGGATCCTTCGCGGGCTTGGCTCGGAGAAGGCTCTAACTCTAGTCCTTTACGCATACAATACAAGAGGGAAGTCCGAAGCCATTGTTATGAGGATCAATACCTTATCTCGACTGGCATTGCACACAGGTAATATGGTCTTAATCTAATTTGCTCTCTATTCATCCGTAACTTATATTTTACTAGCGACCCGCCCCGGCTTCGCACGGGTGCAATGATGAACATCTAAAGTGGTCTCTACAATGTTATACGTGTAATATACTTATAAACCTTCCTCTTGAATCACTCTATCTATTAAAAAAACCCGCTTCAAAATCCGTTGCCTAGTTTTAAAGTTTTTTTTTTTTTTTTGACATTTCACACAACGCCATCTCGTCCCAAGCTAAGCAACTTAATGCTTGTGTTATGGTAACGAGATGGATGATAAACTACTTATCTACATTTTTTTTGTTTTTTTGACTTTGTTTTATAATACGAGTATGTAGTGATAGTGATTATGATATTTTCATAATAGTATAGAAAAATCACATTTCAGTTGGATGTAGCAAAAATGCTTTAGCCTCCTCCAATTACATGGAGGGCAAATAGCCTACAGTGCCACGCTGGACAAACGGGTTTGCCTGCGGATTTCGTATCAAGTTTTGCTTCTCTCGCGACTAGGTGGCATTGTCGGCTCTTACGACACCCGAATAATGGAATGGGGTGGTGACAGAATTTATTCTAAAGCCGCCACATGGAACCTATTTATGTAGTAAACATTAGGTTCAGAAATACGTCAATATCTCACTCGTACTCCAAGATAGACAATACATTTGCATAGAACTGGTTATTTAGTTGTATGACCTCAGGGATGGCTATAGGGTTTTTGTTCTACCCTGTGTTTTTTTATACTGTTAGTAATACGATTGTAATGCTGGTAATACATTTGTATTCTCGATTCATCTTCACTATCACTACATAGTATAAAACAAAGTAGCTGTCGTCTGTCCGTCCCTATGTATACTTAAACCTTTAAAACTACGCAACGGATTTTGACGCGGTTTTTTTTAATAGATAGAGTGATTTATTAGGAATGTTTATATGCATAATACATGCAAAATTGCACCCGTGCGAAGCCGGGGCGGGTCGCTAGTTTCATATATAATTCTACTGAACGTGTGTATATTACTGAACTACTAAACGGCTGGACCGATTTTAATTTTTATGCGTTTGCGTGGCACCGAGTATGGTTTAGATTCACAAATCAGCCCGACAGATGGCGCTGCAGTCGGTAAACGAATATCATGCAGGACAACGTCGACAAATTTTTAGCTTTACAAATGTTCCATCCATAAATCACCCCTAATGTCAAATATCACGAATAGGAATATCAAGTGAAGTGCCCTCATTATAGTGATGCCATTTGCGTAAAAGGCACTAACCGAAGTTATTTTAGGAAAACTTATAAGTAGTCAATGTAAACGTTTATTTATGTAAGTTTGAGATTTCACAGTAATAACACTGTAATTTCGATTGAAATAAAACACTTTTTCGCGTGTATTTTCCATTGTTTAATTTCCGACGTTTCGAATGTTTTGCAGCAGAGAGAAAACACGCGTTATTTCCCACCGCACGCTGGGAAATAACGCGTGTTGTAAAAGTCAACAAAACCCAGCACGCTTGGTGGTAGGATCGAATGGTCCGCCTGGCTGGCTACCACCCTCACATTTAAGTCCGACGCCAAGCAGTTTTACTGTGTTCCGTCGTGTGTATGTGAGAGTAATTCCTTGAATTGCCTGCTCCATCTTAGACACTGGCGTAGCATTCCATCACGCAAGCTTATGGTCAAAGGCATTCAAGTCACTGATATGAAAAAAAAATGTGGTGACGGATTAGAATACATAGTGTCACCATCCCATTCCATCCTGAGGGTGCCGTAAGAGCCGACAAAAGGAAATGACAAGGCCGACAATCTAGCCTGACTCAGCAGTGGGTCATATATGGGCTGAGCAGTAGATGTTTCAGGCCATGCATGACCCATTGCTGACTCAAGCCGCCCCCAGTTACATGGAGGGTAATTGGCCTACAGTGCCACGCTGGCCAGACCGGTTGCCACAGGGTTTGTATGTATCAAGTTTTCCTTGTCTTGCGAATAGGTGATCTGCCTCTTCCGTTCCCTTAGTCGCCTCTTACGACACCCCCGAGATAGTATGGGTTGGTGACACTGTGTATTCTAAATCCGTCACCACACGGATGTAGTAGTAGTTAAGATTATTCGATTCGTCTGGTTTGTGTGCCAATTAGACACGATTACATCAGTAGAACTTGTCAAAATCACCAATCATAGTGCCTTTGATCATCGATTATGAGTCTATTGAATTAGAAAGATTAGTGAAGAATGAAGAATTGAATCTTGCGCTGTCCTTCTTACTTAATGTTTGGTTGCCAGAAGCTGAAACCAGCAGTGCCAGTGTAGACTCCAGTTGGGCTTTAGGCGTAATCGCTGGCATAGCTGGCACTCTCCTGGTGACGGTGGCGGCCACTCTACTGGCACGACGCTGGCGGAGTCGACAACTGTTACACTATGAAGGTATTTTATATCTCATAGCTTTCTTGCAACTGTGATTTAATATGTTGTGCCATAGTACATTGGAACAGAAATACCCGACCACTAAACGCCAGCTGGGTTATGTGGGACTCCGGGGAGCGGAAATACGGTAATTGCGCCCAACCTACCCACTAAAATCAACGGTACTCTTAACTACCCGAAACAGGGCCACGGGTTTCACTCCCCAATGGGGAGCATGCTCCGCGACCCTGCTGGGGCCTTGGCCCGCTCGTGTAAGCAGGCCACAACATTTTGATGGCGAGCTCTGAATCCTTCCCAACCCATCGAGTGGCACGCGGGCCATTACAAGTGCCTCCGTCAGTCGCCGGATGAACTGGCGCCCGATCCACGCGGTTGCAGCGGCAGCCTTGGCCCGCCTGCCTGGCCGCCCCTCTGGCGTCATCTCCTGGCCGCCCTCCATTGCAATCACAACGCCGTGTGTCGCGGCAGTTTATGGATCCCGAGGCAACTCTGAGGACAGAGGAGTCCCCAGAGCCAAAACCCACCAAGACTCCGTGTGCCGCTCTTCGTCTGGCATCTCCCCGTTGTCCCGCCCGGCATGGGTGACCCTAAGCCGGTATGGCCCCAGCGGATCCTAAAGGCTCGCTCATAAACTCCTACAACAATAGTCTTAAATGCCTGAAAATAAAACTTCATTAATTCATCATTAACGTAAGTGGTTATGAGATTATAGCCCAGTCGAGAATCATTTTGTAACTTAAAATCTCCCTCGTACTACGAAGAGCAGATGAGGCTTCAAAAAGTCAAATACTTTATTTTGTACAGGACGCAATGGACGCTAACAAATTGTCAACATTATTAATAAAAAATATATACAAAACATAGTAATATATTTTAGTTCACCACTAGTTAGGAACGTGACCATTGCTGAGAAGAACCAGTATGAAACTCAGAGGGCTTGTCATTTTGCGGTCCTATTTTATTCAATACACAAAGTCAGTAATGCTCACACCCTTTTTTTTCGTCGGAAATTCTCATTGATGCCCGGCTGTTTCGGTACCAAATAATTACCGGTTGTCCCACTAGATAGATATAGGGCAGACGGCAATAGCTCTGCAAATACTGGTAGTTAGGTAAGACTTTTGCCGACTCCAACAAAATTGGAAAAAGTGGGAAAAAATTTACTGAAACTTGCGTACATTTGTACC
Source organism: Clostera curtula (assembly GCA_905475355.2). Lineage (NCBI taxonomy): Eukaryota > Metazoa > Arthropoda > Insecta > Lepidoptera > Notodontidae > Clostera > Clostera curtula. The sequence goes on from FR997802.1 coordinate 1,210,289, forward strand.
AAATAGTATAATGGAAAATAAACTTGGTCCATTTAAATTTCAGTCACATTTATACGTAAGTAAATTCCCATGTTTTTACTACTATAACGTCAGCTTGATTCCTAAGCTAGTCTGCATCACTCCACTATAGTGATACAATCGATTTAGAATGCAAAAGGACATAAATCTCGTTTCAAATGCAGTGGAGACCACTTCTGTTGCGCTGCAGCTTTTGGCCGCATTGTTAGACGCTAAGCAGTATTGCTCTGAAATGGGGTATATTTTATACAATACATTCTAGCAACAGTCTACTTAAACTATCAGTGTCTAAATGATTTATGTATTTGAATGCTGGGTTAATCACTATCATCATCATTACATAGTATAAAACAAAGTCGCTGTCGTCTGTCCGTCCCTATGTATGCTTAAATCTTTTAAACTACGCAACGGATTTTGAAGCGGGTTCTTTTAATAGATAGAGTGATTCAAGAGGAAGGTTTTATGTATAACACATGCATAATTGCAGCTATGCGAAGCCGGGGCGGGTCGCTAATACTTTTATAAAGTGCTGAAATGAGCATTGCTATCAATTCTTTTTTAAAATCTGATATAAATTTTATGTCTTTTTTTAATTTATTTTACTAGGGCGTACATGCGTTGAAGTGGGCGCAACCTAAGGATCGGTTTGGTGTGTTATTGGTTATTACTACTGTGTTTTATTTCTTTATATTTACAAAAAAGAAACGAACCCAATTAAAATTAAACGCAGACGAAGACTGTAACAGCTAGTGATGCAAATTGAAACCATATTCTCTTACAAGTAGTTCGATGTTACGCAGCCAGACCATCCGAGGTGCTCTAAAATTCCAGTCACGTGGCGGAACCGCTGCTATTCGCCAGTAAACCTGGCTACTGCCTACTGGGGCAATTCCAATTTATTTGCGGTCGCCGCCACCGCCCGCAGTATCGCTTTTTAGTTCAGTTTGGGCCATTAAAAATGAACCGATCCATTTATTATTAACGATTTTACTTACAGTAGTTATTTGGTGGATTTTGTTTAAACGATTTGAAATATGTATAATAGAGGCCAGTTAATAGTTGTCTGTGTGGTTGATTTAGAATACATCATTTCAACAGCTGGCACTATCTTGGGGGCGTGTCAGGTGATTAAGAACTTAGTAATAATACTTCGCTATTTTTATTGGGAATATTCATCGAAATATTTTTTGTGGCATTTCCCTATTCTTATTAAGGGCAACACCAGCCAACACAGACTAGATAACCTGAGTTAGTTAGATAACTTCCAGTACACTAATCGATGAGTGTCTGACCTCCTAGACCCATCTGGCAGAATATAACACATCCCATCGCACGCTGGGAAAAAACGCGTGTTGTGAGAGTCAACAAAACCCAGCACGCTTGGTGGTTGGATCTAGTAGTCCACCCGACTAGCTACCACCCTCACATCGACAACAGCAAGTCCACTGTTTTACTGTTTTTCGTCGTGTTTAAGTGAGAGCCGGTGCCCGACAGGGCATATCCTTGAATTGCCTGCTCCATCTTGAATTACCCTGGCGTTGCTTTCCATCACGCAAGCCTACGGTCAAAGGCATTCAAGTCTTAGATTAAAAAAACATAGGACTGTCGCTATTCTTTCAGGTTAGACCACGACAGATTTCACTCCACTGTATCACGTGCACATAGACGGAAAAATTACTAACCGGGACAGACGGCTTTATGTGCCAGAACTACCAGTGAACGCGGAGGAGGTCCGAAGTTACAGAGTTGCTTAACTTGTAGATCGAATTTCTTCAACTCGTTCGTCCTCCCTACTAGCAACATTTTAGAAATACCATGTTCAATATTATTTCCACTATTATTGCAAAGAAGTTGAGATCCCCATCCTTGACACAATATATACCCTTTTTGTTGCATGCTATACTGTGTAGTCTAAAGTGGCAGTGAGACAGGCTTTCTGTAATCAAATAAATGGCTTTTCAGATCGAGCAATGAAACGCCTTTGGCCATTGCGCGCGAAAATAAATATGAAAGTAAACTAAAATAGAATAAAGAAAGCTTTATTGCTCTATCGCGGTACTTAGAATTCGGAAAGTCTTATAAATAGGCCTATCTACTGAGCTGTTGTATTTGATGGCGAAGATAATCAAACTTGGGTGTAACAAAACCCCTGTATACACATGCAAGTATCAATATCAGAATTGCTACGAGTAAATAGAATGTACGCAATAATTTAAGAAAAATAAGCAATTTTTCTTAAAATTGTTGTGACTGTTGAAGGAACCGTTGAAAGTAGAGATTAGCACAGATAACCGAAGAGACATTATGGAACACAAATTACTAACCACGTAGGAAAATATTCTTAACGTATTCCCGATACATCAGTTGGCTCTACTGTTCCTGGTAACAACTTAACTTTAATCTTAAGTTTCTAATAATAATCACTACATATTATAAAACAATGTCGCTGCCGTGTTTCCGTCCATATGTATGCTTAGATCTTTAAAACTACGCTACGGATTTTGAAGCGATTTGCGGTTTTTAATAGATAGAGTGATTCAAGAGGAAGATTTATTCCATTAATTTTAATACACAAAAACGCAGACCAGCTCGCCTCTCTCGGCCTGATAATAATTTATTTTCACATGTTTGTTTAAAGAAACTCTATACGAATAACAGTCTTATTCCCCGCTGCACAAAATTATATGACAGTACTTTTAGTGATATGGACATCTTTGATAGTACACTTAGTTCTTTCAAAAACAATTTGAAGCGTTTGTAGTAACAATTTTTAATTTAATTTATATTATAAGTTCTATTAACTACTAAAATCTTATGTTCTGGCATTTAACCACAAATATTATATTATGTTAATTTCGGCACTATAGGTCTATTTATATGTAAGCTAGAATTATTGTATTTATGTTTAAAAAAGACTGTTTGTTGCCAAAATAAATGAAAAAAAAAAAAAGGAAGGTTTATGTATAAAACATGCATAATATTGTAGAGAAAATCAGATATATTTAGAGGTTCATCATTGCACCCGTGCGAAGCCGGGGCGGGTCGCTAGTTGAAAATAAACTAAAGTTCCACTGCCTCGTTGTCGTTCGTCGGGCTAAACCAGTGGCACTTGCTCTGAGTCTGGGTGATATTTGTGTTCGTGAATTACATGTTTGTAAACTGCCCCAGCGATGCAGGTTATTGCATTGTATTAGTGCAGGGGTACCTACTGTTGTATTTGATTATATTATCATATCTTCCGCGTTCCAGAAGGCGCAGTGCTGGTAGGCCTCCCACACGGTGGACCGACGACCTGGTTAAGGTCGCCGGAAAGCAGTGGATGCGGGTGGCCCAGGACCGGCCTTTGTAGAGATCCTTGGGGGAGGCCTATGTCCAGCAGTGGACGTCTTTTGGCTGAAATGATGAAAATGATGATGATGATGATCTTCTTACATACAGTCTCATTGTAAATAAGTTTATTTATTTATTAAATTGACCGTTTTATGGTGTTTATTTATTTATGGCAATAATTTAATATGTATCTGTTCCACACACTTACTACACAGTTGAATTACAATATATTGCGACCATGCACCCATCCGTGAGTTGCGGGGTTGCCAACGGAAGATCAGCGCTGAGTGATACCCAGCTAATGCTGAGATGGTGACCTATTCGGCAGGACATGCAGAAATACTTAATCAGAAACCCTAATTTTATATTTGTTTTTTATATGTTTTTTTTACACACTGATTTTAAAATAATGACAATGATTTTTTAGGTTTTCGCGATTATTACACATTGAAATTAAACACTAATTTTTAACGGATTTATCGCGTGTAACTATATTACATTACTAGCTTTTGCGCGCGGCTTCGCCCGCGTGGGCTTCGAACCCGTGCATATTTTATATAAACATAAAATCGGTTATTGTGGCTAAACTATGATAGTTAGATATGTGCTCTCGCGGACTTTTTTGTAGACCTACAAACCCGTAGTACATAATTTTGTTCTATTGTCAATAGTTTTTGCAGCGCACCCATAAATAGGTTTTCGATTTTACACCTTGGTTTACAAAATCGCAATTTTCATACGGATCCCTAATTCTTTTGAAAATAAAATATAGCCTATAACCTTCCTCGGTAAATGGACTATCTAACACTGAAAGATTTTTTGGAATCGGACCAGTAGTTCCTGAGATTAGCGTGTTCAAACAAACAAACAAACAAACAAACAAACAAACAAACTCTGCAGCTTTATATATTAGTATATAGATTATATATTAGTATAGATTTAATTCCCGACGTTTCGAATGCTTTGCAGCAGTCGTGGTCGCGGGAGAGACTAGATGACAGTTGTCTTCAAAAGTACAAAGAAACATTAGCATTCGAAACGTCGGGAATTAAATAACGTAATATACACGCGATACATCCGTTAAAAAGTGTTTAATTTCAAAAATATGACATGTCTCTGGTATGTTAAGTTTTATTGTTGATTTCTTTAATGTGTGTCCTTTATCTTTTAAAAAAAAACTAAAGTTGCTTTTGAAGAAGTGCTATTTGTTTGTTTCGAGTTTATGCTAAACATGTTTATTTTTATATATTTCGACACTACTGTCGTCACACCACTAAAGCAATATCACATCATTCAGGGAGAACAACCATTCCAAATAACCGTATACAAAAAATACAAGGGTTTATTCTTTCCCAGCGCCTACTCAGTCTGGAAAATCCTTCAAGAGCTCCACCCAGAGCACACATCACTCCCCTGTGCAACCAGATGACAAGAACCCTGACGTCGTGCCTCTAGGAAAAGGTAATTTAGGTATCTAGCAAATCATACTACTTTAATGATGTCTTACCCGTGTGGTGACGGATTTAGGATACATAATGTCACCACCTCATTAAATCCTGAGGGTGTCGTAAGAGCCGACAAAGATCCATGAGCACAATGCGGAACTACGATATGATATTTTTTTGGGAAAAAAATATCAACATCATCGTCGCAGCCATAAAAGGCCTCCTCCAATCACAAGGAAGAACAGGGTCTTGTATCAAGTTTTCCATTTCAATAGGGCAATAAAAGGATGATAAGGCTGATAACCTAGCCGTAAGAGAAGGAAAACTTGATATGGCCCTGTGCCAACTCGTCTGGCCAGTGTGGTACAGTAATCCAAATACCCTCCATGTATTTTATGCGTCGTTTAGATTTTAACAGCGGCCGAGACGCGGAGCGGCCCCCGGAGCCACCGCCCTATGGGGCAGTACTGCCTCCTCCAGTGGCCCCCTCACGCAGCCTGCACAGCATGATGGCCCAGGATGTAAGAACGGCCACCCCGCACACTCCTCTTACCCCTGCCTCGGATGCTCACGTAAGATTAATACGAATAAACTACAGCTCAAACCCGCCCGACGATACTGCGGTAACAGCGGTAACCTTTGCAAAACCAGACATCAGTCATCACCAGAGTGAAAACATGACTAATCACTAGTATTATCAAACACTAAAACACACTGTAACTGTACTGACGGGTTTAGAATACACAGTGTCACCAATTCTATCCTGAGGGTGTCGTAAGAGCCGATAACATTGCCGCAAGAGAAGGATAATTTGAAACCAAACCCTGTGCCAACCCGTCTGGCCAGCACAGTAGGCTAATCACCCTCCCTGAGATAGGAGAAGGTGCGACTCAGCAGTGGGTCATTTATGGGCTGAGTAAAACACGCACATTACGTAGTGTTTTTTGTGACAGTTATTACGTCATAATATTTTTCCAACAGAGCATTGGCACTTTAGCAGACGATCGTCGTAGTATCACCAGTGGCACATTCTCTCGTCGACGGGAGATCGTCACTACCAGGACTCCTCTACTTTCCAACACTAGGGAGAGCTGTGTCTAAACCGTTTATTAACATAAGGCAATGTAGAACGAAACAGAACCTGTGTCAAAGGAAATTTTGCCCTAATTGGACTTTTGTTCCATTTGTGAAACTTATATATTTTCAACACTTTACTTTAACGATTCAGCAAATAGTAAAACTAATTAGTATTATTTATATTATTATAATTATACAATAAAAAATATTACAGTAAAACAATACATAAAAGCCAATTGCTGACTATCTAATAAAATTAATAAGCCTTAAACGTTTAAAGACTATTTTAATATTACACTCTCCCTCACAAATAAATGAAATACAAGTATGAAATGACAAACTTGTACCTTTACATTCGCGCGATTAAAAGTAAACGAATTATGAAAGTTTATTTATTTTATTTTAGATTTCCTTGGACAAAGGTTGTGTGTGTGTTTGTATAGTAACTCTACATCAGGTAATATTAATTAATTTTCAAACTTTATATATTACCACTAGTTCTAAGAACTAGCACTACCATCACTTAGGTATAATAAAAAATAATGTTTATGTGACTAGGTAAATTAATCGCACTAGGTAAAAAAAACCTTACAGATACCGTCATTTAGGTGTCTGAATCATTTGAAATGTTTAAAAATAATAGTGTTAACAAATTAGCAAAACCATTTTGTTTTTTCTTTCTGATAAAACTAAGTGTCCTTCCTACAGAATTGTTTTCTTTATTTATATTTATACTTGGTAGTAATATATTATTTAAATTTTGACATATATTTAGTTAAATAAATTCGTCATTAGTCATAAATTAAGTAAATGGATCTTGTATATTTAATGGATCTTATTGATGAATATATATGTCACTGGAAAATTGTGAACGCATTACATTTTATAAATTTGGTCTCGCATCGATTATTTTTATTGTAATCTATCGAAAATGAAACGTAACATTCTACGAAGTTCATAGTTTTTCAAAATTTCGTAATCTTGCAAGGTATATTTTAAACTGTGTTCATAATTTTATTTGACACATTGATATAGTTAAATGTTAAATGATACGATTTCGAATTTATTTCTTATTAGAAAAGCAACTTTTATATTTGTTAGGACAATTTAGACAATAAAAATATGTTTATATGTAATGTGAATTTTTTCATGCAACTATGTAGTTATGTTTACACAAAGACTAATAGAAATACTTGCGAATAAATAAATAGAATATTAAGTAAATATTTAATGATAAATATGTTTTAAATAAATATTATTATTTTATATAAGTTTTATATATTATTTCATTTACAATATTAAATGAGTTTTAGGAGAACATTAACAAATTAAATTAGTAAATATTACAAAAACTGGGACAAACTGATGAAGTGAATCTATTTATGTTATGTGAATATAATTTATTTTTATTTGTAATTCAACTTCTTTTCCGATTTCTAAAGATTGTTGATATATGAAGTACTTTTAAGAATTAATATGGTGTGTGAGATTTTTTGAGTTCAATTCCATATCAAACACATTTCCTGATCATAGTGTTAAAATTGTTAAATAATTTCTGTAAATGACTTTATACTACGCACCTACTATAGGTTATCTATTATAATACATCATATTTAATTAAGAACCTATTTAAATGTATAAAATGTATAACACTATGATTAATTAAGAATGAATTCACTGTGATGTTATAAAATTTATTTAAATATACTAAATTATAAATCACATTTATAAATGTGTAATTATTGTTGTAAGTGTAAATAAAACTAAATAACTCTGTATTTGTGCAGTGTACAATTAATTTTGTTTCATTTCGCGGAACCGATGCGATGTTTTCGATTTATTTTTTACTGCAGCTGTACAAATATCTATGTAAGTAGAAAAATAATTCAGAATAACATTTTTTTTGGTATACGATTTATTTAGTGCTAATTCCTTGAATTTTCATTATATCATTATTTCAAATATCGATACTCAATATTAAGTAACAAAAGCCTTATTCCAATGATGAGATGATCGGTATTACTACTAATATAGAGCATTTCAAATTTTCTTCTTCTTATCATCAGCCAGTTATTAGAGAAAACTTACAGAAACCCCTAAGAAACTTTTTACGCACATTTCAAACATACATTAAACTATTTGTTTATGTTCACATGGCTACTTAAGGACACAGCAGACCTATTAACTCGGAAAGGGATCGGCACCGTATCGCCTTTCGCCTCGCCGTCAAACAGGCGTCAACCTAACGTAAGCACGTAACCAAAGCGGATCAGCAGCTCCGATACGTCGTCTCGGCTACGGCTAGGCGACACGCCGCGCTTACGGATGGCCCGTAAGATAATGATACGATTATGGTTATGTCCGGTATGGCGGAGAGACGTAAGCGCGTCAACCGCGAGCCGTAAGCGCGGGGACCGCTGGTTGACCACGCGCCGTACGACGTTCGTGAGCTTGTCCCGAGGTGAGGCGTTTACGTTACGAATCCGATTATCCGTGCTTTACAGTAGGGGGTTACATATAAATAATACTGAACGCCTCGAGTTGATACGGTGCCGATCCCTTTCCGAGTTCATAAGTGTGCTACGTCCTTTATAGAGATTTGTTACACGATGTAAAATTAGTTGTTAGAATAACAACTAGTATCGCTTCTAGTGTTTCGAAACAAAACCATGAAACCACTACGTAAAGTTTAATTTCCCTAACTTCTAAATTAACAGTTTGATAAGTTGCAGACAATTTCACCCGTTCTGGAGAACAAAGTCTGAACATATATATTTACTTTTCGTTAATGGTTAATTAATAATTCTTTATAACAATTTATTGTATTATTCCTCATTTATTAGCACTCAAATCCATTTATCTGTAAATACATAATATAGTTTGGAACGGAAGATTGATTACGAAAGCTAAGGACTTCGACCTGGTTTAATTAACTACTACTACATCGGTCAAATCAGTTCCCAATAGCCTATTTCTAAATCCGGTGTCCTCCAATATAATTATATTCTCCAATATAAATAATTTTTATTATATTGTGCCACAGTGGCTGGATAAGTTCGTACTAGTTTTTCTTATATCACGGAAAAGTTCCGTGCTGTCTAACAATACTTCGGGAATACGAATTCTATTCATGTAACTCAGGACTGTATTTTTTAGCATTGTATTAATTAATTTACGCTAAGTAATAATAATTTCGGTGATTTTTCAAAGACTTCTTGACATATCGTAATTAGTAAGATACGATGTATTGAATACCTTCTTGAGAATAAATTTGCTTTTCAGCAATCAAACAGTATTTTCTTTTTTATTCATGACCCTCTAAAATATATAAAAAATAAATGAACGACCTGAATATACAAATGACCTTATGATGTCACCATGTAATACAAAACTACAAGAAACCTGACTCAAAATACTCTATTGGACTTCCCTCAAAGTAAAACAGTAATTAAACCATTAAAGTAAGCCTTTTTCTCAATTGCATTGGGGTCAGTTACCAATCTAGTTTTATTTGCCCGCTGAGACTTATCCGGTAACATCGCGGATAATAATCGTTTGGTTAAACCTGCTGTTTACACACTCACACCTCAGGATAGTAAGAAAAGTATAAACTGTAAGTTATTAATCTGAACAAGCATTGACTGACGGAAAAGTGGTATTCCTCTTTCGTTCCTTTAGTCTCCTCTTACGGCACCCTCAAAATGGAATAAGGTGGTGACAGTTTGTATTTGAAATTCAAGGATCATTATCGACTATGAAAGCTACTATGCAAGTTCAGATGGTACATGATATTTGCCCATTCAAGACCCAGCTGAACAGGACGTTTCTTAACCTGCAGATGGGGTCTTGCCCGTGTGGTGACGGATTCAGAATACATGGTGTCACCATCCCATACCATCTTGAGTGTGTCGTAAGAACCGGCAAAAGGAAATGATGGCCAAAAATCTAGCCGCAAAGAAGGAAAACTTGATGAAAAACCATATCAACCCGTCTGGAAAGCGTAGCACAGTAAGGCAATTGCCTTCCATGTAACTGGAGGAGGCCTGATCCAGCAGTGGGTCATATATGGGCTTATTAGTAGTAGTAGTAGATGGGGTCTGCATTATCCGCTGGTTTACCTCTTCTTCACTATCACTATCACTACATAGTATAAAACAAAGTCGCTGTCGTCTGTCCGTCCCTATGTATGCTTAAATCTTTAAAACTACGCAAAGGATTTTTAATGAAATAGATGAAAGTGATTCAAGAGGAAGGTTTATATTTATAATACATGCATAATATTATAGAGAAACTGATTTATTTATTTAGGATTTCCAACAGGGAATACAATACACATTCACAAATAATAGATTAACAATACAAATTATTTTGTTTCCCTAATTAAAGGAAACCACAAATAATAAATAAATTAGATGATAAATTTAGATGTTTCATTTTGTGATCATTGCACCCGTGCGAAGCCGGGGCGGGTCGCTAGTACGTGATAAAACAAATAAAATTAATATATGTATCGTAATATGATGCTAGCAATGGCAAACGTATTGTATACAACGCAGCTTCCGAGATAATATCAATGTGGATAATTTACTGCGCAGTGAATTTAACGCAGATTCCCTATTTGACTGATTTCTCTAGGGAAAATAGCACTGAAGATAAATTGTGGGCAGTAATTCAACTTCGTGCTAACACTAAAATTGACATTCGTGGAGACATAAAAACCCAATGGTCACTGACAATTATCTACTGTGCCACGCTGATATATGTTTTGGCACAAAAACTCCTTCTTATGCGGTTAGCGGGGGGATATTTTTATATTCGAACAATTTCGCCACATAGCCACATGTGTAAGAACAATGATGTTACAAGTAAAAAGGTGTAGATGGGTTATAAGCGGTCAGCAAGCGGCACGTTAAAAGTAGGCTAATTAGCAAACCCGACCTCAGTGTTGCGTCGCTGGCGTCAACAGATGCACGTCAAGAGCCGTGTGTAAAAAGTGCTATAAAACAATTGAAAATGCCGTCGTGTGTTATGAGATATTGCACAAACTACTCTAACAAAACTTCTAAAAGTCAAGGAATCACTTATCATTCGTAACTATCACTATTTCTGTAATATAATTAATATTTTTTATAAAATTAAAATGTTATTCGTAAAATATGGCGGTAAAAATCAATGAGTGGAACAAAAGTATCCTCATTACCAAGTGCAAAAGAGATAAATGTCATTACGCGTCACAGACTTGTCAAAATGTTATGTCTGATTTAATTAATCTATATTGTTTCTAGTGCATGTGACGACGCATCACAACAAATTATATTTGTCTCTATTTAGCACGTGATTACTAAATCATACCATCCTACTTTCACAACTCATCTAAAGCAGTGTGCATATTGCATATTAAGTTAACTATGTGTGCGTTGGCTTGCCATTTTTATAGATCGAATGTTGTACAGGTAACGTATCTACACCTTTTATTTGTAATATCATTGTGTAAGAAGGTAAAATTAAGAAAAAAGGTGATCCACTTATTCTTGATTGGTCCGTTGACGTTCATGGATTTTCACGCTTAGATTTTTGTATTTTTGTGCCTGTTAAGATGCACCCTGTTTTTAACCCCCGACGCAAAAAGAGGGGTGTTATAAGTTTCACGTGTCTGTCTGTCTGTCGGTCTGTCTGTCTGTCTGTCGGTCTGTGGCACCTTAGCTCGCGAACGGATGAAGCGATTTCAATAAAGTTTTTTTTTTGTATGAAAGGTGAGTTACGGGCGAGTGTTCTTAGACATGTTTGATAAAAATCGGGTGAGCCGTTTAAAAGTTATAAGGGGTGAAAGTGGGGAAGAATAACCGAATGTCTGCAAATATAATCGAGTGGGGTCTCAAATGAAAGCGCATCACGTGCAATTTAACAAAATCTACATTAAAATAAGTATGTACCTATAAAAAGTATAAAATAAAAATTAAATTAAAAATTTTAATAAACCCCCGACACAATAACCTTTAAAAAGTAAAAAATAAAAATAAATACTTCGCGTTGGGGGACCAGGGGTCAGGTAATAAATAAGTGGGAGACCAGGGGTCAGGTAATAAATAAGTGGGAGTGGTCCCCCAACGCTAAGTATTTATTTTTATTTTTTACTTTTTAAAGGTTATTGTGTCGGGGGTTTATTAAAATTTTTAATTTAATTTTTTTATAGTACTACTCAGTCCCTAGAAGACACACTGTTGAGTCGGTCCTCCCCCACTTAATTAGCCTACTGTGTCACGCTGCCCAAACATCACAAGGCGCATATATCTGAAACGAACGGCCCCCGCGCTCTCAAAGTTACGGTAGAAACTGTGCGAGATATCGTAACTGCGAACGATGTTCAGTGGGCGTTACTCGAGCGCGAGTTGTACATGTTAACTAGATTTCTGTACCTAAATCTTTAGTGTGAAAGACGTTACCTATGCAGACTTTTACTTTTAAACTGGTAATAAAGAGTAAAAAATACAAGTGCACTGCCTTTCTTCCGCCAGGTTTCCTCGGTCTTCTCGTCTAGACCTGGTAGGTAGTAGTTTTAAAAACGGTGTATCCATTGACGATTGTGAACGCTATACTTAATTCATACAACTAAGCTATTTTTCAGTTCTATACTATTGTGTTAAAAATGTCCTGTAATTTCTAAAATAGACTACACATTTTGGTGCTTGGGATGGATATGCAGTATCTAGACGAATGAAACCGCGGGCAGAAGCCTGTCTTTTATGGACAATCGATTCTATTTATATCCAGACAAACTTTGAGAGCTGGCTGTGTCATAAAATAGGTATCCGGAGTCGTGTCCAGTTGGTATTACTGTACTAACGTGCGGAGGAGGGAGGGAGTCTGTTTGTTGTTTGTAGTACATATATGACTATTGTCTTAGCTGAGCTTAAGCTAGTTCTGTTTTGCACAGATAATAATAACATGTTCCGTGTGGTGACGGATTTAGAATACATAGTATCACCACCCTAATTCATCCTGAGGGTGTCATAAGAGGGGACTAATGGCACCTCGTCCCAAGAGAAGGAACACTTGACACAAACCCTGTGTTAACCCGTCTGGCCAGCGTGGTATAGCAGGCTATAGTCTTTGCGCTGTAGCATGGTGCGGGTGACAGTTTAAGTAACATTTCGTTTCACTCTTCAAAGTTGCCGCGATTTACAAATTAGGACTTAGTATTTCAGCTGTACCACATTCGTAATATATTATATCATTAATAACTGTAGTAAATTAAATTAAACCTACTAGAATGTTCTTATTTACAAATATAATCAAATTGGATGAATTAATTAAGCAAAGTGATGCGAAAAAAATGCGTACGACGTAACGCCATAGACGTATTTAGTGATGGGATGTACTGCTACGATGGATAGTCGATATTGTTGATAATATGAAACGAATTTTGTGCGTAGATCAATTTTCATGGTTAAAATTGGTATATAATTATACAACAGAACATTTATAGGGTAATGTTGCTTAAAAGGTTGCTGAGAAAGAAAAAACGTAAACCCGATTTTGATTATTTTATATAAGTACAAACATACAAGACAAGTTTATACACGTAGTTACACTAGAGAACTGAATAACACACCAATTTTCATAATAATAATAAAGAGAACTAAATTAATGCCGCGAGTATCGTTAGCGATAAAAATGAATTGCATAACGTCACATCCCTACAAACGTCGTTCAGGCAACTGTCACCCGCACCATACTACAGCGCAAATAGTATAATTACCCTCCATTTAATGGGAGGAGGCCCGACTCAGCAATTGGTCTTTTATGGGCTGAGTACTACTACTAAAATTAGATCAAAATTTAACTTAGTTTAAATAGTCTTGTCCGTGTGCTGACGGATTTTGGATGTGTGTTTGCTCAAAGTTAGTATCCCCTAAGAAACACCATCCTGAGGGCATTAGAGGCCTTTAGAGGCGACTAAAGGATCTTAAGAGGTAGACCATTTTGATGATGACTAAATGATCCACTGTACTGAGTTAGGCCTCCTCCAATTTCATGAACGGAAATCTGCCTCCGGTGCCACTCTGGTTAGAT